>OY728127.1:703797335-705047335 GCA_963277665.1 Viscum album
TTTATTACATAAAAATAATATATTGAATTTACACTCATTAAAACAGAAATTTCATGAGCAACAAGGCATCATCGAATGCGGATATTACATGTTAAGATTTATGTCTGAAATAATAACAACTGGGACAGTTCTGAGTTTTGACCTGGTAAGATTTCCTCTTTCTCATAATATTTCAATTTGATTTATTCATTATACACGTTGACTACTATCCTTTTCCTTTGTAGCTTTTTGATGACCCTCAACCCTTTACTACTGAAGATATCAAACACATACAAGTGAAGTGGTCAAATTATTTTACAGGTTTGATTGACTTTTAGTTGTTTGTAATGTAAAATGTAATTTTGAATATTGTCAATGTAATTGTGTATTTCGTAGTCGTTTAGGTTGGATTTAGTTTTTTTTGAAGTTGACAGTGTAAGTTTTGAATGTTATATAAGTGAATGTTTAATTTTTCTCTACTTCTTGTTTTGGTCTACTGTTGATGGTTTTTCTGGTCTGGATTTTGGTATGGGGGGAGAGGTTCCAAGGGGGTGGGTGGGTGTTTGGGGGGTGTCCAAGGGATATGGGAGGGGTGTCCAAGGTGTGTTTGGGGCTGTCCTAGGGGTCGGGGGGGGTGTAAATGAGGGTGGGGGGTGTCCAAGGGGTGGGGGGTGTCCAAGGGATATGGGAGGGGTGTCCAAGGTGTGTTTGGGGCTGTCCAAGGAGTCGGTTGGGTGTAAATGAGGGTGGGGGGGGGGGGGCTGTCCAAGGGGTGGGGGGTGTCCAAGTGGTGGGGGGGGGGGGTGTCCATGGGATATAGGAGGGGTGTCCAAGGGGTGTTTGGGGCTGTCCAAGGGGATGGGGGGGTTTCCAAGGGGTAGGGGGGGTTTCCAAGGGGTCGGGGGGTGTCCAGGGGGTGGGGGGGGGGGCTGTCCAAGGGGTGGGGGGTGTCCAAGGGGTGGGGGGGGGGTGTCCAAGGGATATGGGAGGGGTGTCCAAGGGGTGTTTGGGGCTGTCCTAGTGTTCGGGGGGTGTAAATGAGGGTGGGGGGGCTGTCGAAGGGGTGGGGGGGGGGTGTCCAAGGGGTGGGGGGGTGTCCAAGGGATATGGGAGTGGTGTCCAAGGTGTCTGGAAGTTCTGTCCAAGGGGCCGGTTGGGTGTAAATGAGGGTGGGGGGGGCTGTCCAAGGGGTGGGGGGTGTCCAAGGGGTGGGGGGTGTCCAAGGGATATGGGAGGGGTGTCCAAGGTGTGTTTGGGGCTGTCCTAGGGGTCGGGGGGGTGTCCAGGGGTCAGGGGGGTGTCCAAGGGGTCTGGGAGGGCTGTCAAGGTGTGGGGGGGGGTGTCCAATGGGTGTTTGAGGCTGTACTAGGGGTCTTGGGGGTGTAAATGAGGGTGGGGGGGCTGTCCAAGGGGTGGGGGGTGTCCAAGGGGTGGGGGGTGTCCAAGGGATATGGGAGGGGTGTCCAATGGGTGTTTGAGGCTGTACTAGGGGTCGTGGGGGTGTAAATGAGGGTGGGGGGGCTGTCCAAGGGGTGGGGGGGTGTCCAAGGGTTGTGGTGGGGCTCCAATGTGGTGGGGGAGGGCTGACCAGGTTGTTAGGTGTGTATAGATGAGGGTGGGGTTCAGTTGGGGCTTGGGGGAGGGCTGGCATGGTTATTTTTGTTTGGTTTCTGGTTGCTTTTTGGTGAGAGCAGTGCAATTATTTTAAAAAAAAAATATATCGCTTTCACGTCGGTTATAAAATAACCGACGTGGAAAATAAATCGGTAGGGGTTTATCCCGTCGGTTTTTTCGAGAACCGACGTGATAAACCGTTCCCGGGCCTTTTATCACGTCGGTTCTTAATATAACCGACGTGCTAAAAGGCCTGGGAATCGATTTACCACGTCGGTTATTGGATAACCGACGTGCTAAAACGTTTCCCAGGCCTTTTTATCACGTCGGTTATTTAAGAAACCGACGTGATAATAGGCCCGGGGAAGGGTTAATCACGTCGGTTATGTCATAACCGACGTGATAAACGATATCCCAGGCGTTTTATCACGTCGGTTTAGAAAATAACCGACGTGATAAACCCCCCCCCCCCGCGCATATTTATCACGTCGGTTATTAATGAACCGACGTTATAAACACCGTGATGTTAGGGATGTTACGTCGGGTTTTAAATAACCGACGTAAAAAAAGTTATTTATAACGTCGTCCGTATTAACGTCGCCTAAAAACCGATGTAAATAATGAAAAATAACCGACGTAAAAAAATGTTTTCTGCACTAGTGTTTGATGATGTCTTTCCAGAGGAATTTCTAGGTCTTCCACCAAATCGTGAAGTTGAGTTTTCAATAGAACTCATATTGGGTGCTATGCCCATTTCAAAGACACCTTATATAATGGACCCAATTGAGTTGCAGGAATTGAAGAAGCAACTCCAAGAGAATTTTGAACAAGGATTCATATGCCCTAGTGCGTCACCTTGGGGAGCACCTGTTTTGTTTGTTAAGAAGAAAGATGGATCAATGAGACTCTATATTGATTATCAAGAACTTAACAAGATCACTATCAAGAACAAATATCCTATCCCATGCATTGATGACTTATCTGACCAACTACGCAGAGCTTAATAATTTTCCAAGATTGATCTTCGTTCAGGGTATCATCAATTAAGGGTCAAAAGGGTGGATATACCAAAGACGACTTTCCATACAAGGTATGTACACTATGAATTTATAGTGATGCCATTTGGTCTTACTAATGCCCCTTATATCTTCATGGATCTGATGAATAGAATCTTTAGATACTATCTTGATCAGTTTGTGGTAGTCTTTATATACGATATTCTTCACTATTCAAAGAGCAAGGAAGAACATGAAGATCACTTTAGAATTGTATTGAAGAACCTGAGAAAGGAGAAGCTTTATGCCAAATTTACCAAGTGTGAATTTTGGCTTTAAAAAGTTGCATTTTTGGGTCACATAATCTTAAAAGAGGGTATATCTGTGGATCCAACAAAAATAGAGGTTATCGAAAGATGGTCGAGACCAACAACAATAACTGAGATCCGAAGTTTTCTTGGTTTGGCTGGATATTATCGACGTTTTGTGAAAGATTTTTCACAATTATCCAATCCACTCACCAGTTTGACTCGAAAAGGAGTTAAGTTCGTGTGGACGAAGGAGTGTGAAGAAAATTTCAAAGAGTTAAAATGATGGTTATCTAGTTCACCTATGCTCACACTACCGTGTAGTGGAGAATGGTTTTTTATCTATAGTGACACATCCAAGAAGGGATTGGGGTGTGTTCTCATGAAAAATGATATGGTGATAGCTTATGCCTCACGAAATTGAAAATCAATGAGCAAAATTACCCAACTCATGATTTGGAGTGAGCTGCGGTAATCTTTGCATTAAAAATATAGAGGCATTATCTTTATGGTGAAAGGTGTGATATTTATACTGATCAAAAAAGTTTAAAGTATATTTTCACACAAAAGGAGCTGAATATGCGCTAAATAAGGTGGTTGGAGCTGATTAAAGATTACGACTGCTCAATTCATTATCACCCTGGGAAATCAAACAAGGTGGCAGATGCATTAAGTCAACAAGACCATGCTAGCTTATACATGATGAGGATCAAAAAAGATCCAATATTTAGGGATTTACAAAGGATGGATCTTGGAATTATAATGGAAGGGGAAATTTCATATCTTTCTTAAATGAATGTTCAACCATCTATACATGTGAAGATTAAAGAGGCACAAAAAGAAGATGTAGAGTTACAAAATAAGGTGAGAAATGTTACTGAATTCATCCTCAATTGTGATGAAATAATAAGGTTTAGGAATCGGGTGTGTGTTCCTACCATCCTAGAATTAAAGAAGGAGCTGCTGGATGAGGCTCATAGTTGTTCATTCTATATTCATCCTGGAAGCATGAAGATGTACAGGGACCTAAAAGAGTACTTCTGGTGGGATGGCATGAAAAGAGATGTTGCTGAATATGTCTCTCGATGCTTGGTTTGTTAGCAAGTTAAAGCTGAGAGACATAATTCTAAGGGGATGTTACAACCATTACCCATACCAGATTGGAAATGGTAAAACATCACTATGGACTTTGTCACTGGACTTTCTAAAACATCCAAAGGCAATAATGCTATCTGGGTTATATTTGATCGTCTTATGAAGTCGGCACACTTCATTGCTATTAGAGAGGATTTCTCTCTTGATCAGCTTGCCAGAATATATGTAAAGGAAGTGGTAAGATTGCATGGAGTACCACTTTACATTATATCTGATCGGGATCCGAGGTTTACCTCAAAGTTTTTTCGAAGTCTTCAGCATACTCTAGATACAGAGTTGAGTTTCAGCACTGCTTATAATCCTCAGACAGACGGTCAGTCTGAGAGGACAATTCAAACTCTAGAAGACATGTTGAGAGCTTTCTCTATGGATTTCAAAGGTGGCTGGGATCAACACCTACCTTTGGTGGAATTTTCTTATAATAATATCTTTCAATCCAGTATTCATATGGCTCCTTATGAAGCTCTCTATGGAAATAAATGCAGGACTCTAACTTGCTGGGATGAAGTTGGGGAATGAAAGCTATTAGGATCTGATCTTGTTGATGAGATGGCATAAAAGCTCTAATCTATCCAATAACACATAATAGAAGCTCAGAGTCGACAAAAAAGTTATGTTGATAACCGAATAAAAGACCTAGAGTTTTAAGTGGGTGATAAAGTGTTCTTATGAATATCTCCTTGGAAGAGAGTAATGAGATTTGGAAAGAAGGGAAAGCTGAGCCCTAGGTATATTGGTCCTTTTGAAATACTAGATCGTGTTGGGATGGTAGATTATCGATTGGCGCTTCCACCGAATCTCTCTGAAGTTCATGATGTGTTCCATGTATCTCTCCTGATAAAGTACATGCCCGATCCTTAACATGTATTCAGCTCAGAAGTTGTACCGCTGGAGCAAGATCTTTCTTATGAAGAACAACTGATAGAGATTCTAGATCATAGCGAAAAAGTCCTATGGAACAAGACCACTCACTTGGTGAAAGTTTAATAGAGGAACCAAAAATTAGATGAAGCTACATGGGAGGCTGAGGATATGGTGAGGGAGAGGTATCCTCATCTGTTTGTTACAAAGTGATGAATTTCGAGGGAAAAATTCATTTTAAGGGGGGTAGAATGTAACACCCGAGATTTTATGAGAAATATTTTGTTTTTATGTATAATGTTATATAAATGAATCTTTCACTACACACAACACTATCTGGGCTTGCTTTATGCACAATCGTGACCTTCCTCGATAGCTTACGTTGTACGCAATACCGAGTTTCACTAAACAACGACATGCTATTAAAATATTATATTAACTGGCCGTTATGAATAGTAATACAAAATTTTTAAATTTTTATAAATTTTATCTTTAAAAATGGAATTCATTTTTGGATTCGGAATATCGAAGTTATCCTCGTATGAAATTTTGGTATTTTTCGGAAAACATTCAATTTTTGATGAATAGTGAAAACACTAGGTTACTATTTAAAAACCGACTTTTTATTTAAATAATTATTTATTTTATTTAAATTTATTTTAGGTCAAAATTGATACATAATACCTATATAAGTTAAATGTAATTAATTGGAGTCATTTTATAATAATTTTAGATATATAAAAATTTTATTGAACTTTTCACCGTGTTTTACCCACCTCCTAAGAGAATTTGAAAATTTAAATAAAACATAATTTTACCGCTTCTGTGAGTGGAATTTCGAAAATCCGGGAGACATGATTAACATCAAGGAGTAAAATGTGGTTCAATAAGATAAAAATAATTTTTGGTAAATAGTAACTTTTAACTTTTATTTACCACAGTTAAAAGTAAATCGGGTAATTAAGGGTAAAAATGGTATTATTATTACCCTAACACTTGTTCTAATTCTATTGGATAAGTTTAGTTCGACCAAAAACAACCTTAGGGATAAAATATTACCCTTTAGCTCCACTTGGATTATATTAGGACATTTATTATTATTTTATTTAAAGAAGAATTAAAATAGTTAAAATCAATGTTTAATAACTAAAACATTTTTAATATAGAGTTATACATAAGATAAATTCGACTTTAAATATTCATTATAGAGATAAAAATATTTCATACATAATTCTATTTTTTGTTATAATTTTTATACTTTAAATAACTAAATTTATTTATGAAACAATGATGATACAATAATTACTTTATTAATGAAATATTAAAATAATTGATGTTATAAATACCCAAATAAATGTAATTTTAGAATTTTTATGAATTCAAATAATTTTATAGGTTAATATGACATGTTAGTATTGATTTAATTAATGTTTTTCGAACTAATAATTCTGTTATGATTTTCAAAAAAAATCAAGTACCAAATAGTGTCAAAATTGACATAAAATAGTTTTTAAAACAAATATTATATTATTAATTGTAATTTTATTCCTAAAAAATCTAAGGTTCGGCCAAATGACTTAGATAAGGTTATATATATTAATTTTGAACCACTTGGGGTTCGTTTGTCTTGTTATAGTATGTTTATTAACCATATAGTGTAAGAAAACAAGAAGACACGGTAAAAGTTAAATTATTTAACTTAGAGTTAAATCTAAATGATAAGGTTAAAATAGTAACCTAAACTTGTCTAAAATATATTTGTTGAGAGGATTTAGACCCATCCCGACCTTAGGTTAGAAATAAATCAGTTTGGAGCTATTAAAAACCGAATATGACTTTATTATAAAATAATAATTTAAGTTTTTCTTAAGGTGCCCCTCTCCTCCCTTATAAAAGGGAACCTATTCCCGCTCCTCCTCACACCACTTTGAGCCTTCAAGATTGGCCAACCCCTGAAAATTTCCCTTCTCCACTTCCCTAGAAACATCCCAGAGGTACTGGTCTTCTTCAAAGACTATCTTTAGTGCCCTAAGAGGAGGTTAAGAAGAGACGCTTCATATAAGAGGTAATGTCTGTTACCGATTCTTTCAATTTTATTTATTCTTCTACTTATTATTCTTTATTTGTTTCATTATAAAGTAATAAAATCAGTATCAATAATATACTGATATGTTATTATAAATATTAAACAACCCTATTTCACCTTCTATCCATCCTATGGAAAACGAAATCACTGCGCATGCGTACGTATGGAATACCGTCTCCACGCCGCGGTGTAATCTGTTTTCCACCACCACCTTACTTGGATGGGTATAATGGTGTAAATAATAACTAGATATGATTATTGTAAAGTGATATTGATTATGAAATATTATAAATACACTTCAATACAATTCCACGATCATGGGAACTATATCATCGCTCGTGCGTACGTATGGCCTACCGTCTCCATGATGTGATGTGACTCGTTCTACATGATCTTCTATGCATAATGATTATATAAATGAATTTAATCAATAAATATGATATATATTACAATTATACCATTCTTGAAATGTGGTATCTATAATCTAAAAATAATAATAAGAATTTATTGGACAAAACACGCATAATAACAAAAAGCAATAAACACCTGAATAACAAGTACCAATGAAATATTACTAATACAAAGCTAATAATATGAACATATATGATATCATAACAGTGAGTAAGATTCTGTAATAAGTCAATAACATTATTTAAATCATTATACAGGAGGTTCAGACACGTACGAAGAAAATCTGACCTAAGGTAAGCGAAAATCTCACAATCTCATTTTTATCTGAGATTGTTTATACTTCAGAATTTATTGGGGAATATTTATCATCCACATATATGTTTCCTCAATATGTAATATTATTTCTATCCCCCTACAATTTTTTTAAATCCAATTTTAACCATTGGTGAGTTTTTAGTAAAAGATATGAAAGGAATCTTTTGTTGTTTTAGTACGAGGTACTTTTTGACTTTTCTGGCCAAAGTACGAGAAGAATGTTTTTTTAACTAATACGGCATGAATGGATTCATAGAACATTATTTCCATGAAGCTTCCATTATAAGATTTCATGTTTATTTTTAATCAACTTCTCTTATTTTAAAAGTTTATGACATGTTAAGAAAGGAAAAATGTTTTTGAAGTAGAAAGGTTATTTTCCACAAGAATGGAGTTCAAGTGTTTTATCAAAATTATTTTCCATCTAAGATAATATAGGGTTCTGTTTCTATCCCTATTTTTACATTTATTTTATTATGTTATTATGGAATTATTTTTATGATGTCCTTTTATCTTATATGGATTATGTTATGATGACATGATGTTTAAGAATCCCATTTTTATTACATGGGTTATGCTATGATGTATGATTTATGATTTTGTGGCACACATAAGAATGGTTTCATTATGAGATGGGTGGGACCTATATCTCCCTCCAATGCATTGGGTAAAGATTTATATCTCATGAGATAAACATGGCTGGAATGGCAGGTTAATCTGGTTCAGTGATACGGGACAGAAATGAGGAGTGAACTCGGTTCAGAAATGGACTTTGTTCGCTAGGATAGTCTTGGAAATGAGTCTTGACTACTAAGAAATGATTCTCTATGACTATTTGTGTATTCCAGAAAGTTTCATGTTTTATGTTATGATTATTGGGATTACATTTCACTATTATGATTTATCCCATGTTATGATATTATGATCTCTTTTTAAGGTTAATATTTTCGAAATTCTATGTTCTTATGAATATGATATTTCCTTTATTTACCATTACTGAGAATTTGAGCCCACCCTTTGGTATGTTTTCTTTCCCATGGTCTGGAAGAATGTTTTTATGTAGGATATGCCAAAAGGGACTCTAGATATGATTAAATAAAGGGGAAATAATGTAGATGCTTTATTAACCAATTGTTTATGTTTCCCAGTTTCTAAAGACAGTATACCTATACGGTCCTACCATGGATTTGTTATATGTTGTAATAGGTGTGCTTCAATTTTGAAGTAATAACAATGTATGTAAAGTATGGGTCGTTATAATTTATATTTGAAAAATTAAATGATTAGTAATAATAACATGAAAAATATTATAAAATTTAATACTATTAATGAAATAAAAAAATTATAAAGAACAAATGTACATAAATAAATAGTGGAAGGAAAAGTTCAAAACTCTTTCACATGTAGTGGATGGAAAAGTATTTATATGTTTTATGTGACCTTTTTTATCATTTATAAAATCGGTTCTTCACATTCTTATCATCCGTGGATGACATCGATATGTTTTTCCCATGGGTGGGGGTTTCTTCACAGAAAATATTATTGAATACTCCTTTCCTAAATTTCTTCAGTGATAATTTTCATCTAAAGAAGATTTATAGAATGTTCATGGAAGAATTTTGATGAATTGTTTCTAATTTAGGGAGGTAAAATCAATGATAGAAATTATTTAGGATAATAAAAAATAATTCTAATTTGATCTTTTAGGGGTAAAAATAATTTATTTTAAAACGGAATAAACCTTACAATTCATCTTAAAAATCTTTTATATGATTGGTATTAGTGAAACACCCCCAGAATCTAAGTATTATATATTATGTGTCACTTGGGTTGTGGGTAAATATTTATGTATCACTGATTTTATCCTTGTAACATAGTAAAATTCCTTATATTACATTATAGGGAAATTACATATCACATAGGTGTAACACTTATGTCTATGAAGGGTAATGTAAATATCCTTATGTATCACCTTGGGGATAGGGGTAGACTTATATATTACATGGTTAATATGTATAGTTTTATCCTTTTTAAATTCTAATGTAGTGATTAAGGAATTTCCCACATATTTTAGAATGAGTACCCTAAAAAACCTAATACCATTTAAATAATAGTTTCCATTATATGTAAAAAAATCCTACACAACATCAAGATAATGAGTTTTTAAGGTCATACCATATGCATGGTTTTTTTCTTTAATTAAAAATCTCATCAACCTGGTCCATAATTACTAAAAATTTTAAAAAACATTTAATAAAAAAACTTTAAAATAATTATTAATTATATGAATTAGATAATTTAATTAAAAAATGATTAAACACAATATATTTATGGATTCTATCATATTAATTATAAATTACCAATTTATTCATAATATACCACAAATATTATAATTATCATAAAATAATGAATATTTATAGGGGGAATTAGAAATTAAGATTAAAGAAAGATTAGAAAAATTATATTTTAATATATTATAATATTAAAAAACATTATAAATTATCATATTCAATTTTATCTAGAGTTATATTTTAACATTCCCTCACTTATAACAGTGATCTGAAAGAATAAAAAATTTCTCCACATCCTATTGGATATAGGGAATTACAAAGAAATATAAATAAAATATGATTTATTTTTTATTTTATCATTTATTAATTACATTTATACACCTTTTTTGTTTCTATATGATGAGTCATTTCTTGATTTTTTATTCTTTTCAATAATGATATGTCCCTTGATTTATTTTAATGTTTCAATACATGTTGAAAATTATTGAATTTTGGATTTGTCCGAGAAAGATAACAATTTCATAACACATTTAATGATGAAGAGAATAAAGAAGTCTCATAGACAATATTGGATATCATGGATGAAAAAATTCAGGAATTAATAAATTAATATGTTATGACTGGTGTTATAATCATCAAGAAAAATGCATTTACTAATGGTTATAATAATTTCCTCTATATTGGGTAGAATTTAGAAGGCCTTGAGATTTGTTAAAAAATTCATAGATAGATTATGATTTTAAATGGTCACATATGTCAAGGTCACCATGAAATTGGAACACTATTTGTAGATAAGATACACCTATGTAATAATTATACTGAAATTATAATGACTCCTCTCAAGGTCATTCAACAGCTGTGTTAAGGTAATTTGAGACATATTATGGCTATGTGAAGGCAACTCAATTCCTATTTAGATGTAATATTCATGTTTAATTTTATACATTATGTTAGATATAAGTAAATAATTTTTTTATTATATTTTTTTATGTATTTAATTATTGTGTTGATGTGTGAAATAGTTGAGGGAAACAATAAAACGTTCTAATATGGAGTTTGTATTTAGAGTTCCCACATATTGACATAGTGTTTCTAAAGCTAATATAGAGATTATATGTAGAGTTCATAGAGCTGATATATAGTTAATAAAGACACATAATTGACAAAGGAATCAATTTAGTGTTGTAATATTGAGTTGTGAAATAAGGTTCATCACTTTAATAAAGTGTTTCTAGATGATTCATTATCAAAGAAAGAGTTAATCTGATATAAAGTTTATATAGGGATGAAATTTGGAAATGGAACTAATGTATAGTCTAAACATTGATTTTATGAAGACTATCTAGAATTCCTTCATAGATTTTATCATTCTACATAGAGTTGAGAAATAGAGAATAATGAAAAGGGATTGAATTTAGATTTTATATTTGGATTCTCAAGTTACATTCCTTGATAATATATAATATAGTATTTTCAAAGTATAACATAAATCTATCATAAACCTACAAAGGACCTCTTAACAAACATATATTTCTAAACATGTAGTAAAAATATTTATACTCTTAATTAATCTAATGATTTCAAAATATTAATCTATGATATTAAAAATAATTTAAACAATTTTATAGTTTTGTTTTTACTGAATATATATCGTGATAATTCATATTGATCATGATTCCTATATGATAATAGGAAGATAAGATGAGTTTTACACAAAATGATAGAGACACCATGTCACAATTCCATGCATTCATTGATAATTTAAAAGTAATTTAATTATATGGAATTTAATGGTATTTAAAGAAAGTAAATTCTTAGTAAAAATGAAATATTTTAGTGGGAATTTATATTGAGGAAATTGACTTTTGAATATACTACTGATCAAATGATTTTAATCCAGAGATGTCATGGTGTTATTAATTACAACTATTTATAGAGACTCAAATATTTTTTTAATACTCACCACAAATATATAAATATTATGAGGAGGAATAAATATAGTTGTGTAATTTTGACATGGTTTATCTATTTTACCAAATGTGAATAATGAAACCAGGTCCATTTGTCACATTTGATGATACTTTATAACATGTGATACTAAAAGTTTAAATATCTCTCATTTTTGCAATTATATATATATTAGGTGTTGCTGTTATAGAATTTTATATGAATTAAGAACAAGATAAAAAATACACCAAAAAACCATAATTGTGTGATAATGATGATAATATAAGAGGATAGTTCAATAACAACACTTATTTACTATTATTGAAGATGAATAAGGGGATTTAGGATAGTAAATTGTTGTTGTGTGTGAAGTATATATTTTATATCAAGATACTTTATGAACCACTACGATATATTAATCATGGAGATTCCAAGTGGGGAAAATTTATAGAATCCATGTTTATGTGTCAATAATTTTTTGGTGGATGAATATATGTTCATTGGTTCATATAAGAATATTAAATAAAAAGTGTATGATATCAAAATAACACCATGATAAACTAGTTGTATCATTATAAAAAATGAAATACCCTTTGGAAGATGATAGTTTTTACCATTATATATTTGAATAACATCATCCCAGTCCTTGTGTTTTACTTGACCTACACATGTAATGAAAATAATTATATATTGATATTTAAATGTATGAACTTAGCATGCAGTTAGACATGGTATGGAGTGGAAAAAAAAAATAATTCTAGACCATGTAAAATTTTATATGTTATTGTTAATGTAGAGTTAAAATATACCTGAACATGTGTGGGATTAGGGAGCATCAATTAATCTATTTCTCATTAACATGGTTCAATTTTGAATAAAAATAGGGTATAAGTAAATGTAGAAATGTAAAACATGGAAAAATTAGGGCTCACTAATTCAACCCTCCTCTTAGTGTCCCTACATGATCCTTCTAGGAATCAAAATTGGTATCAGAGTGTAGGTATTCCCTTGATAAGAAATTTTTTTATTTTCATTATATGTTCTATATGATTTTTAGTATATATTTAATTTTATATGTACTATAGATATATAATTTAGACACCATTGTTTATTATTATTATTTACATATTACAACCAAAACTATAAAAAATTATAAGGAATAGGAGGCAAGGAAATTGAGAAATATGTTAAAGAAAGAAAATAAGGGTCTTTATTCTCAATAATTAGATCAATGATATAACTTCTTATTTAAAGAATCTATTGAATGTATTATATTTTATGATTCTTGTTCATGTTGTGTATTGTATGACGAATAAGTGTCTATCGAAACCACTTAAGGCTTCTACATTCATTTTCAATGGTATTTTATGAATGTCCCAATTAAATATGTATTATATATATGATTTTATTCTACAATTACATCTTTGATTAAAATAAAATATTCAATATGTGATTAAAAAAACAAAGGATTAATTTGGTAATTAATTCAAAAGGTGTAATGATTCCATAATCCATATGGAGGCCAAAGATGAATATGTAGATCATTAAAACAATGAAATTTTGTTATATGTATAAAAATAAATAAATAATATTTCATAAAAGTTGTTTAGAATGTTATTTTCATGAATAATTTACTCATGCGATGGACATATTACACAACACCACATTGAATGTCAAAGATGCCCAATTGGAGGTTAAAATAAAATATAAGATTCCATGATAATTATTTTCATGAATCAAGTCAGATGCATGAAAATTATATTCATATGATTAATATATATTTGGAATTAATGTTGGGATATGTTGGGGAAGAAAAAAAATTCCCTCATCATGAAGTGACTGGATCATGGCGTAAAACTGAGAGATCTAGAAATCAAGCATGTTGGATCCTCTAAATTATTGAGAAAAGGGATACTTCCACAAAAGTATCTATTTAGAGTTATGAATCTAAGGTATCTCATTATATTATCATGGAATGATTTCAATTAACATATTATCAACCCATATCATGTTAATAAAAGAATGTTTCATCTAAATAAATATATGTTGATCATATTTTATCTATTTTTCTGAAATGTGATAGTTTTTAAGAGAAAAATATAAAATATGGATAATTGAAATTGATGATATGAATACCACCATATAAAGGGTTACAAGAAATATGTATTTAAAATATGGTTCCCAAATATATCCTAAAAATATTGTATGAAGGAAAAAACCGGAGGCTTCTAATTTGGTAAATTTTTAATAACATTTAGTCTAATGAACACAAAAAGGATTTTGTTTCCATTGTCGATATTTTTACCTATTTTTGTATAAGAATTAAATTGTAAGAATAATACATAATATAATGAGAATAATAGGTCACAATAAGAAAATAAAAAATTAAATAAATAATGATGAGTCTTCTATAGGAGAAATACCATTGATGAATGTAGTAAAAAATGATAAAAAAGCAAACATGGATTCTACAAAGTTGTCAAAAAGGGAAGATATAGAATATTTGAAATCAGAATTGATGTTATTATCCTATATTAAGGAGGTAAATTCCCTATGATAGAGAATACTAGACATTAAAATTAGTTTTGAAGAAAAAACGAAATCAGATAACTAAATCATTCTAAGATAGAGATAAAAAGATTTGTTTAGTGGTTAAAGACCTCCCTAAATATGATGTAAGGGAGATTACTCAAGAGGGTAACATGGATAATATAAAAAAATAGATAAATCCTTGAAAACATAGTATGTTATGAAGAGTTTCTATTTTTTATATTTATCAATTAATAAGAGCTTAAAAGGATGGATAAATAATTCATTTTTCTAAAGAGGATGAGGCAATTCCATAAAAAAATAAAATTTCATCATAGTTTTTATAATAATGATGACCCAAATAGTTATTGGAATGATGTGTGAATGATTTAAGGAATTTGGTCCCAATGAAAATAACTATATTACTATAATTACATCCAAAAAATAAATTTTTAATAAATTTGAAGAGTAAAGTAAAATGCAAGTGGATAAAATTGATTTCTTGGAAACAAATAATATGATTAATCCAAAAAAGACGTATGATGAAAAGGGGAAAGTTTCTATGTTAACCAATGAAAAAAAGGTGTTGAATACCAACAATGAATTCATGAATTATTGAGTGAAGAGAAACAAATGGTTGAGAAAACCTTCTCAACCTAGTTGTTCACATTGAAGAACAATGAGTTCCACCTTATTCCATTATTTATTGTGTGGTATTTAGATTTTTCCATTTTTTGGTATTTATGGAATTTTAATATCATGTGTAAGTATCCATATATCTACTTTATCATTTATATAAATAAGGGTGGAATAATTATTCCATTGTAGATGTCTAGGTGTATCCCTTTTTTGGGGATAAATGTGATAAAGTATCATGAAACTATCCAAACTATATTCTAAAATACATATATTATTTATAGAAAAGTTATATTGGTTATTTCATTGAAAAAGGTATGGGTATCTAATATATCACCAATTATGAAAAAAAATTTATGTAATGAAATGAAACTGAGATTCTGAGGAAAATTTAAGACTGATTTTATAAATGTTTGAATCATGTTTCCTTGGATTGAACACTTTATAATTTTTTATTGATATGTTGTGTAGGAACATTTTTAATAATTACAATAAAATATTATTTATTAATTATAATTTTATTGATTTAACCTAATCATGGTTAAATAGAATTCAAATAACATGAACAACCCCCTTAGAGTGCTAACATGTTCAAGTAGAACCAATGTACATAAAGGAAATCGACAATGATGAGAGAGAGATTCCAAATCATTATCACCTAACAATAATAAAATCTAGTTATCACTTTGGTAATTAGAGAATGTGGTATTCTTATCTTTATTCTCTATGTTACATTATATATATTGAGTATGATAATGGGGGGGGGGGGTGCTAGTTTATGGGAATAAATAAAAGGGGGAATTAAACATATATAAACAAGAATTACTTTTATTGGATTTTTGACCTAAGGGAATGTGTAAATATTTTTGATAACTCTGATTAATTATCCTATGAAGTGAATAATTTGGAGGGATATCACATATATAATGATTAATGGTCATCTTTGAATATTTCATTCAAACACACTTTCATTTTAAACTCTGTTAGAACATTTGATCATATAGTTGTTTAACTAAAGGCTTATAGCTAATTAAAAATTCCATTCCAAATCTTCTATGAACTTATTAAAAGTAAATTTAAAATCAAAAGAATAAAGAGAATCTATTTTAGGAGAAGTGAGTTCTAAATAATTTAGAAAACATTGTGTTTCTATCTATAAGGGGGAGCAGAAAATAATAACATACAAACATATTGACTTGAAGGTATTTGAGGAGGTATTGACAAAAAAGGTGGATATTCCATCCCCAAATCATTATGATGTCATTTTTTTCAAAAAGGATACGTCCATCAATAAATTTAATTTATTCTATATGTGTTGCAATTTATTGATGTGTGGAAATTTCAGATAAATATATTTAGATTTTTTAATACTATATGGGAAAGTTATGGAATAATTCCTGACCACTATCTTCGATATGAAATATGGATATATTTAATTAGGAGGCCCTTAATATGTGATTAGTGATGTGTTTATCATCAATATAATGGAATTTAATGATGGTGAGAATACAATTTAGCTCTTTTTATTGAATATAGATGTCCTCAAGATTACTTAAGAAAGGTCTAAAGATATTTTGAGTTCAAATGGTTACCTAAAATGAGGACACTAAGAAAACATTAAGCTATATGAAAGTAATCTTGTATTACGTAAAGGTGATCCAAAAAATTATTGAGATACATTATAGTCATTCAGTGCCCATTCCAGGTTTATCAAAGATATATACTGGCTATAAAAATTTACTCAGAACCAATGTGACGTTTGTAGACAATTCACACTGGTTGTGTAAAGATATAATGGAATAATTAAAAAAGGATTAGAAATAAATTGATTGGAGTCTTGAATTCCTATTATGAAGTGGAAATAGAAAAGGAACTAATAGATTGTTCCTTCATATAATTAAAAATAATAGTTACATTCTATCAATGTGGAGTTTATAAATCCAACATAGAGTTCATATGTTGTGTTCATGGAGTTAAAAAAGAGTTTATATTGTTTCAAATTAGTAATTTCATCAAAATATAGTTGTAACATAGAGTTGTGATGTATATTTCATATCGAATTTGATAGTTAACCAATATATTAAATTGAAAGGAAGAGTCTATAGATTCCTATCATAGAGTTCATCTAGTAATTAAATTATGGGAAGGCCCACATGTAGTGTTCTAACATAGAGTCACCATGGTCGATATAGAATTTTTAAATTGAGTTAATCTATCTATATAAAGTTTAAGAATAGAGAAAATTGAAAAATGAATGATTGTAGGGTTTCTACAGAGGGATTTTCATAATAGTTCCTTTTGAATATATAATTATGTGTTGTTAGAGTATAATTTAGAGTTGTTTTGAAACCTTGTAGAGCACATCTAACCTGATTGATAGTTAACAACACAAAAAAATGTGTGAACTCATATTAAAAGTAGATATATCATAATTTTATTTTTTATATTTTTGAAATAATTATCATTATGATGATCATATGTTTTGAATTTATTATACATCAGGATTATTCATGTGTAATATGATTCAAAAATAACAATGGAAGTTACTATGTGTTCCACACTACAATAACAATATGACACATCAAATTGTCATGAACATGTGGATAATTTCAACAGAGTTTAAATTAAACTATTTTTTGGTAATTAAAATAATGAATATTAGAGCCCAAATGAATGATTTTTATTGGATATATATTCATCAGATATTTATTTGAATATTCCATTTATTCTAAGAATTGAATTGCATGATTTCTAAGAGTTATGTAACATAATGATTTTTAGAGAATCAATGAAATAAATACATACTTAACTATAAATATAAAAATATTATATAAGGAAAATAGATATTCTTGGATGTTTGATTCAGTTTATGTAATGTTCCTTCCACGAGCATTGAAATAAGTTAGAGATATCTTCTTTGATTATGATCTACATTCTATGTAGCTAAAAGCAAAATGACATCTCATTGTTTTAGTTCGATAAATATTATATGAAGTCGAGAGAGAATCCAATAGTAAAATAGAGATAAATAACCAACACATAAACGAGATAATTATTGTGAGTTGAATCTGAAAATTTAGTAGGGGAGTTTTACACCGTCACTGCATTACTCGTATCAACGTAAAATGTGATTAAACAGAAGCGACTATTGGTGTCTATATTGTCTATAATCTTAATTTATGGTCTTGTTGTAAAACTATGATAAATTGATAAATGTTATTATAATAAGAGGAAAAAACTATACATTATGATTATGTATTGATCATTATTTGGATGGAATTATCCATTTCTATATGGAGGTGTTTTGAATAATTTGTGGCCCCTGTTTAAATAATGAAACTAAAAACCAGTGGTACATATATAAATAATTAATTCACACAAGAAGTGGTTAGTTCCTACCATTATATAATTTTATTATCCATACCAAATATTTTGTGTCACTTTAACAATAAATATAATCATTACAATTCTAAAGTGATTATAAAACCAATGTATTAAAAAACATTTGAGCATGACAGTAGTAGGATCTCACTTCGAGGCTGATCCTTATAAAATTAAGTGTGTCATTTTTCAAATCTATTTCCACATATCATGATAATATGGAAGTTGGTAAGTCATTAGTTGACCCATTTCACTTAACCGAGGTAAAGGAATGAGTAACAAGAGGGGTGAACTGAAATAGGAAAAGTAAAAACTAGTAAAAGTTAGCTGTATTGATTAACATTCCCCTCACATAGTGTCTCATCATGAAACATTTGGTAACCAACCAAGGTCACTTCATTGTTTTGAATTCCACATGTTAACATGTTGATCATATATTTTCCTCTATAGGATAAGGTTTCATAAGTATTTATATTAGGAATATGAAGAATAATTTATTATTTCCCCAAGGGGAGTGCGCGGTAAACCCATATTATCTTATGTTTGACATATGGAGATTGATATGATTTTTTATCCTTATATTTCATAGTGATATACATTATGATCAAAATATATCTAGGATTGTTTTCATTTATATTCAAAATCATCATAGTATTCCAATGGGTTTTAATTATTTTTCATGCTGATCTTTCTCCAACCGGTTCAAGATGAGTTAAATTTCAAAATTATTTTATTAAAAAAATGTAGAATGATTCTAATTATTTCTATCTATATGATATACATTCTTTATGATTAGCTGATAAAAACATATTGGATAATAACACAAACATGTGTAAAATATATCACACTCACTTGTGGTAATAGGAGATAAATTTTGAAAAATCCCACTAAAACATTCGAATTAACCCCTTTCCTATAAAAAATGAGATTTCCATGTGTTCCCCAACAAACTTTGTTTTATTATATATTTTTATAAATAAGTTTATTAGATTGAGACTATGTCTTATATAGTGTATTGTATTTATGGATCATTTTTAATAATTAGTAATTTTACTATGTTGGGCTTATGTCTATTATGTTTATTTTGGTATTTTTTGTGGCTATGTGGTATAATTATTTTATTTTATGTGTGTTGTTTTTTTTTATCACAGACATTTTTTAACAGTTTTATTATATATACAATTATTTTATTTTATTTTATTTTTATTATATACTTCATTTTTTTATCCATTGTGGAATCATGTAGGGTTTACTTACCAATTTTTTAGTCCTTTAACACATACAATAGAGACACACTATATATATTATAAAAATATTGTATGTGCCTTAAGTTGTGTACAATATAGAATTATTTCCCCCCATTATTCTTTTATTCCATATTATTTCGTCATACTTAATCAATAAAAGAACACCTTGGATGTTAATGATGATCCTGTTGGGGAATAAATGTATTCTAGGTAATATAATTATATCAAATCACATGGGAATATTAATTATACAATTTAAATTTTATTTCATAATCACTCTATATTGACAGAGAGATAAGTAAAATATATAATTCCAAATATATTACTCATTTCTTAATAAAAATATCATATTTTCAAAATAATGACCACTAAATTATATATTGATATCACTTACCTATGTTTAAATTTATATTCATATTATTTAGGAACCTCATATTTAAAATTAAAAAAGATATTTAAATTAATTTAGAAATAAAAATTTCAAATTTATATTTAAAATGATGCGAGAATATAAGTTTTTTAAATATTATATATCTATGAATATATAAATATTTTTCATGAAATGAGAAAATCTCAAATATCATTAGTAATTCTATATTTTAATTAATAATAACCATGAAAATTTTGGTATTTAGGTATATGATATTAATTTAAAACTCGTATGATCACTACATTATAATAAAAAATATATAAGATTTGAATTTTTTTTAATGACACATTAATGGGACTGATAATATTATTCAAATCAAACATGATATTCTCGATAAAAAAATATAGTATATTATATTTTGGTTATTTATTTGGTCCAAAATAAATCAATTATCCAACTAGTTTAATGTTTAATGTTGAGGGAATTTTTTCATTGATAATTTTGTGAATTCCCAAAAAATAACAATTAAAATAAGGAATTATATTAAAAAATTAATGAATGTGATGTTATAAATGGTATGATGTGATCTTTATAATCCCCAAGTATTAAATAAAATTAATTTTTTCAATGATGTTGAGGTAAGTCATGAGACATGAAAAATATATAATTTTTATAACTAAAATTTTAAATAATTTTTTTTTGTATTTTCATAAAGTATTTAATCAAAACACATATATTTTATTTAATACTAATATGTTATTGTTTAGTCCCAATATGTCATGTTTCTAGATTTCATAACTCTTTATATATTTTTAAAAATAATGTATTAGTTGCATAAATCCATTTTCATTTTTTTATTATATTTAACCCTCTTTAGTTTCACCATTCACCCAAATTGGGAATGTTGGATATCAATATATCATAGTTCACATGTTTGTAACCCTGTTAACCGAAATTAAAATGACTAATACATGGTATAATCCACAAGTAGAACTAGTGATATAAAATAGGATATTCCCTAGAGGTTTCTTAAAATTTATTAATTCCTGCTTAAAATTCACTAACGTAAATCAATGAGTGGACCTTTTATCTCAATATGATATACCAATCACATTAATATTGACAGATATTTACAAATAGTTCTATTTCATGATGCTAATTTATAAGGGATATTTAGTTTAAATTGTATTGATGGATTTACTATCATATAATTTTTCATGTTAAATGTGACAAATATAAATTAATGTAAAATTTTTTAGGAATAAAAAATAGTGCATGATATAATAATCTCATTAAGATAACATTACCTTACAATCATTACAAAACCAACACCCATAACTCACTACTAAAAATTATCTTTTTACCAGTGCTACAAATTGGCATTAACAGTGCTAGAAAATCGCTATTAATGCCGGCGTAGATAAAGGGGTGTCCCCTTTATCAGTGCTCCGAAAAGTGCTGATAAAGGCGACCTTTATCAACGCTAAAAAACTGCTGATAAAGTGGGTCCTTTATCAGTGCATTTTTAGCACTGATAAAGGGGACCCCCCTTTATCTACATCGACATTAACAACGTTTTTATAGAGCTGATAAAGGGGTGCCTTTATCAGCATTAACTTGAGCGCTGATAATAGGTCCCGTTATCAATGCTCTTTTAGTGCTGTTAAAGGTGTCCTTTATCAGTGCTAAAAAAGGCGCTGATAAAGGCACCTTCCCCTCCACCTACAAAACAACACCTACACACCTGCACACCAGCACACCTGCACACCTGCACATGTACACACCTGCAAAAACCAATACACCTGCACAAAATAGAACCTGCAAACCTCCACAAAATAGCACCCCCACACAATATTTTGACAAACAATGCTATATACATTTACTTAACATCATGAATACAAAAAACTACACTGCTATATATATTTCAAACAATGTTTTACAAGGTTAAAACTACAATTATCCAACAACAGTTATAAAAATTAATGTTTCATCCTTTTATATCTATGATCCGCTCTTAAAAATTGTCGTCCACGATATTTGTTGCCGAACAAAGCATCTGAACTCAAGGAAAAAAATTGACCTATATAAGAAAACAAATATTTTGTTAGTAATACAATAATGAAATAAATTATAAAATTAATAGGAAAGAATACATTAATATGTAAATGTGAAACTAAAATATGGAAATGAAAAACTCAAATGTTTTCATTCTGATAACAATGAAAGGGAATAATGTAAAATTAATATGTTTTTGGATGATTTATCTCATTTAATAAATACTGATTCTTTATATAATGAAAAGATTTACCGGCCACACCATGTGTTGGATTGAGGTATTATAGATTTGTACACGTCACAAATGATGCATGCATCATTGTCCTAATGTATCAAAATAATCCGAATGATTTTTCCTGGTATTCCATATGTCAGTAGTGTTGTTTTCAAAAGTTAATGTCAATTTCAAACTAATATCAGAAACATTTAGCCATACCAGTCACACCGTGCATCAGATTGAGGTGCGGTCAATTCATACACCTAAAAAATGACTCAGGGATCATTTTCCTAAAGTATCAAAACAATCCGAATGCATTTTCTCAGTATTCTGTATGTCAGTAGTGTTGTTTTCTAAAGTTTATGTCAATTTGAAACTGATATCAGATACTTTCAGAAATACCTGTCACACCGTGCATCAGATTGAGGTGAGGTTGATTCGTACACATCACAAATGTCTAATGGATCATTTTCCTAAAGTATCAAAACAATCTGAATGTGTTTGCTCGGTTTTACATATGTCACTTGTGTTGTTTTCTAAAGTTTATGTCAATTTAAAACTGATATCAGACACTTTTAGCCATATCGGTCACACCTGTGTCTGATTGAGGTGTGGTTGATTCGTACACATTAAAAATGACTTATGGATTGTTTTACTAAAGTATCAAAATAATACAAACGTGTTTTCTCAGTATCTCGTATGTCACTTATGTTGTTTTATAAAGTTAATTTCAATTTCAAAATGATATCAGAAATGTTTAGCCATACTGGTCACACAGTGCATCGGATTGAGTTGCAGTTTATTCTTACACGTCAAAAATGACTCATGGATCATTTTCTTAAAGTATCAAAACAATCCAAATGCGTTTTATCAGTTTTTCGTATTTCACTTGTGTTGTTTTCTAAAGTTTATGTCAATTTCAAACTGATATCAGACACTTTTAGCCATACCGGTCACACCATGTGTCGAATTGAGGTGAAGTCGATTCATACATGTTAATAATGACTCATGGATAGTTTTCCTAAAGTATCAAAACAATCTGAATGAATTTTCATGGTAGTTTTGTTTTCTAAAATTTATTTCAATTTGAAACTGATATGAGACACTTTTAGCTATACCGGTCACACCATATGTCAGATTGAGGTGTGGTCAATTTTTAAACCTCAAAAATGACTCATGGATCGTTTTACTAAAGTATCAAATCAATCCGAACGCATTTTCTTGGTATTCTGTATGTCAGTTGTGTTGTTTTCTAAAGTTTATGTCAATTTGAAACTGATATCTGACACTTTTAGCCATACCGATCACACCGTGCATCAGATTAAGGTGAGTTCGATTTGTATACCTAAAAAATGACTCATGGATAGTTTTCAAAAAGTATCAAAACAATATGAATGAGTTTTATCAGTTTTCTGTATGTCAATAGTGTTTTTTTCTAAAGTTTATGTCAATTTCAAAATGATATCAGACACTTTTATCCATACCGTTCACACCGTGCGTCGGATTGAGGTGAGATCAATTCTTACAACTCATAAATGACTCATGGATAATTTTACTAAAGTATCAAAACAATAAAAACATGTTTTCTCAGTATTCCATATGTCACTTTTTTTTTTCTAAAGTTAATGTCAATTTCAAACTGATATCAGACACTTTTAGACATACTGGTCACACTTTGCGGCAGATTGAGGTGCGGTCAACTTTTACACCTCAAATATGTCTCATGGATCATTGTACTAAAGTATCAAAACAATCTGAACACGTTTGATCAATTTTCCATATGTCACTTGTGCTTTTTCTAAAGTTAATGTCAATTTCAAGCTGAAATTAGACACTATTAGCCATACTGGTCACACCATGCGTCGGATTGAGGTGAGGTCGATTCGTACACATCACAAATGACTCATGGATAATTTTCCTAAAGTATTAAAACAATCTAAACTTGTTTTCTCGGTATTCCGTATGTCATTAATGTTGTTTTCAAAAGTTTATGTCAATTTGAAACTGATATCAAACACTTTTAGCTATACTGGTCACACCGTGAGTTGTATTGAGGGGAGGCTGATTCTTAAACGTCACAAATGACTCATGGATTATTTTCCTAATGTATCAAAACAATCTGAATGCATTTTATGAGTTTTCCATATGTCACTTGTGTTGTTTTCTAATGTTAATGTCAATTTCAAACTGATATTAGACACTTTTTGCCATACCGGTCACACCATGCATTGGATTGAGGTGAGGTTGATTCTTACACATCACAAATGACTCATGGATCGTTTTCCTAAAGTATCAAAACAATCTGACCACATTTTATTGGTGTTCCGTATGTCAGTAGTGTTGTTCTCTAATGTTTCTGTCCATTTAAAACTGATATCAGACACATTTAGCCATACCGGTCACACAGTGCATCGAATTGAGTGAGGTTGATTTTTACACGTCAAAAATTACTCATGGATTGTTTTCCTAGAGTATCATAACAATACAAACGCATTTTCTTGGTTTTCCGTATGCCACTTCTATTGTTTTTTAATGTTTATGTCAATTTCAAACTGATATCAAACACTTTTAGCCATATCGATCACATCATGCGTTAGATTGTGGTGTGGTCAATTATTACACCTCAATAATGACTCATGGATCATTTTCCTAAAGTATAAAAACAATCCAAATGCATTTGATCTATATTCCATTTGTCAGTAGTGTTGTTTTCTAAAGTTAATGTCAATTTCAAACTAATATCAAACACTTTTAGCCATACTGGTCACACTGTGCTTTGGATTGAGGTTCGGTCAATTCGTACACATCAAAAATGACTCATGGATCGTTGTAATAAAGTATCAAAACAATCCTAATGCGTTTTCTCGGTATTCCATATGTCAGTAGTGTTGTTTTCTAAAGTTTATGTCAATTTGAAACTGATATCAGACACTTTAAGCCATACTGGTCACACCGTGTGTCAGATTGAGGTGTGGTTGATTCATACACATCAAAAATGACTCATGGATTGTTGTATGAAGGTATCAAAACAATATGAATGCATTTTGTCAATTTTCCATATGTCACTTGTGTTGTTTTCTAAAGTTTATGTCAATTTCAAACTGATATCAGAAACTTTTAGCCATACCGGTCACACCGTGCGTCAGATTGAGGCGAGGTTGATTCGTACACCTCACAAATGACTCATGGATTGTTTTCCTAAAGTATAAAAATAATCAGAATGCATTTTCTTGGTATTCTTTATGTCAGTAGTGTTTTTTTCTAAAGTTAATGTCAATTTCGAACAAATATCAGACACCTTTAGCCATAACGGTCACACTGTGCATCAGATTGAGGTGCAGTCGATTCTTACACATCACAAATGACTTATGGATCATTTTCTTAAAGTATCAAAACAATATGAATGCTTTTTCTCAGTATTCCATATGTCAGTAGTGTTGTTTTCTAATGTTTATGTCGATTTGAAACTGATATCAGACACTTCTATCCATACCAGTCACATAGTGCGTCAGATTGAGGTTCGGTTAATTCTTACACCTCAAAAATGACTCATGGATCGTTTTCCTAAAGTATCAAAATAATCCGAACATGTTTGCTCAGTTTTCCTTATGTCACATATGTTGTTTTCTAAAGTTAATGTCAATTTCAAAATGATATCAAACACTTTTAGCCATACTGGTCACACCATGCGTCAGAATGAGGTTCAGTCGATTCTTACATCTCAAAAAATGACTCATGGATTGTTGTCCTGAAGTATAAAAACAATCCGAATGCTTTTTCTCAGTAAACTGTATGTCACTTGTGTTATTATCTAAAGTTAATGTCAATTTGAAACTGATATCAGACACTTTTAGCCATACTGGTCACACCGTGTGTCAGATTGAGGTGCGGTCAATTCATACATGTCACAAATGACACATGGATCATTGTCCTAAAGTAACAAAACAATACGAACATGTTTTCTCAGTTTTTCATATGTCAGTATTTCATAGGAGTATCTCAATAAGTTATTCTTTACTAGATACTCAAATAATTTCTAAAACCATTTTTCATAATCTAAGGATATGAAACATAAGAAAGGGTGATCATAGATGCTTAATAAGTGTAAATAAGGGAGATTTCAATGATCATATAAAAATAATATAAGTAGTAGCAATTCACCTTCATTGTCCTTTTTGTTTACATTCTTCCATTAGGTACGCTGTCCATTCATTTCTAAACACAACTATATCATCTTGTGAATTTTAGTTTTTGTGACAGTCATAGTAGTACTGAAAAAATATAAATACACAAAGTATTAATAAATATTTTAAATGAACTAGTAATTATTTTCAAAAATACCTCTTCAGGGATGATAGTTGTTTTCATGAAATATGATCTCTTTCATAAATTTACAAACATAATAACCGTAGTCCTTTCCATTTGATTGTTTCGAACACTAAAAAAACATTGAAATAAATAAGTAATTTGTTTTGATATGTATTTGGATAGTGCAGTATAATTATATATACCCTTATACTTGTCCATTTTTATATCTCGTGCACCTTGTCGTCCTTAGACCTTGGATTCATTCCATCCTTTAGATGATATTCATACACCACCCTATCATAACAGAATCCTCATTAAAATATAATATAATTTATATAACTATATATTTAGTTCTAAAATTATGGATCTAGTGTATTAAAAATTGACAATTGCCATCATGTGTGGTTGGTTTGTTGGATAACCAAGCAGTGAATCCAGAAAATAAATCTTTAGAGTATCCAAATTGACTGCAATGAGCATCCAATGCTGCCTAAAAACAAAAAAAGTAATAAGTAATGATAGAAATGAAAATATAATTGATATGATTAAAATTTATATTTTTACCCCTATAACATTGGTATTAAAAAGAGCCTGTCAGTCATAATTTTGCATTGAAATGTTTTGAGCAGGTTTGGCATTAATTCAGCCTGAAATCAAAATCTATTTCTTTTTATTGTGTAGATATGGTGTGAGGACTAATGAGTCCAAATTTGTATTCATGGGAAAATCCCTTCAATTGTTTTTCATATATACCCCTGCGAAAAATATGAAATGTATTTAGCCATAATTATCATAGTATATCAGCTTCTGTAAAATCAAATCATGAAAACATACCTCATGTATACATTTATAACTGCTAGCCAGTCGTATGTGATGATTTCATCTACAACATTAGCACTAACGAAATCTAATGTTTCCTCTCCGTACATATCTTTTTCACAAAAAAATTGTGTGATTATTTCCATCTTTCATTTTCGTATCCACATGAGTTTGCAATGATATTAAACGTGGATATAGAACAGGCAGGGTGAAGGTGCCTTGAGTAGATCGTTTTGATCGGTTGGTTGATCCTTTTGAGCCGTTATTTCATTTTAGCTTGTTCCTTTTGTCCTTCTATAATAAAATTCATCAGTTCAGCCCTTTTATAATTAAATGTTAAAGGTTATACTTGAAAAAATAATTGGAAATGAATACCTCCTAGTCGACATGTTTTTTTACAAGATTCGACAGCCATGCAATGAATGTTCCAACATATATTTCCACCGTATGAATGTCGTCATCATCATTTGGCACTGGTAGCTCGGTGCTCGGCTCATGAGATACGTTAATAGAAACTTTGACACGACTGGTTGAAAGTGGTCTAGAGTGGAGCATGTCATTCTACATATTGAACACCGTAGCACTCGCTACAAGGCGATGGGTGGTAGTTGAAAGATATAAATCACAATCATTTTCACCCTGTAGAATATCATTACAAGAATGGTATCAATGTCTATGTGATTCAAATTTCACAGAAACAAATATTAGGACATTAATTACCTCTTTTAAGTTAGGTCTTTGAGGGGAATGGATCGCCTCAAAGCTGGTGGGGGGGGGGGGGGTGGGGCGGGTTGTTATTGAGTTGTTTCTTATCTTCACCTCTCCCACATCAATGTTTCTAGAAACTCTCCCTGAATTTGGAATTTTTCTTCAAGGGTACCTAGTCTAACTCTCATAATTTTTATTTCTTTAGTTTTTTCTTCTTGTTTTTTCTTTCTGAAATTATACCTGGGGTGTCACCCCAAAACCTGCACCTCTAAAGCAGCCATATTGTTCTGGCTATTTCAAGGCCGCTGAAAGTATGTCTGCATCCGGTGCGGGTGTTGTTGATTCTTATGACTATGTCAAATAGAAAATATTGGAAAATAAGTAATCATAGTGATGTAATAGTGATTTAGAGAAAAAATAATTTATATTATGTCATACTTACACATTTTTCCCACACTTTTTGTGTGTTTTCATCTTCCAGTTTCCCCTCTTTATTAACACGAGCCTCCTTCCATAGCACATGGAATGGGATGGAAGTGACTTGGGATTTAGATTCATAAATATGCATATAAACAGAGAATCATGGTTACAGTGTTGTTTTATGTCACATATAAGTATTACAGTACTTTTAAAATATGTACCAATTGATTTTCAATTAAAGAATACCCCAGCCTTACTTTACGGTAGGGGTACGCTGGTTTTACTGCCCGTTCTTTATTTTCAGCACTCAGTTGTTGTTTCATAAATAAAAAACTGTCAATGAAAGTGATGAATACAGGCAATGTTAAACAACGTGTTACCAAACACACTATACCTTAAAAGTCTGCTCCACACCACGGTTGCAAAACACATCCCATGCTCCTTAGGATATCAAGTGTGCATAAAGAGGATGTGGGTGTGGCTTGATTTTACCTTCAGCATCTTTCATATGGAATTTCATTAAAATGGTGTGAAAGCCTTTATGAACCCTTTCTGACAGTTTTAATACATATTATTTGTGTGAGACATCTACTATAAATGCACTCTGCAAGATATGATGTAGGGTTAGTCAATATTTCAGAATTTTATTTTATTTTATTTTAATAATTTAAATAAATGATATCGTAATGTTACTGTAATCTCTTCCCAAATTAATGTTTTAAGCCCTCTGAAAACATGGTGCCACGACTCTATATCAATCGGCACACGTTTCCGAGTGATGATTCCAATGCAGCTACTAAACATGGCTTTGTTGGGGTTTACATTCTGGCCTCGCTTATTCCATCCCACCTCATATTTGATGCCTTTGGATTTTGCCTTAAAGATTTTGACTAAAATTGTCAAACTACGGCGCACCTGTTTTTTTGTGCCACCTGGGTTTCATTGCCTACCATTTCCTCAGTTTCTGAATCATCATTATGTTCCTCTGAAGCGCTAGCATCGGCACTGGGACCAGCAAAAACTGGTTGAGAAACCTATTGTACCTCAGCAGTGGGACCAACAGCAACAGGTTGAGAGACCTGTTGTACCTCAGTAGTGGGACCAAGTGCAATAGGTTTAGAAACCTATTGTGTCTCGGTATTGGGTGCATCAGTAGGTGAAGAAGTCATTATCTGCTGAAGTGGTTTAACATTTAATTTAGATCACATAAAAGTAGCAGTGAACTTATAATAACATAATGTAACACAATCTATATTACAATAAAAAAAATAACATGATTATTGAAATCTCTCTTTTTTTAAAGGCTGAAGGGATTTGACCCTTCTATATACTATCCATATCCCTTCATTGTGGTCTCCTCTAACATACAAAACGTCGTCTACATTGGGACCACTGTGAAATGATTGCGAAGTCCCAATTAAAGGGTCATTCTCTATTGAATTTTCATCTGACCCTTTAGTTGATTTGGTCGATAACAAAACAATTGACCAATTTCGGTTTGCGGGATCTAGAATATAAAATACTTTCACTGCCAGTGATGCCATTATAAATGGTTCATCTTTCTCCCCTTCCCTACTGAAATCAACTTTCATGAATCCCAATGCATCTATTTTAATAGAACTCCTGTTATCAACCCACTTGCATTGAAAAATTGGAACTTGGAATTCCGTATAATCAAAATCCCATATTTGTTTGATTGACATATTCACATAAATTGGATTTCTGTCCTTAGCACTAGAAACATGCATCGCTTTAGACACAAGTGTAACCCCACTATTCTGCATGGTACTATCTTCATAATGTTCATTAGTATAAAATGTATAACCATTAACTACATAAGCATTGTAAGATAATACATACACACTTGGTCCTCCGGATAGCCATCGAAGTCGATCTAAAATTGACTCTAGATTTTCATCTGACTTCTTGAAAATATGGTCCCGAAACCATCGAATAAACTGTCGATTATGTGTATCTGATATCCATTTTTCACCCCTGATGGATTCAAATGCCTAAGAATTTCTTTGTGGGTTTCAACATATGGGTCAACATTGAAATTTTTATGCAAAACATAAAGGTGGGCCTGCTCTCGATCTGTAATATTGATTGTGACAACCTATCTTCCAAAAATTCCTTCAACCTAAAGCCGCCCATTGTTACAAGATTTCAGTAAGACAATTATTTCCACACCAGATAGGTATTCGGTGCAGAATTCAACATCTTCCTCAATAATATATCGCTCCTCAATACATCCCTTTCGCCGACTTCGATTTTTGACATACCCTATCAAAATCTTCTTATACCGTTCAATGGGGTACATCCATCTTTAATGTACAGGACCACATAGTTGAATTTCTCTCACCAAGTGGACCATCAAATGAACCATCATATAAAAAAATGAAGCTGGGAATAACATTTCTAATTCACATAATATGATGGAAATTTCTCTTTCCATAGTTGGAAATTTCTCCGGGTCTATAACTTTGCTGCATATATCTTTGAAGAAGAAATAGAGTTTTGTTAATTTATGGTGGATATTCTTAGAAAAAATGCAACGCAAATCAATAGGAATGAGATCTTACATCAAAACATGGCAGTCATGTGATTTCTGACCTTTTAACTTCAAATCAGTCCTTGACATGAGGTTCTTGATATTTGATGAATACCCCTCTAGAACCTTTACATCATTCAAGAAGTTGCAAAACTTATATCTCTCCTGCCTGGAAAGAGTGTAAGCAACAGGAGGAAGAAACGTTCATTTTTCACCCTTCACTGGTGCCAAATCTTCTTGTATTCTCATCTCAACAATGTCCAACCTAGCCTTAATTCCATATTTTGTTTTCCCAGGTGCATTTAGCAACGTGACGATGACACTATCAAATATATTTTTTTCTACATGCATAACATCAAGAAAATGTCTGACATATAGAAAATTCCAGTATGGTAATTCAAAAATAATTGATCTCTTTTTCCAATAGATTTTAGTAAGGTTTTTTGAAATCGGTTTACCAAAAGTTGTGTCCACATTTTTAACTTTCTCAAACAATTGATCTCTTGTTAGTAGAGACGGTGCTATATGTTCTTCTGAACTTCCATCGAATGATGTCGTCCAAGATCGGTACTTATGTCGTTGGGGTAGAAATCTGTGATGTACTAGAAAAACAGTTTTCGATGAATGTTTCAACGTAATTGATTGTGTACCTTTTTCACAAATGGGACACCATTGAGTTATTTTAATGCTATATCCTAACAAATTTCCATAAGAAGGGAAGTCATTTATCATCCCGTACAACTTGGCTCTCAAAGTGGAATCTTCCTTTTTGTAAGCATCATACAAAGTAACACCTTGAATCCCAAAATAAATTCAAATCTTCAATCAATGGAGCTAAATAAACCTCAATATCATTACCCGATTGTTTTGTTCCTGATATAAGAATAGATAACATGATGTATTTTCGTTTCATGCATAACCACAGTGGTAAGTTATAATTTACCAACATAACCGGCCATGTACTAGGACAGCTGCTTTGAAAACCAAAAGGATTCACTCCATCTGTAGATAACGCAAGACGAAAGTTTCTCGACTTGTTTCAAAATTCAGGATACTCATGATCAATTCTCTTCCACTGAGGAGAGTCTTATGGGTGACATAGTATCCCATCATTAATTCTTGCATTTTCATGCCATGTTAATTGTCCTGCAGTCTCCTCACTTCAATATAGGCGCCTAAACCTTGGAATTATTTGAAATTACTATAAAACATTAGTAGGATTGGATTCATCTTTCTTGTATCAAGAAGAACCACAATTTGGGCATTCTTTAAGTGATTTATGGTCCTTGTGAAATAGTATATACTAATTCGAGCAGGCGTGTATTCTTTCCGAGATCATACCCATCAAGCGTAGCATTCATTTGGCATCGTATGTTTGGATCGGGAGCTCATTAACTTCGGGGAGCATGTCATTCATGAGAGAAAGTAGTTCCGTAAAACTGGCATCATTCCACCTGTTGTCTGCTTTCAAATTATACAGGTTCAGTACGACTGACACTGCTGTATATTTAGTGAAACCAGCATACAATGGATTATTTTCACAACTTTTTAACTTCTCAATCAATTTTGGGTAATCAAAAAGTTCATCTTCGATGGTCCTTGTCATTTCTTAAATATGATCTTCATCATCATTCACATATGTAATCACATCCTCCATACGGTCATCTTCATTATTCATACTTATAATCATAATAGATGATCCATAAAATGCAGTGTTATCACTGCCACTACCTACATTCGTTGTTTCCCCATGTTTATTCCAACATGTGTAACTCTGATCTATTCCGTGATAGATCAAGTGTTCTTCCAACTCCTCTAGACTAATTTTTTTTGAATAACAACTACGTAAACACGAACAAAGGATTTGAGAAGGGTCCTATGCATGATATTTTGCAAACTTAATAAACTCTTTCACGCCTCCTTCATACTATTTTGTCAACCGATTGGCATTCATCCATTCTTTATTTATATTCATCCTATTTAAAATACAAAGGATGAGAATATGAGTTAGTGGAGAAGGAATATGAGTATAATTTAGATAAAAAACTAGATACATCAAAAATGGTGGGGGGTGTGCTCATTAAAGGTCTTGGTTGAGGAAGAGTATAGCCTAGTTAGGTTTTCAAAGTATATTTGAGTAGGTATTAGAGTCTTAGGCCTAAAGAAGATGGATAATATAGTTTTATATATCACGTATGATGGGGAAAACCCTCCCAAGGATATATAAGAGTCACGATGTGTGTGATGAGTAAGATATTCCATATAGGGATTGGTGAAGTGTGACATAGAGGATTTTCTCCTTATAATTGGATTAAGAGATATCCAAGGGGAGATATGATATAAGTGATGGTCTTGGTAAAAGTATGGATGACTTGGCATAGGGTATCTAAGGCCCACCTAGGCATTTTATACATAATACCATAAACCTAATCTTGTGTGATCAATTATAAATGTGGTAAGAATCATTAATCTTATATAAGGTCCATGCATACACTAATGATCTTGTGTAGGTTGAATGATAAAATATTAGTAGGACACCAATAATGGGGAACCTAATATAAATCATAATATACTAGGTTTATCTTTATGAATGAAAATAAATAAACAACACACATTATGAAAGAAATAAAGTAAGATCGTTGTATGGTAACTAATAAAACAATAAAACAAATAACACTATATTTAGTGAGAATCAATACATTAAACCATGGGTTCCAAAAAAAAATCGTATCTCATAATAAAACCATACCACATAAATCAAAAATATTTTCTAAAACCCAAACATACCCAATCCTTGGGAACCATGCATCTCATATGGGCAGATAAAAAACTGATAAACATGAACCATGGATTCTATTTTGGAATCTAAAAACCCATACCTTGAGGACCGTGGATCTTATCTAGACACCTAAAATCCAAACACCTCAGTCACCATGGATCCATTCTTGTCTCCTAACATACCACAACATTGGGAACCATGGATCTAGTTTGTGACCCAAACATACCAATACCATTGTCACTATGTATCAAGTCTATACCCCAAATATACCAATACAATGGTCACCATTAGTACAATCCATGACCGTAGTATACATATAAGGGGAACATGAATCATGATTATCCCCTAGAATATGGACCCACTTAAATAGAGAAACATCACCTTCTAAGCATGTTGTATTATCATGGACTGATGAAAAACCATCACACAAATAAGACATACACAAACCCTTTCCTAGATATCCACTAGAATTTTTTAATCTTCCATTTATTGTTTTTAGACCCATACACTATAATATAGTCACTCCTGAAATATACCTTTGTATATAAAACACAACCGAGCACTTACTAATCCATATATTCCATCTCCACTATAAAACAAACAAACAATCTAGTTAAACTGAAATGGTCAGAAATCTCATCACATTAATGGGAAGGAATTCCACATTCTTCCCTAGAGAATCTATTGGGTTTTTACTTGTGGATGTCCACCCATATACATCATCTATTTTATAATCTCATATCCCATAAGTTTTACCTGATTCACTCTCAATACAAAAATTCAAATTCCACATTTTAAATATTATCACTTTTATTATGGCCATTATACCCTGTGACAATTTCACAAAAAAATCATGAACAAGTCATAATGGTGAACACATCATAATTATAACCACCTAACTACAACTAGAAAGGATAGTTACCCACGCATACAAGGGAAAAAACTAGGTGAGAGTAGAAAACTACTTAAAGGTGGGGGTGAATCAATGGTTATGAAAAACTCATAATCTAAATGCATTTTCAAATACTAATTAGTAAAAAACAGATCTCGATAGTGATGATAGAATGATGATAGTAATTCAATGAAATAACTCACATGGATCAAGGGATAATTACATGGTTCACAAACTCTTGTTATAAATTTTCTTATCATTAGTGTCCATGATGTTATAAATCTTGTTCTTGGTTTATTATCAATAAGAATAATGAACAGAGTATGGATATAACCATATAGTCCCATGTACACGATATAATGATCTAAATCTATAAGTTCATCGATTTCCCCTTTGTCGACCAAAAGTGCCTATAGAATTTGGATTATGTGTGCACCCCTATTATTCTCCTCAAATGTTAACTGAACCATCATTGGAAAAATCCATGGATTGAATAGTTGGTAATTGAAGGATTCTTTATTGAAACCAAATCATTGATTCGGGTCATGTAACACTCTATTTATAGAGATTAAATGTTCTTTTATGAGAATTATTTCCATAGGGAATGAATAATAATCCCAAATAACTTAGAAACTAAATCCCAAAGATCCTTCACCACCTTTATGGAATAACATAACATATCATGAAATATGATTCATGTTTGCTCATATTTACCACTATCTATAGAATACCATTCATGGTGTGACCCTTATAGTTGTGGCATGGTCTGAAACGTCCGTTTAAACAATGATACACCAATTAATAATAAAAAATATACTATAGTATGAAATAACACTATTATAGCGTGATCCTTTTCACTACATACTGATACCATTGGACCCCCAAACTAGTGAAACATTTATTTTCATGAGCTTTGTATCCCAATGAAATTATCTCTTCATATTTTCTTAGAGACATCCATTATAGTTAAATGTTCCATATTACAATATGTCTCTCCCACATCTCAAACCCTTCATAGTTACACCAGCCCTACTATGGCGTGATATCTTACACTAGAGTGAACATATTCATTTGGAATACTCCCATAAAAGTGTAATCACGTCCTCCTTGTTCTAGGACACCTGTTATCCACAAAAAACATAAAATTTTCATATTTTTTCACCTTTAATGATCCGCTAACTCATATATGATTATGTTTTCAATAAATATATTGGTAAAATACATCTCAAACCCATGACTAAATTTCCTTTTGAAGATAGTAATAATATGTTTCCAATTTTTACTCCGTATACTCACCATACCAAATTGTAGAATGGTTGGTGGGAATACTCATACTCTTAGTGTAATAAAAATTATACTATGATCATGACTTTACTAAGATCAAATTGCATATCACCCGTTTCAATTCACTTATTGAGGGGCTTCTTCAAACCACAACACTCATTAATTTCCCCAAACCATCAAGGGAACTAAAATATCCCAAGGGAACCTCAACTGACTTATATAAGTCATTCACTTAAGTCCTATCCCTTTTGGATCATAGGATGTACCTCTAAATGAATCCTCTATATCTTGAACCATATACTTTTATTCATCCATTAATAAAACCCATGAGGTAGAACTATCTTTTATCATTGACCAAACAAACACCAAGATATGTTATTTTAGGTTGTAGTAATCAAATCAATATATAAAATATAAACACACCCCTTACTCCAAGGTTATCAATGGTTAAAAACATACCAAGTGTAACACCTTGCAATGAAATGATCCATTAAAAACATTATACCACATAGTATTCCATCCTCTATAAGATTATATAAATATTTTCTCACATTTGTTCTATCCAAGTAATCTAATTACAGTGCTCATTCAGGATTCTATAAAGGTAATAATCATATGGTTTACACCCCAAATCCTGATGAATTGTCACACACACAAGCATCACACACAAGAATCACGCAAAATCATAATTAATCTCAATATTGAAAATAAATTCAAACATAATTAATTTATGAAAAATTAATTTTACTCACCTTAAGGAGGAGGACCTAGTGGAAAAGGAGGAGGAGGATTCGACATCGGGCGTAACAGAGGCCACAGATGCAGCGGAGGCGGCGCAGAGACATCATGGAGGCAGCACAGAGGCATCACAGAGGCAACAGAGGCAGTAGAGGCATCTTGGAGGCAGCAGAGGTAGCGGAGGAAGCGAAGGCAGTGGAGTAGATGGAGTAGGAGGAGGAGGAGGAGGAGGAGGAGGTGCCGATGGAGGAGGAGGAGGAGGCATCAGAGGAGGAGGAGGCAATGATGGAGGAGAAGGAGAAGGAGGCCGCGACAGAGGATAAGGGGAAGGCGGCGGCCGTGACAGAGGAGAAGGAGAAGGAGAAGGAGAAGGAGGCTGCGACAGAGGAGGAAGAAGAGAGGTAGGCATCAGAGGAGGAGGAGGAGGCTGCGGCTGTGGCGGAGGAGAAGGAGAAGGAGGTGATAGCCGCGGTGAAGTGTAGGTAGCGGCACAGGGTAGGGCTTCTGCGAAAGCTTGACAAGGTGCGTGGAGGAGGAGGAGGACCCATTGAATTTTATAAATCCCATGTGGACCTTTATCAACGCTAGTAAAAAGTGCTGATAAAGGGGGTCTTTATCAGCACTAAAATTAAAAGTGCTAAGAAAGACCCGCTTTATCAGTGCTTTTTTAGTGCTGATAAAGGTTGGACTCTGTCATCACTTTTTTAGCGTAGATAAAGGGTGACTTTATCAGCGCTTTTCATTTTAGCGCTAACAAAGACATACTTTATCAACACTAATAATAGCGCTGATAACTGTATAAATTTAATAATTTGTTTATATTATTATATATTTATTTAAAATGATATTTATGATAAATATATATATATATATTTATTAATAATTATAACTCTAAATAAATATATCATAATTTATACTTATAAAATTATTTTAATGGTATATATATATATATAATTGAACATATAATAAAATATATATTTATTATTTAAATATAATAATATATATATTTATTATTTAAATATAATTTAATTTTAATTATAATTGTACATTTTTTAGAACATATATATTATATGGGTAACATAAGGAATTATAAATCAATAACACATCAACGTGATATGTAATTATAATCTATAAATGAACATTAATCATGCACACACACACAGATATATATATATACACGCATGTATGATATATTCACTGACCCCAATTCATTGGAAAACACACATATATTCAATAATTTTAATTATACATATATATTAAAAAGTATTATATATTTATAAATAAAACAAATACATTAAATATAAACAAATATAATAAATATATATATTAAATATAATGAATTAATTAATCTAAAATATAATTAATTTATAAATTAAAAAATCTAATAAATATATTTATTATTAATCTTATAATTATTTAATTATATAAATAAATAAATATATATATTTAGTTATAACATGTGATTTTTATTTAATGTATAAAATAAATATTATCAGTGCTAAGAAAAGTGCTGATAAATGTAACCTTTATCAGCGCTAAGAAAAGTGCTGATAAAGGGATATTTAAAGTGCTGATAAATGTACCCTTTATCAGCGCTAAAAAAGAGCTGATAAAGGGTACATTTATCAGCGCTTTTTTTAGCACTGATAAAGGCCCACCCCTTTATCAGCACTTTTCCATTAGCACTGATAAAGGTAGGTGCCTGCCTTTCCCAGTTTTGTGGTAGTGACTATTTAATTACAACCTTTGGAATTTTTATTTATTCTCAAAAGTTTAGTTGTATAATAAATTTTAGTTATTTCTTTTTCACTATTATTTTTTTTACTTGTAATGTTTCACATGAATTGATATTTTTGATATATACTTTTACTTCCATTTATCGCCTTATTGATTTATTCTTGAGGTCTCATAATTAATAATTAACTAGTCAATTCATGGTTTTATGGTGTGTCAAACCTTATTTATTGAATAATTTATATTATCATTAATTTCCACTGTTCCATATTTTATTCCAACCCATGTAATCATACTCCACATGAGAGATATTATGTTAATGATTTTTTTATAATTTGTCATGGTTTTTTCAAATGTTCATATCTACTAAATTTTTTACATTTATGATGATTCCAAATTTTCAATAGTAAATGTAAATTATGTTCATGATTTTATGTTTTAGTTTTTCTATTCCAACATATATAACCACTAATATTTGAAAAAATTCATTAATAAAATTTCATTCATATATATCATGTAAAAAATTTATCCTTTGAATAATAAAATTTAATTTAGACCCTATTAATTAAATAATGAATAACCCGTTCATGGAAATTAAATTTTTATAGTCCGTGATTTATGAGTTAAAAAATAAAAATTAATATCATCACTAAACATTATTCTTATATTTCTAACATAAAAAATTATCATTATATTTAATTTATGATATTATATCTAAAACAATCAATAGTGTATGGTTCTATGTGTTCCAAGAACTAATTAAAAACATGATTTGAGTGGAAAATTAAGGTTTTCTCAAAACTAAAACATACCATTCAAAAATACTTCATCAACCATATATTTTAACTATGTTTTTAGGAAATAAAATTTTATTTTTCCAATAGTTTCATGAATGTACCAATATAATAAATATAAGACATAAATCACATGAATATAATGATTTTATTTGTTCACTCAAATTTAATATATCCATGGTGTATAAAACTAATAGTATACCGATATATAAATATTTATTAATCACTGTATTAATAAAAGATGTATATTGTTGTCGCTCAATACTAAAGTTCACTATATATACAATTCTTTAATGGATTGTTCACTGATCTTCTAATGGACACATTCTTTTCATGTGTACTTATTTTTTGATGACGTTTAACAATCAGTATATAAATGATATACTTGATATGTTTATTCAAATTCAATCTTTTTTGTTAAAATAAATATGTTTTCATAGGATATTCATTATTTTATTAATCGAATCAATTATTTAATTTATCATTATATAGACCCTTCTATAAAACATATCATAATATGAAGTTTTAGTCAATAATAAACCTTTTTTCACATTTATGGTCTTCTCAGGTTTTGAGTTTTTAAAAACTATGTCATAAATCATACATTTAAAAACCATAGAATAGAATCTTGACTCTTTGAAATAGAACCCAGTTTCCATAATATTAAACTTTTAATATAAATCATGATTTAATTTTTGGAATGTATTCTTAACATTCAACTTGAATTCTTCCATTCCCCAAACCATCCGTCAATCCTATGAAAAAAAATTAAAAACTATTGGATGAGAAAAAAAATTTCAATAAGTTCCACACAAATAAGAAAAACTATTAGTCCTGTGAAAAATGAAAAAAATTGATAAATTATTCATAATGTAATACTTTTCCGCTTAAAGATATATTTTATAGTATTTATTGAAAATAAGATCATTGCTTACCATTTTTTTAATCACATGATTACCATAACTCCCATTGGAATAATTTATAACACATAAAGATATCTTGGGGAATAATTATACATTTCATTCTTATAAATGGAATAACCATGTGGTCTATATCTTTACATTTTAGTCTTAAAAATTGATTAATTATATAGTTAACCACTATACAAAATCCATTGAAGGGCTATCATTGAAACATCACTAACTATTTTATCATGGAACCACCCATCATAGGTTTATAATGTTACCACATGTAAAAATTCCAAGTATCATTACCTAATAATAACACATAAAAGATTTCATTTCATTATAAACTCATTAGAAGAACTATTACCCGATTCATAACCTAATTAAACCTTAGAAAATAAACGTGTTCTATACCAATCTCTTCGAAACATGGTTTTCCCATTGAAAATAATCATGTTCCATAACAATCCCTTAAAAAATAACTTATGTAAAGGAAACATGTTCCATAAAAATATATTTGAAACAATATTAATCCATATTGAAAAAATGAAGATGATATAAAAAAAAATACCCAATAAAGGATAATTAACAACAACATGTTTTTATGTTTTTGAATATAAATAAAAATAAAATATTATTACAAACATTCTTGAGAAACATATACTTTTCATTTTGAAAAACACTTTTTAAAACATAAAATATTTGAGAATCCATTTCTTTAAAAATAATGTTGAAATATTATAAAGTAAATTTTTAATAACAAAAAATTTAAAAACAACTATCCTGGAAAATATAATTTCCTCTTTAAAAAAATGTTTTAAAACAATCTCTAAAACCATATTAAGAAAACATGGTGTTTGAAAAAAAATGGTTTTTGATTGAAAAATGATTTTTCATAAAAATATTATTTTGAAATATATTCTAATGAAAAAAATAGAGGAGATTAAAATTTAGGAGAATTATATGGATATATATCGTAGGATCTCAACAATGGAGACTTAATCATAAACAATCCTCATTATCAATGAGATTGTAATATAAAACTCTTACAACCTTGGTAACTTTGAATTGTAATCCCCATGAAAGGATTAGATTAAATTAAAAATAGAATACCAAGAGAATATATATATTGAAGATATAAAACATTAAATGAGATGTATATAAACCTTATAAAATAAGACATGATCATAATACAATATAAGTTTCCCTGCAACTAAAATTTGAAAAAATTCCATTACCGATTTGGTGACATGGAATCGTAAAAAATTGAAATAGATATAGTGAAATGGATATGAAAATCATCATAAATTTACGTATAATAATAATAAAATCCATTCATGTGTAGTATATATTACTTAGAAAAAATAATTGTAGAATATGGAATGTATCACACAAAAATAAATGTTAGATGAGTGAACCCCTAATTACTTGAGAGTAACATTTGAATGCTGAGATATGTGAAATAATAAGATTATATATAAATTTTAATATCTTGAAATAAATTATATTTATGATATAACATTTCATAGGGTAGTATACCCACCACAAAAAATAAATGATTTTTCAATATGTAATAAATATCATATAAATAAAATTGAGACTAGATTTCACCTTATACTGAGTCTGGTTTATTGTGATTTCCCAAAATCATTCTGAATAATACAAATATATAAATAAATTAAATTATTGAGGATATTTTCCATAATTATTTTTATGTCTGTTTCACTTATACACCAGTTCTATATAATTACTTGATCAATTAATTTTACATCAGATGTCTCGACCATATTTGATTCTATGTCAGAATCTACATCGGTTGGTTGACTATTGTTAAATATGGAATTTTATAAATATTTCAAAAATAATATTCATGAAATAATAATAATATTTATAAATAAATTGTTATTTTATATAAAATCATGGAAGGTGGTTATGAAAAATTATCCATGTTTATAATCATAGAGATGACAAGGCTTACATAAGAATGAGAATCATTCCCATTTTCAGTGAACATTATAAAAGAAGGAAAGTAAAATTTATCGTTAAATAATTATCATTATAAAATTACATCCAAATTATATAATTATAAATGATTATACATATCATTAATGTGATTTTTTAATAATAAAAAATAATCACGTCGCTTCAAGGAGGTGGTAGTCTAAACATCATTGAAAAATGTTATCACATTTTAATTATGTCAAGAGGTAAGAAGAAAACGATACATTATTTTTATAGAATGATAATTATTCATGAATATCATTTATATATCATTTATATCACATATTATTAATAAAATCAACCTTAATACAATCCATTTAAAGTGTGAATTAATCACATCGCTTTCATTAGGCGGTAGTCCACTCGTTCACAAACGATGTCATCAATATCCCTCAAAATGGAGAACTACAACGTATGTGTTATATATTAATTCAAAAATCATAAAGACATCATAAATATAGTTTATTTAAAATTAAAATAGTATTTCCATAATTATTACCAACCTTGATAGGTGGTAATGGAAGAATAAACAACATCGATTCACAAGGTGGTAGTACGCCATTTAAATGATTGATGATTGTGTATCCCATTTGATGGGTGTGTCAAGTTGTAAGTGTTACCCTAAAAATAAAAAATATCAGTATATTTAATATTATTATATTATTATATAATTAATATGTTAAAAAAATTGAGAGTGGAGAAATAAATAAAACATAATTTATCTTTGATGAGTGTTACCTCTATTTCGGGTAACTCCATCTGATTTTCACAAAAGGAATTATAACGTTTTATTCATGAAAAAGTGAGTCTTCTAGGATGGTAATATGGATTATATTAGTTTATTTCAGTATAGTATTGATGATCCAAAATTGTTTAGAGGTTTTAATAGAGGGGAGAGTTAATTCCCTTTTATAGTGAATGAGGTGTGTCATTCCTCCAAATACAAAAAGGTAAACACTATTTATAGGTATTCCATGAATCATGTGCCTTAAATAATGGACAATGTTGATGAATAAATAGTATATATTCTAAATATGTACATAAAATAGATTTTGGAAAAAATTATAGGTCATTTAGTACCTTCAAATTAATGAATAACTACTAAGTAAACTCCTTTTAACCTTAATCGCTATAATCAATTTAGGTTTTATTCACTATTATTTTGCTCAAAAAGTTATTTGACATTATTATAAAATATAAATTATGATGATTTGAATGATAGATTCCAATTTTAAAAATTTAATTCAGCGATGTGGGGGAAATTAATTGAAAATAAAACCCATTAATGGGATAAAACAACATGTTTTTAATGTAAAAATGTTCAAAAGTTTGAAATATTTTTATATCCTATTTCAATTTGAAATTAAATAAAATTAAATAAATTTTATTTATTAACTAATAATTTAAATAATTAAACATTGATAAATTTTTAAAATATAAATTATCATTATAAATTAATTAGATTAAAACATAATTTTTAAATTAAATCCCAATATTCTTTTCATTATTTATCAAAAAGTGAAACTTCCCATAAAAAAAAATTCACCCTATGTTAATTTGGAAATAACTATTTAATAAATGAGATTGATTTTTTCAAATTAAAATTTTAAGTGTTAGAATTTAGTTTTAAAACAAGTACTCAATTGAATGGCTACAAGAATGCCTTATTGAAAATACTCATTTTTGTGCGTAAAATTGGTTTTTTATTATTTTATGTCTATAATATATATTTTATGAATGTAAAAATGTTATAATGAATATATAATATAAATATTTAATTAATTTCATTAAATTGTAGTAATAAATATAATTTATTAATATAAACAACCCCTGGGTGAATAAAATCACTTCATTTATATTTAATTGGTTTTTATTTTATTTCTAATTAACTAGAAACCAATGAATTAATTTTATAACAATGTATAGACCATGTTTTAATAATATAGTTAATATTATTAATTCCTTACATTTTAATAGGATGGTGATGGCTATCATATTAAAAATAATATCAATAGTCTATTGTTGCCTGAAATGACTTTTCCTTGCGTGTAACACAAGTTATAGTAGAAAATCAATATTAGATGTAATAAAAGATAAAAATGGGGGTTTGTATAAAAAATTTAAAAAATACAGTTTTTTATGTTAATCTATCAATGGAATTGTTTTGAAATAGAATATTAAAAAATTGATGTTAAATCATACCCCCTTAAAATTAATTTATCCCTCAAAATTTTACATGGTTATCAAAAGATTAAAATTAATAGAATTAATTAGCGGATACCCACATCATAAAAAAGAAATAAATAAAGCATAACAAATAAGGGAAAGTGAGGAAAACAAAATAGACAAGAAGTTACCCATAACTAGGTTTCAAAATAGGAGAGAAAAGTTTATAAAGGATGAAAAGAGAATATAATGTTTCCTAGTGATTGAGGCAATTTATCACAAGAAAATAAATTATTAATGAAATGTTATGGGACTTTAAAAAATAAATTTGGGATGATCCAAAGACAATTGGTTTTCCATAAATAAAGGAAATATGATTAACATTTTATTCAAGAACCTTTTCTTTGAGTTAATGAACTCTCTTACCATCTATAAAACAATAATATCGAAATATGTTTAATTTATCAGCATAATTTCATATTATAATAAATTTCAACCAAATTATCAAATTATTCTCTTAATGATGAGTATTCAGGATGATTTTTTATTCACGTATCTAGAAAAATAATCTTTTTTTATTCAATCTATATATAGACATAAAACAAAACAGTTATAAAACTGTAAGAAAATTCCCAAAATTATTAATCATTCATATGATACACTAAAAACCAATATTGAAAATTATTACCAAAAAATTTAAATCAAATATTCCCATAAATAACTATCTATAAAATTTATCAAGCATTCATGAAAAATATTGAAACCAAAAAATTAAATGTATTTTATCATAGATTTATCCATGAAAAATCAATAATTATTAATCAAATAAAAACCAATATGTTTCAAAAATACATTTTATCTTTAATTATAAAAAATATCATACTCATAAGATCATTGGGTAGGATTGTGGTAGGTTTGAAAACCCTTATCTTTATTTAGTCATGGGTTCAATCCCCATCACCTTTTCGAATGTGACTAGTTTTCACCTTGAATACAAGTTTTCCTTTATTACTTTAAACATGAAAACTAATTCATCCCTAAATAAAAAATAATCTTTATAATAGGGGTTATAGATATTTTAACCCAAAAAAGTATCCAAAAATATCATTAATTACTTCAACATTGTTACTGCTTAAAACCATCAAATGGGGTGTCAATGAAATTGAACTTGTGATAGACCTACGATGTTATCCAAAACTATTACAGAAACCTCACATTAAGACATCCTAATCTGAAATGTTATATAAACCATTTCATTGATAGAAACTGTTTGGAGCTGACATGAAAACATGACATAATATCATGTTTTATTCAAGAATTTACTTTCTTTCACTTTGAGGATCTTTTTATGTTCATAGTATTAGATAATTTGGTTATAAATCATACATTTCAAAACCATATAATACAAATTGGAATCTTCTAATTAGAATCCATTATTCCCACAATATAGTACTTTTAAAATTAAGCATTATTCCTTTTAGGGTAAATATTCTGAACATTTTACATGACTCTGTAACTTCCCTTACCCATCCATAAATATTTTGAGAAGCATTTAAAATATGTTCTATAAGCACAAAAATCATCATATGGGATACACAATAAAGTAAACCCATTAGTCCATTGAAAAAAATTTAACCCATGAAAACTTTTCCATAATGTAATAATTTTAACCCTCAACATGTATTAAATACATTACCTTTAAAATAATACCATATAATATGATTTTATTAATCATAAGAATTCCATAAATCCCTTATCAATCTTTTATAACACATAAAGGGATATTGGGACATAATTATACATATCATTCTTATAAATGAAATAACTACATAGTATACTTCCATACGTGTATCTATTTATATGACTGAATCAATAACAATTGCATTGGATGCATATCGTGGGCCCACTCATCCTTGGTTTATCATGGAACAACCCGTTGTTGGTATATCATATAACAAATTATCATTTTTTTTGTAAAATAATAACACATCAAATGTATAACTTCCATTACATGATCATAAAACATAAAAGCATTCATTTTTTCATAAACACATAATAACAACCATTAGACTCATAGTAATATGATTAATCCATGGAAAATAATTTATTTATATAGAAATATCTTTGAAACAAGGATAAACCATAAAAAATAATGGGTTCCATAACATTCTTTTCAAAAAATTATTAACCCGTGAAATGGAAAAAGGATCCAAAACAATCTTATTGAAACAACCATAATACCTCATAAAAATAATTAATATTGTATCAAAACAAAATATCCTTAGTGGAGGATAAGTGAAATATAGGTTTTTTGAATTTTCTGAATGGAAAAACCTTTAAAATATCATTAAAAACATTTATGAGTAAAATATCCTTTTGATGTTGAATTTTTTTTAATAACAAAAAACAATTTGAAAATAATTTTCTTTGAAAAAACACATGAATGATTATAAATGAATCATTTAAAAATAATTTTTAAAAAAAATTCATAGGTAAATATTTTTTTTGTCTATGGGAACATCTTTTTATAAAATTTTTAGAAAACATTTTTTTTGAAAAAAATGTTTCTTCGATCGAAAAGAATTTTTTTTATAAAAATATTATTTTTATCGCTTCAGTATATGAAGAGTGGAAAATTAAGGTAAAAATTAAATTATCATGAAATAAATAGTGTACAATATAATTATTGACATATTTTTATAGTTATATCATTTGATTTAAACATTGGGGGCTTAATCTCAAAGAATCCCGATAATCGATGAGATTGTAATATTGAACTCTTACAACTTTGGTAACATTAAATAGTATTCCCCATGAAAGGATTAGATTAAATGAAACATAAAATAAAATTAAAATAAATAAATTAATGATTTTATTTATTAATAGGGATGTATATACACCTTATAAATTAATATTTGTGCATTGTACCCCATAAGTCTAAAAGATGTCATATTTTTGAAAATATCCATTGTCGATTTGGTAACATTGAAACCATAAACCAAATGAAAGGGAGATAATAAAAATCATACTTAAGTCCCAATTAATTCTGCTATAAGAATCATAAAATACATTCATGGGTATTATATAGACCACAAAATAAAAATAATTGGTGAATATGGCATGTATCATATAGAAATAAATTTTGATGAGAAAAAATATTACTACTTGCGTAACATTTGAATCCAGATATCCATGGAATAATTACATCAATTGAAATATTTAAAATATTTAAATAAGTCAAATTCATTATATAACAAGTCATATAGAATTATATACCCCACACAAAAGTAATGTGTGGTGAATATGGTATAAGACTCACTTAAATAAATGTGAGACTAGAAACCCCATTACCTTGAGTCTGATTTGTCATTCTCTTCCTATATATCCCTAATTAATAATATTATATTAATTATTTACATTATTGACAATATATTTATAGTTTATTATTATTTTTAATTCACATATAAAAAATTTATATATAATTAAATATTCAATTAATTGGCATTAGATATTTTGACCATATGTCGTTTATGTGTCAAAATCAAATTTGATAGGTTAACTATGGTAAAATAGAACATTATATGAATAACTCGTGAAAAATAATAACAACATAAACAACTTATTTATATATGAATTATTATTTTATATATAATCATGGATGATGGTTACGAATAATGAATCGATCTAACCATTATGGAGATGGTAGACCATATGTACGCATGAGTAATGTTAACATTTATTAATGATAATTATGGAAAGAATGTAAGTTAAATTAATCATTATAGAGAGATAAATATATAATAAATACCATATTACTCAATTATATATTCATATATATATATATCATTATTTTTATATATTCATAAAGCAAGAAGAATCACATATCTTCGAGGACATGGTAGCCACACAACCACAAACAATGTTATCACTTTTTCAATGTATTAAAGGGTAAGTGGATGATAGTTTATTATATTTATAGAAATATAATTATTTAACTAATATTATATATATTTCTTTTATATAACATATTTCTGTGAAGCCGAGCAATAATTAACTCTATATAAAGAGTGAAACAAATTTGATCTCATTGAAGAGGTGGTAGTCCACATGTCCAAAAACTATTTTATCATATTCAATCAAAATGGAAATCATCAAGTTATTTTTAATATAACAATTATAGAATAATCATTTCATTATAAATTTCATATATACATATATATCATATAAAAATTATATTTACATCGTTATTCCCCACCTTGACAAGTGGTAATGGAATAATGATCTTCATCAGTTTATGAGGTGGTAGTTCACTATAAACATGAAAAATTATAGTATATATCATTTGATTAAAAATATGAAACACATTTTGAAATATTCAATTCACAAAATAGTAAGTGAATATATATTAATCCCACAGACTGGAAGAAGTAATTATTTTTAAAGTAAAAATATTCAAATATATGAAATAATTTTATATCAAATTTCCATTAATTTTTTTAAAATTACCTAAATTAAATTTACTTATTTATAATTAAACTAATGAATCTTTAAAAATATTTAATTATAATTTAACATTCTTTGTTAGATAAGTGAAAAACAGTTCTAAATTAAGATCCATTATTTTATTTTCATTAAGAAAAACTCTTAGAAAAATAAAAAAAATTAAACCCATATTAAATTAGTAATAATGAATTAAAAAAATATTTTATCAAAAAAATTTATGAAAGGGAAAAAAACATTTTTAAGACATGTTTTCATTAAAAGGTGTTAGAACTTTCTTATATAAAAATACATCATTTTATGCATAAAATTTCATCTTTTATTATCATATTCCTAAAAAATATATTGGATGAATGTAACAATATGTTATGGAATATATAATTTATATTTCATTAATATTAATAAATAATATTAATAAATTTAATTTATTATGATAAAACACCTTAAGATTCATGAAAAAGTTTTCTTTAGATGTAATTGGTTTTTATTTTCATTTCTAATTAATTAGTAAAAAATGAATTCATTTTATATACATGTGGTGACCATATTTTCATAATTTCTATCACGACCCACCTTCATCAAAATGAGGTAAGGGCCAATAGATTTCCAGCCCCTTCCTTCTTTAAGTTGAAGGAGAGATAATGACCCCCGAAACCCGCCTTATATAGGTCCCGGAGTGGCAACCAGCACCAAGGGTATAAAATCACACACTAAATGGAAGGCATTACCCTTTTTCTTTTAATAGGATCGGGAGATAAGATAGTAAATCCCACAACACCAAAACTGAAAGTGCAAATACATCTGAAAATAAACCATTCCCAAATGCATGTTCAAAGGTAAAAGATACGAGTCACAAAACTCCAAAGGTAAAAAGATACCAAGAAAAGGGAAACAACGACAACAACTGCCCCAAATGTCCAAGATAGTATTTTCCCACATGATCCTTGATGTCCTACAGGAAACCTAAAAGCAGTTTTATATACGTAGGGTGATCATACAAGTTTACTCAGTAGGGAAAAACCTAAAGCTCTCGTGCACAAGTGGGGAGACGTACTAAGTCCCGTGAGAAGCAGACAAACAAACATTATCAAGGAGTCTATCCATCCCACTCATCGACCACACTCACCAAATAATGCAAGCAGTAAGGTAATAGTAAAGCACAAAAACATATTTGGGTACCCTATGCCACTTTCCCACTAGTTATTGAAGACATCCTACACATCGGACCGATCCCGCCATTCTCATCGTAGCCCCACTGCCATGCCCTGCCTCCACACACCTGAGCCACAACCACACGTCCCACCAACTAACACCTGGGCCATAACCACTAACCTGCCCACACACACTTGGGCCACAACTGTCACACATAACCACGCCTGCAAACACCTAGGACAGAACAACCACTGCCACGCCCGAAGACACCTGTGCTAAAAGATCTACTACCACGCCCAAAGACACCTGGGCCTCATCCCGAAAATACATTGGAAACCACCTGCCCGCAAACACCTAGGACAACCACCACACTACCCTACCCGAAGATTATTGGGCTAATAATGGAATTCAGGCCATCACAGCCTGCCCGTAGAGTCTTGGGCTATTCGGGAAAGGGAGCAGAAAAGGAGCTAATAAACATCCACTCATAGGAGTGTTGGGAAAAACACCCTCCCCCATGAAATGGGGGTTTTCGACACTAAGTGCTCAACTTGGGTGGGGCGCGAATAAGAAACACAAAAACTACAAGTATATGTATAGGTAACAATCACTCACCTAGTCTAGGTTTTTCTTCAGCCAGCCTAAAGGACACTATCCTTACTATTAATTCATAGGAGAAGATAACATCACCCATAACCATTTCACAACTCACACCAAACAAAATCCCCATTTTTTCCATCCTTGTTTCCATGTTCAGTAATAATGTTTAAATAAGTTTTTACACCTACTTGGGAAACTATTAAGTATAAGCATAATCCAAGGAAAGAGTACACCCAACATCAATTTAAACATTCTCACCCGGTTCTCTTGTAAAATCACATCAAGTGAGACCCCTCTAAGTATTCGAACCAAAGTAGGTCAAATTGAGATATATTCCCAAGTTCCTAGAAATATGAATGAGAAGTTTTCACAACAGAAGAGGATCCCACCCCAATTCTTGATACAAACAGAGGATCCCATCCTCACCCACATCACCCCAACAATCTAAGCCCCTATCTGAAAACCTTATGGTCACCCGTACTCGGCCCATGGAGGAAACAACCAAACCAATACTACTAAATCAAGGAAGACTCAACAGGTATTTTCAGATTTAAAAGATTTATCATACTCCATGATTTCAATTCCACTGGGCTTAAACCAGGGTTATCATAGAAAATGAGTTGATCCTGGTGCTTCTAATTTATTTATCCGAATATACGTAATTAACCAATTTCCTTTAAACATCAAGAGATAAGGGTTTATTAGTGCATAGATAAAGACCACCAACAACCATGATTTTCAGTAGGCATAAGCCAGCATAATTCAGAGATCATTAATCATGAAAGAGGAGAAAAACAGAGCATCATCATCGATCACACCCATCCCCTTCATTCTTTAGAATCCGTTTATTATTTTCATTAAAGTTTGGTTCATCCAATTATACAGAAACAATAGCATACCCACCCTGCAAGATACACAGAATGGAGAGATGAAGGTGACACCCCTAACTGACTGATCAAGGAGATGTTTTTCTCCATGCACCAAGAACAGTGGATGCACGATTTGCAGGGGAGGAATTTCGGGAACTCCAGGGAAAAGAAGACGACCTCAGCCTAGGCATGCCACAAGTCTCGGGAAGAAAGGGATTCAAGAGCACCATTTATAAGACTTAAGTTGGCCAAAAGGAAAGAAGGGGGAAGAAGAACATCTTCTACGATATATAGATAAAATTCTGTTGTTACGGGATATGAGAAATTTGAACGCTTTAAATTAGGATCGTGGTTCCTCATGCAGTTGGGTGGTTACACATGACTGAATTAATTGTTATTTAATAGGGAGGTTTCTCAGGATTTTTAGATATTAATTATGGGTTAAAAACGTCCTTGAAACGACTTAGAAGGCCGAAAAGGCCTAAGAGAGGTGTTACGGGAAAAACTGTAGAAGTAAAACCCGACAAGGCTAGATAACACCGATCAGTCACGCTGATCGGTCGCACTGAAATTTGGAAAAGGGAGGGGTCATGAGGGTCTGGGACATTACATTAGATACCTCTCAAACCATTCTCGTCCTCGACAATCAAAACCCAGACCGAAGGAAAGAGGGGGGCTATGAACAACCACCCCGGAAGATACCTTTCAAGAGTGAACCTCTCCGACATAGGAACACCTCATCCCCTGAACCAACAAAAATTCCCTACCGCACATTTCCCCATGAAACCACGCAAAACAAAAAGTCTAAACCATCTGATCCAGTGGGAGAGGGGTTTCCGTTCCTCCGTGTTAAGATACTATCCGTTTTGGGCGGCACTGACTTGCCCGAACGGTTTTAGGCGCATCTGCTTTAATGCGTCTGAACTGGGGATTATGTCCTCCCCTCCCCATTCTTTAGGACATTTCACACACACATCCACAGAAAAAGGAAACTGCCCATCCATAGCCAACAAGGTAAGAATTACACTGCAAAAAAGTATTGACCAAACAAGACAAAATTCAAAACAGCTCGTGGTATTGGGCACGCATCTGTGATTCCCTCTCCCAGGTACTTTTCTCAAGCCCACCATGTCTCCATAACACACGAACCAAGGCAATAGTTCTCCCACAAAGAACTTTCCCCTTACGATCCTCTATCTTGATCGATCATTCTATGAAGGTCTCATCCTGTTCCATATCCAACTATCCCCAATCGATGATGTGGGAGTCGTCGTGTAGATATCGACGAAGCTGGGAGACGTGAAAGACGTTGTGAACTTTCTCCAACTGAGGTGGAAACGCTAGCTGATACGCCACCTCACCAACTCATCCCAGCACCTTGAAAGGTCCGATGAACCTAGGGGAGAGCTTACTCCCCTTCCCAAACCTTCACTGCCCACGTCGAGGCGAAACATTAAAGAACACATGATTCCCAACCTAAAACTCCAAGGGCCTCCTCCTATGATCAGCATAAGACTTCTGCCGGTCCTGGGCTGCCTTCATCCTTTCACGCACGAGCAGAACCTTCTCTGTCGTGCCCTGCACCACCTTCGGGCCAAGGATTCATGCCTCTCCAACTTCAGTCCAGCACATGGGTGAGCGACATGGCCTCCCATACAAGGGTTCGAAGAGATCCATACCAATGGTAGAGTGATAAATATTATTGTAGGAAAACTCTATCAGAGGCAAGTGTCACACTCATGATTCTCCAGAGTCCAAAACACATGCCTGCAGCATATCCTCCAAGGTCTGGATGGTGCGCTCTGTCTGTCCATCTGTCTGGGAATGGAAAGCAGTGCTAGGACGTAGTTGGGTGCCAAAAGCATGCCGCAATCCTCTCCAGACTCATGTGGTAAAACATGCATCCCTATCCGAGACTATGGACCTTGGAACTACATGAAACTGCACCACCTCATCCACGTACCTTCGTGCCAAATCATCCACTACACCTGACTCCTTTATAGCCAGAAAGTGACCGGACTTCATCAACTGATCCACTACTACCCAGATGGCATCGTATCCCCTTTCACCTTCGGTATTCCCATGATGAAATCCATCGATATGTAATACCACTTCCACTCGGGGACATCTAGAGATTGCAACAGGCCGCCTGGAACACGGTGTTCAGCCTTCACCTGCTGACACAGTAGGCACTTGACCACAAACTCTGCCACTGCTCTCTTTATTCCGGGCCACCAAAATTGTCTATTCAGAACCTGGTATATCTTGGAAACTCCCGGGTGCACTGCTAGGGGTGAGTTGTGGAACTCATAAAAAACCTGGCCGTGCATCGCCTCTGGAACAAAAAACTTTCCTAAAAAAAGAAAATGGTTCTGACCATCCTCTATCCACCCTTCCAGAGTATTGCCCTGGTCAACTCGGTCACGCATCACTTCGCACTCTGGGTCTCCCCACTGAGACACCTCCACTTGCCAAAAAAGAGAAGACTATACTATCATCTGATACAGGAAACCTCCCCCGCTATCCATCCTCGCATCCAGGTGCAAGGCAGCCAAATCCTCCATTACCTTCCAGGCATCTGCCGACTCTCGGACTGCATCCTTCTGCGACCTCCTGCTCAAATCATCATCCACTACATTCCCTTTTCCCGAAGTGTAGGAAATCTCAAATTCATAATCCTGGAGGAACTCCATCCACCTTCGCTATCGTAAGTTTAGGTCCCACTGGGACAAGAAATACCTCAAGATTTTATGATCCGTGAAGACCACAAAGCGTTCTCCGATGAGGTAATGCCTCCATAACTTTAGTGAGAAAACGACCACTGCAAGTTTTAGATTGTGGATGACATAATTACACTCATGAGGGCATATCGTCCTAGACCCATAAGAGATCACCCCTTGTCGCTGCATCAACACACATTTTAGGCCTTTCCCTGAAGCATCACAAAACACCTCATACGCCACCCCTTTTTCTGGTAGTCTCAGCACTGGGGAACTAACCAATTTCTCCTTCAGATAGCTGAAGGCTTCCTCGCACTGCTCACTCCACACGAAAACCCGATCCTTCTTGGTCAAGGCTATCAAAGGGGCTGCCACTTGGGATAAGTTTGGGTATGAACCTCCGATAGTAACCTACCAGCCCGAGGAAATTGTGAACCTCTACCACATTCTTGGGTGCTTCCCAAGAAAAAATCACCTCAACCTTTGATGGGTCTACCACTACCCCCTGATCGGACACTATGTGCCCAAGAAAGTGTAACTATCACGTCCAGAACTTGCATTTAGACAACTTACCATAGAGTTGGTGCTGTCGAAGGACATCCAAAACTATCCTCAGGTGCTCCGCGTGGTCCTCCTCTGATCTTGAATAGATCAGGATGTCGTCGATGAACACGACTACGAACCGATCCAGGTACTTCCGGAAGATGGAGTTCATAAGCCCCATGAACACAACTAGGGTGTTCGTAACACCAAAAGGCATGACTACAAACTTGAAGTGCCCATATCTACACCTAAAGGTCGTATTCAAGAAGTCTCCCTATTTTACCGTCAACTAGTGATACCTAGACCGCAGGTCGATCTTCGAGAACCATCCTTCCCCCTTCAGTTGGTCGAAAATATCGTCTATCCTCAGAAGAGGGTATCGGTTCTTGATAGTTACCTGATTCAGTCTTCTATAGTCTATCCACAACCTGAGACCACCATCTTCCTTCTTTGGGAACAAGACTAGAGCACCCCACAGTGACACACTTGGTCGAACGTAACCTCTCTTCATCTGGTCTTCAATCTGAATCTGCAACTCCTGTAGCTCCGAAGGTTCCATCCGATAAGGATCCATCGAAATGGGACGAGTACCAGGCTGCAAGTCTATCCCAAACTCGATATCACGTTGATGGGGTAGAGTCGTTACCTCCTCAGGAAAGACGTACATGATCTCACTGACAATCCATGGTACCTCCACCATCTTAGTATCTACTAACTCTACCGACAGCTCGACTAACAAGGATAGGAGGGGTTCCTCTCGCCTGTTACCCTTCTGATCACTCTGCTCATCGGTGAATGTAACACGCCGGTCGCCTAAGTCTGAGAACACAACCCTTCCTCGGGAGCAGTCGATGACGACACAGATAGAGAATAGCCAATCGACACCTATAATGACATCATATGGATATATCTGCAATAGTAGGAGATCCCTAACTAACTGATGTTTTCCTATCATCAGTCTGCATCCTTGAAAAACATATAACAAGTTGGTCTGACCTCCTACTAGAGTTCTCAGTACCAGGACCACTATAAGTCTCTCAGCATCTACACCCAAACCACGGGCTAGACTGGGTGCAACAAAGGAGTTCGAAGCTCTGGTATCGAACAAGGCATAAACAAGGGTGCTGAAAAAACTGATCGTACCTCGAACGACTTCCGATCCTGCTGGAACTGCTTCCTCTACGGCGTGCAAATGCCCACGCCCAGCTCCTCTGCCTCTCGACTGTCGGCCGCCTCCCAGACCACACCCTGGTCAAGGTCCCTGAGGAGTGCCCTGAGGTTGGCCTCCCGCTGAAATGCCTTCCCTCAGAGGAGCGGGAGCTCGTTGCCCCTGTTGCTGCTACTGGAAGGGCCTATCTAGAAGCTGCTGCTGGGGAGGGTGTTGGGCCTGTCTGCCACCTCCGTACTGTACTCGGTCTGGGCACTGATTCCGGAGATTCCCATAGCTGCCACAGACGAAGAATCTCGGTCCTGGTCTCGAAGGAAAGGGGCGAGGGCCGGGAGATCGGAACTGGAACTGCTAGGGCCTGCTCCCTACAGTTCGAAACCTAGTGGGCCCTGATGCTGGAGGCCTGGTACTAACGGCCTTCCCCTTCGATGATCCCAGCTGAATCCCCTCTCATCATACAACTCCTAGAATGTGCATCCTCTCCACCACTTCAGCCTTCTTCTGGACCTCCAAGTATGTTGGCAACGTGAAGGGGGTAACAACTACTAGAGGGAGGGTCAGAGCGCCTCCCCTAAACGTCTCGCCCGAGACTCCTCAACTAGAAAGAGGTCCGGAGCAAAGCGGAGGAGGTCCTTGAACTTGATCCCCAACTCCCTTACTGACATAATCCCCTACTGGAGGGAGAGTAGCTTATGTCTCCTCTCCGCCTTCATCATATAAGAGAGGAATTCCGCCCGGAACTCCTCAAAATCAGGCCATTCCACCTCAGCCTTTCTCCTCTCCCCCAGGTAGAGAGTCCACCACTGACATGCTGCTCCCCACATCTGGCTGACGGCCAGAGGAACCCATTACTTAGTCAAAGCCCGAATCAAGCCGAAAGCTATCACCAGCTCCTCTAGCCAGCTCCCCGTCTTCATGTCAGAGGTGCTGCCCTCATACTTCTCAAGGGTATTTCGCTAGAAATCATGAAACGTCTTCTTCCACTGGTCTTCTTCTTCATCTCGGTCAGCCATCTGTCGATCTGCTAAATTGACCTCCTGGGCCTCGATCGCTCGCACTGCCCGTGGTCACCTCCCCGGTGCCATAGCTGCAAGGTAAACAAGGAATGCCTAAGCCCAAGTAGTGCAGAATATTATTCTTAAAATTTTCTTAAACATCTTACTTTTTTTGAAATCCCCAAAACACCCATGAATCACGAGAACCCAATTCATTATGATGCATGTACCTTTTCTGGGGTCTTTACCCTACAATCAGCGTGGCCTTACTTGGACGTTCGGTAGGTCCATAGTCCTTGCATCGGATCACGGGGGCCCTAAAATACCATGTCCTATCCAGTCTTCCCTGGCCTAATTCATGCACCAAGGTCACCCAACACTATCGCCCTACCATCCCATGTAATCCTCACTGTGACTAACTCCAGACTCATCCTAGCTCTCAACCATCACCTCTGATACCATTCTTTCACAACCCGCCTTCACCAAAAGGAAGGAAGGGTCAAAATATTGTCAGGACCTTCCTTCTTTAAGTTGAAGGAGAGATAATGACCCCTGAAACCCACCTTCAATAGGTCCCAGAGTGGCGACCAGCACCAAGGGTATAAAATCACACACTAAATGGAAGGCATTACCCATTTTATTTTAATAGGATCAGGAGATAGGATAGTAAATCCCACAACACCAAGACTGAAAGTGCAAATACAACTCAAAATAAACCATTCCCATATGCATGTTCAAAGGTAAAAGATACGACTCACAAAATTCCAAAGGTAAAAAGATACCACAAAAAGGGAAACAACGACAGAAACTACCCCAAAGGTCCAATCTAGTACAGTCTGGCACGATCCCAGAAGTCCTCCTGGAAAAATGAAAGCAGTTTTATATACTCAGGGCGAGAATAGAAGTATACTCAGTAGGGAAGAACCTAAATCTCTCGTGCACAAGTGGGGAGACATACTAAGTCCCGTGAGAAGCAGACAACCAAACACTATCAAGGAGTCTATCCATCCCACTCACCAGACACACTCACCAAATAACGCAAGCAGTATGGTAATAGTAAAGCACAAAAACATATTTGGGTACCCCGCTCCACTTTCCCACTGGTTATTGAAGACATCCTACACATTAGACCAATCCTGCCATTCTCATCGTAGTCCCACTGCCATACCCCACCCGGAAACAACTAGGCCACAACCACACATCCCGCCCGCAAACACCTGGGCCACAACCACTAACCCGCCTAGAGACACCTGTGCCAAAACTGTCACACTTAACCACACCTGCAAACACCTAGGCCAGAACAACCACTTCCATGCCCAAAGACACCTGGGCTAGAAGATCTACTACCATGCCCGAAGACACCTGGGCCTCATCCTGAAGATACTTGGGAAACCACCTTCCCGTAAACACCTGGTCCAACCACCACACTACCCTGCCCGAAGATTCTTGGGCTAATAATGGACTTCAGGCCATCACAGCCTTCCCGTAGAGTCTTGGGCTATTCGGGAAAGGGACAAGAAAATGAGCTAATAACCAGCCACTCATAGGAGTGTTGAAAAAAAACCCTCCCCCATGAAATGGGGGTGTTCGGCACTAAGTGCTTAACTTGGGTGGGGGCGCGAATAAGAAACAAAAAAACTACAAGTATATGTGTAGGTAAAAAGCACTCACCCAATCTAGGTTTTTCTTCAGCCATCCTAAAGGACACTATCCTTACTAATCATTCATAAGAGAAGAGAACATCACTAATGCCCAAGTCACAACTCACACCAAACCAAATCCCCATTTGTCCCATCCTTGTTTCCATGTTCAGTAATAATGTTTAAATAAGTTTTTTCACCTACTTGGGAAATTAGTAAGCATAAGCACAAGCCCTGGAAATAGTACACCCAACATCAATTTAAACATTCACACTCGATTCTCATATAAAAGCACATCAAGTGAGACCCCTCCAAGTATTGGAACCAAAGCAGGTCAAAGTGAGATACAATCCCAAGTTCCCAGAACTATGAATGAGAAGGTTTCACAACAGAAGAGGATCCCACCCCAATTCGTGATATGAACAGAGGATCCCATCCTCACCCACATCACCCCAACAATCTAAGCCCCTATCCGAAAACCATAAGGTCACCCGTACTCGGCCTGTAAAGGAAACAAAGAAACCAATACTACCAACACAAGGCAGACTCAATAGGTATCTTCCGATTTAAATGATTTAACACACTCCATGATTTCAATTCCACAGGGCTTAAACTGGGGTTATCATATAAAAGGAGTTGATCATTGTGCTTCCAGTTTGTTTAGCCGAATATACGTAATTAACCAATTTCCTCTAAAAAAAATAAAATTCATTTAAACATCAAGAGATAAGGGTTTATTAGTGCACAGAGAAAGGCCACCAATGGCCATGATTTTCAGTAGGCGTAAGCCCGCACAATTCAGAGATCATTAATCAAGAAAGAGGAGAAAAATAAAGTGGCATCATCAATCACACCCATCCAATTCATTTTTTAGTACCAGTTTATTGTCTTCATTAAAGTATTGATCATCCAATTCTATAGAAACAGTAGCGTACCCACCCCGCAAGATACACAGAAAGGAGTCACGATGGTGAAAACCCTACCTGACTGATCAAGGAGACGTTTTTCTCCACGCGCTAAGAACAGGGGATGCACGATTTGTAGTGTAGGAATGTCAGGAACTCCAAGGACGAGCAGACGAATTCAGCCTAGGCGCACCACAAGTCTCGAGAAGAAAGGACTTCAAGTGCACCACAGAGAAGAGATAAGTCGGCCAAAAGGGAAGAAGGGGGAAGAAGAACTTCTTCTATGATATAAAGATAAAATCCCGTTGTTACGGGATATGAGAAATTTGAATGCTTTAAATTAGGATCGTGGTTCCTCACGCAGTTGGGTGGTTACACATGACTGAATTAATTGTTATTTAATAGGGAGGTTTCTCAGGATTTTTAGATATTGATTATGGGTTAAAAATGGCCTTGAAATAACTTAGAAGTTCAAAAAGGCCTAAGAGAGGTGTTATGGGATAAACTGTAGAAGTAAAACCCTACAAGGCTGGATAACACTGATCGATCGCGCTGATCGGTCGCACTGAAATTTGGAAAAGGGAGGGGTCATGAGGGTCTGGGCCATTTCAATTTCCATAAGAATATTTTTTTCCTTTCCTTCCAATGGAAATGTGACAATTATAATGATAAATAAAAATATTAATAGAATATTGTTTCTAGAAAGGCTTGGTATGGTGTGTAATACATGTTATTTAAGAAACTTGATGTATGAAAAATGCCAGATAATCTTGGTGTTTCATATGAAAAAATTTAAACTGTGCATTGTGTGTACTCAATAAATTCAGGAAATTAATTTGAAATACAATATTTCATATAATATTGGGTTCTTACAATCATGGTGTTTTTCAATAGTTTCTAATAAAATGAAAAAATTGTGGAATACCTAAAAAATGATGTATACGCTGCGTGTACATAATAAACACATGTTGTGTACATTTATTAGGTATGGATCCATCATCCTAAGTAAGAACCCATATTTTTAACACAAACCAACATGCTATGTAATTCATTTAACATGCCGTCTATTTCCTTTAAGAATTGGTTGGTGTCTTATAGATATTATACATGTCAAGTACGATGAATCTACTTGTTGTGTACTACCCCAAACTGACCACTAATTCTTAAAATTCCTCAAAAATGGGGAAATAAATTAACCTAGATTTATATGAAGTAAAAATAATTCAATTCCTTTATTTAGTGTTTGATGTTCTTTATATTTGAATACTAGTTCATTCATTTTATGTTATAAAGACATAATTTCATCAAATATCTATGTTTTATGAATAAAATACATTATTTAGGTATTCATAATTATTTTTAGTAGTTTCTAATCAAATGAACAAATCAGGGATGAATAGAAAATTTTGAAATTTACAAAGCATGTACATTATAAAAAAACTCTATAAACACTAGCCAAGCATATCTTGACCAGCACGAGTACATGTCCATTTTATTATCTAGAACCAACAAAATATATAAATCATTCTATATGCTCTGTGTGACCATATAGAAGTGGTTAGAGGATGAAAGAGACTCTACAAACTTTATATGATGGTGCTACACACTGTGTACTTCCACCCACCAACCATCAACACTTCAAATTCAACCGACAGTGTGGATGTTCATCTACCAATGAAGAAAAAAATATAAATATTGGTTGACTAGAGTACACACAGTGTAATTTTGATTACACATAGATTAATTAATTTTTATATACATAGATAGGTCGACCTCTAAAATCCCATGTCGGGAATTCATAGGGATGGTGCTTCACCTCTGATGTTTGTTGTTCCCTCGAATCCTAGTAGGGTTATTTATTTTTCATTTTTACTATATGAGGTTCATTCAAAAATTATTTCATTATCTTATCATATATATGGTTAGTGTTAAATTCCTTCTCAAATTGTACACTGTGACCATGGTCATACGAGGGTGATTTTCTTGTGTTGGATATATTATAAGATTATAGATGTTTTGTAATATAAAATAATCTATATTTACAATTATTATAATATTTTTTTGTAATGACTTTAATGATTTAAATCCTCATTAATTATTGGTGTCATATAACACCAAAAAATACACCCGTAGTGAGAACAAAAGGAGTTAGAATAGGTGAATCCATGACCATTTATAGATCATGTTGCCACTATTTTTCGGGTAATGATATAAGAACATATTTTAAGAAATTAATCTCCAATCCTAGGGATTGAACTTTTAAATATGTAGTTGTCTATTATCAGAAAATAAACAAAAATATAATTGAATCTCTATCATTAAAATGTTATTAATGATTTTAATAGTCACAAATAGCTTATTAAAATAACTCTAATCACGTTTCAACACTGACATGTCTGTTTTCCCAATTTTTTTTTCTCTTTTTTTTAAACTAATTTTTCATATAACATATCAGTCTTTCATCCCTTATCCATTATTGATTCAGTTGACTGGACAATATAATGATCCTCACAAACTGTCATTTATCAATTTCTTCTATTCTTTCGATTGGGATCGACCTTGACTTCCATTGGATAACCTATTAGTCGATTAAGGTTCAGATTCATTTTTCCATGACCTTTGATGGTTGTAGAGATATTATGACACTATTTTTGGGGAAAAGGAAAATTTGTTGAATGATCATGAGTCTTGGTTCTTTTACCCAGATTTTTAATTTTCATTTATTGAGTATTTTCTTAGGAAACTCTACCCCACATACCCAAGGATATTTATTCAACTAGAGGATTGTATACTTCACATAGAGAGGATTATTATCCATATTATCCAATTATTTCATACTCGTATCTAGTATAATTTTATACATACATGAATGATGGGATTCAGTATGAGGACTACCCATATACATTCTTCATGACACCCAATTTTTCTCATCCAAAATAAACTTCAGATAAAACTGAAAAATCATTATCTATAATGGGTACCTTTACAACATTCCAGTTGGACCAAAGTGAGAGGTTCATAAGGCATGGAAATATGGTAGGGAAACAATCTGAGATATTTTATAATTTGGATAATATTTTTAAGTTTGAATATGGGTGTTATTATTCTGTTTCAACTAAAGAATCATGTTGTGACTTGGGCCCCGACTATCATTCATTCAAAATTTCTAAAAATAATTGTTAAAAAATAGTCTTTGGATACTAGAAAACGTCATTCCATGTTAATAATGAATTTTATAAACCCTCAGTTGATTTATTACCTTCTCTGTAGAACTATTGTTACTATTTTATGGTTTTACGCATTTCAGTGAATGAATCCCAGGATTTGGAGGACATCCATGATCATACCCAGACATCAATCTACCATAAAAATTTACTATCCATAGAGCATGGTTCTAGAATTCCGCCACCAATACCACACAAATGTCAAATAAAACCTGAAAAAGTGGATGTAGGTTGACATATGTTGTGTTTTGAATTTAAGAATCCATGTAATCCAATTTATCATGTGTTGGGGATCATATTCATGTTGATCCAAATAAAAAAAAGTACTTTTAGAGAAGAAAATATGAAACTCACATTTTATATCCTTAATTTCTATTTTCAATAAACTTAAGGAGTGAAATTCTCTTTGACATATCGTATAACATTAATTTCTTCATTTCATTAGAACTACTATTTGAATGCAAATAAAATGTGGTTACAAAGTGTGTGTATCTCTATATATGGAGTTCAGTGTACCGTTATTTTTAGTGTATATTATAATGGCACATTATGAACACATCAAGATTGATTAAATCAATAAAAATTGACTCTATTTATACCAATGGAAGGTTTATTGGAAGGTATATTTGTTGCCTATGTGTAAAATACCTATACACTATTCTTTGTAACACAATTCATTATTTTTTACCTCATGTTTTCATAAAGTGCATGTGTGTTATTTTAAATAGTAAATAAAATCATTTAGTAAATAAAAAAATGATATAAGGGATAATTATTATAGAGACCCAAACTTTTCTTACAATTATATTACATCATTTTAGAGAAAACAAAATAATAGTATTATACATATAGGATACAAAGGTTTAATGTCATGTACAAACTAGGACCATACATAATAATTACAACATCAAGCATAAACATTTATTTAATTTATTCTTCTCTGGATTCTTATTGACACTTGTCCTCTCCTTAATAAATGTAGCCACCCGAGGATATACATAAAAAGGGGTGAGATATAAGACTAGTAAGAGGATAGATAAGAACAATATATAATGGGGTGAACATAATCATAACATGGTAAAAATATCATGAACATGAGAGGAAGCATAAATATAAGACTTGAAATGTGGCAATGCATAAAAAATGAAACATCATGTCTTAGTGGTTAACTACCACAGGTACTTGTGAACCAAGATAGAATCTTGTTCAAAAATCATTTCACATTTACTCATGAGATTCATCACTTTACCAAATTCATTGGAGCACTATATAATTCTGGGGGCACCCGTCATATTCAAACATTCATATTGCGCTATATAATTACGGGTGCACCTGTCACATCATAACATTATCGTTATCATTCATGCCACATAGAACATATATCCAAATTAAAAATAACAAACCCATGGAACGGAATGGGTTACATCTCATAAGAACACATTCATAAACATTGGGTTCCCAAAATAAAGAGGTAATAACATACATGTTACAAGAACCGTCCACTTTGAGAGAGAAGTTAAAGGTGGGTTCTTTAGAGAAGAGTTCAATTGAAAAAAAATTTGTTTGACATAAAAACTGGTGACAAAGATTTATATACTAGAAAAGTAATGAAAATGATTATAAATTTATCTTTAAAGGGTAACCATATAAAAATTAATGGAGTGAAAGATGGAGAACCTGAAGGATGAAAGTTGGGTCCGAGAATTTCCCCTTACCATGTATCCGAATGCTTCCTTCTCTTTAATGTCCTGTATAATGACACTATATTTATTAATTAGAAATAAAGAACCTTGTGTACATTAATATGGTTCATAATGGTTTCATTAAGTGATTTTATGTGCCTTTGGATGAGTTATAGAGTTTAAAAAAACATTTTTCGAGAATGTTTGTTTTTACAGTTTTCTTGAGTGGTTCACTTGTATTCTTAAATTGAAGTTCGAGTAGAACATGGGTAAACATCCAGAACTGATATTACATGTTATTAATGACATTAAAGGAGTTTTAATGATCTTATAATTAATTATATTAGATCCATGTGGATGAATCATTATATAAAAATTAAATGATGAATATTTGGGTTAATTTGGGCGGTTTTTCGATCACAACGAACTTGTTTTAATTTATCACTTTGTAATATGGCCAATAGTTATTTCCAGAACTTTAAATAGAATATAATACATATAAAATATTATGGTTCAACCATAAAAAATGGTTTCATGAATAGATATGAAGGTAGAAATGGTAGAAGAAAACTTGTCGTTCTTGAAGGTGATAAATTAACACCTCACGAACAACGTTCTCTTTAATAAACATTAAAGGAATAAAGAAAGGGGTTTGGATGATGTAATATCATAACATTACAGTAAATGTATAATAATGTATTTAAAATACAATTTTGATGAAGATAGGTTGGGAATGATCAAGAAATGTACTTGAATATGAAAGGAAATTAAAGGAGAAGAGGTAGAGAAATTACCACTTAAATCCTCATGTTGAGATCCTCCTTAAGGAAGTTAGGCTTGGTCTTTTGATGAGACCAGTAGATCTCGAACGAGGGAAAGGGGATAGGGAAGATGTTTGGGAAGATTTTAGAGAAGTCTTGGATCTTGAGAGGTTTGATGAAATTAGGGTGTGAATGGTGGTTTTTATAGTGGAGGGGAGAGGGGTTTCCTTAATATAAAATTCATTAGTTTATTAATTTCACCTAAGACAAGGAATAGTGAGTCATCCATGACCAAGAATAGTTAATAAGGAATGTGAATTCTAGATTTGGGTGCTTACATCACTTGTGATGTCAGTAATAGTGGGTTTTAATTATAATGTATTTATACGGTAAATTAATGTATTTTACTATTCACCAAAAATTCATGTATTTTAGAAAAATCCCAAAATTTTACCCCCACCATTTTTCGACATGTAGAATCCAAAAATGAAGTCCATTTTTCAAAAATAATTTTCTAAATATGATTAATTTAATATTTAATTAAAATCATGGTTTATTACTAAAAAACAGTTTTAAAACATTCATATACTTATTCTAAAACATTGGTACATCATACTTTCACTTGAATATTTATTTTATAATATCATAGGTAAGGTTACTATTAATTAGGGTATATCACTATTCATAAGGGTATGTTACTATTCATAAGGGTATGTTACTATTCATAAGGGTAGGTCACAATTCACCTAAAATTATTTTTGTTTTATTAGACTCCAAAAATCATCTTGAACACAGCCATGCATGTCATATTTTCATGATTCCAAACACAGAAGTGAAAAAAATATGTTTAATGGTCACTTATCACTTCGTAGTTCATTATGTTGTGTTTTCTTCTGATTTTATGACATAATTATAAGAAGGGAATTTCCATTGAAAAACTCTGGGTCATTACAATTCCTATAGTAGGAACATTGAAAATGGTTCGAATGTCTTGGGTTTGATTCCTTCTAGATGACATAGTTTTGCTATTTTTTACTGAAATTAAAACAAAACATAATGTTTTTCATTGTACATAATGTTTCGGCATATATATTTTTCAATAATAATTTAAATCACCTTTAATTGTAATAATTCACCATTGGTGATGTGGGATGATTGACAGTCATAACCTAAAGATTAAAAGACCTAACTTTTAATTTTCTTAATCTCCTTATATCATCCTGGTGTTTAATAATTTAAACATCACACAGTTCATTAATATATTCATCATTTAATGTTTTAATATATTTATAAAATATTAAAGGGTAATAAAATTTTTTGTACTACAAACTTTGATCCAGTGGCTGAGGGTGTGCACTCAGATTGACTCTGTAATTGGATCTAATCATTCCCGAACACCAACTAGAATTATTTTTAAATTTTTGAATACAAGATATGTATTTATCCATTATATTATGCGTATATATTTATTTTATTATATATACTTATAATTGAAAAAATTAATTAATAAATAGTTTATAACAATTATCATATGAATTTAATAATATATATATATATATATATTTGTTCATGTGTGTTAAAAAACATACACATATTGTACTGTGTCATACAATGAATGTGCACTGGATTTAAAATCCGGGAACCCACACTTGGTGTTACCTTATTCCCTCTCATTGTTTCCCCCTTATTCTTTAACCGTACACAGATCAACAAACATCCTTGTCAATCATTCATTTTTTTTGTGATTCAAACCATGGTTTCTTCCACTTTTTGATCACTGATCTGGGTTTATTGTTTCTCTCACATAATTTAAAAGTTTTTAATTCGTTATATGTGTTTTTGGGTCAGGGATGAGTTTAGATTAAAACCCTCATAACATGGCCACACATGAAGAATACATGTCATGTAATTTGATATAGCCAAACTCTATCCCACTCATCATGTGTGTCTAGAGCACATGGGTTGGAATCCAAAACATACAACATGATTTGTACTCTGTACAAAAACGTTGTGCAATAATATTTTATGATGTTCAAAGAATTCAATCCTTTTTCATTTAATTTTATTCTATTTACTAATTGTATACCTTTTCTAATCAGCTTAAATGGAGATCGATAGTTTGGGAAGTGTCTTGTACCCTATACCATGAAGTAGATGTCTACTCCACACTGGGATTGAATGTAGACACCAATGGAGTATTCAATGATAGTCATAACAATATCTCAGCCACCATCGAGGGAGGTTGTCCACCCATTCCATTCATCTTCCACCACATCCATATATACCAAGTAACCTATTTACAAAAATACTAGCTCTATTTAATAAACATCCATAGCTGCAGGAATTCCCTCACCAGTTACCAAATCATTAGATCACTCTATACCAGTGGCTAGTGCTCACCATTACTAGAACCCACAACTACATGACCCTAGCCACACCCTTGTGTCATCTATTATAAGTGTCATCCTGTGAGTGTATGATTATGATATTTATGCAGTATTATGATCTAATAGTGTGGATGGATCCTCGACATTAGTGTTCCTGACTAACTGTGAATCTAGGATGAGATCATGAAGTTGTTAAAAAACACAAACATGAATTTCAATCTCTAGGATAAGAATCCTAATTTTCGTTATTTTTTTAGAATTTTTTGCGAACATTAAGTTCATCAGTCCCACATATCAAGAGATGCCTAATGAGATGGTGGATATGATAAAATTATGACTGGGAAGATATTTTTCAAACTCATTATGGTGGAGTTTCGATGAGGGTGAAGCTTCTATCAATATATATATTCCCCTCCCCCTATTTTTACCCTCACCTAACTTTACCCCTCACACCTGCTCCGTATGTGGGAGTTTACTGGACCCAATGTTTGGTATGATCCCACACTATAGAAGAGGATACTAATCATTTCACTATATTTCACTTCATCCATAACTATTTTAGTGAAATAACCCTTCATATCAATGAGGAAATTATAGTATTTTTCATCCATGACATGGATCTCCAAACCTGTAACATCTGACATGATGACCTAACCCCCCTAATTCATCACCTCTTTCATTGAATATATGTTTCCAAACTATCAAGGAATCTTGAATGGTGGGTTTTATACCACCTAGTTGGGACACCATTTTTGTTCTATTAAGCCCAACCTCTCCCATGATAACTTATTTTATCCCCATAAGATGATATATGTTATATTTATTTCCATGATCTTATTTTAGAAGTACCAAAACACCTATTTTCTCAAGCAGGATCTCCTCAAACTAGCTAGTATTGAGAGGACCCAATTTCCACAAAATTAGCCCCTTCTCTAATGCCACCGCCACCCCTCCACCAAAAAAAATCATTATCCACCCCTACCCACCTTTTACTCCCATCAATCATCTTCTTCCATTAACTACACTAAACTATCCACATCCCCACTTCCACATACACCATTTACTGACTTCTTGGTCACTTCCCTCTTGGATGTCATGGACCATTGCCTCGACACCATCGAATGCCATGATGAGTTGATTTTGGGAATACGATGCATTCTTTTGAAGCATCTAGGACTTCTATAAACACTAAAACCATATCCTTCAATGGATACTGATCTCTTAGCACTACATCCAATGTTCATAGTCTTGGCCACTAACATTGTGAAATTATCTTTTGACGGACTAGGAAACACTTCCACTGTTGGATTTATAGATATTTCAAATAATCCCACCGAGCAGCATGAGGTCCCCACAACAATAGATTCCACTACCACTTCTCCCTCTATGTAGAACCACCCAGTATCAGATAGTGCCTATCTTGAAGAATCTTGGTTATTGTTTCTGACACAAAATTATTTCATTATATATAAATATATATATATATATATATATCTATTTTTTATTTTTCATTATGTGGTTATTTTAACATATGAATAATTATTTTTCTATTTCATCCAATCCCATAGGTACTTTGGAATATCCCCTATGTTTTTTTACTTTTATCTATTTTCAATATATTATTAAGGTGATATTTCATTTTTGAATTCATTTTCAATCAATTTATAATGGTGATTTCTTCCACTTCTCTCCCTCAACCTAGACCAGTTATTTCATGTCACAACATATTCTCATACATAGTGTTTCACTGGGAGGACCATGTGTGATATGAAGTATGGGGAGGAATCTCCACACTACACCAGTCTTTAACCTTTTACAAATCTTTGAGACATCATTAATTCGATAACATAATTTAAAATTTAGATTTATTTTGACAATTTAAAAGTATATATCATAATGAAATAAATGGGAATTTTAAAAGATAAATTCTTACTTTAATTTTAATGTATTTTAGGGTGATTACTGATATAGTCAGTTTTTTTTATTTTAACTCATTTCCATTATCATTTTTACTGAAAATTTATATTTATATTGTGAAATTATTGATTAATTTTTATCTTCATTCATGAGAGGCATTTAAACACTTTTGTAATATTATTTTATGTAACCACTTTCTTTAAATAATAATAGGATATTCATAACACATAAAAAATTCATGTTTTTCTTATGAAGAAATGAAAATTTTGAATCACATTGGAATGAATAACGAATTTGATTGATATTTTCAACACCTTTTCACCATGAGATCCATGATACATCTTATCGCTATAAAACCCATATAAAATATTATATACCTTTATAGGAATCTAAATTACATTATTATTTATACTTCCTACCCTAATTACATGATAATATTTCAGGATTATTCATTTGAGCTTCAAATTGGGAGCTTGGATATTCCTGGTATATTATGGTGAGAAACCCAGAAATTATGTGTTGGGTAGAATATCACTCTTTCATTTGGGAAAAAGTGTTCCAAAACCAGTATTCCATGTATCAATAAGAGTTTCTACAATATTAAAACATTAAAAGTGGAACAAAATCATTCATTACACTTAATAATGGTTTATGAACCCATGTTTGTAAGGGAAGATCATGATGAAGTTAACCTTTGAGTGATATCAATAGGGATGAATTTCCAATAATATTTTCCATTGAATATCATGATTTATTATTTTTAAATCTTTACTCTCCTTTAATGATTATGAGATAATTTTCACATCATTACCTACCTACCCTTGGCCTCATAAACATCATAATGTTATTGAATGAAATCATCATTTTTTGGTTTTAATTTCTATGTTGGGAACTTCATTACATTCAAACCATTATACAGAGTGCATATAATTATGATTTTGGATGAATCTTATTAAATGATGTTGAGTGATGAGTGTATAATTTTTATTGGAGATTTAAATCACAAATTGGAATTCATATTTATGAAGAGTTGAAAAATTAAACTAATTTATGATTATTGTACATTATTATGCTATATATGAGGCATGACCATAATTTCACTAATATAAAAAATATGTTTTTATTCTTTTAAAATCATATATAACAACTATAATACTAGTAAGTGTAATCAATTGAGTGTTTCCCTATGTATAGAATTCATTATAATAATATTCTGTTGGGATTTTTCATGAGGGTAAAAAACTGACTATGTGTGGGAGAGTTTATGTCCCAAATATGTGTATAGTAATTCATGAATATTATTGATTATGAAAACATGTTTTCACTAGATATACATTGATTTATGAATCAAATTTATTATTACATTATTCATGAACATTTTTTTGGAATTCACAATAAAATGCACAAATTGAGGATGGTAAGAAAAAATTGTAATAAACATGACATGTACATTACAAACACATTCCATGAACATTTCCTAGTCCAGGATCAGCTATCTCGAGTACATGGCCATATTGAAAAAAATAACCAACATCATGTGTACTTATTTATTCACATTGTGTTTGTAATTTTTTAAGCGGTTGGTGGATGATATAGAATCTACATGCCATGTGCGATCGTACTACACACCATGAAATTCCACCAACTGACTACTGATGTTTAAAATTTAATGGGTGGCATAGATATTGAACTAACAATGGAAAAGATGATGAAAATAGTGGTTGAAAAGATTATATTCTAGTAATGGTGAGTACTTGTAGTTTATTCAGTCCTTCCCTAAATTGGGAGGCATCCCAACAGAATTATTTATGGAAAATTCAAGGGTATGGTAAAGTATCACTACCGTTTCATCTTCCATTGAATCCATGTAGGATCTAATATTTTATTTTATTACTATTTTTGTGGAATTTATCACCTCATCCATTCTTCTCTCATATCCATGGTAGGGTTTGAGTTTATTCTTCACCTGCACATCGTGACTATGGTAATGAGAGGTTGGTATTCTAATGTTGGTTTTGTAATGATATTATGGATGTGTTGTAATTTAAGTTATAGTTTATTATGATTTATTAAGATATTTTTTTTATAAAACATTAACCAATGTATTCCACAATTAGTATTACTGTCATATCCAAATATAAATAAAACCTACAATCATAACATAAGGAGTTTCAATAGGGGTGTCCATGACCACTAGGTGAGTCTACTTCCAATGTTTTATGGACAATAATCCAAAAATGTGTTATGAGAAATTAATATCTGGACCAAGTGTTTGACCATATATAAATGTGACAATTTTTTATTAGACCAAGAAACAATAATATAATGGAATCCTAATGTTAAAAAATTTTCTATAATGATTTTAATACTAATGAATAAATTATCTAATTAAAATTATTCAATTTTAACCCCAACACATTTACCCCCAATTATTCTTTCTCTTAATTTTATGGACTAGTTTTATATACGTTGTTTGACACTTTCATCCCTAATAAATTTTTGTTCAACTAACTTGATAATTGATTGAAACTCTCTAACATGGATCATCAATTGTTTTTGATTCTTTCTCAATGGGATCAACTGCGACTACCACTAGTTGAAAAGTCATCGAGTTAAGAAGGAAATTCAATTTTATTGGCTTCATGATTGGAATAGTAAAATTCTATTATTGTTATCATGGAAAATGGAAAAAGTTGTATGATCCTGAGTTGAGGCTGGTTTAAGTAGTTTTTTATATTTCATTTCATGATTATTTTCTAGGGAACATTCTCCACAGGTCCACGTGGATATTTATTCAAATGGAGGATTATTTAATTTTCATGGAAAAGATTCTTATCCATATAATAATATGATGTCATACTCTTTACGAGAATAATATTATATTCAAATGGATGATTTTTTTAAATAAATGGACTACCATTGAACTTCCTTCACCCAACCAAATTCTTCACTTCCAAAACCATTTTTGTATAAAAGTAAAAAACTATTAACAGTGATGGAAAAAATTACCAAATGTCAATTGGACCAAACTGAGAGTTTGGGATGACTTTGAAAAATGGTTGAGCAATATTATGAGATTATTTCTAGTATGAATATTATGGTTGATCATGAATATGAATATTATTTTGATGTTTCAAATATTGATGATTTTTAGGAATTGGAACCCAATTGTTTAGAATTAAAAGTTTACTGAAAATGATTTTCAAAATGAATGATATGATTATGGAAACACATTATGTCATGTTAATAATTAATTTTATCAAATCATTGTTTCTAAAAACATAGTTTCTTCTAACCTAATCTAGAGAATTATTGCAACTCTTTACCAATTTTTAGTATTTTTGAGAATGAAACCGAGGAGGTGGAGGACATGATCACACAAAGAGAATAGTCCATATTTTAAATTTACTAGTCATGGAGCATGGTTACATCAAGAAACCCCATAGATCCACTGAATGTTATGTAAAGAATCAAAAATAGGATCCAACTAGGCATATGTGGTGTTTCACACAGTGGAAGCCACATCCTTCCTCAAATCATTGTAAGTAACTCTTTCTCAGGATGAGGCAACAACATAAAACGATGAATCATTCTAGGAAGATACCTAAACACTATCATTTTATCTCTTTATTTTCTATTGTGGATAAAAACATGACAAGTGTTTCCCAATTACATTTTGAAAAACATAATTTTCATTAATTCAAGGTAAATATTATTATAATGTGAAAAAAATGAGGTTACACATAGTTTGTATCACTATACATAGCCTATGTCTTTCATTTTATTGAATATTACAATATAAACTGGTGTACAAACAAAAATTTATTATTCCAATTGTCAAGAATGACTCCTATGATAATGGAAATGTTTTTGGAAGGTATCTGACCCATTTCCAGATCAAATCCCTTATCACCCACCATTAGTACATGATTCATTCTTTATTAATATGGTTTTTATTAAATGTCAAGTGTTGTATTCTTATAAGTAATTTAAATAATTTTAGAATAAAATAAATCATATGGAGGGGTTAAATTGGATGGATGGTTCCTGTCCAACAGTTCAAAAGGACAAGGTTCGATTCTATCTAATTGACTCATTTCCATCAATTTTAACTGATATTAAAACCATAGATTGTATATTTCAATATTGGTCCTATTACATGAATATATTATATTAATTAATAATATAAATCTCATTTAAAAATTAGAAATAACCCATTGTATAAATGGGTTGACTGGAAAAGTTCTAGACCAATGTTCAAATGATCTGAGTTTGTATTCAGCCAATCTCCCTACATCATCACAATATTAAATTATTAAAAAGACATTCCAAGTGTTTTTTCCATTCATTGTGTAAATTTTTAAAGTATTTATGAAGTATAAAAAGATAAAAAAATTCTGTACAACAAACTTCTCTCTATCGGTTCGGGGTGTGCACTTAGATTGACCCGGTCACTGGTTTAAATTACACCTCATCACTAGACCAAATTCTACAGTTAATTGTTTTTCAATTTTAGAAAACATGAAGTGATTTTTTTGATAAACTATGTGAATTTATTTATTTTAACATATATATATATATTTATTTATAATTTAAAATAAAAAATTAATAAATAGTGTTTAATAATAACCATATATATTAAATATTAATATATATTTATATATACATATGCAAAAAAAATAATTACATGGCGTGTACTATATCATATAGACTATGTGTCAAAACATTAAAATATAGGAATCCTAACCTCGTGTGACCACATACCCTATCCCTATTTCCCCTTTTGCATCCGCCAAATGCTATTTGACCACTCCCATACCAATCCATAATTTTAGTGGGATTCATGAAATGTTTTCTTTATAATTACAATCCTTAATCCATGTATGTTTCTCTCACTATTCATATCATTGATTTTGATGCATTGTAGGTGGTATGCGGATCAATGGGGTGTTTGATGGATAAGTCTTAGTACACATAAATACCCAAAGAACACACACTATGTACTTTGATATAGCCAAAAATTATCCCATTGGATGTTTGTATCTAATGAGAATGGGTTGGAATCGTGACCATAAGACATGCCAGGTACTGTGGACACACATGTACGATACTAATATTTATTCCTTTTCACTTGATACCTTTTTCATTTTCATTTCAGTTATTTTATTATTTCATTTCCATTCCAATAATGGTTAATAGAGGTAGACAATTTTAGAAGAGTCATGTTCACTCTACTAAGGAGGAGATGTATGCTCTAGGCTTGGTTCGATTTGAGGCATCAAGGGAGCCATCAATGAAAGACATACTACATGATTAGATTTCAAACCTGGTATTTCTCTCTCTATTACGTCTGGACACCCAACCATCCAAAGTTGAAAAGGGACATAGCTTCGCAGACTATACCTCTACCACGACACCATCCATAGACACTACAATGCCCTCACTAGCAAGAACAAAATTAGAGTAATCTACACCAGTGGATGGTTATCTAACTTAGAAATCAACCATAGCCACACGAACACATTAAAACCACTGTCTCACCTATGATGAGAGTAATCCTATTAGTTACAAGAAGTGAAATTCCTCCCATTTTATTTTCTAGAAGAGAAATCGGTTGATAATTATTATTGTTCCTATGAGACTAGGAATCTAGAAAATGATTGAGTAGATTATTAGACACACAAATCATATTATGAATCTCTAGTTCAATACTAATACTTTTAGATATTTATTTTTCTAATTATGTTGTGACCATTGAGTTTACAAACCCACATATCGAGAGACACCTAGTGACATGGTGACTTTGATTAGATTCATACTCAGGGAAGTTTTTCTCACATATGATGGTGGTTTTTGGATGAGGGTGTGGATTTTATCCATATCCATCCACAACCCATATTCTCAATATCTCACACATTGACCACTTATATCTACTATCTATGTGGTGGGAGTTTGTTGTAACCAAATTCAAATACACTCCCATCACACATAATACCACCTAGATCATTTCAGAAACTTTTTTCTTCATCCACAACAATTTTAGTTCCATAATATTTCCCCGTGATAAAGAAATTGTGGTCATGTCTTACCACACCATGGATATCTTGACCTTTATCATCCATCATGATGACCCTGACCCCCTACATCACTGCCTCTATGTTTTATTGTATTTTTCACCTTCCATCAATGTAACCATAATGGTTGGTTCTAGACCACCTGGTTGGATCTTCAATATGGTTCTTTTGTGACCTATCTACCTCATGATCGGTTAGGTTCTCCCTATTTTATGGAATGTCACATTCATAGTCACATGAGGCTAGTCCGAGTATAGGGTAACATCTACATTCTACTTCATGACCACACAAAACTAGCTTGAGTGAGAGAGGAACCACTTGCCTATAAGGGAACTTCTTCATTAATATTACCACCACCACCTCCACTAGAGTAAAATCATTATCTTCCCCTCCCAAATCTTCTTCTATTATCTATACTAGACGAACCCCAACCCTAACTCTACCCATACCTGAAGCTAAGGTACCAGACCCTTACAATCTAGAAATCATGGAAATCCAATCCGACAATAGGGATTTCCACCCAAATTGGATTAAGGGAATACTATTAATTATTATTTATCTCAAGGTAAATCTATTCTAACCCTCACATACTACTTGACTGAATCCCCAACCATCAGAAAAATGGTCTACATTCACAACAATAGCCACCAACTTTGTGACATTGTCATTTGATGGACTGGAAAATACTTCTAATGATAGGGATAAATGTCTTCCATCCAAGCACACATAGTAGAGAGAGTAACCCATGCCACCAGCTTCCACTAGAACAATTACCTCTCTAGATGACCCCCCCAGTATAAGACAATGCCTTTCCTAAGGTACACAATGATTGTTTCTAAATCAAAGCTATTTCATTATATACATGTATTATGTGTTATTTTTATTTTTATTTGGTAGTTTTCTTGCATTAATAACACTTGTAAAATTTCACCCACTCTCATAGGTACTCTATCATATCAATGGAGTTTTATTTCAACTTCTATCCATTTTGAACCTCATTACAAGGGGATTTTTATTTTTGAATTAATTTTCATTCCCTTTATATGGACTACTTCTTCCAACTCCCTCCCTTAGCATGAAAATATTATTTCTTAGCACATCCACTTATCCTACTGGGTGTTACAGATGGTGGAAAATGTGATATATTACATGGGGAGGATGATTATATTGACAACATATGTATTTTACCATTATTTAATATAAGGTACATCATTAATTAGATTATGTATTTTAAAATTTAGTAATTTTTTTATTGTTTATAAATATAAATAAAGAGATAGAAATGGTAATTTTTAAAGACACACGATTTTTATAATTCTAATTTTTCAATATTATTTCAGATATAATTAAAATTTTAATTTTAATTCTAGGTTATTTTCATTTATTTGATTATTTATTTATATTAATGTCATGAAATTATTTTAAAATTTTTATCCTTATTCCTGAGAGGTTTTATAATACCCAGGAATAATTATTCTTCACATAATAGTTCGTTATTGATTCATGGGATATTCATCATCACTTGAACATGTATGTTTGTCTATTAAAAACCTAATGATTTTGAATAACATTGAAATAACTGACCTAATTGACTGATATTTTCTTTTATTTTTGACTTTTTGTCCCACCCTAAAACTTATGTATATGAAAAACAAAGAAACCATGAAATTAATTTACTAGATTACACATTGAAATCATATTTATCCATCATACCCTAATTATTTCTTATTTTTTCATTTGAGCGTTCAATAAGGTGTTTGGAAATCCATCATATATTTTGTTGAGCGACCATAAAATTAATTTTGGGGGAGTGTATCTATTTTCCATTTTTTCAAAAGGGTTCCAAAACCATCATTCAATGTATTCATAAGATGTCTTATTATTTTCAATGATAAAAAAATCACCAAATTCATTTATTACACTTATCGATGATTTACCAACTTGTGTTGATAAGGAAAGATCACATTGATTTTGACATTTAAGTGATCATGATAGAGATGCATCGTCACTTAGATTTTACATTTAATATAATGATTTACTATTTATAAATCAAACCTCATTTTTGAAACCTCTGATATTATTTTCACATCATTATCGACCTAGACATTTTCTCAAAAACATCTAAACCATATTGAAATACCCTAGGATTTTATTACATTAATTTCATAGTGGGGAATTGGATTACCTACAAGATTATAGATAGACTACATATACATAATATTGAAAATAACTCTAATTAAATTATATTGTGTTATTAGTGGATTATTTTTCCAAGTGAGTGAAATCAACAAGTGGGAAGCATGTTTTTGACATGTCAAAAACTGATACTAAAAGTGGATGAAATTGATTAATTAAATTATATTTCAATAATTATTCGAATATCATTTAAATTCAAAAACATTTTTACATTAAAATTATCTACTCTGAAAAATATATTAATTAGTATAATTAAATAAATGATTAACTTTTGGAGTATGGATTATTTTAATTCAATATTGATATTTTTCATTAGAGCCCAAAAATAACTATGTGTGGGGGATTTTTATGTTCCTTATATGTTTTACAAATTCATTAATTTTATTGATTAATTAAAAAATTTTCAAAAAATATAATATTTCTATGAATCAAAATTTTTATTTTGATACTCATGGAGATTTTTTCAACAGTTTCTATTTTAATGAAAAAATTATAGATGACCAGAACAAAAATCAAGAAATTCAATGTGTGTAATTTATAAACACACACCATGTAAATTTCCCAGGCATTGATTAGATAGTCCAAGTACATTCCCATATAATCAACTATAACTAACACCCCATGTACTTCAATAAACATAAAAAATAAAACCTTATTGATGTAGCTGGTGGCTGATAGAGATTCTACAAACCATTTATGATAGTGCTATACATTGTGTAATACTACAAGTAGAACACAAATTAATTATATTCAATGAATGACAAGATTTTTCACCTACAAAATATGAAAAAAATTAAGTAGTGGTTCAACTGTTTATACATTGTTTATTTTGAGTACACACCGTGTAATTTATTTTTCTCTTAATAGAGAACTTTCCCTATAGATTTACCAATAGGAAATTCGAGGGGAATTTGTTGGTTATATTACGTTTGATCTTCAACCAAATATGTGTTGGATATTTTCTTTTCTTCTTCTTATAGTTTTAGTGTAATTAACCTAATTCTAATTTCTTATCTCATATCTATTATAAGAGTTGAGTTTCTGCTCAACCCACACACCCTGACCATGGTTATAAGAGAATAATTTTCTCAAGTTGGGGATTTAATTAAACTGTAGATGTGTTTTAATAAAAACTATGGTGTATTTAAATTTATTATGATCATTATTTTATAATACATTTAATGAATTAATTTCTCGTTCACTGCTGGTGTCATATAATAAAAAGAACAACACTGCTTGAAAAAACTAAATATTCCTAAACAAAGAAATCAATGTCTGTTGGGTGAGTCTATTGCCACTATTTAAGGGGTAACTAATAGAAAACAAGTTTTATGTAATTAATCATCATACTATGGGGTTGACCTTTAAATAATGTAATTTTGTATTATGGATCCAAGAATGAAAAATATAACTAAATCCACATGGTAATAAATTGTCAATAATGAATTTAATAACAACAAATATCTTTTTTAGTTATACCCTACAATGTTGTAACCCCAACACATTTTCCTTCCCAAGAATTCATTCTCTCAATTTATTACAATGAGTATTTTGGACATCATTTCATTATTTCAACAATTCTCCATTTTCGATTCAGTTGATTGGATAATCAGATAAATTCCACTAACATGCATCTGACTTATTATTTCCATTATTTCTTTATAGGATCACCCCCAATAGTCACTAGTTATCATTTTAGATCATTAATAATGGAATTCTATTTGTTGTGTCTTGTGTTGGGTGTGGTCAGTAAACATAATGGACTCCTATATATTAGTATATTGAAATAGATTATTTATAAACACAACTCAATATTTAGTTTTTCAATTATTTTAACCAATTTTCCACCATAAATCAATAGTAATAATAAAATAATACGAATTAATGAGTAATTATCCAAATTCTTTTTTTTATTTTCATGTGTACACTATAATGTTTAATTATAATAAATTAAAATTCATTTTACAAAATCAGAAAAATCCACATCATATAAAAATAGTGTCAACCATTATTGGAAAAATAACTTTGTAAATGGATCATCAAAAGTTGGGTAACATGGTTGTGAATGCCACTCAATTGCAAGGAACGATGGGGTCTATGGTACTATAGTTGGGAGAACCATTTGGAAGTTTTGTGGATCTATTTTCATGATATTTAAATAATCGATTTATTCTTAGATACCATTTTATACCATTAATATATGTGGTCCACATTTAAATGGAGAATAAATCCCCACATAAACCTATCTATTGGGGAAATTCAGATTCTCATCACAGAACTTCACATTCATTATTGATTAAATATTATTGAACTCTCCATCACAACTCCCAAACACACAACCCAAGATTTCACTAAAACATAATTCTAAGTGAAACAACTATAATTATTTATAATAGATTCACTATTGATTGGATAAAAAATATAAACTTAATCTGGAAAAAGAATAAAAATTATGGGTCATGGAACACCAAAAATATTTTTAGGTAAATGTACCATGTTTTAGTTTCATCCTCAATGATAAAAACTACCTTCCATAAACTAAAACACAACCATAGTGCACTTATGGGGATACCATATCATCATTATACAATAAAACCATGATAGATGTTGAGTCCAAACCATCATTATCAAGGGAATGATTCCTTCACACCCCACAAGACTTCACCATCACAAAGAGTAGACTCTTCATGGGGTCTCCACAATATAGACAACACACTCCCTCCATAAGATAATAAAAACATAGATAAACCAGTTAGAATTTTTTTTTGAAAAAATATACAAAAACAGTGACCAAAGGAGATTCATAATAGTACAATAGGAACTTATTAACTGGTTGAAGACTCAAATACTAGTCAAACAATGATTTACTATAAAGAACTAGTAAAAAAACAGGCTAAAACTGATTCTATATAGACACCACTATCACTAATTCATCTCACAACCCTAAGAAAGGGATATTGAGACAAAAAAGACAAAAATTAAAACACTACATAGAAAAAAACCATAAAAAATCAATACCATCAAAATCACACCTACTATAAGTTATATTACATTGGAAAAAATTAACTCAAACCTCCTCTTCTAGTGAATTATGTTGAACTACCACATCTCTAATAGGAAATTTATGGTAGTACAATACCATTATAGGATGGATATTTGACCTCATGAACAGAGTGGGGCAACTTGGGGTGGGATATAAAACCATTAAGCAATGAAACATTCTACTATTTCATATTTTGAATGGGGTATAGGGGAAATGGATATAAGGTGTACAAATTGATTTTTTTTCACCTGGTGAACCAAAATAAATATTGATGAAATTATATGATGATTAGTTAGGAGAAAATAACTTTTATCTATTTAAATGTTCAAAATTATCCAAAAATTAGGATAATTTAAAAAAAAATTATGTTAGAGAGTTATATCATCAATAATTTTATTTTCATTAAAATGTATATTTAAATTAAAATGATTTATTTTATTTTACTAAATTATTTATAGGAAAAGATTAATAAATCAAATCATTTTATTTATTAATTTTTTTCCTTTTATATGTTATCAAATTATTTCTTTTATTTTATAATATTTTCACTAAACACATTGAGATGGATTATTCTATGAACCAAACAAAAAATCTAAAAACACTATATTTGGTTTAAAAAATGAATAAAAATATCATAGAATTAGAAAAGGATAGGGAAATAATGACATTCAAAGAATAAGTTAAATAGGTATGTAGTGATATAGGAATAAACATCAAAGGTGTAAATCATGGGAGATGATCAATAATTCCAAAAAGGGGGAGTAGATCAGTTACTACATTATCCAAGGGAGCAGCCTTTGAATATCAAATACAACTCTTTTTGAAATACCTAATTTTCAGTATAATGAATCACCTAGAATATGTAGATCTACAGATGATGTTATAAGATGAATTCAAATAGTTATTATTCATATATTTCAATGACATCATTATTTAGGGAATATATTATTAACTATGGATTATAAGAGTTAACAATGAGTTATTAAATATTATTTATTCCATCTTAATCAGCCAAATATGTAGTTATAGAATATAGTTTTTATTTTCAAGAAAACATATCGTTGGTTCTTTCAAAAATACCATCCTTTTGAAAACATCTAAACGAAAAGTACTCTTCTCTATTAATATTTTCCACTATATATTTTAATATTACACACACATTTTCTCAAATTTTATTTCTCTCTCAATATATATATATATATATAATGGTCATAATTGATCTAAATAAATATTTACTTATATTTTTTTATAATATTAAATGACATATGTAAACAGGATCCCCATAAAATAAATCAAGGCTGTCTATATAAATTTTAAACACTGTATGTAATATCTTTTATTTTAATTATTGAATAGATACATTTTTGTGGTATGTGAACCCTTAAAAATGTATAAACATGATTAAAAAGGGAAAAATAATTGGATGTAAAAGATAATACCAAAATAAGCATCATTGGTCTCTCATTCCCTAGTAAAAAACCATTTTTTCCATAACAGATCACTGATTTCATGATTTGAAGTGAGATGAAGGATTTATTCATAAATCAAGAAAGTAAAATCCAAGATAACAATATATTTGTATTAGGATAAAAATAATTTATTTTCTTTCATGGGAATATTCATCTTTTAAATTGAACCATTTCCAATGTTCATCATTTTGACAGCTAATCAACCATTATTTCTTAATTATGGAACAATCCTCCAATGTCTTCTTAATTTTAGAGTTTTTAACATTACACTTTTTTCATTCATATTTATAATACTTTTTATATTAATTAATGATTATTTTCACATATTTTGAAAAAGTTATTGGAAATAAATTATCCATGGGTATTAGTGATTTGGAACTTCCTTGATATACTATGACACCGTTAAATAATCTGGTGTTTTTTTGTGCTTGGGGATCCTCAATCATTTCGGGGACCTCATGAGGAGGAAAAATTTACCCATTTTTTTACACAATAACCTAGTAACCATGTGTTTTGATAAGTTTTTTGTAATTATAATGGCTAGTTTTCTTCCATATAGTTATCATGTAACCCTTTAAATTGATGATGGACTTCTCCACTATCTCCATCAATGAATGTTAAAAGTCTCCTACATGTAATTATTCCTGAAACTCTAATAAATCATACGAACCAACATTTTCTTCATTCCATCAATCTTTGATTCCTCAATTTTTACATCCTGAGGATCTATCAGTTCTTTCCATAGCTCTATGCATGTATCTTGGATAAACATACTTAGCCTCTTTATACAAACTAGTGTGAAGCCTATTTATTCATTGTCCAGAATACCATCAAAAGCTATATGAAACTAATATCATGTCCCAAATTTAGTCAATTTATATAAACTAATGAGTTTTATTATTAAAATATTAGTCGTAAAAGTTCATATAAGGAAATAGATACACCATTGAGAATTAACATGCGAAAATATAATTAACTAAAAAACTGTAGCTGTTTTAATAAATTAGTCATTATTTTTTTTATAGTCTTATTAATTTTGTATTTTAATGGTTTTTTGGGTTAAAATTTTTATTATTCAATTTTGGTATTTGAAATAAAAATATAAAATTAATCATAGTAGATGAAATAAAATGTAATATGTATCATGACGTACAGCCTTAACATTCAGAAAAATGATAATTTCTTTTAAAACAATGGTAATAAAAAGCCGATAGGGTAACTAACAGTTGTATTTATTCACACATGTGGGAACCCCACCAGGAGAAAATACCTTTTTTGTTATATCTTCTTACATCCTTCATCATTTGAATTACTATATTCTCCTTTAGAGCCATATATAAAGAAGCAATGAGTTCCCTGCCAGCGAGTCGATGACATAAAAATGAGAAGATTACACCCCCCGAATTAGTATATATATGTAAATATGTGATTACATAATTCCCCATCCAAACATTCATTCCATCTGTCACAATCTATACCATTCCATCCCTTAGGATTAGAAGTCGCTAGAACTGTCAAGACTACTACAACATCACTATTTTATAAAGCCCCTAATAATGAGACATCTCATATAATACTTGATTTTAAACGTCATATGATAAATGAAATTGTAATCTCCTTCCACAGTGTTACCATCAATCCAATTTCCATAATTTTTATGTCAGGCCTCTCCCTCTTGGACCAACAAAATTTCATGGATTATTATTATTAAATATAATACTTCTATGTATCACAACAAAAGAAGAAATCATTGTTATGGTGTAATATTCCTTAATATAAAATTTTCTAAATTAGTATAAAAAATTTTAATTTTCACTTAAAACCATTGTAATTAAATTGGTTATTATGATTAGGGTGTATTTTTATGTTATATTAGAAATACACCTTAGAAAAAATAGCTTTGAAAAAAACGGACTGATGTATCTAAACCATTTAAAAGTTAATCCTTACTAGAAATAATGGTATTAATTTATGTATATTGGTGAGTTTAATATTAGTAATATTGTAACAAATTTTCTAATATATCATAAGGATGTGTTGTGACATATAAGGGTATTTTAGAGGGTGGGTGTAGACTAAGAAAATGAATTCTTTATTATTATTTAGCATAGTAAGATGGTTGGTATGATGAAAAAATACATGGGTAATGTGTGATTGTGTTTTGGTCTAGTAATAAGGGGATATATTGCTAAATATGGACTAGGGAGAATAATTAGTGCTCCATTATAGAAGTGATTTATATGATCGGGAATTATGGTCATTATATTAGGCATGTAAGCCTATGGTTGAAGTGATTTGACTAATTATGGCATGAGTTGAGCACTATAGTGGGGTAAAATTTGAGTGTAGGCATATTGTTTTATTGGGATATTTGAAAAACAATGGATACTATACATCATTATGATTGTGGTTTATTGGGAAATATATTTATATGTAAAGAAGAGGGTGATTTTGATACCATATTCCTAGATGGTGGGATAATATGACTTAAACTTATTTTAATATCAATGTGATTTAAGTGGTTATGACATGAATATATTTGTATATCATGTGGGATTTTTATTTTCCTAGATGGATGAAAACTCTTAGATGTTTTTGGGTATGATATGACCCATAAAATGACATGAGACACCTTATTTTGAATGAAAAAATGGGTATGAGGGTTTTCCATTATAGATGAATTACATGTGTGAGTGAGAGAATGAAATGTTCAAATGATTTTCAATTATGGAATAACTAGTAATAACCAGTGACAAATTATGGATTAGTGTAAGTATAAATTATGAGGTTGGGATTCCTTATCATTTTTGACCTATGTTCAATGGGTCAGGATAATTATGGGTAACATGGATAATCAATTCATGTGATTTATGATTAGTGAATAAATAGATATTTGGTTTGGAAATGTAGTGATCACAATGATTTGTGGAACTCTGAGGGATGAGGGAATCAATGTGGTCATGTGGGAGCTAAATATTATCTCAAATGTAGATGGTGGGGCACCAATAAAATAATGTAATTATTAATGGGATTATGGGACTTAAGTGTTTTTTCAAAATCATGAGCATGGTCACTAATATTGGGATATAAAAATTGAAACTATCTATGTAGGGATAGATAAATAATGGGTTTTAATATTTAATAGATTGAGAACACAAATTTCATAGCCACTAGATTGAGATATTGTGATTGGTTTATTAGGAAATGATGAGTGGGGGCTATTAGTGGCAGCGTTTGAATGATAAAATTTCTAATTAAGTATCACACTTATATGTTCAAAATGAGGTGGACCAATTATATTGTGGATGTAACAATAAGATATTTTTTTAAATAAATATATTTTAATTAATTTAATATTAATGGATATTTTTCATTTTAAACAACACTGAATATGAGTTTTTGTTATATGAAAGAATTAATTTTGTATTCTAATATTCGTAACACCAAGTTATTCTTATGCTATATGAAACACCTATATAGGCTTGGTATACACATGAATCTATTTTTTTATTGTGTTACATACAATATCATGTCCCTTTGATAGCTTGTGTTATATGCAAGGTCGAGTTTTACTGATCTATAAAATAATGTAAATATTTTTATTTAAATATTATTTTTGTTAACTACTAGATGTTGGAATAGAAGTTAATAATATGATTAAATAAACTATGAGAATATTATTTACATATATATAAAAAATGACTTATTTGGTTATCAATTATTCATAAATGAATGCAAGAACTATATGAAAGTAATGAAATTTCTTTTCAATGAAAACTATTTCTCTATGTACAAACAAATTTTATCTCAATAAATTAGGGAAAACCACTTGTAATGAATTTTTAATGTATTTTTTATATTATATATTCAATCTAATATTTTTTAAACTTATCTAATATATTTTATAGTCAAAATATTAATGACATCCAATTATATGAATAAAATATGGTACTTTTCTAAGAAAGTAATTTTACTTCCTTTCAATGGAGAACCCATTTTAAGTAAAATTTTCATCAAATTTATATTTTTTATTTTAAAAAATTTAATTCATTTTTTAATTGAAATATCAATGTCAACCTTGGGTGATGTTTTAGTATTTTTAATAGAAAAATCATTTCATGACGAATATAGAGAAATAAAGAATTATAATTCAAAAAATATTTTTACTATACTTTTTATATAGATTATATAAATTTAAATTTGTATTTACTGTTTAATTAGATAAAATATACATGAATTAATCCAATTTAAGATATTTTAAGCAAATTGACATTAGAATACGATATGAAAATATTTTAAACATTTGGTTAATTTTCTTTAAAAACCTGATTTGTTATTTCGTATGTGGGATTGAATATAAATTAGTTTCTACCTATTAAATGCTTAAAATATTGATTAATGGATTCAAAATTTCAAATTTTAATAATTTATAATTTCTAATATGGAAAAATAATGTTTTTACAAAAAATATTTGTGAATATAATTAAAATTACTAACAATGATCATAGTAAAAAATTAGTTTACTTAATGGTTAATCATAAATATTAAGAGGAAATGTAACCTAAAAATTTGTACAAAATCCATTTAATGGAAATATTTTGACAAATAAACAACCAAGATCAAATTTGGGAAATTATTGGATGCCCATTATTTAAGGGTGGCAAATCAATACTGTTTTTTTATAGTAACAAGAATGCCACTCCTCCTCCATTGTAAAATTGAACACACCCCCTTAAATACTCACTCTTACAAATCCACAATATCCCATTAATAATCATTCAAAATAAACCAAAAAACTCTCTACCATTATCCTATAATGCTGCCTTGGTGAAAAAATTCATCCAAGGAACCCCTTTGCTACAAACCGAATAAAGTTACCCAAAGAAAAGGAAACATCCTTCCCCAAGATCTTTTGTTTTAATTTCATTCTCCACCCACTAAGCTCTTCTTATTAAAATATTAAATAAAACCATCATTATCCTGAATATTCGTAATTTTTTTCTATTAATGGTCCACCAATAGTTACACACACATCAATTAAATGGGTAACAAACTTACAGTTCTTTTGTAAGATGAACTACAACCACACGAAATAATGTTTCCTGTTTTTACTTTATCACTTATAATAGATGATTATTAGGATGTAAAATTTGTTTCTATATGATATATATGATGTATATGACACATTTTTTATAAATATTATATATCACATACCTTCATTCTTTCCATTTTGTGTAAAAATGATAACTTTGTTTGGGGATGTATAGACTAACACCTCCTCAAAGATATGGGATTTGTTTCACACATTACATAGAATGTATTAATAATGGGTTTAGTAAAAACAAATAATATATATGATATTAAATTTTAATATAATTACAATATCTATATATTTATATTAATATATTTTATTTACATTCATTCTCTCAATATAATAAGAAAACAGAGTCATCGTTCATTCGTAGGTACAACCAACCATGTACATGAACGGTGTACTTAATTTGATATTTTTATTTTTTATAAATTATTATAAATAAATTTTCAATTTATATATATTATATTTATATCATGGTTTACATTGGGGATATCATAAAAAATCAAAACCGATAGGAAAAACAATGAAAATATTACCCTAATTGAAACACTAACATAATGTTGTTAATAATAGGATAATATAAAGTCATAACCAAATCATATATGTTATTATATAAAACAATATGGTTTTTTGGAATATTTATAATAAAATAATATTTATTATACATGTTCATTAAACTTATATTAATATGTTCATGACTTTAGGTATGGTAATTTAATCTCAATTTTTATTTCTGTGAGGTACATCCCATATTCACCACTCTCTTCTTTTATGTGGTGTATACAATTCCATATGACATGTTATATAATTAATTTCCATTATTTTATGATATTAAAATATTTAATTTTTTCTATTATATCATGAGGGATCATTATTTAAAAGTCACTCAGGTAGTAAAGGTTTTTTATATTACCTTTACTTTTGTGAGAATGAAGACTTAATCACCACCCATTTCTTTTAGGTGGGGTATGTATTTACCAGGAATTTTTTATATAATTACTACAATTAAATATACGGGTAGTTACATATCAATTTTCTTATCTCTATTTTATGGGGTATTATGGTTTAAAAGTTACCAAACTAGTTAGGTGTTTTTTTCTCAATTTTCAATTTTTAGAGTAACAAGTTTTGTAATGAACCTATATTAATTTACAAGGTGTATATATATCCATTTGACATGTTATATAATTAATATATTTCATCTCATGATATTTTATAATTCATTAAATTTCATTTTTATACATGGGATTTATGGTTAAATGTTACCAAGTGGTAAGATTTTATTGCAACTAATCAATGTTTATCAGGATTTTTTATGATTATGCTACCATTGAGGAAATATTATAAGACACATATATACAAAAATCCTTAACTTTCTTCCACTCTAGTTTTTAATGACATAGACATTTATTATTACATTTTTCCTATGTTTGGTACTTAATATAATTAGGATTTTTTTAAAGAAAATCTAGCATTATTTTCTTATTCAGTTGGGAATATGTTTTTGTAAAATGAAACCAAGTATTAAAGAAACACTTTTTTATATTTTTTTAAATTATAACTGAAGATAAATTCAATGAAAAATTATTTTAAAATTTTTATATATTTTTTGACCCTTCATTGTAAATTATCATGGATATTTTCAAGGAATTGGTTTTTTGAATGATCTTCAATATCCCATTACATGTTTTCTATGAATTTTTTTTCAAACTGATATAAATCATACCCTATATTATTTGGAGGATTTTTCTTTCCAGAATTAATATCATGATTCCGTTACATATTTTCGAGGAAATATTTTTTCAATCTCCATTTATATGTTTCCAAGATTATTTTCAATGATTTTTTTTATGATTTTTTATGTTTCAAAAAACTTTTCAAATATGAAAGGATATTTTCTTCAAGAAACATTTTAGAGGTTTTTAAACTAATACATTATAATTCTTTTAGTTTTGTTTTCAAAGAAATGTATTTTGAAAATGATTCATGTTTTAAAAAGTAATTTTCACGGAATGATTATTTTTATATAAAAATGTTCCAACTGATCTTTTAAAATTAGTCGCTATCTAAGATGACATAGTTTGATATATATTTTTATTTAGTGGGGATATATTAAAATAATACAATTCCCATTCTTTCTTTAATGGTTTAAGGTTTTAGGGATGGATTTAATGACAAAAATTTCTATTCCATGGGTTATATTATTTTGAAAACCGGTTTATTTCATCGGTTATTCATTGATGAAATGATTTTGAGACCAATATATTTTATAAAATTAGTTATATAATGAAGCATTTATAAAACCCATACAATTTCTTACATTTTAATACGATGCTGATGAAATCCATCCCTTTTCTTGTTAATGATATGATGAATTTTTTATTATCTTCTGGAACATTACTATATGATTTTATTATTTTATGGGCGGGATCTATAACTCTTTCTAATTAATTGGGTAATGATACATGGTATATGAGATCAAATGGTACATGGTTTGTAGACCATGAAAAAAATAATATGGTACACAATTTTTGGATGATGGATGAAAATAAGAGGGTACACAGGTTATTGTCCAAACCCAAAAATAATATAGTACATGAGTTATCTCCGAAGACCAATAATATGAGGGTAAACTATTTATTATCCCAATCTCGAATCAAGTACATTGGTTGTATCCCAATACTATCTTATTATAACGTTCTTGGTAGGTTGTAACACCCCTTGGTTTAAAAAAAATTTAAATTTAGGCAATATTGAGTCTTTATATAATGAAACTTTGTTTTAAGTAGATATTTATAACCTAACCGTTAAATATAATTTTTCCGCATCTATGATTTTAAATTAAAAAGATGACGTACACATATGCAATTAGTATGTAATTAGGAGTATGATAGGACCAACATAATTTTTTATGGTTAGTAACTTACCCTTGGGAATAGTGTTTCACTCTTATGAATAGTAATATTTCCCTTATGAATAGTAAATCATCTAAATAAATAGGAAACTCACCCATGAGTGTATAAGAAAATTTGGGTTTCTTATAAGTTATTATATTATCATAGTGTAAGTGTTGGTTTCCTATTTGTAAGTTTTACATATTTAATTACAATTTTATGATTTATTTAAATAATAACATGAAAATTTTATTTTCATAAAATTTAATGATAATTTTTAATTTTTATTTTGTCTTATGGTTATAAGATAATTTTATGAGAACTTAATTAATTTTTCAAGGTGTTATAAAATCAGTTATAGTATTAAAATTATTATTTGTGGAAAAAATTATTATTTTGTTTTAAAATTAAATTTATCATATTTAGAAAATTATTCTAATAAAATGCAGCAAATTTCTAAATTATATTTGTCAAAAAATGTTTTGGGTGAATTTTTGGTATTTTTTTGAAATAATTAAAATTTTGGTGAATAGTAAAATATGTTAATTTACTGTATAAATACAATGTAGGTTAATAACACTATTCATGACATCATGAAAGATGTAAGCACACTTGGTTCGAACTCACATGCCTTATTTACTATATTTTTTCACAATAACCATCACTATTTCCTGTCTTGAGAAAAATAGAAATATAATGATTAAAATAATGGAAAACCCTTCTCTTGTCCCCTATAAATACCACCCTTCTCCCCTTTCCTCTCACACCTCTCTAGCTTTGATAATTTTCTAAATTATTCCCAATCCTCTTACCAAGGCTCTTACCCACGTCCAAGACCACCTGGTCTCACCATAAGGCCAAGAACAAAGGCATTAAGGATGATCTCAAGGAGAAAAGATCAAGATGTATAAATTCTCTTTCATTTTCATGTATTTTCTTCTCAATTATTTTTTATTTATTGTACTCTCATCACATACCCTTATACAAGAGCCAGGAAATATACAATATCATATATATTATGGATTTTTTATCATGTTTATGGAAAAACTCATCATCATGCTTCTTCTCCTCTCCCTATTGTTTAAAAAATAAAAAAATCATCCATGATGTATTGGTTTTACGACCTTGTGGGCGATGTGTTCTCAATTTATGTTAGTTCATCCAAAGATGGTTATAATACCATTTTAATGGCTGAAAATGATTTTAATGTGTATGATATAACCTCTTTTAATTTCATGAATAAACTTATATTCTATATATTAAATTATATAATGTAACTAGTTTGTGATTTTGAAAGAACTTCCAAAATGTTCTAAATGAATATCATTAATGTTTTATCAAATGATTCATAATAACAAATGAAAAAATGATATATGGTATCATTTAACATTATGGAAACATATGAATATTAATTTATTCCAATTATTGAGTTTCCATTTCATTCTATAATAAAATTCATTACGAATTGATCAAAGAAATCATGTAAAGATCACATTAGAAATAATGGAAAGAAAAAATTATTATCAATAAATTGGTAGAATGATGTAATAAAATGATAATATAAGGTATAATAAAATGATAATATAATGTATAATAAACATGAATATGATTGTATAAAGTATTTATAAATCGCTTTTAAACATTATACTAGTGATTTTAACACATTTTAATTAATATGAACATGAGGTAATGGAATTTATATCCCAATTTCCATTCCTTGGTATAATATTCTATTTCATTAATTATGTGGTACTGAGATTATTTATGGAATTAATTTTATTTATATTATGATTTATTATGTTTAATTACGCATTATACACATATTATATTTATGGTAATAATTCTCACATCAATAATATGATATTTTTAAGTGACTTTTCTTTCAAAATCATCTCCTAAAATTCTATTTTAAATTTTTTTGAAGGATTTTTTATGCAATTATTATTGTTTTCTAATTTTTTTCGGTTTCATGGGAATTGTTTATAATGATGTGTGGTACCTATATCTCCTTAAATGATTTTGTTATGTACATGTTTGAGGTCATCCGTATGGTTACTACAAGTGTAACTGCGATGGTTACACTATAAGGTTGTTGTAAGAGTTACATTATAAGGTAGCCGTGAGGGTAACAAATCATAAGGTAGCCATGGGGGTAAAACATAAGTAAGTAATTCCCCAATATAACTTCATGATTTATTTTTAATTTTTAATTTTTATCTAAATATAATGTTTAAAAAAGTAATTATATCATACTTTATGGGCGAGAAGTGTGTCTTTGTGAAAATGAGTTCATTTGTTCATAAGTATTCATGGACTAATGGTTTCTATCCTTATTTTTATATCCCATACTAAACATTTTATGATCATACCAAGTTTCAAAATTTATTTCACCAGGTATAAGGATGGTTAAGAGAAATTATGAAGACATGGTGAATGTAGTGAACATATTTATCAACAAAAAGAAATCATGTTTTATTTCAAATTTTTTATATTTTGGAAAATGTGGATAATGTTTTAGTAGTATCCTCTTGTATGATTTTGGGATGTTATATATGTATTATTTCATATTACTATATTACTCTAAATATAAATAGTTCCTTAATGTATAAGAATTTGAATATTACTACGTTTCTTCATATAATATATTTCTTTTTAGAATTTTTTTCTGTAGATGAATCAGGGAATATGATGTTGGAAGGAACTGTGAAGTTGATATCCTTCCAAATCTACAATTGATAATGGTGGGAATTCAAACCAAACAGTTTGTGACAGTAATGGGTTAGGTAATAGAGTCAATAAAAGGTGGTGGAGTCCATGTAAGATAACAAGTAGAACTAGAAAAAAGGAACATGATAGTAGTGGGGCATTTTATGTGGAAACATTGTCATGCTTTTAGGGGATCTTCTGACCTAATGGTGGCTAATGGATGGATAAAATAACATGAAAAGATATTCGATGCCAAGGGGTGTTCATATAATCAAATGGTTTTTTAGTCCATTCATCGTTGTGAAGGTTATGTCTACCTATGGTGGTCAATGATCTAGAATATCATAGATAACAAGGAGATATATTCCTTGGAATGATATGAATTTAAGAATATTTTCATTGAATAAAATTTTACTTATGTGGTTTTATATTAGATAGAAAATAAATTATTTGAATTGATGAAATAAGAGAAGGATTCAGTGTCCATGTATAAATAAAACATCAATCAATTTTACAGGTATGCTCGAAATCAAATTCAGGATCCAGATAGAAAAATATACAATTTTTACTCAGGATTAAAGCCAAGTTATTGAAGGGATTTGGCCCCCTAGGAATTAAAAAATTATGAGAAACTAGTCCAATGTGATGAGAGATTATAAATTGAGTTTTCTATTCATCATTTATACTTTAGAAAAAAATATAAGAAGTGGTCCATATAACCTGTGATGTGTAAGAATCAATAAATTAAATCAAAAGGTAAGAAAGTCCAGTTTATAGGATATAAAAATTGTGACAAAAATAAACCTAGGGAATTTCTTACCAAAATTGGTAAGTGTTTTTAATGTGGTAGGTTTGGACATACAGTTCGATATTGTAATGAAAATGATCATAAAATCAAACATGATAAGAAAACATTAAAGTGTTTAAACTGTGGTGAGATGGTTTATTTTGAAAATACCTTCCCAAAGAATGATATGAATTATGGAAAGCATCCAGACTATATGAAGAAGTTGTAGTGAGATCCTTTGCGACTAAGTTAGTAGTTATTGGGCCATCCAATGAAGTAGTATCAAGTACTTTGACTATTTACTCAATTTTTTCTAAATTATTATTTGATATGGGGTTTAGGAATTCCTTTTGTTTCTATGAAATATTATAGTAAATTGGAAATTTCACCTCAGGAAATGCGACCAGAACATATGGTTAAAACAGAAGTAGGGAATATTGCTACAAAAAGGCATTATAAGAATCTTCCTATTTTTATATGTGGAAAGACATAACCTCTAAATCTTATTGTTTTTAACTTAGTTAAGTTTTATATTATTATGGTTATAGATTGGATTTTTATTTATTATGTTAATATTGATTTTATATATAAAGATGTTTTTTTCTGAAAGAGTTTTAGTTTGTAAATAAGACTGAACCCATACAACTGATCACATATCAAGAAGCTGAGAAACTATTAAGAGATGGAAACAAAATTTATTTTTCCCATATTGTTTAAAACAATTGAATTGCTCAAATTAATGATGTACCTATGGTAAATGAATACCTTGATGTTTTTCCTGATGAGTTTCCCAATGTTATAACTGATCGATAAGTTGAATTTACTATTTACTTAGTTATTGATTCTAAGAGAATTTCAAACCCCCCTTATCCAATGGATCATGTGGAACTTCTTGAATTGAAAAATTAGTTGCATGAGTTTTTTTAAATAAAATAGTCATTAATACAATAACTTCACCATGGGGTGATTCTATTTATTTTTGATAAAAAAATAAAGTTATATGATACACTACATTTATTATAGAGCTTTAAATATCATTACTATTACGAATATGTATCATTTTCATCATATCAATGACTTTTTTGATCAGCTCGAGGGAGATTGGTAATTTTATTAGATTAACTTGAGATCTAGATACCATCAGATTAAGGTTAATGAGGACAACATCTTGAAAAAACATTTTCATAATAGATATGGGAATTATGAGTTTTTTGTTATGCCCTTTGGTTTGACAAATTCCTATGCTGTATTCATGGATCATATGAATAGAATATTTTTTTGAATAATTTGATAATTTATTTATTGTTTTTATTGATGATATTTTGGTATTTTAAAAAGGTAATTAGGATCATTAAAAACATATAATGATTTCATTGAAAAATATCTATTAAAAGAAGTTATACGTAAAACATAAAAAATGTGATTTTTAGTTGAAAACAATTTCTTTTCTTGATCACATTCTAAATAGGATTGAAATAATAGTTTATCCATAAAAAAATGTGGTTGATGAATGGAAAATACCCACAAATGTAATATAGATTCATAGTTTTATGGGATTAGTAGGTTATTACTGATGATTTATTAATAAAATTTCATGGTTATATAGCCTGATAACTATGTTAACAATAATATGGGTTAAATTTATTTAGAAAGAAGAATGTGATGTTTTTTTTCAGAAACTGCAAGTGATATGTTTTAATTTTAATGTTTTGGCCCTTACATCATGAAATGGTTTGTTTTTCATCTGCATTAATACTTCATTAAAAGGAATTTGTTGCATTTTTATGCAAAATGATCCGGTAATTTCTTATGTTTCAAGACAGGTGAAACTTCATGAGTTAAATTATCCCCCACATGATTTGGAATAATTAGTTATTGTTTTCTCTATTAAAATTTTGAGGCATCATTTATATAGATCCAAATTTGAAATATATATTGACCACAAAATTCGTAAGTATATATTCACTAGGAAAGAATTAAACATGAGGTAAAGTAGATGGCTTGAATTGATAAAGGATTATGATTGCATGATCAATTACCATCCAGGAAAATAAAACAATGTGGTGGATTCCTTGAGTCGAAAAAATCATTATTTATTAACCATGTTATGTTTTGAATATGACCCCTTGATTAATGATTTGTTAAATTTTGGCTTGGAAGTTGTTAGGTTAGGAAATTACTCTATTTTGTTTTACTTGATAGTGAAGTCATCTCTATTAATAAATATTAAGAAAGTGTAGAAGGAAGACAATGAGTTACATAAAAATTCCGAATTTGATAAAATGGATAAGTCTCTAGAATTTAACCATAATAATGATTGTGTTTTAAGATTTTGGAAGAGATTATGTGTGCCTTGTGTTCATATTCTAATGAAAAAATTATTTTGTGAAGCTCATAGATCTCTATTTTTAGTTTTTCTTGGAAATACTAAGATGAATAAAGACCTTTATGAGTATTATTGGTGGGATAAAATTAAAATAGATATTTTATATTTTTCCTTAAATTTTTTGTCAAATCAATAGGTTAAAGAAGAGTGAAAACTACTAAAGGAGATGCTCTATCCTTTTCTAGTTCTAGAGTGGAAATGTATAAATATATCCATGGAATTTTTTATGGGAATAAAAAATACTTCATGAGGAAACAACGTGATTTGGATTATTATTTATCTGATGACTAATTCTGTGCGTATCCTACTTATTTGAGATACAATGTATTTTAATGATATTTCTCAACTATACCTCAAAGATATTTTCTAGTTATATAGAGTTCCTCTTTCAATTAAATCTGACTGTTATCCTAGGCTCACTTAAAACTTTTGTAAAGGTATTTAGAAGTCATGGGGTACCAAATTAAATTTCAGCACTGCTTTTTATACTGAATATGAGTGATAGACTGAGAGAAAAATTTTAAGATTGGAGGATATGCTTTGAGCTTGTGTAGTTGACTTCCAAGAAAGTTAGGATCAACATCTTTCTTTAACATTGTTTTTTTTTATAATAACAGTTTTCATTCTAGTATACAGATGGCACTTTTTGAGGCATTATAGGGGAAATAGTGTCAAAATCCATCTTTTTGAGATGATTTTTGGTGAAGGAACTTGATAAGGGTATAATTAGTATAGGAAGTGGCTAAGATAGTGTAGATTATTCAGCTACCCAGGAGGATAGATTGAAAAAGGTAGAAAAGTTATCCAGGTAACATGAGGAAATAATTTTCTTTTGAGGAAGGTGATTATGTTTTTCTTTGAATCTCAACATGGAAAAGGGTTATGTGGTTTGGTAAGAAAGGAATCCTAAGTCCATAGTTCGTTGGACCATATAAAATCCTAGATAATTTTGTACAAGTTTCCTACTCAGTAGATTGGCATCCGATTTTATCCCAGGTAAACAATGTTTTTCTTGTTTCGGTGTTGAGAAAGTATGTGCCATATTTATCTCAGGTTTTGATCCATGATGTAGTTTTGCTAGATGTGAAATTTTCTTATGAATAAAAATCTATTCAAATTCTTGATCATGGAGAGAAAGTATTGTAGAATAAGGTAATCCATTAGGTAATGGTTTTGTGGAGAAACCACAAGTTTGAAGAATCAACAAGGGAATTTGAAAATTCTATGAGGGAAAGGTACCCTCAATTGTTTAATACATAAAAATACTGTGAGGATATAATTTCTAGAAGGTGGGGAAAATGTAAATCCTCATTGATTTACAGATAAATTGAAATTCATGAAACACTGAATCTCATTTTAATGACAGAATGTTTTAAGGAGATACTAATAACGTAGCCATTAAATATAATTTTTTTTTCTACTATGATTTGAATTTCAGAAAAACGGACATACAAGGTTTCGATCATTAAGTAATTTGGAAACTATTAGTGCCAAATTTGTTTTTAGTGAATAGTAACTTACCCTTATGAATTGCATTGTCAACCTTATGAATAGTAATATAACCCTTATGAATATTAAATCACCTAAATAAATAGTAACTTCACAAATGAGTGTATAAATAAAATTTCAGTATCTTATAAGTGATTATACGATCATTGTATAAGAGTTGGTTTTTTAAGTCATAAATATTTAATTAATATTTTATGATGAATTTAATAATTTAAATGAAAATTTATTTTTCATAAAATTTAATAATAAATTAATATTTTTCTTTTCAATTATGGTTATATGATAATTTTATGAGACTTTTATTAGTTTTTCAAGGTGTTATAAAATCAGTTATAGTTTTAAAATTGTTATTTTTCGAATAAATTAAAAAAATTTAAAAAAGAAAATTTCTCATATTTTTAATGTTATTTTGAAAAAATTGAGTTATTTTTTTATTTTTAAAAATCTAAAAATGGTTAGGGTAAATTTTTATGATTTTTATAAAATATTTGAATTTTTGGTGAATAGGAAAATACGACAATTTCTCGTATATATACATTTTATGATAAATACACTATTCTTGACAACATTAATTATGTATGAACTATTAGATAGAACAAAAAATACCTCTTTAGTTTTTTTCACAAGAATAAACAATATTTATATTCTTGGGAAAAATTATAAAATAATGATTAAAATAATAGAAAAGCCCTCCTCTCCTCCACTATAAATACCACCACTCACCCCTTTTCCTCTCACACCTCTCAATCTTTGAGAATTTTCTAAATTAATACCAAACCCCTTCCCAAGGATCTTACCCACGTCATAGACCATCAGGTATCACCAAAAGGCCAAATCCAATGGCCTTATGGAGGATCTCAAAGAGAAGAGATCAAGAGGTAAAAATCCTCTTTCATTCTAGTATTTTCTTTTCAGTTCTCTTTTTCAGGTAGCATCGTCACCTCAATTTATACAAGATTAATTAAATATAAACTAAATTTCCTATTAAATATTTTATCATATTTATTTAAATATTCATCATCATAATGATTCTCCTCTCCAGCATTTTTGAAAATTAAAACATCGTCTGTGATGCATCTATTTTACGACATCATGGATGATGTGTTTTAAATTTCAAATAATTCTTTAAAAGATAGTTAAAAAATAATATTAATGGTTGAAAAATATTTTAATGTGTATGATATAACCAATTTTATTTTATTTAACTATCATATATTCATGAGATTAAATTATATAATGAAACCAGTTTGTTATTCTCAGTGAACCACCAAAATGATATAACGAATATCATTAATGATTTATCTAATAATTCATCATCATAGATCCAAAAAATTATTTATGATATCATTTAATATCATGGAAACATATTAATACCAATTAATTTAACTTCTATAATGTTTCTTCCATTTGACTGGAAACTCCTTTAGGAATTGATCATGGAAATCATGTAATGAATGCACTTGAAACAATGGAAAGAACAAAATATTATTAATAAATGGGTAGAATGATGTTATAAAATGATCATAAATGGTGTTATAAAAATTAATATATTTTTATAAAATATTATTTACACTAATTTAACTATTATACATGAGAATAAAATAAATTTTAAGTAAGACTAACATGAGGTAATGGAATTCATAACCCAATTTCCATTCTTTTGGTTAACCTTCTTTTTCATTAATTATGTGGTACTAAGATTATTTGTGTTATGAATTTTGTTTTTATTATGTTTTAGTATGTGTAATTATAGTTTATAAACAAATTCTATACATTATACTAATTCTCACTTCAATTATATTATATTTATAAGAGACTTTTCTTAAAAAATCATCTTTTAAAAATCTATTTCACAAAATTCAAAAGAATTATTTTTGTGTAATTATTCATGTTTTATGATTTTTTTTCTGGTTATTGGGATTTTTTTGATTAAGTTTGGTAAATATATCTCTATTAAATTCATTGGGTTTGTCTATGTTGGATACTGGCCATATGGTTACTCGATGTGTAAATACGATGATTATGTTATAAGGTAACTATGAGGGTTACAAAGTAAGGTAGCTGTGAGGGTTAAAAATCATAAGACAGCCTCAAGTGTTATAATATAAGTAAGTAATTCCCTAATACACGTTCATATTTTATTTAATATTTCTTTTTTTTATGGAAATCTCATGTCTGACAATGTAATTATATGATACTTTATGGGTGAGAATTATGTATTTTTAGAAATGATTTCATATGTTCATAAGTTTTCATTGACTAATGTTTTCTCTTGTTATTTTTATATCCCTTAATAAGTTTTTATTCAAATCCCAAGTTTCAAAATGTTTTTGCAGATTATAAATATGGGTAGGATAATGGATGAAGACAAGATGATTTTTATGAATATTTTTATCAGGAATAAGAAATCATTTTTTATTTCAAATGTTTCATATTTTGGAAAAAGTGGAGACAATTTTAGTAGTATCCTCTTGTATGATAATCAGATGTTATGTATATATTATGTCATATTTCTCTAAAACTATAAACCATAAAAGATCTATAAAGTGTAAGAATGTTTGTTCTTGAATAAAACAAAGGATTATGTAATGTTTAAGGCTGGGTCCTTATATAGGCTTCCAAGACATAATATTTTTTATACACATGTGTGTGCCAAAAAATTTATGTCATATTTATATGTTATTCTATCATGGATTACGATCATTCATCTATTATGATTCATATTTATTTAACTGAAAATATTTATTCCATGAATCATCTATATGACATTTGATATGCTGGGTATGATCACCAAATTTTGTTCTACTGTTTTCATACCCTTACTCTCATTTTTTTTCTTTTATATATCCATTGTTTACCTTTATTTGGAATCTGATATCAAAACTTATTTATGTTTCCCTTCCTATAGATATGAATAAATGTTTTATATAGACACACTAAAAGGGGGGGGGAGATATTTGTAGGAATCTCTAATTATATTTCACAAAGATAGATGATTTTGTTCCATGTTTCCAATAACACTAAGCTATTATGATAAGCATGCATGTACTTTTATAATGTGATAAATATTCATCTAAAATGACGTAATATCCATATATATGTCAGGCCTGGGTCATTATAGTTTGTATCATAGGAAATTTTTTGTTAACCATTGTAAATTAGGACATGAAAACTTATTTGAGATCCCAATTAATATTTCTATGGATATGTCTTTGTATTTTTCAAAGGAAACATATAAAGATTATTTAATTTTTAGGAAAATTTCATGGAGTTATGGTCAAGTATAGAGTATATGGTTTCCTATAAATACATCATATCTAGTAAATATATGTGGATTTGTATCTATAAATAATGTACATAGGGGTATCCCAAAAGAACTGTATTGAGATAGACTCGATCAGGAATAGGGGAACAACAACAAGCCTTGATGCACATCAAGATTGAGAATCCAAAGGGATATTCTTTGGTAATTAAAAAAATCATTACAAAAAACAATGAAGGAAAACATTTAATAACATAGGATAAAACTAACGTGGAATATATTAAATAATTTTGTGTCATCATTGAGACATCCTATAAATGATTTTTTATGGATTATGTGGTTTTTATTATGACAAATGTTTCAAAAACTCAGATTTCGAGTTTTAGTGAATGAATTAAACTAGAAGGAACTTGGTAGAGATTTAATGGTTTAGATTTGAAATGAATGGGACTTATTAAAATCCATTTTCTATGTGGAAATATCATGAAGAGAATCAGGAAGGTGGTACAATTATTGTTTGTAGTACTAATGATAAAGTCATCGGGAACATCATGTGAAATGTATAAGATATTCTAAAAGTATTATTTACATTAAATTTAATAAGAAATATTATATTGGGGTTAATGAACCCAATTTCATGATTCATATTTAATATTGTAGATATTTGTTATTAATTATTATGATGATGAATAATGAGAAATGTTTTTTGAATAATGTTGGATGAATGAAGTATTTATATAATGGAATTGAAATATTATGTTATATGAGTCATGAAATATATAAGTATTTTCAGTATAAGTTTTTCATTATAGATTAAAAAGGATATACTAAATGGTGATGGAGACATAGAAAAGTAATCTAATGGAAATTTGATATTTTCATTAGGGAAGTTAACCGTTAATATGTTAAAGATGTATAGAAAATGGTGTTTAGATTGGACAAAGAGATAATTGATTTGGATAACGTGAATTAGATAATATCAATGACATGAGAACCGATTATGAAATTGTTGAAAATGTGTATTATAATTTCATGGATGAAGGTTACATGTTCTTGAATTTAAATAATATATACCTTAATCTTTGGGATAAGGAAGTATTCATGCTTTCCAAAAGGATATTTGGTAATTCAGGTTGATACCATGCTTCCAGAGAAAATACAATGAATGTATTTTCATTTTAAAAATGTGAAAAACCATAATCTACATTATGATGTATGGAGGATAAATTATAATCTTATTTAGTGACCATATTTATAATGTTTTAGATTTTTCACTTTTGGAGGGTTTATAAGGCTATTCACTTGTGGAATCATTTATTTTTCACTTCAACTGAGGTTTTTAAGATTGAATTATTATCTCACCATATGACTAATTGTGATTGTTGGATAACTTATGATGAAAATTCATGCATGATGATAAAATTATACCTATTTAATGACTTATCATTCAATTTTAGGATGTCCCGATATCTTAGATATTTTGGAATGATAAAGTCACATTCATTTCATGAAATAAGAGATGAAGTGGAGATAGGTCAAGAAACAAAATGGGTTAGGTTATCATAAAATCATATAAGTTTATCTTCCTAAAATAATTATTTAAATTTATGATAAGGGTATTGAAATAATTTTTTTTCTCTTTATCATCATTTTTGTTGATATCAATTACCTTTCTCAAGCCTCCATGGTTTATGTCTTTGTGATCATTGACTTTCTCCTAATCTTATTCACTATCACTCTCCATATAAACATGATACTTAGAGTATTCTTAAATTTACATGTTTTAACTAACCACCTATGTTTTCCTATGTTAGATTCTATTTGACAGTTACTTCTAGTGAACATTATTTTTCAAACAACCTTTTATTTAAGGGATATTTTGTTTTTTCATTTTTATAATGTGGTTTTCTAGGAATAAAACATTCATGTATCAAACCTATGATAAACCAGATGAATTTTTAGGGATAAATTATTTTGAATGGTGGTAGAATGTAACACCCCTATATTTTGTGAAATATTATTTTTTGATTTAATTTAAACATATCAATTTTTTTCATTTTACACAACATTGAATATAAGTTTCTGTGATACAAAATCATTATGTTTGGACTATGTTATATGAAACAAAAAGTCAATATTTTACAACACACGATACTTATATAGTCTTGGGATACACACAACACCATGTTTTAATTTTTTTGCACACAAAACCAAGTCCATTCAACATACTGCGTCACACACAAGGACGAGTTTTATTAAACTAGAAAATACTATCAATGTTTTAATAAAATATTGTTATAGTTATGTCCTAGATAATGGAATTAATGTAATGAATGTTATTGACTAATTTTTGAAAATATTATTTAGTAATTTATATAAAATTAATCATTGGTTATCAATTAGTTATAAATTAAAGTAAGAACTCTTTGAAAAAAATGAAATAGCTTTTCTAAGAAAATTAATTCTAAATATAAAATCACTTTTATATGTAAAATAATTAAATAAAAAATATTTTTATGATTTTTAAGGATATTTATTTATTATATATGAAATCAAATTTTTTTGACACTTATGCAATAGATTTTCTGGTCAAAAAATAAGATCAAATTCCTATTAAATGAATAAAAGAGGTATTTTTCATTGAAAATAGTTTTGAATAATTTTAATAAAGAATCTATTTTAAATATGACTTTTGAAAATGTAATATTTATTATATTAAAATATAAAATATATTTTTAAATGTGAAATATAAAAATTTTCTTTGTGTTATTTTTTGTACTTTTATATGAAACATCAGTTTTGGATAAATAGTTAGAAATACTCAATTTTAATTGGAAAATGATTTTTCATATAATTTATTTATATAGATAACATATATTTTAATTTGGATTTAAATTTTAACTAGATACAATAAAAATAAATTAATATAATTAGGTTATCATAACCAATTTCAAATTTAAATTAGATATAAAAACATTACAATCTTTTTGATATTTTTACATTAATCACCCGATTTGTCATCCCATCCGTGATATTAAATATAAATTAATTTCTACCACTTATATGTTTGGAATTTAGAGAAATGGATTCCATATTATTAAATATAAATATTTATAATGCAAAATAAGGTAAAATATGTTTTTTACCAAATTCATTTTTAAAGGTAATTGTAACTAACTACAACGATTATGGTAAAAAAATGAGTTTACATAATGGTTAAACATTAATATTATAAAACCAATTGTCCTAGAAACTTATATAAAATCCATTTTTCCCATATTCAGACAAATTTCCCTATTAGAGAGAATTAGAATATTATTTTATCCACATTATGTAAGGGAGACCTCTCAATAGTGTTTGTCTTTTATATTTATAAGAATTCCACTCCTCTAGTATAAAAGGTCACTCACCACCCCTCACATCCTCATACCTCTAAAGGCACATTCACTAATACAAAATCTTAAATAAGAATATCCCAAAATCTATCCCTTAAACCAAAAATCCTCCCTTTTTCATAAATCTATCCAATGAATACATTTTCATAAACCAAAAGTAGTTACCCAAAGAAGAGGTAACATCCTTCCTCAAACTCATTTGGTTTATATTCATTCTCCACCCTCAAAACTTCTTAATCCATAATTAAATAATAACAAAAATATCCTCAATATAATGATATTTTTATATTATGTGTTCACTTACACTTAAACAAACATCTATTATATGGGTAATGATGTTATAGTTCTTTTGTATGGTGAACTACCACCTCACGAAATGATGATGATCGTTTTCTTTAACACCTCTCATGGTTGAGAATGATTTTTAAAAGTATGTTTTTATATTATATATACGATATTTATGATGTATTTATGATTCTATAATTACTATATAACACATATATTCTTTTTTTTCATTTTTTTTAAATATGATAATTTCATTTGTAGTCGTGTGGACTACTGCCTCCTCAAAGCGATGTGATTCGTTCACACATAACTTGAAATGTATTAAGGATGAGTTTATTAATCACATATTATATATATTAAAAATAATTATACTTTAAATATTATATATATATATATATTGATATATGTCATTTCCTTTCTTTTTGTCAATATGACAATAAAATGTAAACAATGTTCATGAGTTTGTACGGCCGATTATATCCATGAATGGTGTAAATCTTATAATATTATAATAATTTATAGAAAAATTGCATGTAAATATTTTATGATTATATATTATATTTATATCATGGTCTAATATATAAATATAATATCAAATTGAAACATATAAGAAAAATAATGCTGATATTACCCAAAAAAAACACTAATATGAAGTTGTTAATAAAATGGTAATTTAAAGTCATTAACAAATCATATTTTGTATTATATATAATAATATGGATGTGTGTTATATTTATAATAATCATATATTTATTATATAGGAGGTCATAATGTGTATGAATAATTTCAAGACTTATGTGAAGAGAATTTTATCTAACCTTTTATTTCTGTGAGATACATTCTATATTCACCACTATCTCAAATGGTGTTGTGTCTATACAACCATATGACATGTTATATATAAAATTTCATTAATTTAAATATATTAAAATATTTTATTGATGTTATTATTTTATTAGGGATCATTATTCGAAATATAATCACGTTGTAAGGGTTTTCTCATCTCACATGTATTTCTATGAGACTTATGCCTTTTCCACCACACATTTCATTTGTGTGGTGTATATAATTCAAATTAATGTATTATATTATTATGATAAACAAATTTATGGTTATATAAATTTTAATATTATGATCTTTTTTAATAGTGTTTTACTATTCAAAAGTTTCTAATTTAGTATTGTATTTTTGCCTCAATTTTCTGTTTTTGAGACATAAGATTTGTAATGAACCTATATTCTTTAACGAGGTGTATATAATTCTATATGGAATTTTATATAATTAATATAAATCTTTTCAGGATATTTTACGCTTCATGTAATTTCATTTTCTTACATGGGTCAAATGGTTCATTGTTACCAAATGGTGTGAGTTTACTGCAAAAATCTCATCGTCTATTTGGATTGTTTATGATTATGCTACCATTAATAAAGATTTATGATACGTATCTCACAAGAACTCATGAAATATATTAATTTTTTTTAATTATATATTCAGTTATTAGTATACTTTTCAATATTTTGAGCTTAATATTATCAAGAAAACGTAATTATGAAAATAAGACATTATTTTTCACTTCAGTCGGGAGTCCGTTATATTCAAAACCCACCATGTTTTAAAAACGTTTTAAAAAAATGTTTTTAAATGATATTTTAACTAATTTTCATGGAAAATTTATTTTAAAAATCTTTTATAGTTTTAAGACTTTTTTTATTATTTTTTCAAATCTATTTTAAAGGAAATTTTTTTTCAAAATGAATTTTTGTTTGTCATTTTATGTTTTCAAGGAAAAGATTTTAATTTCAATATTCCATTTTATGTTTTCAAGGAATTATATTGTAAAAATGATTCTCAATATTCCCTTACATGTTTCTAATGAAAATAGTATTCAAAATTTTTTCATACATACAATATATGTATTCAATTTTATTTTCAAAGAAAATGGTTCTAGAGAGGTTTTATGTCTTAAAAATAATTTTTAAAAGATGAAAAAATATTTTTATAAAGAAATGATTTATATTTTTTTTCAAATATTCCATAAATATTATTTAAAATTGGTTTTTAGAAAAGTGGATTTTGAAAATGTTTCATGTATTAAAATTTTATTTTCAATGAATAATTAATTTTTAATTTAGAAATGTTCCATGTTTTATTTTAAAATTTATCTCCTTCTATAATGGAATAATTTGTTACAGTTTATGATTTTGTGATTATATGATCCAATAATACCAAAATAATTCTTTCTTTAATGGTTTATGTTTTTATTTAAGGATGTTATGGAACTCAATTATCTTTTACGGGTTTCATTCTTTTGAAACCTTCTTGATTTTACACTTTTTTCTATGATCAAATGAATATGAGACCTATCTATTTTTATTATGTAATTATATAATGAAATTTCTATTATAAACATTTAAATTAAAGGGTTATTATATGATGAATATGAACCCCCATCTATTTTATGGCTAATTATATAATGAATGTTTTATTATCTTATTGAGCATGTATGTATGGTTTTATTATGTGACAGATGGGACCTATATCTCTCTCAATTGAAGTGGGTAATGAGAAATGGTATAAGATATAAATATTTATATGGGTTATATCCCATGCCCAAAAATAATAGGGCACATAGGTTATATACTAAAAAAAATAAGAGGGTACACGGGTTGTAGATCATACTAGAAATTAAAATGGTACACGAGTTTTATCTTAAGACCAACAATAAGAGGGTATATGAGTTGTTAGAATAATAATGAAGTAGGTACATGGGTAGTATCTCTAGAATAATATGTTATAAAGGTCTTTTTAGTTATCATATATATAAGATTTTATATTTTTACATTTTTTCCCCAATTTATATGTCTTATTCCATTATTATTCCCTCATAGAATATACTGTTGATTAAATTATGAGTCATGTCTTGTGATCTGCCAAATAATTATGCCATTAATCATTTATATGATCTTTGATATGAATTGTTTTACCTCTAAATATAATTATCTTTTTATTATACCCTTATAGTCATGTTATGATTACGTGTCTACATTATTTACCCATACTAAGTAGCTGAGATCATGCCTTTATTATATTTATATTCCTTAGGTTATGAATTGTGTCTTTATGTAGAATTACTATAGGGGATGATATCTTTGTGAATCAGTGATGTTATTTCACGAATTTAGAAGATTTTGTTCAATGTATCCAAAAAAATATACTATTATGGTCCTCAATAATGTACTTTGGTAATGTGATTAACATTTTTCTAAAATGAAGTAATTTCATTGGATGTTAATCCTAGGTAACTATAGGGGAGACCACTATTGGGATGATTGTTTTGAACCCCTTTCAGGAGTGATTTTTTTATCATCTAGAGTGATGTTTATGTATAAACTAATATTTTGGGGTTTTGTGACATTCATCGGTTCATGGATTCAATCCTCCATGTTAATTTATGATCTTATATGATATATAGTTTTCGTATTGATATGGATTAATTGGGTAATGTTACCACAATTAGAGAATGACAAATACGAGTGGTGGGTATCCTATTACATGTATCTAATGGGTGAGATTATTTGGAAAAAGACAAGTATGATGATAAAATTTTTATGAGACCATTGGTTAATGGTAAATATATTGTGAGTGTGGTTGGTAATAACCTTGGGGTAGTGATTTTTGGTTAAAAAATTTGAATTAAACTATTACTGTATGATATCTATGAATTGGAAAAATAAAAAAACCCACTAGGAGGTGGGGAAAAATAAAGTGTCCCACGTTTAAAATGGATTTCTAAATTAATTAACCTCCTGATAAAAATAATCTATCTCAAAAATAGTAACCTAATAGAAGGACATATAGATTTAGTTTTCTGATGATTAAATACAAATAAAACGTTTTTTAGGAAAATTTTAATAATTTATACATAATAATTTTCATTTTGATATTTTTATAGACATCTCACTTTGTATAATCATGTTAATAACCTTTGGAATTGAAACATAAGACTGAGGTGTGCTCAGATTCATAGCTCGTGAAAATCATGTCATAACATGAAGGAGAATAATTGTATGATATAAATATCATAATTATATTTTAGAATTGAATATATGATAATCATAAAACATGTTAGAAAAATATATGTTCATAAAAAGATCATTAAAGAAGAATAAAATAAAACAAATGGCTCCAAACTCATATCAATAGTCATATTAGATGTGAACATGACATAAAAGTGTGCAATACATTAAAAGTGGTTTTTAATCATTAAAATATAACATTTAATGAAAATGAAATAAATCATGAAAATATTTCTTAACATGATAAAAGACATTGAAATTTATATCAATCATATGCATTGGAGAATTAAATTGAGAAAACAAATTATTCCTAATCTTATGTTTAAAAAAATCATTTTGTCCACGCCTAAAAATGAAACACTCCGAAAATTCTAAAAGATTATATTTTATTTGAAAGAATAAAACCTCTCAAGAAATTATTGTATATGAAATATTTTAAATAAATTTAACATATTATATATTTTTAAATGCATGAAACACTGAGTTATATTTTGTTTCATGTACCAAAAATATTTTTCAATTGTTTGTGTTACTCAAAAGACTAAGTTTTACATATCATCATTATATTAATAAAATATTATTATATTATATAATAATATATAACCTAGCCAATAAATAGGAAGTAATGGATGAGATTAACTAAATTATCAGAATATATATATTATATATCCCGTAATTTTTTTCCATTTATCCAGTTTATTTTATAGTCATATGATAAGTAAAAACCCAATATTACACATCAAAACCTATACTATTTCCAGAGGTAGTTTTGTGAAAATTTAAAGGAGAACCGATTTTAAATAAATTTTTTATCACTTTTGTAAATTTTATACATAAAATAAAAATCATTTTTAAAATCAACACATCAAAATTAGGTTTGGGTAATTTTTTTCTATTCTTCAGGGAAGTTTCATTTTTTGAGGAATAGTAAAAAATACTGAATATTTATTATAGATAATCTCATATATAATGTTATAATGATAAATATCCATGAATTAAAATACCCAAAGTTCCTCTTTATGGGATTACTTGATTTTATTCTGTATGTAACAATAAGGACACATTTGACCAGATGTCTGATGTGGGGTACAGACTCCATCACCCCTCCTCAAGCTTGGTGTACCTACCTTGAACACATAATAAAAGAAAAGAAATAAACATATGATAAAACAATCCCACTCTAACTGTACATGCCTAGAAAGATTAAAAAAATTATAAAACAATAAAAATATGAAAACATAAACCACCATGGTTGATGCTCCCCCTCAGGAAGGTGCTTGACGATGGAATACTGAATTTTAAATGAATACTTCTTTTTCATATAGTTGATTTATATGGGTAAATTATGTATAAGATTGGTTTTATTGTATAAATAGATAAATTATAAATCAAATAATGTAATTTATATCATTTAAATAATTTATATTTGAATATGGATATAAAAACAGAGCAATATTTTGAACATTTTTACATTAAAACCTTGAATTGTCGTCCCATTTAAAGGATTGATTTTATATTAATTTCCTCCACATCATTGATTTTAATTTTTAAAAATGGATTATATATTTAAAATAAGTATAATTTATAATTCATAATAATTTGAAGTTATTTTTTTACCAAAAATTTTAGTGGTAGTAATTAAAATTAATTACTGTGATTATGAGTAAAATTGCCCTAACAAAGTGCTAATCCTTAGTCATAAGGGAAAAAATGCTGTAGAAACATATCCAAAAGACATTGGATGGAAATTATTCTACCAAATACATATTTTATTCTAATTTGGACTATTGTTTTATCTAATTTTAATGTAAAAAATGTGGTTGGAATTCCCTTCTAAATAAGTAGCATGATTGCCGCTCATCCTCCATTATAAAATGACACTCACCCATCAAACATATTCAACCCTTTCATGGCCATTGTGTTGAAAAGAATTTCCTAAATAGTCTCCCAAAAACTGACCCCTATTCCCATAATCTTCAAATTTTTCAAAAATCTCACCAAATTAGTCTTATAGTATTAATGAAAAAAAGTTACCTCAAAAAGAGGTAACGGTATTCAATGATGAATTTTGTGTCATTTACATATTCACCAGTTCAATTATTTATATATAATTATTATACAATTAAATAAGGATTATAAATACAATTATGTATTTTTATGATAATATTTATAACTACACTATCACACACATCCCTCAAAATGGGACACCAAATCTTTGTTCATCTGTACGGTGGAATACCACATTGGGAAGCGATGTCCTTCATTCTTCTATTTACCACCATTCAAGGTTACTAATTGTGATGTATTTTTTATTTTTTGTATGATATATATAGTATTTATAATTTATATAATCTTCATTAATTATTATATATCGCATACCTATATTCATTATATTTTCTGTGAATACGATTATATTGTTTGTGGACGTGTGGTTTACCGCCACCTCAAAGCGATGCGATTCATTCACACTATACATGGAATGAATAATGGATTTTTTTACAAAAATTCATGACATATATGAATTATATATTACACTAAAATTAATATATATATATATACATATATATATATTACTATTAATTTTTTTTAATGTGACATGGAAATGGAATCAGTGTTCATGAATTTGTACGACCTACTGTCTCCATGAACAGTGCATTTCATTTTCTATCTTCAAATATTATGGTTTATTATAAATACATATATAATGATTAAATATTATAATTAAATCATGGTTTAAATTATATAGATGATGAAATCATAATCTATATAAGATGAATAAAAATAACGTGTCAAAACATACTAAAAAATCAATGCAATTATCACCCAAAATAGTGATAATAGTTATTTTTTTAATAAGGGTCATAATATATTATAAGAAGTCCATATATTATAATATAATTATGAATATGGTTATTTTATATGTTAATAATAGGAATAAATCCCATATAAATTAATTTAAATAACATTAATTCCAAAGGAACATATGGTCATGGATTCTTGACTCACTTTTTGGTCCGTGAGGCATACACAATTATCACCACTTATTTATTTTTTGTTGGGTATATACTAAAACTATTTTATTTCATATGTTTAATATATTAATCATCATTTTATTTATGTTTTTATCTTATGTTATTTCATTCATGGGGATTAAAAATTCAAATGTTACCATGTGTTAAGGGACTTTGTCCCAATTTCCATTGTTTAAGGAATACTATATCATGGAAAACCTAATTTATTATATATGGTTTATATAATACCACATATAAATTTTGTATCCATAAAACATACCTATTCATTGTATTTATATTTTCAATTTGAGTGATTTTATATAAGGGGATTTGAAAATTAAATTACCATGTTTTAATGAAATTTTATAACACATTTCCTCTTTAAATGTGTTATATTATATCAACATGGTCATTAATATTCATTGATTTTGTGTGTAAATACATTGAATATATTTTTATTTATTTCAACTTTGTTTATTTTTATTTTTATTTAATAAATGTAATTAATTCATTAGTCCATTCTCTCTTCAACCTGATGATCAATTTAACAGTTTATTTCGTAATCTCATTCTAATCGAGACTTCATATTCTTGAAATTAAATTAATGGATTTTATATGATCACTATTCAATAAACCATTTAATTTTCTTGTAATATGTATATACATGATCTTTTTAGTTAATAGTTCCATTTTACCACTCTTTTTTACTCAAAATATTATAGAAAATGATTTTAAGAAACCCAACTTCATTTCTCTCTTAAGTATGAGAAAATGTTTTATTCAAAAAATTAAGTTTCCTAAAAACGATTTTAATAACATATTTAAACATTAAAAAATAATATATTAAATAAAATTTTTCCCATTTTTTCTTTATATTTTTTTTGAAGGGAATATTCTTTTCACGTTCTAAATAATTAAATTTTCTAACATTTTATATTGTAAAAGGAATGTTATTTTTTACATTTTATGGAATGTATAGAAATCCCTATCATCATTTCATTGAATCTTCCATAGAATTTTTTGATGTTAATTTTTAAATAAAATTATTATAAATGTGATTTTCAATGAAAATTATTGCAATGATTTTTTTTGAAGGACAAGTATATTTTCCTCAATAATTGTTTGGAGAGATCTTTTTATATTATTTTTATTCAATGTCAAAGAAAATCATTTATTTTACTAAACAAGGGATATGTTCTACTAATATCATCCCTATAATTCAATTATATGGTTTATGTCTTGTTTTACCAAGTATAGTATTTAAATTCACTCCCATTATTTTTACCCCTTGGAATATTAAATTTTTAGTGATCATTGAACACTAATTTTCATGTAAATATCAATATCATTTAACTTGGATAATATTATTTGCTAATCCATATTCCATTGTTTATATATGGTGTGTATTTCATATATTTTCATTAATTGAGGGAATATAGATAAATTCGTATATATTACTCAATATGGATACTTTACAAAGTGAATTGGTTATGAATTAATTTAATTATTCGATATATGAGGAATTATTTTTATTCGTATGATATATGTGGGGCCCATTAATAGATGTACCCTTCAGGAAATAGTATTCTCATTAGATGAGTTAGTTTTCTAGATGTAGTGGGTTCTTCTCATTATGTTTTAAACTGTCTTGTGAAATGACTTGATGGTAAAGGTAATATGTACATAGGAATAATGGAGCTCAATAATTAATAATGTTCATCCATCATATTCAGTATTTCAAACCATAACGTTTTCAAAATGAAAAAATATATGGGTGAATTTCAATCTCAAAATATTTATTAAATGTCATGTTTTATCATCTTATTACATTACCTTATTGACTATGCCTTCTCCATTTGTTTAAACATCATTTATTTATAGTTATTTACCATTGAATATTGTTTATTCACACTTCTATTTTTATTTATTATTTTACATGCATGTTCAGTAATTTTCTGTCCATTTTGATCATGCTCATTGATTAATTAATTTCTTATTGTATATTAACCCTTCGAGAACATTTGAGATCACTCTTATTTTTTTACCATTCCCCAGAATTCCCTTAAGTATTATTAGAATGACGTGAAAGGATAAATTAGATTTAATAATATTATTATCCAAGAAAAAAATTATTTTGTATTTTTTGTATTCAAATGTATTACAAGACTAATGTATGTATATTGTTTGACAAGAATAATATTTTTTTGTCCTTGAAGATGAGATTTACTTGTATTTTATTCTAATATAATGGTAGTACAACACTGACTTATGAATTTATTGGTTTGGGCCACTACAGTTAGTATCTAAGGATGTTTTTTTAATCCATGGGAACGATATTAATGAAAATATTGATTAGGAAACAAAAACCTATGTTATAATTTGAATATTACCATAGAAAAATTTATTTTTTAATTATATTAAGTGTTATGAATACCATAAAATGATTATGATATTAATGTTGATCAAAGGTACAATGTCTTAAATACCTATTTTTAGGTTTTATTTAATGGGTGTCTACCAAGATTAAGGAAATTATTTGGTATAAATTTATAGAATATGTGGGTTTTAATGAAAAAATTACATGTGGAATAATGCCTTTAAATTTTAAAGAAAATAAGATAAAAATGAATTAATAAACATAAAGGTTGATATAAATATAATATTATTAATCCTTTGATAAAAAATAATATGATGTATATGAAACACTGGGAAAAACTTTTTTAATGAGTAAATTTCAAGGATTTCCATAATAATTTTTTAAATGGTTTTGGAATTATATTAATGTGGTTATTTAAAAAGAAAACATGAATGTCGGGTGATAACCCATCATGATTGTAAAGGCCTTGAGACTTGAACCCATGCCCAATGGATGATAAGGATTAAATTCCAAATACTTCCATATTCAATGCACTCATTAATTTTTCATTGTTTTTAGTTTATCAATTTTAAGAATACATAATTATAATGAGGTAATAGTGACACTTTTTTTGTTTAGAGATTAATTTATTAACCACATTGGATTTTTTCAATAGTTATAGTCAAATTTAAAGATAGTTCACTCTATTATGGGCCTTATAATCCATTGAAAGTTTATTTTAAGGATTCGTGAATCAAATTTAATTTTTAGATATCAATTTAAATATGCAAGGGACGAATTGGAAATTGATAAATTTTAAAAAATATATAAAAATTGTATTTATGAAATAGAAATATGTTAACTACATATTTATCCATATACTGATAAGTAGTAAAAAATTACTCAGCATTAATAAAATGATCAAAAAAAGTTGTCCTAATACAGTCATTTTTTATGAACTGGGGATCTTTTAAATCATCATAGATTATTGAATTTAAGGACCAAAATATTCCAATGATCATTAAAATGATTGTGATCAATACCATAAATCACCCACTATATGTATTTATGACTTTCCTCCATGTACAAATCTCTATACGCCACAAATGTCATCCAACATAGAAAACTAGTTATATGATAGTCCATGTGACTTTTGTACTTTCCATTCTCTCTTTATAGAGGATTATTTACGATCCCTTCTTACATTGAGGGATTTAAATATTGAAAATATAAATAAATATATTACCAAGATAATGTTTATCCTGTGTTGATGAAATTTATTTAAGGTGTGGATAATGAATCATATTGAAAATTCTAAAAGAAAAACATATATTGGATAGTGTATAACCTCTAGAAAATTTTCAGAATATTTAATATTTTAAATAAATTTAATATTTTCTATAGCTTTAAATTCCTGAAATATTGAGTTATCTTGAACTATAGGAAACAATGTGTTTCTTCGATGGGTTTTGTTACACAAATGATCGTGTTTTACTGAGCAATAATATTTTATTAAAATAATATTATTTAATATAATATGACATAACCTTACTGTTAAATTTTTTGTAATTAATAGTATAATATATATTATGATAATATATATATTATATACCCACTTAATTTTTTTGACATTCATCGAATCTATTTTATAGTCATGAGATAAGATAAAACACAGTATTATATATAAAAACCAATTTTTTTTTCTAAAATAAATTTTATCACCTTCTAATGGGGAACATATATTAAATTCTTTTGATTTAAATTTTATAAATATTATATTATAAAACAAATCATTTTCTAAATTTTATTTTTAGAAATAGGTTTGGTTGAATTTTTGATCTTTTCTGAGTAGTATCATTTTTAAGGAAAAGTTGGAAATATTGAATTTCAATTCAAAAAATATTTTTCATATAATTTATTTTTATGGGAAAATTATTATTATTTATTATTAAAAGGATAAATTATATAAATTTAACATAAATTAATCTAATTTATTGAATTTGAATCAATTTATTTATGATATTTTATATAAAAACATAGCAATCTTTTGAGTATTTTTACTTTAAAAACATGCATTGTCATCCAATCGGTGGGATTAATTTTAAATTATTTTATTCCACTTCTAAGATTGGAATTTTTAAATGTGGATTCCATATTTGGAATCATCATAATTTGGAATTTATAATAATTGTATCATATTTTTTGATGAAAAATAATAATGACTTTATTTAAAACTAATTACAACGATTAAGAAAAAAATTATCCTTACAAGGGACTAAACATTAATCTTAAGGTCAAAACTGACGGAAACACTTGTCCAATAGCCTTTAGATGTCCGTATTTTTTTCCAAATACTTAGTTGAATCAAATTTGGTCTAATATTTTAGCAACATTACATGGGCAAAACTAGGGTGGATTTCCATTTGAAATATTTACATTAATGTCAATCATCCACTATAAAAAGGCACTCAACCCTCCCACATATTAACACATCTCAATAAATTTGGTTCATATGAAATTTGAGAAAATATTCTCCAAAAATACCTACCCTAATCCAAGAATCCTCACCGTGTGCATGAAACCCACCATGGAATTCAATTTTTATAAACCATATGAAGTTACTCAAATAAGATGTAACATTATTCAAATATCACTTTTGGTTAATTTAACTATCCACCCCATAATTTCATTCTATATCATGATTATATAATAAAATTATTATCTTAAATTTAATGTAATGTTTTTATGCTAATATTTTGACCAATACTTTCACACAAATGCATTAAAATGGTATAAATAATGATCGTTTTTGTGTACAGTGGACTGGCGCCTCACGAATCGATGTCATTTGTTCTTCCATTTAACACCTTTAATAGTTTGAAATAGTGATCAATTTATATTAAATATATGATATATATAGTATTTACATTTTTCGTGAATCTATAGTAATTATATAACTCATTTCTTAATGATTTCCATTTTAGGGGAATTGGATAACATCATTTGTGGATGTGTGAACTGCCACGTCCTTAAAGCGATGCAATTGATTCACAAATAAATTCAATGTATAATTGATAGATTCAATAAAAATGTGAAATATATTAAATATGTAAGATACTGAAATTAACATAATATTATAAATATATATAATGTACTTTTCATTATTTAAAATACGACATGGGAATTCAAGTAGCATTCATGCGTACATATGACCTACCATCTCCATGAACTGTGCATTTAATTTACAATCTAAAAATATTATGGATTCTTATAAATACATATATAATGAATATATATGATAATTAAATCTTGTTTTAAATTCTCTAAATTCTTAAATCACGATCGACGTTTGAAGAACAAAAATAAGAAGTCAATACATACTAAAAAATAGACAGTTAATACCCGAAATAGCGAGAATAAGGAAGAATCTATTAACAAATGTGTAATAAGATATTATAATATGATCGTATATGATATTATAAATATGACTATGGATTTGGTATAAGTTAATAACGTTCTTAATCCCCTTACAAATAATTTTAAAGGACATTAAACTAAAAGGAAACATAATGTAAGGGATGCTTGTAAAACTTTCCTTTTAAAGAGGCACATTCCATTATCAAAACTATTTTCTTTTTTATGGTGTATATAATTACCCTATTATATTTAATATGATGAATAAAATTATAATAATTCAATTTTACATTTAATTTTATGTAATTTATTTCATGGGGCTTATAATTTAAAATGCTACAATGTTATAAGGGACTTCATCTTAATTTTCATTATTTGAAGCATAGTTTATCATTGTGAAACTAATTTATTTTATATTATGTACATACTACCACTTTGACATTAAATATAATGAATTAATCAGTCTTCATTGAATTTTGAGCTTCATTTTAAATTATTTCAACTAGAGAGATTTTATTTTCAATTTAAAATTTTCTAAATAAATTTCAAAACTAATTTCCTTTTTCAATTGTTTATATAACTTCCACATTGTTGTTAATATTATATGATTATGTGTATAATTAATATTAATATATATTTATTTATTTAAAATTTATATTTGTGTACTTCCATTTTATACACATAATAAATTAATGGACCAACTCTCACATCAATGTTATGCTCTTTTTAGTGTTTATTTCACAATCTCTTTCTAATCGAGATTTATTGTTCTTGAAATTAAACTAAAAGAATTTAAATGATCTCTATTAAATAATAACTTTTATTTTCTTCTCATTTGGTAATTCATTATAATTTTTATATAATAGTACAATTTTCCTCTCTTTGGTATACAAAATGTTTTAAAAAATATTTTTAAGAAAACCCAAAATTAATTTCTCTCTTTAGTTAGAGATCCTAATTTCTTTTTAAAATATTTTATTATAATAATGGTTTAAAAAATGTTTTTAACCATTAAAAAAGTATTTATTAAATTATTTATTTACCATTTTTGTGTTTCTAAATGTTTTTAAAGGAATCGTCTTTTCAGTTTTTGATTGAGGCACTTTTCTAATATTGTTTCTGTGCAATGAATGATCTTTTTGTATTTGGATGACACGTATAGAACTACCCACTATAGAATCATTTAAGCATACTATTCATGTTTAAAAGGATAATTTTTAAGGAAGATGTTTTTAAAAGTGATTTTCATGAAATAGGTTTTTCATGTTATTTTTTAAATTTAATAGGTTACTTTTTCAAAAATGATTTTAGGATATCTTTTTACAATATTTTCATTCAAAAATAAAAATAACCATTTATTTTACTCCACATGAGATATGTTGTATTGAGTCCATATTTATTCTTCCTCTTAATGGTTTAGAATTTATTATACTAAGGATGGTATTGACATTCACTAACTTGATTTTTTTAGTCACCAAGAAATATTAAATTCCTAGAGATCTTTGATGGTTATGTTTCTTCTAAAAATAAATATCATTTATAATTGATATGATTATTTCCTAAAATATATACCATTTTATCATGTGGTGTATACCTGAATGTTTTTGATTAACTGAAAAAATATTGATAAATCCATATATTTTACTCAATACAGATATTTGATAAGGCACATTTTCACAGATTATGTCGATTATTTGATATATGAAGAATGATTTTGATAGGTATGAAATGGGTGTTTCATAGTTATAGGGAGCACCTCGATGCATCAGTATTCACATTTGATGAGTTAGTTGGGTAGCTATAGTGGTTTCTTTACCATGTATTTTTTAAACACTATTTGTAAATTTCATGATGATAAAGGTTCCATTTACCGTGGAAACATGGAATATATAGTGAACCTAGCCTTTTACACATGAAAATAAATGATTTTAAGCATAATTATATATCACAAAACATGCCATTGATTGTGAAGTATAGTGTATTTGAAGACAAGGTACATAAATTTGAAATCTCGGGGAAAAAGAACACTTACATTTTTATTCTTTATATTAAGATCCCAACTTCCTTTGAGCCCTTACATCTGCATAGGATAACCTGGTGATAACATGAACAAACGGGTCAGCTAAAAACCCACTACGGGAAAAAGTAAATGAATAAAACATTAAGACATGGGTTATAAGGCATGGAATAATGAAAATAAAAGGCATGGAACAATAGGAATCATAACACATAAACATGGGATTATATAAAAATTAATTCATAGTAATATATAAGCAACATAAATCATTACTTTATCACAATTCAATGATCGTTTCATATAGGGGATCACAAGTCAAGGCTAACCACCAAGACTGTTGCACATGGTCGCATGAGTCCTAGCCAACCAACAAGGTCATTCCACATAACGTCTAATGAGACTAAACTTTACCCAATGAATTGGAGTGCTATCAAGAAGAACCCATATTTACATGTTCATGAATTTTTTTCCATGTTATGATTTATACATAAACATAAGGGTACCCACAGAAAGAAATGCGTATCATAATCATGTCATAATTCATAATGAATGGACATATCATAAAAGTGTATGTGAAAAAAAAAGAAATTAAAACATACATGGACATTCATAAGGTAAAATAATCACATATCATGGTATGTGATGTCAAACAGAATAGATAACATGTAAGAAGAGTATTCAAGAAATTTTAGAATTTAAACATTTTAGTGCGAGCATTTAAAATAGAAAAGGGAAAAATATTATATATAAAACTAGAAGTGACCCAAGAATTTTTTCATAAAAAACACTCATTTTATAAAAAAATGATTTCTTAAAACATATGGTTGTGTGCTCTTGAAATTGGGTAATAATTCAGGATGTTCCCTTAAAATGGGTTTCTTTATCAGGATGTATTGAGGAGGGAATCACATAAAAGAATGTATACCACCGAAAGAGAATGTATAACAGATCCTGATACTTGGGTTTGGAGATATAAATAGTAATTTTAATATGTAAATAAATATAATATAGGATTTCATTTGGGTAAAATTAGGATAATAACAACCCTAATGAATAATGGAGGTTCCGGTGGAATCCCTAACGGAATATCGACATAGTATTTGGTGTACTTAGGAAGGATTAATGAGAGAGAAAGGGGTTTATTTTATTTTACACATCAGTAGGGAGGTATGGGGAAGGTGGTAAGTTATACCCCATCATTAGGAATTATATATAAAAGGACATAACAAAGAATATATTTTTGAATAAATGTGAGAAAGAGAGGATCCCTTACCTTAATCCCGATGGTGTTTTTCACTTGATCTTAATGACCTGAATAATAAAATTAGGTTCCTTAATTAATAATTAAAAAACATAAAAAACATTTTATTGATTTATTATAACCTTATTATGTTCATTCATGACCTTTTTGAGGAGTTAATAGGTTCAATTTCAATGTTTGGGAGAGTTTTCTTTCTTGGTTTTAATGTTCAATTCACTTATATTAATGTTCAGATAAACATGTATGATGATAATGGTAGACTAGAAATGATGTTATATGAAATTAGTGAAAATTAATAATATTACATGGTTATAAAAGTTATTTGGTTACTTGGAGTAAATAATAATTATTATATAAAACATTAATGATAAACTCTTGGATTAATTTGGCGATTTTTCTCATAATTAAGTTTTTTTGTATTATTATTTTATTAAATTTATGAAAAGGATCCCAGAACATCAAACAAGATAAAATAATTTTTTAATAGTATGGTTCAACTAGAAAAATGGTTTCATGACCATAATTCAAGATCGTAATAGAAATTGATAACCCGTTATCCTTGAATGGGATAAATCACCACATTCGGACGGTGTTTTCATTTCATTCGTATAAAAGGAGGGGAATGGGAAATGATAAATAATTACCCCAATAGAATAACAACATTACAGTACATGCATGTTACTAGAGTTTTCATACCATTTGGATGAGTAGATGTTATGAAAGAAAAGAGAACACAGGAACATAAAAAATGAATGAAAAGAAAAGTGGAATTTTACACTCTTTTTAATCTTCCTTGAGAGCCTCTTAATGAGAGAGGATTCAGTATTTGGAAGAGACCATGGGATTATGGATGTGGGATAAGATCTTGGGTACTTATTTCTAGAAAATTTAGGGATTTCTCAAGGCTTTGGAGGAGTGAATAGAAGAGGGGAATATGGGTGGGTTTTATAGTGGAGGGGGGAGGGTTTTCATAATATTATAAATTGTATTGTATTATTTTTACATACGACAATAAATAATGATGTTTCCATGACCGAAAATAGTAATAAGTACATGTTAATTTGAACTAAGGTTTCTTACATCTTCTATGATGCAATTAATAGTCTATTTAGCTTATAGTAAATATATACAATAAAATACTATATTTCACTATTCATAAAAATTCAAGAATTTTAGAAAAATAACAATAATTCCCTCTAACCATTTTCTACCTATAGAATCTGAAAATGAAATTATTTTTCCAAAATTTTATTCTATGTATGATTAATTAAAATTTTAATTTAAATAATAATTTACTTGAAAAATACAGATTTTAAAATAATGAATGATTTTATAATACTTTCAAAAATTACACCATGTCTTATAAAATTATCTTAATAAAAGAAGACATAAAATTATAAATTTATAAACACCTTTTAAGAAAATTAATTTACTTTTAAATTAACCAATTAATTTTAATTAATTATTATTTACTTGATAAAATACCAATACTTTTGCAATGGTCATATTATCACTTATAAAATGTGTAAATTTTATTTATACATTCATGGGAGAGGTTACTATACTTTTGGACAATTTACTATTCATAAGGGTCATATTACTATTAATAAGGGTAAAATTACTGTTCATAAGGGTAAGTTACTATTCAACAAAAAATATGTTTGTCTTATCAGACTCTAAACATCTTACTGATAGCAACTTTGTATGCCAGATTTTCAAAACTCAAATAAAAGAAGTGACAATATTAAGATTAAAGCTAATATAATACATAGTAATTTGTTGTGATGTGATTTCATTTAATTATATGACATAATTATAATAAGGGAATTTCCATTTATAAAACATTTGGTCATTATAAATATGAGAAGATTGGATCCTTTTCAATTCCCATCATTGATAATGTTGCAGGATCCTTTCTACTCAGAGCATCTTCCACCTTATTTGCCTCACTAAGACAACAGTGGATTGAGAAGTCATAATATTTGATTAGATCTATCCATATTCTTTGGCACATAAAGAGATATTTTTGTGTCAATATATATTTGAGACTCTTGTGATAAGTATATATCTCAGACTTCTCCCTATAGAGATAATGCCATTTGATTTTTAACTCAATGATCATAGCTGCCAAATCTAGATCATGTGTAGGGTAGTTTTTCTCATGGATTTTCAGTTGCCTTGAGGTGTAGGCTATAAATTTATCATTTTCCATCAATACATATCCTAATACCTTTTTTTATTCATCACTATAAACAATAAAGAGTTCAATTTTTTTTGGAGTGTAAGGACTAGCATAGTGAGTAGCCTCTTTCTCAACTCCTGAAAAATGTCTTTACAATCTCGAATCCAGAAAAACCATACTCCCTTCCATGTTATCTTTTTAATTGGGTTTTAAAATAATTAAATGCTATCACAAATCAGAAAAAATACTTGACCAGACACTGAAATCTATAGATCTCCATTACAGATGTTGGCCTGGGCCACTCTTCAGTCGCCATTGTCTTTAAAGGGTACACAGATATCCCTTTGTTGGTGATAGAATTCCCAAAAAGTGATACTTCCTATATACAGAACTCACATTTTCTATACATTACATACTTCTTCTCCATTTAGAGAGTCTTTAACACAATATTCAAATGCTCCTCATTTTCCTCCTTGCTCTTGGAGTATATCAGAATATTGTCGATAATGACTACCAAAATTTCTTCAAGGTAATCTCTAAAGACTATATTCATTAATTCCCTCAAAATTTCTCAAGAATTAGTTAATATAAATGGAATCACTATGAAATCATAGTTTCCATACCATGTTCGAAAATTATTATTGGGAATATCTTCCTTCCTCACCTTCAATTGGTGTTATCCCGACTGAAGGTCCACCTTAGAGAAATAACTAGCCCCATGAACTAGATCGAACAAGTCATCTATCTTGGAAAAGGGATACATTTTTTTCCTCGTTTTATTGATCTCATGATAATAAATTTATAGCCACATTGATCTATACTTCTTCTTGATGAAGAGGACTGACACACCCCATGGTGAAGCACTCAGGCATTGAAAACCCTTTTCCAGATTCTCTTGTAGCAGCTTTTTCATCTCCTTTGGATCTATGATGCCAATTCTATAAGGATTCTTTGAAATTGTTATTGATCCAGGAATCAGATCAATTGATAACTCAAACTCTCAATTAATAGGAAGACCAAATAACTCTTTAGGGAATACATCAGTATAATTATTCATGATGGGCCTATCTTCAAGTATTGTTCTCTCTTTTTTCCCAATAATTTGAGCTATACATGATTTCTCATAAGTAAATAATATCCACACATAATACAATTATTCTAAAGAAGATTCATCTTCCACATTACTGATGTAAATAATTGTAGGATTCTTAGGGATGTGAAGACTGATCTACCTTTCCTGATAGTTGATGTTGGCTTTGTATAAGGATAGCCAGCCCATTCCCAAGATTGCATCAAACAATACTAAAAGAAGTGTGGTGAGATTTTCTAGGAGGTTCAGTCCACAAACATTAACCGAGGAGGAGTTATAAACCATGTACATAGTAATTGCCACATATTATGTTCTCACAAATAACATATCCTCCAAATTTTAAGGTGGTGTTTTAATAGTTCTACTAAACATGCATGATATAAAAATTGTATAGAACTAGAATCCAATTGTAAGTTCACTATCCTTGAATGAATAACTAGCATACCTATCAATACATAATTTTCTAGCTCCAACTCACCAGTAGTGATAGAATAATACCTTCCTTATTTTCTTAGAGGTTGTTGTTGATTGCCTCTGACAACCCTCAACATAGGGAAATTGTTTGCATAATGTCCATGCTCCATGTAGTTGTCACACTACACTATAGAATGAACACTGATCTTAAACATCCTTTGTTATTCCACACCAGTGGGTTTTTTTCATATCCCATCAATAATATTTCACCAGATGTCCAAAAATTACACATTTGAATCAATTATTAGTTCCCTTTAGATAGTTCCTAGGATGATTCTTACCACAATTTTTAAATGTGGGATGATCAATCTTCTTTCCATCATGGAATTTTTTTTGGAACCACCCACATTAGATTCCATTTTATAGTTTTTCCATTAGGTCCATGATACCATAGAGAGTTTTTATATCCATTTCAACAATAAGGGAATAATAAACAATCTCCTCATAGCTGTGGAAGTCTCTAATCACTCACGATTTTATTAGACTCAGCTTCAGTCCACTGAAAAGCGATACACCTTTCTTTTGGTGTTTACTAAAAATCTAGAGGCATAACTTGCAGGTCTTGTAGAGTTTTCTTCATATTCATTGATTGATTCATCTTTTTTCTTCATGTGTCCAAGGAGCACTCTTTCCAACTTGAGATGAAGGGTTTGGGTAAAATATTTATTGAAAAAAATATCTTGAATTCCTCCCAATACATGGAAACGATTTCCTCCCCGGGCTTCATATTCTTGATCATTTTCAACCACTGATCAGATTCACCACTAAAATGATAGACTTCCATCACAACATTCCCTTATTCTAATCAATGGAGGAAAAATAATATATTTTCAATGTTGTTAATCCACTATTCCATGAGTAGGGGATCGAAATATCCACTAAACATGGGTGGCCTATTTCACATGATAGAATCAATTTAAAATTGTTATTCCCTTGGGGAAGGAGGGTTTTCCTCATGATTCATGTTATTATTCATAAGTTTATCTAGCTGTGCAAGTACTGTCATGATGTTTTGATCACCCTTTCTCATCATATCAGGCGTATTGTTAGTGAAATATTCGCATTCATTATCACATTGTTTGTTGGATTTTTTTCTTCTATTTCCTACCACTATCTAAGAAAAATAAAGTGAAATTTTAGGGCCTGAATAATTAGCTATTGAGCACAAAAAAGAAATTTGAACATAAGAGGATAAAATTATAAAAGATAAGTATATCCTAACTTCTGATTCTATATTTTTCAATCTAGCTTATCCTCGATCTATATCTTAACTTATATTCATATTGTATTTTTTCATTCCCTTAATAATAGTTTGTACTAAATTCATTAATTTAATAAATCATATCCTCTGGGAGTGTCAATCCAATAGTACACCAAGACTCGTTTTTGTGCACCTATTCCCTTTCAAGTCTAGCTCAAATCAGGGTTTTCAGGTTTTACCCCTATATACATTTGTTCCAGAGCCACCTATTCCAATTTGTATCAAAATAGGTATGTATTTTCTTGATAAACCACTTAATATATACTAAACCAAATTTAGGGATGTTTTCTTTTACTCAGTATCATCCTTACTATTCGTTCTAAAGATCTATATTAATAATCTCCAAAAATAACTAGACCATCCTATGATACCATCTATAGAGACCCTAAAATTTAACACATAACATTACATGATTTTAAGAATAATTATACATCATAAAACATTCCAAGGATCGCGAAGTCTACTGTCTTTGAAGACTAGGTACATAAAATTAAACACATGGGACTAAAAGAACACTTATTTTATTTAATATTCATAAAGAGATATTAACTTACTTTGAGCCCTTACATCTATATAGGGTACCCTAGTTTTAACATGAAAAATTGGATGATCAAATAGACTAGTAAGGGAATAAGCATACTAATAAAACATTAACACATGGGTTAGAAGGCATGGCATAATTAAAATAAATGTATTGAAAAACATAGAATCATAACAAAAAAACATGGGCTCATATAAACATGAATTCATAGTAATGTGGCATAAACATAATTCATGACTTTAGCATGAGTCAAGGATTCTTGCACATATAGGAAAACAAGTCAATGTTTACCACCAAGACCGTTGCACATGATAACACGAGTCCAGAATAACATCAAATATCGTTGCACATAACGTCTCAGGAGACTAAACTTGACGCAATACATTAGAGTGCTATATGGGTGCACCCATTATAACATGTTTTGGAATATGTTATCCACATTAATAGTCATATATAATCAATCATACATAAACATAAGGGTACCCACAAAAAATAGGTATCATAATCATGTAATAAGGCATAATGAATGGATGTATCACAAAAGTGTTCAGGAAATAATGGAATAAAAACATACATGGAAATTCATAAGGTAAAATAATCATATATCATGGTAAGTGATGTTTAAGATAATTGAAAAATTGTAATAACAGTATTTATAAATATTAGCATTAAAACATTTTAGTGCGAGCATTTAAAATATAGAAGGGAATGAATTTTTAAATAAAACTAGAAGTGATTCAAGAAGGTTTTCATAATAAAAACATTGGTTTTATAAATAAATGGTTTCCTAAAACATATGATTGTTTGTACTAAAAATTGGTTACAAATTCGGGAAGTTCCCTTAAAACATGTTTTCTTAGCGGGCAGTTTTGTGGAGGGAATCACTTAAAAGCATGGATATCCCCGAAAGAGAATGACTACTGGATCATGATACATGAATTTGGAAATATAAACAAAAATTATAATATGTATGTAAATATAATATAAGATTTCATTTGGGTAAAAAAGAGTGTAAGTAAAACCTGAAGGAATAATGGAGGATTAGGTAGAATCCCTTTATGGAATATCATCATGGTATCAAGTGTAATTAGGAGGGTTTAATGGGAGATAAAGGGGTTTATCATCTTTTATACAACATGAGGGATGTATGTGGAAAGTGTGAAATCATACCCTATCATTAGGAATTACATATAAAAGGACACAACTTAGATGCGATTCTTGAATAAATGTGAGAAAGAGAGGATCCCTTAGCTTAAGCATGATGGTGTTCATCACTTGATCATAATGACCTAAATAATCAAATTAGGTTTATTAATTCACAATTAAATAAAATAAACTAAATTTTATATATTTATTATAACCTTATTAAGTTCATTAATGAAATTTTTGATGAGTTAAGAGGTTCAATTTCATTGTTTTTGAGCATTTTCTTCCTTGGGTTTAATGATGGGTTCAATTATATTCATATTCGGATAAACATGTATGATGAGAATGGTTTTCCATAATTGATGTTTTATGAAATTAGAGAACATCCAGAATATTACATGATTATAGAATTCATTTGGTTATTTTTAGTGAAGTTCAATCATTATATGAAACATTAATGATAAATGCTTGGATTAATTTGGTGATTTTTCTCACAATTAACTTATTTTGTATTATTATTTTACATCATGTGTGAAATATTATTATAGAACATCACATAAGATAATTTTTTTAATAGTCTTGTTCAATCATTAAAATGGTTTCATGAATAGATTTAAAGATGGTAGTATAATTTGATAACTCATCGTCATGAAATGTGATAAATTAACACATCATAGACAATTTTTTCATTTCTTTTTTATAAAAGGAGGTTAATGGAGAAAGGATAATGAATTATCCAATTAGCATAAAAAATTCTAGTACATGTATTTTACTGGATTTTTCATATGATTTTTATGAGGATAGGTTAGTAAAGAAAAGTGAACAAAGGAACATGAAAAGAAAATGAATGAATAAAAGAGAAATTTACCTCTTGATTTAATCTTCCTCAGGAGTCTCATTAGGGGATAGGATTTAGTATTTTGGGGAGATCAGGGGATGAAATACTTGATGGAAGAGCTCGGGGAGATATTTGGGGAGAATTTAGGTAAGGCTCAAGGCCCGAGAGAAGTGAATAGAGGAAGGGAGTGTGATTGGTTTTTATAGTGGAGGGGAGGAGGGTTTTCTTAATATTTTAATCATAAGTTTATTAGTTTTCCATATGACCGGGAATAGTGATGATTCCATAACCAAAATTAGGAATAATTTAATTTGAATTCTATATAAGGTTTATTAAATCATCAAGGATTCTAGGAATAGTCCATTTATCTTACAATGTATATATATGGTAAATTAATGTATTTCACTATTTTAAAAAATTCAAACATTTTAGAAAAATATAAAAAATTAACCCTAACCATTTTTCAACATGTAGAATACAAAAATGAAATACATTTTTGAATTTTTTTTCTTATTATGGTTAATTTAATTTTAAAACTATGATTGTTCTTATAATTCTTTCAAAAATTACACTACGACTTATAAAATTATCTTAAAATAAAAATACATAAAATTGATAATTTATGAACAAATTTTAGGAAAATAAATTTTATTTTAAATTAATTAATTAATTATAATTATTTATTTATTACTTAAAAAAAATACTAGTACTTTTATTATGGTCATATTATCACTTATAAGATCCCTAAATTTTTTTATACACTCATGTCTGAGGTGACTATTCCTTTGGATGACTTAATATTCATAAGGGTCATATTACTATTCATAAGGGTAATATTACTAATCATAATGGTTAGTTACCATAAAAAAAATTATGTTTATCTTATCAAACTCCAAACATCTTACTGATCGCAACCGTGTGTGTCATATTTTCGAAATTGAAATCACAGAAGTGACGATATTATGTTTAACGGTCACATAGTACCTAGTAGTTCATTATTTTGTGATTTCGTGTGATTATATAAAATAATTATAAGAAGGTAATTTATATTGGAAAAACATTGGGTCATTTCAACAATAAATAATTAAGTATTCTTTTCATTAAAATTATGTATTTATTATCCATGGGATTTTCACTATGTTAAAATCAATGGGTAGATTTCATTATCAGTATATTGATTAAATGACATGTATTTTTATTTTCATACCATTATATATTGATTATTCCATATCCAGTTGTTTAAATGGATTGTGTTTCCAGTTATTTACCCTACCACATTGTTTATGTACTCTATTCTCAGTAAATTTATTATATGGATGTTTTGTACAGTTATTACCATTGAAGATTGATTGTTCCCATTGATTCATTATTTCTTTAGATATATTAACCTTTACTTCTTATTTTAGCTGACCCTTATTTTGTTTCCATTAAATAGGATTCCCTGAGTGTAATAAGAAATATATTCATTGATATAGTAGATTTAATTAAGTTATTATTCTAAAACAATTTATGCTGAATCTTTGTATTAATTTTAAATTTAAGACTTGTGTATGTGTCTAGTTTACCATGAATACTAAATTTTATTGTTCTTTTGGATGTGATTTACATCAATATTATGTGAATGTAAAGGTAGTATGATATTGACTTTGAGCTTTATTGGGCCATATCAATACAAAAAATGTGATAAAAACCTTCACATCCATACCTATGTGAAAAAACTCTTTATGTTTAAACATTACATCTTAATGATATATAAGAATAATCCAATGCATTTGAGGTTGATATAGGACACAAATACCATTATAAATACATATGTTTTCTTCTTAAATTAAATCATCAATATATCATAAATAACCTATGAAAAAAGATATTGTTTATTAAACATCAAAATATAAGCCAATAACTTTTCATAAAGCACCCATGAAAATATCATGGGATTCAAAATAAATCCAAATGGAATGAAATAAAATAAAAATTTAAATACATTTATATGAAAAACCTAATCACTAAAAAATCCATTATGATATTTTTTTGTATTCTTCATTCTATAAGTCAAAGTTATGTATATTTTTTTAGAAAGTATCGTTTTTTTAATAGATAGTGAAAATAAAACCATTCATTGAAATTGATTTCATAAAAAACACTTAACATGATTTAAAGAGATAAGATAATTTATAATGATTTTTTTTGAAAATAAGGAAAATAAAATCAAGAAGAATGTTTATAACTAAAATGAAGAAATTTGAGTTACCAAGTCCCTTACATTTACCATTCATTACAGTGGAAGTGCTTCAAAATTGTATATTTTAAATATAAACACAAAGATGAAATATTTCATAATATTATTTATTCAAATTTATATTTATATTGTTCGTTAATAATAAGTATCTTCATGTTTTAGATTATTTTAAAATAATTTCCGCTGGGTGTTAATAATCGTGATCATTTTGAACTGGATTCATAAAATTTGTGTTAATCAACATATTTATGAAAAATTTCATGATTTAAAAACCATTATGTTTACAATAATTTATGATTTATAAATACTTATATTCTTAAAGTTCCATTACATATATTTTGTAGCTATGTTTTGTGAAGTCAAACACGATGATGATCTAGTTTTAGGTTATTTAATGATATCAACATATTACTTTATAATGTTTTTTACACTTTATACAATCCATAAAGAAACATATAATAATATAAATTATTTATACATATCATATATACTGATAAAAAACAATTTAACCAAATTTATAATTTTGATATTGTAAATTAGAATCATGGTGTGTCATGGATGGGGTAGTTTTCCAAAAGCACGAATCACATTTTCATTTTTATTAATGTAAAAATAGAGGATATTAATTCTTTTACAATAATTATAATAAAAAATATATTATTTTTATACTGATTTCTGTATTACAAGATTGTGGAATGATATTTTAGGTAGAATAAACCCACATAATGAAAAATAATATAACAAGAAGAAGTTATAAATCAACAACTTACTACTTTGATTATCACAATTATGAAGTAGAATAGACCTTTAAGGAATATTCATTTGATAAGGTAATAATATACATCACCTGATTAGGATGGTATATGAGATATTTAAATTTATTTTTGTTTGAAATTAAGGGGTTTTTGAGTGAGGGGAGTGAGGAGATGGATGACCATTTTATAATTGATGAAGGTTGGAATTTCATTAATGTCGCAAAATGTTTTGTTAATAAAGTGTATATATCATGGATGGTGGATAATACATTGAGAAATAATGGATTGGAAAAAAGATAAATTCTAGAAACACATCATCTATTCATTTAATATCATTTTTAATCATGTTAGTCCATTTACCTATATGGTTAATAATTATTTCCATTTTGGTTTTCACCACGGTAACTAGTTGTTTCTTTGGTAATTGACCCTTTATGACTAAGAATCGAAATTTCTATTTTATAGTATTTTTTCATAATGTTTATAAATTTTATGTCCATTTGTTTCAATATATATTTAATAGTGATAATTTTTATTATCATTCTAAAAGTTTAATGTTTTTTAAAAAATTTAAAATTAATCTTTAGTTATAAAATTTCAAAATAGAATTGTAAATTTTTTAAAAAATTAGAATTAAAAAATATCTTCTAAAATAAATATTTAGTCTAAGAAAAAGGTTTTTTTAATTTCCAATTCACATATATATACATATTAATAATTCTATAAAATTCATGTTATTTTTAAAAAAATTTATTTGTCACTATGCACTTGAAAATGAATAATTTTTGGGAAATCACATAAATTAATCTAAATATAATTTATACTTTGTAAATCTAAGAATGATGATAGCAATTTATAATTAAAATAATAAAATGTAAAATTTTATATTTTATATTTTTCTAAAAAAAATAAAATATATAGGAAAAATGTTTTTATAGGAAAACAAATTTTTGTATAATACCTATAAATTTTCTTAAAAATCAGTAGTTTATAATTTATTTATACAGAAGTATAATATACATGAAATGAATTTAATTTTTCAAAATATATTTTTTAGTTTCATAGTAATATTATTTGATTCAATATTGAATGTAAATTTTTTAATCTTATTCTTCTTTTAATCTTATTCTTTATTTATATTTATATAACAATTCTAATACCACTACTTATAAATGAAAGTTCTATATATACCTTAAAATGGTAAATATAGGATTGGTATTTTTGTATTGTGTGGAGAAAAATGTCTGACATGGCATTTATTTGTGTTAGAAAAACATCAGTCATTACATACTACCCCCATAGCACAAGAGCCTCAGTCTGGTTGGTGAGGAAACAACAAGTGAATCTAAGAGACCCAAGTTCAAATAAAAGTAAGGAAATAATTTCAAGATACTATATTAGTAATTTAGTAGTACGGTAGCAGTACTATAACATTACTGTTCGGTACTGTAGAAGTTGGAACTATTCCTCTGTTTGGGCATTTGGGCCACCAGTTAGGTCCTCGGGTCCATCAAGGAATTTGGGTCACCCAAAGACATCAAGCCAGTAAGGCTTCAGGAAAACATAAAGTAGTTGGGAAACCTCAAGGCCTTGGGGAACCTTAAGGATTTTGGGCCACATAAAATTTTTCTCAAAGGACCATGTAGAATCTACAAGGAGTAGACTCTAGACGAAGATTCCAAGTAGAAGCATTCACCAGAGCAGAAGTTAAAAGATTTAGAAGGAAGAGAGGGTATGGAACTGCCATCAAGACCCGCCTGTGCATGAATGTGAAGCTAGGATGAACATCCATGCAATGGTAGAGAGCGGAAATCACGATGTAGAAGTTAGGGAGGAGCAGTTTCATATAGTTACATTCTTCATATTTCCCCTAAGGCCAACAAGTTATGTAATCTCTAAGCCTATGGGCCTTGTAAGGGTTTACCCTCATCCCTAGAAGAGGGGATTGCCAAGAAATCAATAAAAAAGAATCCCTTCAGACTATTTGAAAAAAAAAATACCGACCCCTTAAAAATAATCTCATCTTTAGAATATTATTACGTAGAAGAAAGAATGTGAGAGTAATTTTATTTTGACACATCCTAAAGTTATCATATATCCTCCTGAAAATTGTTTATCAAAAAAAATTGACTTGATGGGTTATCTTCTTTTTAGAAACTTGTATCTTCAATCCATAATTTTCTTATCTTATTCTATATATGAAAGGTTATATTCTTATTATACAACACTCGAGCTCAATATATGTGATGGATCTTGTATGTACATCCTCAAAACTAATATATTGATTATATTTTTCACCTGAGTGAGGTATTGAGGAAATGATAAATAATATTTAGGACCACAAAATGAATTATTATCTCAAAGGAACTGATTTATTAGGGGATAAAATTTACTTTCTTTCTAAATATCATAACTCACATCAAATAAGTTATTTTAATAACTTTTCACCAATTACATACTATGGATTTCATTGGTGATTATCATAATAACTCATCTATTAGATGTATACCAATTTTATATGATTCTAAATGTTTTGATCCTTATACATAATTTCATAAATATTATATATACCTATAAGCTTCCTCTCACTAAATTCATCCCATTATATTGGATCCCTACACTGATTTATAGACAGATCCTCATATAGTTCCATCTGAATTATTGAATGAAAAATATTTTTATATGAGAACTCTACTATAGGGAGGTGGGGATCCCGTCATCTTTAGAAATCCATTTACATTAATGTCAGTATATCCAATAGAGTTTCAATTTTACACTCAAAATGACCATTTGTTTATGAATGATTAGAAATTATAATACCCAGCTCTATATCTAATGTTTTCTAATGACTTCACCAGAACCTTGAGGTAAACCACACATCTGGAAATAATATAATGAGAATTGGTACTCCTTGCATCCTCACCACATCCATTATGTATACCATGGTGAGTTAGTTTAGGGAAAAATATTCTTTAATGGAAATAAAATGTCCAAAATTTATTAGGTTATAAACTACTACACAAAATTAAATTATGGATTTTAAAATTTTATTGAGTACTCTGATTAATTAAATGGTGATGTTTTCCCATTTCCACACCGGTTTGGGTAATGGTTACTTTATACTCTTAACCTTATATATTTAATTCTTAACTTGCTAAAGTAATATGAATCAAGATATATATTTTACAATTACACTCTTGATGATATCCCATCAGATGACTTTCTTATCTCTAAGCATAATAGTACATCACATATATAGTTAAAAGGATAATCTAGATGTATCATTAAAATTTCAGTTCCACAATTATTGTTTTTATGTGAGACATATCCATGTTCTAGAACAAATTAATATATATTTACAAATTTTTAACATCATAATGTTTTATACCTTGTTTTGTATATATACATCATCATTAGTGGATTCATAGAAATTTAAATGAATGGATAGTTGAGAAGAATAATGGGATTAATAGGATTTTTATCCTCCCATTACTACTTCAAGATTCATACTATTAAAATCTTATAGTATCTAATATTTTTCAATCCTCATCACGGATAGAATAGAATGTTCCTTCTTACTAAGAGAATGAAACACTGTGTTTTCCATCAATGTATGGTAATGTATAAACTATTCATAATAATGTATCAATTAAAACCATCTCCTTTTGAAAACAATCAATTACTTGTATATGAATATAAATTTCAATCTCTTTTGATTAGTATATATTTTAGAGTCTTCTACATAAATATAATATCACTAATGTTTTAATGAAAAAATCAATAAGGATATATCTAAATCATGCATCAAGAAGTTTTTCACATGAGTCATTTATTTGTGTAAAACATTAGAAATTAATATATCATTCAACATGATTAATCCACCAAAACCAATTTCAACATCATTACTAAATATTACAAACCCTTCCCCACTGAATGGTAATTTAATTACCAGAGTAGTGACTAACATAATTTTGAGTTCCCAAAAATTTATTCACATTCCACTATCGAGTGGAACACAATTCTATTTCATGATTAATTAGTTAGGAGATCTTATATTTTTATAAAATTTATCACAAGGAATTAGTAATATCCTACTACAATAAAATAATATATATCTCAGTTGCAACAGTATTTCTAGGACATCAATTTAGAACATCCATCTTTGATAGATATACTGATATTACATATATTGGGATTACATGACACTATATTGGAACTTTATTCATCAAGAACTTACAATTTCAAAATATTGAATATGGTGTCTTGTTATTAATGGTTTTTAACAAAATCTAAAAATAATATTCACCATCTTTGTTTCTCTTTGAATATAAAATAATATCATATATATTAATATCCATGAATTGATAAATCCAATATATAAATAATTTCTTCATTAGATCCATGAAGAGAGCATGTGTATTCATGTATACAAAAGGAATATCTATATATTTATAATTTTCATACATCATACTACAATGCATGTTAGAAATAACCAACCATTTATCCTTTAACTAATGATGTCTAGATCAAATATTAATCATTGATATATATCAACAACCTGCTATTTAAGCAAATAGTTCATAGATATAGTCTAGGTGATTGTTTTCCTTGATTGTGATTTTATTATATTCATGATAACCAATTAAAATATACATCTATGCATACATATTTTTTATAAAGTGGACTGATGCACACCATTGTAAAGAAATCATGTGGAAAAAAATATTGCCCAAATTTAATTGAAACCTCCTCCTAAATTCCTTAAATTTGATGGGTTAATTTCCATATAGAATCTCTGATATGGGAATAGATCTTGGTATGTCTTTTGTTGGAAACACAGACTCATTACCTTAAGGAATTATATTTATTTTTTAATAAAATAAATAAGTACATTACCTTGAAATATTTTTGTAATCATTGTTGTAATCATTTCAAATTATTTGAGTCAGGTGTCCCCCATTTTTGGGTACTAAAAAATATTATATAATTTTATTTCATATGGAGTTCATAATCATTCTTATATCGTCACATGATAATAGGATGATTTGGGATATAAAATGAGGCTTACTTACCCTTATGATTGACATAATATTTCTACATGTAATGATATCCATGCCAAATATTATTTAAAATTAAACCATAGATATAATAATTATATACCTTTGATGTTTCACCAAAGAATTCATATTTAGAGTAAATTTATAAATCTTAGTTGTGATATTTTTTCTATTAGTGGTTTTTACCAATAGTTCCATTCCCATTGCATGGTGTGGTGATTAAACATTATTATAAATCATGTGTGATATAAAATAATATTATTAACTAGAGTTAAGTAATTTATTGAGAAAAATAAGAAAATATATTTAGTGTACATCTCATTACTTTGGTATCATAATACACTTGTGTGGTTTTGATCACAAATTACATTAATTATTTCATTTGTTTGGATAGAGGATTGAGATATTCTATTAATTGGAAATATTATTAGATAATTGATTCTAATAAAGTCCAAAAACCATTCACATGAGGCATGGTATAGCGGGAGGATCATTTTCTAGGTCCTTATCCTCCAATGTTATGTTAATTATCATTATTTCCTTATTCAACAGTTGTAGGACTGGTGATCTTCTTTAACATTTTTAAAGTATATACAAAACTAATTAAATAAAATTAAAATGTGATTTATCCCACATTAATTTAATGAAAAAACTTATAATTTCATCCCACTATGTTTTTTTCATCGATTATTCCATGATAATCTACAATCATTATTTTCAATTTCCAACAATATTGAGTGGTTCTATCTTCTATCGATACATTTAGTGAACATCAAACAATGTCTTTGTAGTAACTGATGTATATTATGGGAAAAAGCATTCAATGTATATGAATTATTCCATTAATAAGTTTATTGTGGTTTTTATCATTATTATATGTGAAGCTATAGGAATACCTCTAGATTCATATGAATATTAATTCATATGATATAGTAAATTTGTTATATTTTTTTCTACAATTCCATGACATCCTATTCCATTTTTAAAGGAAGATTTGTGCAATATACATAGTAAGAAATATCTTAATAAACTATTCTCATACCATGTAGACCTTATTTTCCATGGTATTATTAATGAGACCCCACCACTAGTCAGCATCACCATCTCGATGGATAACTACCAAATCTACCTTCTCATGATCGGAGCAGTAGAGAATATAAAACATTTTTTTCAACTTCATTGAACAACTTATCAACATCAAATGGATCATAAGACCGACTAAACATGTGTGGATTTTAAATTAGAATTCCCTCAATAGTGAGTTTCTCCTTCCTTTTTGAGTTTAGAAGAGAAATATTATTTGAGTTATTACCCATAGCATGAGATAGTTTGGGATATAATTTCCATGAGTTTGTCGTTCTAATAACAATCTCAATATGTTACTTATTAGGAAAATAACCACATTATCTATTGTACATATTATTATCTACGATAATTCAGGTTTCCTCTAATACATTTATTGATTCATAATTTGAAATTATATAATAAAATTAACGAATTCAAATAAAATAATAATAAAAAATATGAGGTGGATTTTATAAGTGGCATGCATAAATTGCGGTTGAATATCTTCATTTCAGTCTTGATTATGAATATTAATATTCTAACTAAACCATTTATATATATTGTTATCCTTCATAATGTTTTCTAAATATAATGTGATTAACCAAATTGTATGCACCAAGTGTGTCAAACCTGGTGTACAATTATGACCATTTTTCACACAACAGGTCATGAGCGAGTTAATATACAGTCCACCTATTTTAAGGTTATTACAACAAGGTAAATCTGTTAAAATCATATATCCATTTGAATTATCTAGAAACGAATGCAACTTCATGAATAACCAAACAATATCCACATTTACAAAATATTAGGATATCATCCAATAAATTCAATCATCATTAGGGTTTTTACTAAGGTTCTTCAACACTAATACCATTGGTAAGAAAACTGATCGACATAAAAAACTAAACCATTCTATAATAAGAACTATTATTTCTCAAGATAAACATAAATTAAATGTTACATTAATATCCTGATTTACATAACTCATATTACAAATAATTTCATTACCCATAGTACTTAGGGATTATTATAATGATGAATAGGTAAATAAAAAAATATTTTTCAATGCATGAAAACATTTATCTATAATAATTCTCCTCTAAACCATTTTCTCCATATCTAAAATTATATAATCATATTTATAACGTATTGAATGGAAATATAAGAAATTATTGACCTCATATACTTATTAAAGGAAAATATATAATAACATATCAGACGACATGAAGAAGACATAAATGTCATAATAAAAGATCAAATGTCCTTCCATGAAAATCAAAAAACCTTTTAGAGTTTCATATGATCATAAAAACATCATTAAATAACCATAAATAGTATAAAATTGATCGAAACATAGCTCAATTATCATATAACATGGAAGTATGTCATAAAATAATATAATACTTAAAAAGTCTTAATCATGAAAACATGACTTTTTTATGGAAATGAAATATATTAGGGGAATTAGAAATAACATTATGAACAAAACGGAAATGTGGAAAAAACATAATAATAGGAAAACCTATAAGAAAAAACCAATTATTCCTATTCTTATATGATAAAACACATTATATCTATGTCAAAAAATCTAAGAAATCACGTTATTCCAACACTTGTGTCAATAAACACATTAATTCTATACCTTGTTGTCTCATGATATACAAGATGAAAGAAATACCTTAGAGGGAAATATATGATTTAATCAGTCATAATCCAAACATATTGGTGCCACTTAAATTCATCTACATCCATATATTAAAGAACAAATTGAAAATGAATGGGTATCATAAAATTCAAAATGACATTCATTCACTTTTCATAACAAACCCATAAAAATAAAATGGCTTTCAATATATATCCAATTGTTAAAAAATAACAACATAAATTTATGAGCTTGTTACTGAAAAAATTATTTACCCTTATAAAAACACAAAAAATAAAATTTTGGGAAAAACATGAAACAAAACTACTCTCGTTATAAATATTATGATGATAATTAAAAAAATCACAAAAAGGGCTTTTTAAAAACATTTTGTATTGTTATTTGTGAATGTTTAATTAACATACCACTTTCCAAAATGTCTCATTTATTTTTTTAATAGATATTGAAAACAAATAATTTAATTTAAATTAAATAGAAAAAATACTTTTTACTAGAAATATTAAGATAAAATCATTTAAATTTTAAATTATATTGAAAATTGAGGAAATATGACAATAAATAATGTGTATAACTCAATGGAAGACATTGGAGTTACCATTTCTCTAAAATTTTCCTATGATTTCCATGAATGTTATTTAATCACCTCTATCATAAAGATAAAAATATTTATTAACTATTTTTAAATTTAAATCATTTGAATATCCATATTTACCCTTCATTAATAAGAAGTCTATTCCCATAATAAATTTTTATAGTTTCATTTCAAAATTAGGTGTCATTAATCTTGACCTTTTTGAAGTATGCTCATGAACATTGTATCATTCTTCCCTTTCCACCAAATATCACCAATTAAAACCCATTATATTTAAATGAATTTTTGTTTCATTGAGAAAAAAAATGTTATATTTTCATTATATGGGTACATTTTCCACATTTAATGTAGTAAAAAATATTTATTAACTAGTGTTAAGTAATTTAACAATATAAATATATTTCCTAATAACAATAATTAATTAATTTTTATTAATAAATAGATAACTTAATGCATTATATTAATTATATATAACATATAAAATCATTTTATAAAAACTAAAACCTTCCACAATTGATATAGTGTAGACCATAATACTCTAGTCCATTAAGGTGGTAGTCCGCACATACACATGGGTTATGAATTCATTTTGTCATTGTGTGAGAGAATAAGGCATATAGTTTACTATAAAAGAATTGAAAATATTTCATAAATATAGTAAATTTAAATTAAATTTCCAATTATGACCATCCATGGGTGCTTTTTAAGGAAAAATATACACTTTTTTGTGATGGAGAAATTGGTACACATGACCCATGTTTCGTAATTTTGTTTTCTTAATGAAAAATGGGAGGGTTTTAATTTTTTTACCATCGTTGAAATAACATAAAAGTAGAATAATTATAATGATGATATAATTATTATATGGTGAAATGAAATTTGATTAAGAAGAAAAGAATATAGAAAAATGTAATATAGGGGGAAGCTGTTAAAATCCAATACCTTATTACCAGGATTATCTCCACTATGAATGAGATTAAATGTTTTATGGTTGGCCTTTTGAGCAGATAGGAACAATATTAATGTGTATATGAGTTATTTGGAGGGGTTTGGGGATATGTTTTTGAATATTTTAAATTGTTTATCGGTTGAGAGGATGTGAGGATGAATATTCCCATTTTATAAGTAAAAAGGGTGACATTTTTATAAATACCCTAAACTTTTAAAAAATTTAAAGAAACTATGGAGTTATATGGATACAAAATGGTGAAAAAATGGAGTTTAGAAGTGATATGGTATATCTACACCACAAAAGTCAATTAGTAAAATGTTTTTAACTTGGTATCCCATTTACCTATATGTTTACCCATTTTTACCATTTTCGATTCCACCACTGCAACTAGTTTATACCAAGGTAATTTATTCTTTATTCCCAAAAATAAAATATTACATATTATATAATTTAGAAATAATGATATCAAAATTGAAATTATGTGTTTTATTCAATTTTTAGAATTTATAAAAATAAATAATATATTACATAATGTATAACATATTAATATTTTTTGAAAAATATATTTTCTATTATAAAATAATAGATATTGTTTTATTAATTAAAACATACAATTCTAAAATGGTAAATTTTCTTATAAAATAAAAAATTCTAATAAAATGGTTTCTTGAATTTAAAATTCATACATATATATTAATCGTATAATTAATTCTTGTTATTTTAAATTTATTTATTTATTCAAAAACATAAATATATTTAACTTTTTAATAGGAAATCATATTTTAGAATTTAAAATAATAATTTTATTTAAATATTATGATTTTATGATTTTTTCATATAAAATAAATTATACTTGAAATAAAAAATGTTTTAGAAAAAAATGTTTTCATAGTTTCTTATCTATACTATTTTAGTTGATATTTAATGTTAATTTTATCTAGTATTTTTGTTATATATATATATATTAAAATTTATATTCCCACTATCAATACCGACATATTCTATGACTAACTCATCATGTTCTAAATATATTTAGATTCAATGTTTCTTGTAGAGTAAGCTGTCAAATGTAATATTTATATAATGAGTGGAAAATTGGGTTGTAATAATCATAATAGAGGTAGTTAGAGCATATTTTCTTGTACTATGTAGTCTATTTGGTTTTAGAAAACAATAATTTTGGTGTGGTGTTTATAAGTGAACTTCATGTGAAATTGAGTGTGATGATATAGAAAATCACCAATTTTCATTGTTTAGTTATGACTAATAATATAAAGACATGAAATGAGATACATCCTAGGTGTTATGAGGTTCCACTAATATAGGTGATTTAATGATGCAAAAATTTCCAACTAGATATATGAGAATTGGAATCTACATGATATCATTAGGACCAATTTAGTTCAAAAAATATGGATGATGAGATATATTTTTTAAAGGAATAGTTCATTACAATGATTATGGATTTTCTTTTGAATTAGTTCATGCTCTCGTGTGTTGATTATTGGGGTTTTCCTAGAAACTTAGTACATTTTTGTGTCGATAAGTGAGTCTAATGTGAGATCAATCTTGATGATTAAAAAAATCACTAATCTAATTTTCAATGGAATACCTATAATTACTATGAAATAAAAAGAGATACATTTTGGGGTGTTTTTTGGTACTATTTAGAAAAGTTATGTATAGATGATACCTACCCAAAAAAATTTATGAGGACTATAATATAAAATATATCATACAAATTGATGTGGTACATATAATATGTACAATGTTCCTTCTTTCAGATGATAATTAATATGGTATGGAGGTTATGACACCCCACATATAGCCAGACACAAAAGGTTTTTAATTGTTTTTCAAAACCATTGTTCAATTATGGTTTTTGGCTATAAATTGAAATGGAGGTGGTTCAGAGCATGTATATCAAGACTTATTCTTAGAGGGGGATTAAAATTATATTGATGGTTGAATCTCATGAAAAAATAGGTAAAGATTTTCATGTGGAGAGGCAATGTAAGGTAAAAAAACTTGATTATGTCGTCGGTATTTTTATAACATGAATTGTTGTGTCCCGATGATCCTACAAAAGAATATTTCATGGATTTCTCAGTAGTATCATAATATAATGGGAGGTAATTGATCTATAAATCCTAAGTTCATGCAAAAAAATTTGGGCCACAAATATGTTTTCCTAATCTTGATTGAGTTATTACACAAACCGATTTATGGACTTAATTCGGTGGGTGGATAGCTTTTGATTGTTGTTTCCCTATGATAGTGAATTATTTTATGAAACATATGGTCACACCAAACTTCACCCTAATATTTGTATTGAGGTTTCTAATTTAGAGGCATTGCACCATGATGGAGGAGATAATTCCATATTTGACCTCTATTTGTATTTTTTAAAATGGGAATCAATATTGAGAAACCCTAGGGTTTTGTGGTTTAGCATACCAAGAAGAGTGGGGAGGCTATCACACATGTTCCCTCTTCCTCCATATACACAAAAAATTATTAATGGTGTTTTATGAATTTATTTATATCTTTTGGAAATATATCTCACTAATGTACTTAATATTATTTCCCCTCCCATTTTTTTAATTTGCATGTTTAAGATTTTGGTTTTGAGCTCAATTCCACATGATCATTGAGTTATGAAGTCATAATGATGAATATTTGGTTTATCAAGGCTAGAGGAGGACCCAAAATGGTGAACATACATGGTGACATGTGGTTTTTTGGAGGTAAGAAACTATTTAATTTTTTCAGTATATGAATATGGTTTGATGAAAATTCATAATAAATTCATATATAGGATTATGGATTTGATTTTTGGTATGGTTATAGTAGAATTTTATGTTTAGATCATGCCCTATTACTCACTTTTTCATTAAGGATATGTGTGATGAAAATTTTACCCAAATTATTACATAATTAATTATGTTCAATTAAATATCTAAAATAAATATAAATTAGTAAAAAACATGAAGCCTCGTAGCTGAATTCAGAGATCTAGGATAGTGATGTTGACTTTTCATGGATTTTATGAATACATAGTGTGGTCTCCTGATGGTGTAACATTTTTAATGAGTTATATGGATCATAATAAAAACTATTTTTATTTTTATTTTCATATTTTTTGGATCTTATGTGTTGGTAAAATTGTTTCCGTTGAAAGATCTGAAACGATATGTTAGTTCCATTATAGGAAGTATGAATAGTTGGTTTATTAGACTCTTTGTGAGTAATTTAGTGTTATGTATTTATTAAATACCCACGAAAGTCATTAACATATATGTGAGAGGATAATTTTAAGTGGAATTAAAACCCAGGAGGTTTTTCACCGTTATTAAATTGATCTAACAAAATAGGCAGGTCTCATTGATGTGTGATTCTTAACATGATTGATTTCTAGAGGTGATCTAATGGAATTTCCAAGTATAGTAGACATGGTATACAAGCATTGGAAGGATTGTGATGGAGAAATATAGATGATATAAAATTTTCTTCTTATATTTTTATTCAATGGATTATGAATATTTAAATTATGATAGGTATTTTAAACCATATGAAATGAAGACATGGATGGAGATGGATATTTTTCCAAATCATAACTCTTGGTACTGGAATCGTAAGGGGTTTCCATTTCCCTAACCTTGATCATGAGAAATTTGTAGATTATTTAATTACTTATTGATAGAGAAATCATATGTATTATTAGTTTATGTTTTCGTATATCATTGAGATATGATTTTATTATTATGAGACCCCATGATAATATTCTCATTGTATGATTGGTAGTTATATCAGATTATAGTCTTTTAAAAGGGAGGCTTAAAATCCCATATGTCTCCTAGGTGTACAATTACATTAAAATTATCATAGTGAATACCTTAGGATTGGTTTAACAATTCATTATGATGATAACCCATTAACCATGGTTATATTGACATTTTTTGTTCTCATATTTACAATGAAAATTCATTCACCCAGGAAATTTAATTTCTTGTTTTGATATTTTTTTCACCATATATATATATACTAATGAATTGTTCACCTTGATTCACCTTTTTTGTGATAAAATGATGACATTTTTATCAGAAATGTTCTATATCGTTCAACAGGTGATACATCATTGAAATTGGATGTCACTATGAGGTGGTACAATTTTATCTTAGTAAAACATAATACAAATAAACTGGTGTATAATTATAAATCATTCACTGAGGGACTAACCACTTATACTCCCTATTATTGTATTGTGATAAATTTTCGACCTAGTGGTATATACTTTTCCCAAACTGTTATTGCGTGGTGATATATTGCTCACCAAATAATATATAATTAACCCAACATATAATTATATTATGATACTTAATTCACACATGAATTCATCGTCTTACCATACTATTAAAATTGGGTGATGCATCATTACCCTAAAGATACATCATTCTCTTAACATTTTTTTATAGTGATATATCCTTCCCTTGGATATATATCATTTCCCTACCTATTTTTGTGTGGCGATGCATTATTGACAAGGAAATAACTCATTCAACACATTTGATTTCATGTCGCATCAAAAAATATACATACTATGATATTTAATGCGATATATCCCCTATTAAATCAATGATCTATGTGGGAATGAATATAACACAAGTCACTCCACTAATAGCGGGAGAGTAAACCATCAGATTTATTTTCAAGGATTATCCATCAGCTATTGGTCATCAAAACTTGTATCAGCTTCCATCCACTTTACTCATGTGTCTACATAGAAGTTGATGTTTCTAAACAACAAGTGGATATTATTTTTATTAATGAGGGAGAATATTTTTGAGATAAATATTCAAGGAAATGTAATTCATGGGTTGAGAATTTATCTTTATAATATTGAATAGGTCAGTAATTATTAAACTCATAATGAAAAGAAGAAGTATGTCAAGAATGGTGTTTCTGGTGTTTCTATTCAGTTGATTGCTTCATGTATCAATATTAGTAAGGCGGATTAAAATTCTGGGTTTGTGTGTTATAAATTCTATGATTAGACTCAAATTGTTAATGTAGCTCCTTATATATTGGAATGAATAGAAGTGGGAATTATTGATAATGTTCACATAACTAATGGGGCTTCATTTACAAGAACATATCTTGGGGTAATGAGAAATGAATGCTCAATGAAGACATTTGGTTTTTATAGGGAGGTCACTTCCTAGATAACTATTTAAGGAGTTAAAGACAAATTAAATATATAAGTCCCTATTCATTCAATCTAAATTTTATCAAATCCATGGAAAATATTGTACATGAAACTTAGAACTTGTTGGGTCTTCTGTGTAGGTTCTAGATTCTAGAATCTAGTGAAGAAATCTTTTCAATCTTTTAGTAATTTACTCTAGTCATAGGTATCAAGATAATATCACTTCTGGAAAGCATTTGAGTGCTAAAAAATAAGAAAAAAGTCTTATGATAGATGAAAATAATAATATTATATAAGGATGTTGGTTTACTAGGAAATGAAAACATGAAATATAAAAAATAATCGGTTATATAGAATTCTCAAGAGAGAGACCAAAACATTCATCTAAATAATACCAAGGGAATAAACCTTTTAGGTAGTATACTTAAACAGTGTGTAGGTTAGTGAATTAGTGATATTACCTTATCCATGGAATGCCATTGAGAAAATGTAGGCTTGAAATGAAGATATCTATGACTAGAAATGGACTCTAAACATGAAATGTTATGGACTAAAGAAAACTAAGGGAACCTAATAAATCTAGGTCAGCGGTTGAGGTGGTTGTTCGAGGTTCATAAGGATGATCACTAATGAAAGGAGATAACCTCAAGGGCCCTGACCAATTTCAATGTAAAATTGAAACTAATGTTGCGGGGATAGTCAGGGAAAGCCTAGAAGAAACAAATACTAAGGTTTATAGGTGAAAATTAAATTAGAATATGGAACCCAAAGAAGGTTTTGATTGTCCTAGTGACTTGAATCTTATCCAGTATTCAATGTGAGTGGACAATGGAAGTGAATATGATGATTTAAGATTCAATGATTGGTTTATAAAGGATGAATGCATTATGTCACTACGTCAACATAAATCTTGAGAAAATAACATATATTTATGGTCAATGTTGGATACATATACATGGTTTCAATGAAGGGAAGATCAATATTGAAGAGTATATCTTGATATGGGATAATACCATTTTCAAAATTGAGTATACCCTTCAAAATGAGATGGGGTGGAAAAAATTCATAGTTTAATGGACACATAAATTGGATAAAGGATCCAAGATATTAAAATTCAATAGTAATGAAATGTGGTCTCATATTCCCATTTAATTTTTAATAGTGTTTTTGTAATTTTTAGGTTCTTACTTAATTATAAATAGAGGTATTTCTTGAAAATTGAATAAAAATAAAATGTTATAGATAGTGAAACATATAGAATTGTTTATAAGAATGGTAATAAATAATTCTACTTGTCTAGTGAGTTGGTAATTTTTCATTCACCACATATTATTGTGTGGTGATAACTCATTCACATGTATGTTGTTACCAAGGGGAACGATCAACCACCCACATGTTTTATCTAAACTATTGGATGTTTGGTCCCCTTTTTCAACTGGCTAATGTATGTATATATTTAAATTTATGGTAAGATCTTCAGTACATAATGGTGCTATAAGTGTCTACATGTTATTTTTATATGCATATTCTAAACAAGAATATTTATAGTCACTAATTTCAGTCATCATCATGAAAATTATTGATTGCGGGAAAATGTGTGTAATGTTCACACCTTTCATGAGAAATATAGTGTGTTTGTGGATATGATGTTAGAAATGTAGCAATGGGAGATGGCATGAGTATAGGTTGACGTGTCAGGATAATTATGCAGTGTTATAGGGGAATTTATATGTTGATTCCAAGGATGGTGGTTAGGTCTCTTAGATATCATTTTCTTAATTTGATATTGTAATGTGTATAATCATCCATTGGGTGTTATGTAATAAATTGTAGAACTATGTGACTTGAATATATCGTTTTTATAATATGGAGGTAGTTTTTTTGTAAAAATATATTTATGTAAATATTCTTTACACAAATTGATTTTATCATCTATATGGATTCTTAGAAATTTCAGTATTATTTTTGAAATGATACTAGAGGGTATAATCCTCCCTTGGTTCATCAAACCCCCCATTTAGTCAGAATCATCTTGTATAAGGGAGGTTCACCTAAGGTAACATAGATCCCTATAAATCAAATATTCATGGGAATAATATGTCAAGGACACTACATAGGCTATAATGAATCAAGATTTTAGACCCTTTAAAGAAATATTATATTCAATACCTTATGTCAAGCACATAACATAACTAACACAAAACTGAAATAAAATAATCTGAGGAATATTAAAATTACATGAATGATATAATCCTTATTACAATAAAAAGATAATAATTGAATATAATAATTAAATATTATTATTATTTTTTAATTTATATTATAAAATGGATACCTTTCAATTTACCATTTTAAAATGGTTATTTTCTTATTTCATTATAAATTCAATTGATCATTGTTTAAAGTTTATTATAATAAATGATAATTATATTTATAAAAAAAATATGTCAGCAATCAATTATTTAAAAATTTATATGAAATAATATTAATGATACATGACATTTAAACGTGTCTTTTTTTAAATTAAATATCATTTATTTATATACTACATATTCATTTAGTGGATAAATTTTTAAATTTTTAAATTTTATTTTTAAAAAATTTACATCATTATTTATTAAATATGTCAATAATAGCTTAGGAATATCTTTTTTATTTTTTATTAAATAATTTTTTTAGGTGAATAATGGAAAATACTAATTTTGCCGACACCATCACCTTTATGACATTAAGGTAAAATAAGAGTGACATAAAAGTATTTTAAGAATTATTTATTATAAATAATTATATTAATTATATAATTTTAAAAAATATATGTAATTTATGAAATCCATATTTAATTTTTATGAATCATAAGTAACATGTTACTATAAAAATTATTTTAATTTACTAATATTAAAAATTAGTTTTCATTAATTGTATAAACTAACTTTAAAAAAGAGGATTTCATATATTTTGATCATAATGTTAATATTATTCAATAATTAAAATACCATTTTTATGAATAAATGGATGATTTTTTATATTAATGTTACGGAAATTGACAATAATGAATGTGTTATTTTTAACGAATTATTTTAATAATTTTATGAAACTTTTATATTATTAATTTTTTTATATATATTAACTCATGAAACTGATATTATATTTAAAAATATATAATATTATATTATCACTCTTTTAGTTTTTAAATAATTAAAATATGATTATTGATAATTAATATTGAAAATTATATTTTTATAAAAAAATTTCTAAATATTAAAAAAATTATATTGAAGTTAATTTTATATTATTTATAAATTTATTTTGATTAAATGGGGAAATATATTTATATTACAAATAGAATATTTTGTTATGATTATTTTTGTTATATTTTTGTAAATCATAAATTACATGGGTTGAATCTAGGTACCACACTAAAAATGAAAGGGTAAAAGTAATAATCTTAGAATAATTAACTAGAAAATTCTTTTAAAACAAGAGTTAGAAAGTGAGGTAGTTGTTTTCTAGATGATATATAACCCCAAACTGTATTATTTATCAATTTTTTGCCCATTTAAAATAGAACAAGGTCATTCTGATTTTGAAAAATAATGGGCGTTAACAAATGTGTCTTTTCCTTCACGATCACTTACACCGTATCAAAGTTACACATACCCATATAAATTTCCATTTCACCCAAACCAATATTACTCTCCTATAAATCCTATAAACTACTTAAATTATTTTTATAGTTAATGTAATACTATGAAATTTATTTTTATGTAGAGTTTATGAGAAAGTTTAAGGTCTCAAAGTGTATTACTTAGACCTTATCAACATATTGAAAATATTTTTATTAAAAATATGATCCATTTATTAAAATAAAATAAAATTAGAATCATTATTGTATTTATGTTTTATAAAATTAATTTAACTGTCTTTTTATTTATTTTTTCCACCAAGAAAAACAAAAAAATATCATCTATGAATATATGCATACTATTACCTCCATAAGATGTAATAATTCGTTTTATATCACCACCTAACATGAAAAAAAATAAAAAATAATTTCAGGTAACAAAATATGTCTATGAAACTATTAATAATAAATAATGATAATATAACACATTTTATAAGTGATAGTAACAAGAAATGGTCAAAGTAAATATAACCACCTAAAATTAACATATCGAATTATCTTTTCTAATAAGAGTACATTTTTTAGAAACCTATATAAATGAACAACATATTTATATATTATAATAATAATGTACATAAACCTATAAATTTCTTGACATTATGATGTTGTTATTCAAAATCCTTATCAATGGTCAATATACAAAAAGTGAAACGTTGAAATTGATTGAATCACTTCAAAAAACTTACATAAGTAAAATATAATTAAAAAGTAAATAAATAAGGATGATAAATGGTCCTTATAAAATGAAATATCTATGTATAAGGTTACTAATTTGATATATAATGATATAAATTTGATTAATTAGGAATTTTAGCGTATATGCTGGGAGAATTAGAACAAAGGTAAGGCTTTCTTGTAATTAAATTTTTCTTATATTGGAAGAAAAATTTATTTTTAAAATATATTGATCTAGTATTTATTTATTCTAACTTTTGACCAAATTTAATTTTATTTACTCTTTATGGTTTTACAATTAATTGATTTGTCCTTATAATAAATGATTTTTACCTTAGATATTATGTTACAGGCATGCATTTCCTATCTCAAATTTACTTTTTTAAGACATATTTCATAGTATACACCATGTTTTGTTTGGAAGGGTTTAGCTACAATACCATTATTTTTTTGTACCATGATCCCCAAATTATATGTGTTATTTAATGTTTATTTTTATATTATATCCTTCAAGGGGTTTCTATTTATTTGTTACTTGATCAATAATTGATTTTTTGACTATAATAATTTCTCTATGATCATAAATTCTCTGCATGGGTATGATATCCTAAGAACATTTTTCTACGCACATTTCTATTTTCACTTTTAAAAATATTTTCTTTTATGTGGAAGTCATATTATTTCACGATTATTATCTTCATTGAATAGATACCATCTTAAATAATAGTTTTAATTTGGTAAAAAACTCACTCTTACTAATGGATCATTCTATTGTTTTTCCATATTTTTAATCCCACCAATGTTTTTCTCTATTTCAGGGAATACCAAATTGTATTAATTCGAGTGCTCATCTTATTTTTCATCTCAAATTATCACATGGAAAATTTAGGTCCATATTTATGGTATGAGATTTCAATAATAGTGTTTGAAATTTTTAGAATGATTAATCTATCATAGATTTACATAATACATTTCACAACACATTTCCAATATACCACATTTATTTATTTGTTAAGAATTCATTATTTTAATTTTTTTAAAAAGACTATATCAATTTGTCTCAAAAGTTTTCATTATATTATTTATCTAAAAATGAATTATTAAAATAAACTAATGACATTTTCACTTAGAATTATATTATAAGAAATAAAAAATAAGCATTATTTAATTTTTTAACAATAACTTATTTATCATGATTTTGAATCTTATACAAAATTATTTATGATTTTATAAAGTAAATTATTATTCAATAATTCTATTATTTTTATTTAAAAGGATTTTCAGAAAAAATGGACATTTCCATCGGGTTAATAAAACAAAAATTCCAATATTCCACAAAAAATATTCTTCTTCTATTATCTGATTCATTAAATATTATTTCACAAATGAGAAATGTCAAATCTCAATATGAGAATTTATCTATCACTCACATTGCATTTCATAATCATCTTCATTTTATATCCACAATGTTTCAAGAATTTATTTTCTTTTTATTGTACCAAATTTTATTCCATGTATTAATTTCTATTCTACTATATACCTATACGTCGATTGATTGGGGAAATTATTGACATGAATATATACCATATATCAAAATAGGAAAAACCCTATTCCCTATTATATTGATTGAAGGGTATTTATCAATAATGTATCTTAAAATCATGAAATAATTTCTTAAATATGTCGGTATATATTTCTATGATTACTGTTAGAATTATGAATGTTTTCATTATTTAATTCCCTTTGAATAGTGAATGATACCTATTTTCCTTTGATTAGTTCTTTAGGATGACTAGTTGATAATTTATAGAACACATTTTTAAAGACGTTGGTAGGTAGGATCCAATATTTCCCTTCAACTCATAAGTTTAGGTTTATATCTAATGATACTTTTAGGCATGAACATATTGAGTTTTTTCACATAGTTATGGAAATAATGAGTTTGATCACATTTTGAGGTATGTAGATAATAATTTTGTTCAGATTAGAATTGTAATAAAGTAGTTTATCCCCATATTTTTCTATTCATAAGTGTTTTTCATTTCTTAAGGATGTTTTTCTTATTATTCCTCATTTATATATTTCCTTTATTTTTGGGCTATGTTACATTACATTATTATTATTATTTTTTAAGATATTCCAAAATTGTATACCATTACATGCCTTATTCAATGACTTGTGATCTATTATTTGTTCGGTATAACTTTCTTATGTATTGATATTATATCAATATGCTTATCTTTTTATCAGTTATGATCTGTGACTATTATAGACTATTTCTACCCTTATAGATCATTTGATATAACACCTTCTTTATGTTTATATTTCCACATATTAAAAATAAAATTAATATGAAACATATATCTAGAAGAAAATCTTATGTAAGTAATTTATGGGAAATTTTGTGAATTGTTTGGATTATAAATCTAATTATATAATGGAAATAATTTTCTTTTCAGGAAAAAACCTAGGGTTTCCTAGATAATCTTTTCAAAAAATTATTCAAAATAATATTTCTAAAAGATCAATGTATTGTATTGTAATGAAATATTTGTTTTAATGTCATCAAACTGAGATTATGTTGTCTAATTGAGATCGTAGTTTGTATTGGATATTAGTAAAGAGAAATTTATAGGTTAGGATGTTAGTTTAAGATAATTTAAGGTTTGATAAGTAATGGTTGATCATAATTTTAGAGGAATAGATAAACATTTAGGTTAGATGAATTAATAATTAAAAATTTAGGAATCGGGAAAAATGAACATTAGATAAAACCCTTGGGAAAAACATATTTGATAATTCCATATATATGATAACATCCTATTGTTTTAGTAAATTTGATATTGTATGTTTCTCCTAGAAATTATAACCATGTATATATATGAGAATGTTGATGCAAATTTAATATTGAAGAACCTAGGGGTAATCATGTCACGACCCGCCTTCACCAAAAGGAGGGAAGGGTCAGCAGATTTACAGGCCCTTCCTTCTTTAAGTTGAAGGAGATATAATGACCCCCGAAACCCACCTTCAATAGGTCCCGGAGTGGCGACTAGCACCAAGGGTATGGAAATTTCACACAAAAAGGAAGGCATTACCCTTTTTATTTTATAGGATCAAGAGATAAGAAGAAGAAAACCCAACAACACCAAGGTCAAAAGAAAATTAAATCCAACAGTAAACCATTCTCACATGCATGTTTCAAAAGTAAAAGCCACAAGGTGAAAAAGGTGTCTACAAGGGTAAGGACCAAAGAAAGAAAAAAGACAGCTGCAACTGCTCCAAGGATCCGAGCTAGTATGGTCCCGCATGATCCCCAAAGTCCTCCTGGAAAGCTGAAAGTAATTTTATATACGTAGGGTGAGCATACAAGTACACTCAGTAGGGAAAACCAAAGACTCTCGTGCACAAGTGGGGGAACGTACTAAAGTCCCGTGAGAAAAGGAGTAAACCAAACACCTATCAAGGTAAACTATCCACCCCAGGCCTCACCAAGGCACACTCCCCAAATAATGAAAGTCAAGTAATATATATATTAAGAGCACATTGATGTTTGGGTACCCCGTGCCACTTTCCCACTGGTTATTGAGACATCCTATGCATCGGACCAATCCCGCCATTCTCACCGCAGTCCCACTACCACACCCACCCGCACACACTTGGGCCACAACCACACGCAGTCCCACTGCTGAAATCCCGCCCGCACACACCTGGGCCTCAACCGCACGTAGTCCCACTACTGAATCCCGCCTGCACACACATGGGCCACAACTGTCACATGTAACCATTCCTGCAAACACCTAGGCCAGAGCAACCACCACCACGCCCGAAGACACCTGGGCCTCATCCTGAAGATACTTGGGAAACCACCTGCCGCACACACCTGGCCAACCACCACACTACCCCGCCTGAGGTTCTTGGGCTAATAATGGACCTCAGGCCATGACAGCCTGCCCGAAGATACTTGGGCTATCCGGGAAAGGGAGCAGAAAAGGAGCTAATAACCAACCACTAAGAATAGTGTTGGGAAAAACACCCTCCCCCTTGAAATGGGGGTGTTTGGCACTAAGTGATCAACTTGGGTGGGGTGCGAATAAGAAACAAAAAGCTACAAGTATATATATATATAGGTAACAAGCACTCACCCAAGCTAGGTTTTTCTTCAGACTTCCTACAGATCACAATAACACTCATGTCTGAGTCACGACTCACGCTAACAACACATTTTTCCCCCTCTTCTTATTTCACGTTCAGTAATAATGTTTATGTTTAAGCACTACTGGGCAACTAGTAGGCATAGACATAAGTCTAGGAAGGAAAACAATCAAGCAACAACCATAACACACATACCTGGTTCTCAACAACAAAGGATTCCACCCCAATTCGTGATATAAACAACTATCCAACCGGTCTTAAAACTCACAACCACCGAATCCATACCAACAGGGGATCCCATCCCCCAATTTCACACAACCACCGAGGGTATAAAAGAACAGGGGATCCCATCCCCTCCCACATCTCCAACAATCGACTCGTAAGAGAAAATCCACCAAAACACTGCCACCAACACTAAGCAAGGCCAAGCCTGTAGCTTCAGATTTAAAATATTTTTCACGTTCCATGATTTCAATTCCATTTGAACGGGGTTAGAACAGAAGGGATTGATCCTGGTGCTTTCAATTTACTCATCCGGGTATGCGTGATTAACCAAATTACGTTTTCACAACAGGATTTTACAACCAAAACAAGCCATTTAAAACATCATCAGGGGTTCATTTGTGCACAAACAATGACCACCAACGTCCTCGATTTTCAGAAGTAATAATCCAGCAGAACTCAACAAGATGGTCATAAAGAAACAACATCAAAATATAAGACAACATCAACGATCACAACCCCCTCCTTTATTTAAAGAATTTGTTCATTATCTTTAATTAGGTTTGGTTTATCCAATTCTACAGAATCAAAAGCACGCCCACCCCGTATGATAAACAAAAGAGATAGGCAGAGGAGAAATTCCCTACTTGTTGGATCAACGATCTACACTGAGGCCAGGGGAGGAAGTTCCCGGATAGCGATTCGGCTTGCTTGAACGAAAATCGATTCGTCTATCAATGCTTAGGCCGGGCATGGAACTTTACGGATAACGATACGCCCGATGTACCAGAAGCTGTTTGTGAAAAGCCACGATCGAGGAAAGGAGAAACCACGGCTAACCCTTATTTTATAAGATCCACGGACGGTTGAGGTGAGAACGTGAAACCGCATAAGGCGCGGGGGTCGTGGGTTGATCACGCATATCCACTCATTATTAAGGGGTCGGGTGGTTTAAACTGACTCATTAATTGATTAAGTATTTAATTAAAACTATTATGCACATTACAGACCTTTAAAACACGCTCAAACAGGTCAAAATAGGGTTTAAAACCCTATTTGCGTAAAAGGGAGCGCTGCTGGAAATAACCCGCGGGGTATGCCAGAGCCACCGGTAGCTGAGAGCTACTGGTGGGTGACAGCTATCGGTAGCTGAGCTACAGGTAGGCTGCACCTATCGGTAGGCTGAGCGACCGGTAGGCTGCAGCTACTGGTAGACCAAGCTACCGGTAGGCTGCAGCTATCGGTAGACCGAGCTACCGGTAGGCTGCAGCTACCGGTAGACCGAGCTACTGGTAGACAGAGCTACTAGTAGGCTGCGGCCACCGGTAGACCGAGCTACCGGTAGGCCTGCTACCGGTAGGCTAAGGCTACCGGTAGGCCTACACCACCATGATTCCCTGACCCAAAAACCCAAAACGATATTTTCACAATGTAATGTACCCAAAAACCCAGGCCATTACATCAGATACCTCTTAAACGATTCTCGTCCTCGAGAATCGAAACAAAACTAGAAGGGAAGAGAGGGTCTGAACAACCACCTCGGAAGATACCTCTTAGGAGCAAACTCATGCTAACTAAAACATTTCCCCACCAAGAACCAAGCAACATACCAAGCCAAACTGCCCGGGCATGTGGGTTGGGGAGTCTCCTTCCCCATGTCAAGATATTATCCGCTTTGGGCGGCACTGACTCGCCCGCACGAGTTTAATCACATCCACCTTAATGCGTCTTGATTAGGGGTCGGGTTCTCTCCTCCCCCATAGCCAGGGATTTTCACACACAAACAGAGGAAAGAAAACCAGTACATTTCATAGCCAAAAGACAAAACGTTCTTCCACAACAGGTACAATAAGGAGAAAAACTCAAAACAACTCTGGGTACTGGGTACGCATCTATGCTTCCCTCACCCACGTACTCTCCTCAAGCCCACCATGTCTCCACAAAACAAAAACCAAGGGAATGGTTCGCCCACGAAGCACCTTCTCCTTGCGATCCTCGATCATCACTGGTCTCTCCATAAAGGTCACATCGTCCTTGATGTCCATCTCACCCCAATCAAGGACGTGTGAATCGTCGTGCAGATACCGATGGAGCTGGGACACATGGAAGACACCATGTATCCTTAGTAGCGGTCGTGGCAACACTAGCTGGTAAGCCACCTCGCCGACCCACCGCAATACTTTGATGGGTCCGATGAACCTAGGGGAAATATTACTCCCCTTGTCAAACCTCTGCTGCCCATGCCGAGGGGAGACCTTCAAGAACATGTGGTCCCCAACCTCAAACTCCAAGGGCCTCCTCCTGGTATCAGCATACGACTTCTATCGGTCATGGGCTGCCTTCATCCTTTCCCGTATGAGCTGAACCTTCTCTGTTGTGTTCTGTACCACCTTCGGGCCAATGATGTCTGCCTCTCCTACTTTTGCCCAACACACAGGTGAACGACACAGCCTCCCGTACAAGGCTTCAAACGGGACCATACCGATGGTAGATTGATAGCTATTATTGTAAGCGAACTCTACTAGGGGCAAGTGTCGCACCCATGACCCTCCTGAGTCCAGAACACATGCCCATAGCATATCCTCCAAGGTTTGGATGGTGCGCTCTGTTTGTCCATCTATCTGGGGATGGAAAGCAGTGCTAAGGCATAACAGGGTTCCAAACGCATGCTGAAATCCTCTCCAGACTCGTGAGGTAAACCGTGCATCCCTATCCGAGACTATAGACCTTGGAACTCCATGAAACCTCACCACCTCATCCACGTACTTTCATGCCAAAGCGTCGACAGTACTCGACTCCCTGATTCCCAGAAAGTGAGCTGATTTCGTCAACCTTTCCACTACCACCCAGATGGCGTTGTACCCTCCTTGGACCTTGGGTAGTCCCGTGACCAAATCCATCAAGATGTCATCCAACTTCCACTTGGGGACATATAGAGGCCGCAGTAGGCCACCTGGAACTCGGTGTTCAGCCTTCACTTGCTGACACACTAAGCACTTGACCACAAACTCTGCCACCGCTCGCTTAACTCCAAGCCACCAAAATTGCCTCTTCAAACCCTGGTACATCTTGGAAACTCCTAGGTGTACCGCCAGGGGTGAGTTGTGGAACTCACTGAGAACCTTGCCGTGCATCACTCCTAGAACAAACAACCTTTTCTGGAAAAGCATCATTTTCTGACCATCCTCTGTCCATCCTTCCAGAGCATTGCCCTGGTCAACCCGGTCACGCATCACTTCACACTCCGGGTCTCCCCACTGAGACTCCTCTACTTGTCGAAATAGATATGACTGCACTATCCTCTGATATAGGCATCCTCTACCGCTATCCATCCTCGCATCCAGGTGTAAGGCAGCCAACTCTTCCATTGCCTTCCAGGCGTCCACCGACTCTCGGACCGCATCCTTCTGCGCCCTCCTGCTCAAGGCATCGGCCACCACATTGCCCTTGCCTTCAGTATAAGAGATCTCAAAGTTGTAATCCTGGAGGAACTCCACCCATCTCCATTGTCGCATGTTTAAGTCCCACTGGGAGAAGATATAACTCAATCTTTTGTGATCCGTGAAGACCACAAAGTGTTCCTCGATGAGGTAGTTCCGCCATAACTTTAGCGCAAAAATGACCACTGCAAGCTCTAGGTCATGGGTGGCGTAATTACACTCATGGGAACACAGCTGCCTAGACCCATAAGAGATCACCCCTTGTTGCTGCATCAACATGCATCCCAGGACGTGTCCTGAAGCATCACAGAATACCTCATAGGCCACCCCTTCTTCTGGTAATCTCAGCATTGGGGCACTGAACAACTTCTCCTTTAGATAGTATAAGGCTATCTGGCATTGCTCACTCCATACGAAAGCCTAGTCTTTCTTGGTCAGAGCCGTCAAAGGGGCCACAACTCGGGAGAAGTTGGGTACGAATCTCTGGTAGTAACCCGCCAGCCCGAGGAAACTTCGGACTTCCGCCACATTCTTGGGTGATTCCCAAGAAACAATCACCTCAACTTTTGATGGGTCCACTGCTACCCCCTACTCGGACACCATGTGCCCGAGGAAGTGCACTTCTCGTGTCCAGAACTTGCATTTTGACAACTTCCCATAGAGCTGGTGCTGTCGGAGGACCTCCAAAACTGTCCTCAGGTGCTCTGCGTGGTCCTCCTCTGATCTAGAGTAAACTAGGATGTCATCGATGAACACAACCACGAACCAATCCAGGTACTCCCAGAATATGGAGTTCATAAGCCCCATGAACACAGCTGGGGCGTTCGTAACACCGAAGGGAATGACTACGAACTCGAAGTGTCCATACCTGCACCTGAACGCTGTCTTTGGGATGTCTCTCTCTTTCACCCTCAGCTGGTGGTACCCAGACCGCATGTCGATCTTCAAGAACCATCCTGCCCCTTTCAGCTAGTCGAAAAGATCATCTATCCTCGGAAGAGGGTAGGAATTCTTGATCGTCACCTGATTCAGCCTCCTGTAGTCTATGCACAACCCGAGACCACCATCTGCCTTCTTTGAAAACAAGATCGGAGCACCCCATGGTGACGCACTCGGTCGAACATAACCTCTCTTCATCACATCATCAATCTATATACGCAACTCCCGTAGCTCTGAAGGTGCTATCCGGTAAGCAGCCATCGATATTGGACGAGTGCCGGGCTGCAGGTCTATCCTGAACTCAATATCACGTCGAGGGGGTAGAGTCGTCACCTCCTCAGGAAAGATGTCCATAAACTCACGGACGATCTCTGGCGCTTCCACCATTTCAGCATATACTGATTCCACTGTCAGCTCGGTCAAAAAGGAGAGGAGAGGTTCCTCTCTCCTGTTTCCCTTCGGACTGCTCCACTCACTGGTGAAGGTAACACATCGGCTGTCCAAGTCTGAGAACACCACCCTTCTTCCAAAAAAGTCGATGAAGGCGCACACAGAAAATAGCCAGTCGATGCCTAGGATGACATTATATGTCTGAATCTGTAACAGAAGAAGATCCCTAACCGACTGATGTGGCCCCATCATCAGTCTACATCCCCGACAAACAACCAACAAGTTGGTCTGACCTCCGACTCGTGTGCTCAACACTAGGGGCACTGGAAGTCTCTCTGCATCTAAACCCAAGGCACATGCTAGGCTGGGTGCAACAAAGGAGTGTGAATCTCCAGTATCGAACAAGGCATAAGCAAGAGTGCTAAACAAACTGATCATACCTCGAACAACCTCTAGCCCTGCCAGAACTGATGCCTCTGCGGCGTGTAACTGTCCACGCCCAGCTCCCCTACCTCTCGGCTGTCGGCCACCTCCCTAACCACGCCCTGGTCGATGTCCCTATGGATATCCCTGAGGTCGGACTCCTCGTCCTACGTCTGCCCTCGGAGGAGCAGGAGCTCGCTGTCCCTGCTGCTGTTGCTGGAAAGTTCTGGCTGGAAGCTGCTGTTGGGGCGGGTGCTGGGGATGACTGCCACTACTGTACTACACCCGGTCGGGGCACTAACTCTGGAGATGCCCAGGGCTCCCACAGATGAAGCACCATGGTCCCGGCCCCGTAGGAAAAGGGCGAGGTCCAGGGGATCGAAACTGAAACTACTACGGCCTGCTCCCTGATGGTCGGAACCTGGAGGGTCCTGACGCTGGAGGCCTGGTGCTGATGGCCTTCTCCTTCGATGGTCCCAGCTGGATCCCCTCTCACGACACTCCTCCTAGAGCATGCATCCTCTCCACCACTTTGGCCTTCTTCTAGACCTCCAAGTACATCGGCAGGGTGAAGGGGGTAACAACATACTGGAGGGAGGGTCGGAGTGCCTCCTCTAAACGTCTTGCCCGAGACTCCTCATTGGGAAAGAGGTCCGGAGAAAAATGTAGGAGGTCCTTGAACTTTATCCCTAGCTCCCTCACGTACATACTCCCCTGCTGGAGGGAGAGTAGTTCTTGCCTCTTTTATTCCCTCATCGTCGAGGATAGGAATTCCGCCTGAAACTCCCTCTCGAAATCTGACCAAGCCACCTCAGACTCTCTGCTCTCCCCCAGGTAATGCGTCCACCACTGACGTGCCGCTCCCCGTATCTGGCTGACAGCCAGAGGAACCCAGTACTCGATCGGGGCCCGAATTAGGCCAAAAGCTATAACTAGCTCCTCTAGCCAGCCTTCTTTCTTCATATTGAAAGTGCTTCTCTCATACTTCTCGAGGGCCTGTTGCTGGAAGGCTTGAAGAGTATTATGCTACTGGTCGTCCTCTTCCTCTCGATCAGCTCTCTGCCGATCGGCCAAAGTAGTCTCCAGGGCCTCGATCGCCTATACCACACGTGGTCGCCTTCCATGTGCCATAGCTGAAAGGTAAACAAGGAATGCCTAAGCCCAAGTAGTGCAGAATATTGTTCTTAAAACTTCATAAAATTTAATTTATTCTTAATCCCCAAGAAATCCCAGAAACACAAGTACTCAAGTCATTATGATGCATGTACCTTTCCTAGGGTCTCTACCCTGCAATCAGTGTGGCCTCACTTAGTCGTTCGGTAGGTCCAGAGTCCTTGCATCGGATCACGGGGGGCCCTAAAATCCTGTGTCCTAGCCGATCTTCCCTGGCCTAATTCACACGCCAAGGTCACCCAACACTATTGCCTTTCCATCCCATGCAATTCTCACTATGCCTAACTCCAGAATCTATCCTATCTCTCAACTATCCCTCTGATACGATTTTGTCATGACCTGCCTTCACCAAAAGGAGGGAAGGGTCAGCAGATTTCCAGGCCCTTCCTTCTTTAAGTTGAAGGAGAGATAATGACCCCCGAAACCCGCCTTCAATAGGTCTCAGAGTGGCGACTAGCACCAAGGGTATGTAAATTTCACACAAAAAGGAAGGCATTACCCTTTTTATTTTATAGGATGGAGAGATAAGAAGAAGAAAACCCAACAACACCAAGGTAAAAAGAAAAGTAAATCCAACAGTAAACCATTACCACATGCATGCTTCAAAAGTAAAAGCCACAAGGTGCAAAAGGTGTCTACAAGGGTAAGTACCAAAGAAAGAAAAACGACAACTGCAACTGCTCCACGGATCCGAGCTAGTATGGTCCCGCACGATCCCCGAAGTCCTCCTAGAAACCTGAGAGCAATTTTATATATGTAGGGTGAGCATACAAGTACACTCAGTAGGGAAAACCAAAGACTCTCGGGCACAAGTGGGGGAACGTACTAAAGTCCTGTGAGAAAAGGAGTAAACCAAACACCTATCAAGGTAAAATATCCACCCCAGGCCTCACCAAGGCACACTCCCCAAATAACGCAAGTCAAGTAATATATATATTAAGAGAACATCGATGTTTGGGTACCCCGTGCCACTTTACCACTGGTTATTGAGACATCCTACGCATCGGACAGATCCCGCCATTCTCACCGCAGTCCCACTGCCACACCCGCCCGCACACACCTGGGACACAACCACACGCAATCCCACTACTGAAATCCGGCCCACACACACCTGGGCCTCAACCGCACGCAGTCCCATTGCTGAATCCCACCCGCACACACCTGGGCCACAACTATCACATGTAACAATGCCTGCAAACACATAGGCCAGAGAAACCACCACCATGCCCAAAGAAACGGGGGCCTCATCCCGAAGACACTTGGGAAACCACCTGCCACACACACCTGGCCAACCACCACACTACCCCACCCGAAGGTTCTTGGGCTAATAATGGACCTCATGCCATCACAGCCTGCCCGAAGATACTTGGGATATCCGGGAAAGGGAGCAGAAAAGGAACTAATAACCAGCAACTAAGAATATTGTTGGGAAAAACACCATCCCCCATGAAATGGGGGTTTTCGGCCCTAAGTTCTCAACTTGGGTGGGGTGAGAATAAGAAAAACAAAGCTACAAGTATATATATATATAGGTAACAAGCACTCACCTAAGCTAGGTTTTTCTTCATACTGCCTACAGATCACAACAACACTCAAGTCCGAGTCACGACTCACGCTAACAACCCATTTTTCCCCCTTTTCATATTTCACGTTCAGTAATAATGTTAATGTTTAAGAACTACTGGGCAACTAGTAGGAATATGCATAATTCCAGGAAGGTAAACAATCAAGCAACAAAAATAACTCCCATACACGGTTCTCATCAACAGAGGATTCCACCCCAATTTTTGATACAAACAAGTATCCACCGGGTCTTAAAACTCACAACCACCAAATCCATACCAACAGGGGATCCCATCCCCCAATTTCACACAACCACCAAGGGTATAAAAGATCAGGGGATCCCATCCCCTCCCACATCTCCAGCAATCAACTCGTAAGATAAAATCCACCAAAACACTCCCACTAACACTAAGCAAGGCCAAGCCTGTAGCTTCAGATTTAAAAGTTTTTTCACGTTACATGATTTCAATTCCATTTGACCGGGGTTAGAACAGAAGGGATTGATCCTGGTGCTTTCACTTTACTCAGTCGGGTATGCTTGATTAACCAAATTACGTTTTCACAGCAGGAGTTTACAACCACAAAAAGCCATTTAAAACATCAGCAGGGTTTCATTAGTGCACAAACAACAACCAACAATGGCCTCAATTTTCAGAAGGCATAATCCAGCACAACTCAACAAGATGGTCATAAAGAAATAGCATCCAAATATAAGACAACATCAATGATCACAACCCCCCTACTTTATTTAAAGAATTTGTACATTATCTTTAATTAGGTCTGGTTTATCTAATTCTACAGAATCAAAAGCACGCCCACCGCGCATGATACACAAAAGAGATAGGCAGAGGAGAAATTACATACTTTTTGGATCAATGATCTACGTTGAGGCCGGGGGAGGAAGTTCACGTATAGCGATTCGGCTCGACTGAACGAAAATCACTTCGTCTATCAATGCTTAGGTCGGGCACAGAACTTTATGGATAACGATGCGCCCGATGTACCAGAAGCTGTTTGTGAAAATCCACGATCGAGGAAAGGAGAAACCACGGCTAAGCCTTATTTTATAAGAGTCGCAGACGGTTGAGGTGAGAACGCAAAACCGCGCAAGGCGCGGGGGTCGTGGGTTGATCACGCGGCTCCACTCATCATTAAAGGGTCGGGTGGTTTAAACTGACTCATTAATTGATTAAGTATTTAATTAAAACTATAATGCGTGTTACAAGCCTTTAAAACACGCTCAAACATGTCAAAATAGGGTTTAAAACCCTATTTGCGCAAAAGGGAGCGCTACTGGAAATAACCCGCGGTGTAGGCCAGAGCCACCAGTAGTTGAGAGCTACCAGTGGGTGACAGCTACCGGTAGCTGTGCTACCGGTAGGCTGCAGCTACCGGTAGGCCGAGCTACCGGTAGGCTGTAGCTACCGGTAGCCGAGCTACCGGTAGACAGAGCTACCGGTAGCTGCAGCTACTGGAAGACCGAGCTACCCGTAGATAGAGCTACCGGTAGGCTGTGGCCACCGGTAGACCGAGCTACCGGTAGGCCTGCTACCCGTAGGCTAAGGATACTAGTAGGCCTACACCACCATGATTCCCAGACCCGAAAACCCAAAACGAGATTTTCAGAAAGTAAGGGAACCCAAAAACCCGGTCCATTACAGTAATCATCATGAAAAAGGAAGGTTGAGTATCAACTCAATCATCACTCTAGTGCATGATGAGTATGCCTAAATATAAACAACTGGATAGATACACCCTTGGGATATACTTTGGTTAATTCAAATTCTTATTAATAAGAAATTATGCACGATTTGATTATAATTTTATATAATTTCCTATGATAAACTAATATAAAAAATATCATGGATTATAGAGGAATAAACATAGTGTATTAAGTTTAACTGAAATTATTGTATGATAAAAAATATGTGGCAAAGGGGAAGAAATATTTACACTGATGTCTTCAAATTCATGTTATAGATATTATCATAACATTTTTTTAAAATATTTTGAAATAGGATTTTAAAAATAATACTGATAAAGGAATGTATGTAGATAATATTCTTTCTTCAAACTGAGTATGAGAGAAGAAATAAAAGTTTGAGAATCCTAGTTTATTTTTAGGTGATGGAAATGTCTATTTTTTTAGTAGTCACAAATTTAGTGAGGTTCAATTTTCAATAGATAGTAAATATTTATTATCTTCTCTATATTCATTACTGATTGATATTTATTAATGATATTTCAGTGTATGATAAATTTAATGAGAATTACATGGAAAATATAAAGATTTATCTCCTGAATATTATCCTTCAAGGATTGGAAACACAAATTAAATGAGATCTATAAGATTGAAAAGTTATTTTTGGAAACAATTTTAATTTGGTGGATAATTATAAGATAAATGTTGATTAACATTTTCATAACACTAATGTTAAATAAATTCAGGATGTTGATGTAATAATAGTTTGATTGATTTTTGGAACAGTTAGTTAGTTATTAATCATAAATGTTCAAATAATTATATATTTAATTAATACTAAATCAATGATTTTTCTTTTTATTTTTAACTAATATCAGGGATTATGATTTTTATTGACTAGTTTATGAGTTTATGAACTATTTATTGACGATAAGGTTCATTAGTTAGTGGAATATTTGATTTATTTGTGGTTTAATGTTTTTTATATTTTATTTGTTTTTAGATAGGTATGTTATAGAGAATATGTGATTAGGTATATAAATATTGGGGGTAAAATATTGTATGATTTATTAATTTTCATTAAGGATAGATAAGTAACATGATATAACCATGGAGAATAATGTAGATGTAATATTAGAACATATATCTTGAATGATTTATTAAATATGACGGCTAGTGATTCCGAGACCCAGAGTGCCCTAAATAAACCGTTGAAGTTTTGTTAAGCTTTAATTAACGCATGTAATATGTTTTACTAAAAATGTAGAATAACTCTTTAATGGATGCCCAGATCATAAATCTGAGGAAACTGTTGTGCTCAGAATGGTGGATTCACCTTAGGAGCGACTAAAGTTTAGTTTGTGCAAGCCTACGGTGATAAAACCCGAAAATGGCATTATGGTAAATAAAATAATAAAATAATGTTATTTTATGTTTTCAAATGCTTATAACATAGAAATGGTAACTTATATTAAAAATAGGAGACCACCACTGAACACGTGAATGTATTCTTTCTTTAGGAAGATTCTAACATTGGCCAGTGTGGGCCACTAGTGAAAGTTAGTTTTTGGCCGTAAAGAAAATAATTTAGTGACAATTATTTTATTGTAAAATCTATAACATATGAATGATAGCACAAATTGAAAATATGAGAGTACCATTGAATTCGTTGGGGCATGTTTCACTTAGGCACAACGTAACCTCGACCAGTGCAGGTCGAGGGTGACTGTTAATAATTTTATGAAGTGTTTTTTGGGTACGTTCATTAAACACGTGAGTGGCATTTTCTAACTTTTGAACCAATGCACGAATTAAAAATCCAAGGCACCGTTGAATCCATAGTGTTGTGATTCTATTATGGGAGGGTTCACATCGACCATAGAAGGTCTAGAGAAAAAGTTATATTTTGAATCTTTTAAAAGAATAATAAAAATAACTTAGTTAATTTTTATTTTCTTTCTTTTCCTCCAACAGAAAAGAGGCAATGTGGGACCGGTGAAGTGTCAAGACAATTAATGGCTTGACCATTAATTATAAGTAACTACATATTTGGGGAATTTGGAAGGTTCTTAATTAATGGACCTCCATTGATTCAATGAAAATTGCACACCCTTCCCCTATCCTATTTATATGGAGATTGGGGAGAGGTGTTGGCATTGCTCCGCCAAGCAACGAAGTGATAACAATGTGAAGTGATGCCAAACCCTTGGACGACAGAGCTGATATTAATGGGAGGCGATAAGAGACACAAAAACCCCAAACTAGAGATCGACGATCGAGTGACGTCGTTGGAGGCGAGTTGCGGGGGACGATGAACACCGGCCCGTTTCCACAAACATGCACTCACCATCGTTCTTGAGGTTAGGGTTTGTTTCAATATACATTGAATTTTATTCTATTGATTATTATTATCCAAAATTCATGACGATGATGGCCAAAAGAACATGTCCATCGTCTCGCACATAAACCTCACACCTCTTTCTTTTTATTCATCACACGTTCTTCGTGCGTTCTTCAAACACTAATATTTATTGACGCTGGAAACACAGAGTTTCTTTGAGCGCGATATATAGATGCAGAGCCCTAGACACAAGGATCTCAAATATTCGATCATTCAATTTTTCAGGATTGGAATGAAGCCACAATGGCTCGTGGAAGAAATTGGTGGCTGACACCCTGTCATCCATGAGGAAGGTGGGGTGGCATGCGTCCGCGCTACCGGTTGAGCAAAAGGCCGCAGCACATTGGACACAGAGGAGTAGGGTATCGACTAGCATCTGGACGATAGTATGGTGGAGAATCGGCATGCATCTGCACCACCAATGGAGCAGGAGGCCACGACCACTAGGATGCGGCGGAGGCTGAAAGCGGCTTGCATCCAGCCGACCGCGGGGGAGAAGCGGCGCGTGACCCTGGTGGAGCAGTGACAAGCGACCGTGCCACTAGGAGGAAGACCGGCTGGCCTTCCGGCTGGCTGTGCCACACCAGGTAGGACACCAGGCGGGTCCTGCCTTCCCGCAGCTGAACGGTCCACGGACTATTCGGGAAGACCGGGGGCGCCTCCCACCAGGTGTTGGTCATGAATAACCCCGCCTCAGCGGACTGACAGCTGAGTGGGTCACACCACAGCAGGCCACTCCCAGTGGACCGCATCGCAGGGGGCCGCACCACAGTAGGCCGCGTCTAGTGGGCCGCGCCACTGGACCACACCAACAGGTTGGTCCAGACCGTCCCCTTCATGGGCCGGGTCAGACAATGGCCCAACAGGCCAGGCCCGATAAGGCCCAATCAATCGAGGGCAGCCCCAAATCGGACTGGGATAACCCCAACCAGTTCGGGTCGGCCCATGCTGGGTTAGTCCGACTAGGTATGACCTGTCTCGGGCCCATCTGGACCCAGTTACGCCTTCGTGGGCCTAACTTGTGAACTGGGCGTCCGTTTGACATGTCGTCTATGACACCAGAATACTTGGATCAAGACGGTCCTTTTGGTATACTCCACTTTAGTTTTGAATATGGTTGGATTATGTCTGGGTTTTGTCGGACCCTAAATCCATCTGGGAACTTAGAGCAGAAATGATAATAACTTACAAACGGAGCATCTGATTGACGCACCATCTATAGCATTGGGTCCATTATGACTTGGCAGATCATCGGGTTGCTTCTTCGTGAGACTTCGTGGTAGTTGAGGTATGACCGATGTCTTGGGGAGCAGTTCTCCCAAGCGTGCTATATATGGAACCCTACGATTGGATGAGACTTGACGACTACTGACCGTTTCAACTCAGAGTGACTCGACAGGCCCAATAGGGAGCACCTCTGTGTGACACAACAGACCCACGGTGGGGAGTGCCCCTTTGTGACGTGGCATACCCACTTTAGTCGACAGGAGGAGTACCTCAGTAGGCTATGAAGGGGAGCACCTGTTTGTGGTGCGACAGACCCACGGTGGGGAGTGCCTCTATATGACGCGGCAGACCCATGGTACCTGACTATAAGAGTACGTTAGCAGTCCAAGGTTAGTAGGAAGCTCTTATATGTGATGCGACTGTCCCACTATACTCGATAGAGGAGGAGATCTCCTGCAGTCGAGGCATTTGAAATTGTGACTGGGGATGTTACTTGTTACTACCCCTCAAATAAATCCTTGTGATAGCTGTCTTTACTTGGTGCTTGTGATTGAGGTTATGCTATGTGGTACTTACCTTTGTAGTACTTTACCTTCAGGGTGTTGCCTTTATGGTATACTTCTCTCATGTATGAGATGAGTATTTCTTGATAACCTATGTATATGTATGAGAATATACCTAAGTAGTGTAGATGTCTTGCCTTATGGTTTTTCCTTTGTGGAACTTTAGGAGACCTATGGGGTCCCAGGGTCCCTACAGAGTATCATTAGACTCACCCCTACACGAGCTTCGCCTGCACCTTGTTGTGTCTTGTGTAGACGACATGCGACATTGATTGAGGCTGAGGGAGGTTGGGCTGGATGGTGTGCGGAGGTGGACCATTTTGTGTGACGTGATGCAGGGACTACTGATCATGAGCTGTAACTACCCTACAGGTTGGATCCGGGGTGGACCGTTTGGGGTGACATGACGCAGGGACTACTGATCGTGAGCTGTACCTACCCTTCAGGCAGGATCTGTGGTGGATGATCCAGGAGCTTCTTTTCAACTTTCAACTGTTGGGTACTTTTCAGTTATTCTTGTAATTTTCTAGTTGGGCTCTATTTATGCCCCTTTTCTTTCATCACTATTTTACTACATAAGTTTACTTCATAGTTTCTTCTTGTGGTGTTCTCAGACCATGTGTCTGTACAATTTTAAAGACAATGCCTTCCCGTTTTAGGGAATATGTATTTCGGTGCTAGTCTCTCACCCCTAGCCTTTGGAATGTGGGCATGGGGTAGTTAAGATGCGGGCCTTGGGGGATGGGTCATGACGTTGTTAAATAATTTTTATTAAATAAAAATAACCATATAATTTTTATTATATAATATATAATTTTTATAATGGTTTGGAAAAAATTCTTCTAAAAAATCCTGTCATTTTCAATAAATTATATTCTATATTTCAAAGTGATAAATAAATATTTAAGAAAAATATTTTCATAAAATAAATATTAATTTTTGAATCAACATGTCAAATCTATTTTCTGGTGAATTATTCTTAATTTTCTCAAATTTTACAATTTTTGGGTAAAATGTATACAAGATATAAATATATGATTTTTATTATTACATCACAATGACCCAAAAGTGGTTTAATAAATTATATAATGGGTACTCATGAAAAAAATAAACGTCTCCCCATTAAAAAAGTTATATTTTGATGTTATTTTATTACTTTTATAATGCCTTTATGAATCCTCCAAAACCTTTATAATATTTTTTTATTTTAAATCAGTTTCTTTATGATCATCACTCACTTCCACATAAATAAGTGAAATAATTTTATTTTTTTATTATATGATCATATAATATAATGGAATACACTCCACATTGGATAAAACCATACGTAAAATCATGGGATGAATTGTGGTTTTGATCACATTATTATATAGAATCCAAAACCCATGTCTGATAAATATTAAAGAACTGCCCTCTATTTTCCTATATAAAGCGGAAGAATATCTGATTAATCTTCATATCAAATTGTGGATCCTGTCCTTACAATGAACAACCCTCAATATATCATTCCCAAGGATCCCCAATCTCGCTAGAAGCTCCTACAAATCTTTTGAAATCACCCTCTAATGTTATGGAATCCTTTGTTTCCTCTCTCTATTCAACCATATTCATCACTAGAAGCCTTTTATTTTAATATAAAAATGCAGCGATAATTTTTACGAACACCTATTAATATCAATTTAATTTATAAATAAGGATAGGACCATTTCTCTCTCATTAATAAATTTACAAATCTTTATTTACTTCCATTATTCTATCGAAATATCAATATGATTTTTAATGAAAAATGATTTAATTGTGAATATCCCCCCCATTTCAAATCAAGGGTATTCACCTAGATGTTTGAATCCTTAATTAATCTGGGAATTCAACAATATTAATACCAAATCCTTGAACATGGGATAAAAATTAATGAAATACATCCTTATGAAAGATGATCTATGTGGAACACTTTTTCAAGTAGATGATATGATTGTGATAGGTGTGCATGAAATTATGTATCACTACCATGCATTGGGTAATTTTCTAGTCTCATATGATTTCATGTATGGGATTAGGGAGTGTTGCTAACCAATTATGGTACTTTTTACAGCAATTTATGATGGATTGGAAGTTACCCTTGGCCTATGTTTATGATTTCAGAAATAATGATGCTTCCACTTTCTCATAGCGCCTTTGTGCCATCAAGCTATATCATTCCTCCTTGTTTATGTTTTTCATTCTCAACACTTTTATTTCCCCTTAAAGTTTACATTGTCTAAAATTAAATACATTCTTTAAGTTATCCAATTATTATTACCTCAAAGATCTTTATTGCTCTCCCCATTTTATTTATGAATTCAGGTAGTCCCAATTTTTTTTTTAAAATGTAATATTATGAGACTGTTAAGAAAGTTATCAATAATTCCAAGGTACCACCTATTTGTATGTTATGATATATTGTACCTAATTACCCCAATAAACTATACTTATGATTCATTTGTGTTTTAATATGTTCATTATTATTTAATAAGTCATGAATTATTGTGTAAAAAAAGTTTTGTAATAAAATAGAATTGTAAGGTAACTGAGTTTATATGAGATGATGGGTTAAAGGATAATATTTTTAGAGGTGCTCTCGTACCAAAAAAATAATAATGTGAGAGTAAATAAGCATAACATCACTTTATAAAGAGAATTCTTATAATTATGGAGACATTGAAAAAAGGAAATGATGTCATTAGATCGTTCATTTTTTTAAATAATAAAAAACATGGTATTAGGATAAATTGTCCATAGATACTCCAAATAACATCATCATATAATGGACAAATATCCCTTGATGATTAGGTTCACTCTCAAATACCCTACGTAACATCTCATGAAATATAATTAATTACATAATTCTTTATAAGGGTATATATTTCTAATACAACTCATAACCTATTTGAAAATTATATAAATTAATCCTATATGTATAAAAAACTATATATAATTCATCATCATGATCAAACCTAGGTTGAAAAAGTGGATTTTTAAATTCTAATTTAAGGAATTACTAAATATAAAATCATGTGGTTACAAAGAGAAGAAGTTATTAAATCATTTATAAATTCATGTTGGGAAATGAAAAATAGGTCTTGATCAATGATTTGTAAGATCGAAATAATGAATGTAGATGCTCAATATACAAGGGGGGGGGGGAATTGTATAATTTAAAAATTCTTTTGGAACTATTAAAGTATGTTTAACAAGGTTAAACAAACATTCAAAAAACATCTTAAAGAAACCTTTTCTTAGAAGAAAGATTATACCTTAAAGCGAATAGAATTTCTAATATAATCTGAGTAACGAAATTCGAAATTATGAGAAAGTTATACTTTCTATATTTAACAAAGTGAAGATTACAGTGGAAATAAAACAACTTGAATAAGAAAACAAGTAATAAAAATATTCTTTTAACCCAAAGATATGGGTATCCAACAACCTTGGATAAGGGTTACTTGATTTATACTTTCAAGAAATTCCATCTTACCGAAACCCAAGTAATCCCTTAATCCGAAAATCGGTATCTGTCTTGCTATCACCGCAAGCCCTCGATTTAGAAGGAAATCAAAACCTCTGTCTTCCAAACCCAGAATCCCATGATCAGGACGATCAGTGTCTACAAAAATCATGTATGAACAAGTTGTTCACACCCAAAAGTTATTCCCGACATCAGCATGAAACAATGAGAGTTGAAAGAGCCTATCTCTCTAGAATTAACATCACAACCATTTCACATGCCTCAAGTTCATCCACTTTCTACATTGTCTACTGTTCATTAAAATGAACTTGTATTTATGCAAAGCTTCCCAACGGTCGGATCCACTCCAACAGTCATATTTTCCTTCAATTTCGGAGGGACCTGGACTCGTGTCAAAAATACAACTGTTAGTTTGTAACAGATTGCACGACATCGTTTCAAGTATGAGAAACAATGTTATGTTAAGGATAAATGGTAATTATAAGAAAAGATAGAATATGATATCATTGGAATGATACATTTTAAAAACTCTAACATTATGAAAAACATAATCAAAAGAATAAAATTATCAAGAAAATGGATTCATAAGGAAAATTTAATTGGATTTTGAAACCAGTATCACATTTGTTATGGAATAATTATCATAAAATCGGAATGAATTTTCCACCGGATTCAGAATTACAAAGACGGTATCAATTATACACCAGATTCAGTATCATAAACCAAAATCACATTTGCACTAGATTCGGTATCGTAAAGATGGTATTATCTATAAATCGGAATCAGTATCATAAAGACAATATCAAATTTACACCAGATTCAGTATCATAATGGCGATATCATATATACACCGAAATCAGTATCATAAAGACGGTACGAAAAATATGTAAACCTAACAAAATGGAAAAAGATATATCTATAAGTATAACAGAACAAAAAATTGTAATGATACATCTGTAAGTATAACAGAAGAAAATTCAAAATCTTATAATAAAAAATAGAACATAAGAATATGTGTTTGTGATTTTTAAAAAATAAGAACATAAGGAATGGAGAAGTCATAAGATAACATAATTGACTCAAAAATCTCCCCCTTTTTGGAAAGAACAAACAACTTTGCTAAGGGAGAATATATTGACTTAGATAAAAAAATTATGAAAATACTTATCTCTCCCTTTTAATGAGATTTCTGAGGAATACAACTAACTCCCCCTTAGGTTATGTTTCTTAAGGATCATATTTTTGATCTTTAGTATCTAGTTTCCTTTCTTAGGAAGAAATCTCCCCCTTAGATTAACATCTCTTCTGAACAGAATACTCTGCCTTACTCGGACATTATCCTTTATTACCATACCTTTCCATAATAGATTCTCCTCTTTTGATATCTTCATTAAATTCTTCCTTTGAATAAATTCTCCCCTTTGTGATTTTCAGAAAGAGGGAATAGAATGGATAAGTATAAGATGTACCTGTTAGTTTAAGAAAGCATACATTCAAGAAAAAAAGAATGATATACCATTATCTTCTTAAGGATATTTTGGAAATAACGTTTAGATTATAATAAAACATCGGAATGTAAGGAAAAAAATCATCCATCCTTTTTCTCAGAGAACATCTTCTTTATCAAGGCTTTGAGTTTATTCACTTCCATATGATCTTCCTTAAACTTCTTCAACAAGACCTCCTGATCCCGATTCTTATTTTCTAATGACCAGATCCTTTCTTCTTAAGAATCCACCTTTCTCTCTAATTCGGCTCTTACTTCCTTCTCAATACTGACAAATCGGGCAACGAAATTGAGTTGACTAGATTTATCTGAGATTTATGCCTTGACCTTGTTGAACTCGGTTTCACAAGTATTGAAAGCTCCATTTGTTGAATCCATAAAGTCATCAAACTGTCTTAGATCTTCATTGATAGTCTTGGTGCAATTAGAGACATTCTTACAAGTGACCGTATGAGCTTTGTAATTAATCAAATGATTACTTAAGTCTTATTATTGCTTGACCACCATGTCCATAAGCATATTGGTTGATGTTGTCATTTGATTTAGATTTTCTTGGATCATTTGACTATGGGAATCTATGTTTGAAAGAACTGGAATGTTGCTGACCAACTTTCTTAAAGACATCTTGAAAAATACTTGTTCAAAAGATGAATAGGATTCAGAACCTAAAAAAAATTTCCCTTTCTGAGCTCATCTTCGAGTTAAGGAAAATTAATTTTCTATTCTCTTAGAAGACATCTGAGTTGTTTCCTTTTCATATGGGGAAACAAAAAAAAATTTCTTTGGCAGGATTTGGAACTAGAGATTGATTATCTAAAACAAGAATAATATTTAGATTTCCATGTTCATCTTCTTTCTATTGAAATTATTCTTCTTCACCATTTTGATTATAAAACTCTTCTTTCCCTTCTTATTCCACTTTAGTTTATACTTTTTCTTCTTCTTTTTTAACTTCTACTTATTCCTCAATTTCTACCTCTTCCTAAACTTCTTCTTAAACTTGTTCTTCAACTTGTTTTTTAACTTTTTCTTCTGAAACTGATTTAGATACTGAACCCGAAGGAATTACAATTTAGCCTTGTTCTTACCTTAAAACATCATCATAGTTTTATTGAACTATATGATCTTATATTTCTTGAACAGGTTCTGATAAAGATAAAACTTTCTTGGATTTATGTATTTTCGGAGTGGAAACCAGTTTCTTATGGGAAAATTTAGATTCATGTACTTGTTGATACTTCTTTTCTACAGCTTTTATAAGGGGCTAGAAAACATATGCTTCCAAGGATTTCTTCTTTACCTTATTCTCCTTATTTTCTTTCTCAATATTTTTAGCTTGCTAGATTTTCAAGGCCTACGCCGTTGTAGGATTTAAACCAAAGGAAGGATCTCCTTACTTTCTGGTAGCTTCCATTTTCTCCACTTTTCCCCTACTACATCGGAATAAGATTTCAGTTTATTTTTAGGAGGGGGTGCTGATACCAAGACATCTAGAACTGGTATAAGCATTCTAGTTTCTTCATGTTTCATTTTCTTGGGTATCAGTTTTGATGATTTTGAAACATCTCTCTTGTTCTAGATAACAATTTCTTCAAAACTCTTGGATTGCTATAAGAAATATACCTTCATTCTTCTTAGAGTGTCATCACTGAGTAATAAAATCTTGAAAGGATTTGAGACTGATCATCATGGAACATTCAACTATTGAAGGCACATGACAATTATCGTAGAGATAGTTGCAGGATTCTGAGATATGATGGATCCACCTTTTATTGCGTGGATGGTGAGAAAGATGTACTTCACAAACTTGATCTTCCATAAGATGACGATAAAGTCTAACAGAATGATATCACATATATTTAGAGAGTCCTTATCTCTTTTTCTTGGTATAATAAATCCTTGCATCCAGAGAGCTACCATCTTGTGTTTTGATGAAAGATTCGTAATCTTCAGATTCATAACATACTTGAGACTAAGATAATCCAGAGATTTGATCTTTTCAAAAGAAACTTATTTCTCTTGGAGATTTTGAGAGCATATAATAGCTTCCCCTTCACAAGGAATGTTAATAATGTTTGCTTCATTCTTATATGGTATTTTATATGTCTTATCATTACAATTGAACTTAAGTAGATCCTTACCATCATTTTGGAAGAACGTAACAGATTCATAGAACTGAATGACCAGGTTAGGATAAAACATATCCTAAATTTTCTCTTTAGCCACACAAACACTTTCCCATCCATTTTTTCTTATCACCTTAGAAATAAGGGAGTCGTATTGTGCAATGAATTTAGGGAAAACCAAACTTTACCTAAAGATTGACCAGTACTTTATTTCATTTCTAGTAGGCATCTGGTCTACTGAGGATTCATGAGTCATTTAGGGAGACATAGTCAAAGGAATCAGAATAAAAACATTGATGGAACAGAGCTTCAGAGAAAAGATCAGTAAGGATGGTGCATGACTTATAAATGAGGCACCCCTTATATAGACGAGGCTATGGCTTTTCAACTTCCATATGATAATCAAACAGCTGAACATAACCTGATCTGATCTGACAGATGAGGATGGATATAGGAAATATGAATTCTAATCTTTTGTCTTAATGTAAACCGGAGTTGAAAATTTTGAAATACAAATATTTGAAACTTAAGAGAAGAAAATAAAGGGCAAGAGAATTTACCTTTTGGAGTACTATGAGGTGTTTATTAGTATTATAATAATTTTCTTGGATGTTTTAAAACCTGGGACTCCAATACTGAAATTTACAATACCAAAATTTCCAATACCAAGATTTCCAATACTAAAATTTCTTAAAAAAACTTAGAGAAAGATATATTTTTTAAAAAAATTTCTTAAGAAAGGAATAACAACAAGAAAGAATATGTAATCCCCTTAAAATAAAGAGTAGTTTAATATTAGGAGATGATTTAAAAAAGAGGTAGATATGAATGAATACCTTACAAAAATCATTCCTAGCTTCTGTTTAATGTATTCCAATCTATCAGAAGATAATGGATTTGTAAAAATATTTGCACGTTGTTCTTGCATTCTGATGAATTGAAGAATAATATCTCCTTTAATTGTGTTATCACCTAGAAAGTGATGTCTAATATCTTTGTACTCTACATGAGAGTGATGTGTAGGGTTTTTACTTAGGGAAATGGAACTTGTGTTATCACGAAATATTTGATTCTTAATAAAACTAATATCATAGTCTATGAGAGTGTGTTTCATCCACAACACTTGATCACAACATCTTCCAGCTGGTACATATTCAGCACCAATGATTGGAAGTGCTAAATAATGTCGTTTCTTGCATGACCAAGTAACTAAGGAGTCTCTTATGAAATTAAAAGTTCTGGATATACTTTTTCTATTCATTTTACAACACCTAATTCATCATCTGAAAAAAATTTATATTCAAAATTATTTCCAGAGGAATAAAAAACTCCCAAATCTAAAGTTCCCTTTAAGCAGCGAAAAATTATTTTCACTAACTTTAAATGAAATTCATTAGTATTTTCCTTGAATATTGAACATAATCATACTGAGAACATCAAGTCAGGTCAACTAGCTTTTATGTAAAGTAACCTTTCTATCATACCTCTATAAGATGTCTGATCCATAGGTTTTCCTGCTTCATCAATATCAAGAATATTAGAGGTTCCCATGGGAGTACTTATACTGTTATCATTATCACACATGAACTTCTTAAGAAGATATTTGGTAAACTTATGTTGAGATATGTATGTTCCCTCTGGTTTTTGAGAAATTTGAAAACCAAGAAAAATGGTTAACTCACCCCTCATACTCATCTCAAACTCAGATTTCATAAGACTCTTAAAGGAATTAGTTAAGGATTGATGAGTTGATCCGAGGATGACATCATCAACATAAATTTGGACAATCAAAACATATTTATTATTTTTTATAATAAAAGGGTTGGAGTAACAGTTCCCTTAACATAGTTATTTCGAATCAAAAATTATGAATGTCTATCATACCAAGCTTTAGGGGCTTGTTTAAGTCCATACAATGCTTTGGTAAGTTTATAAACATGATTAGGATATTTTTTATCTTCAATGATAGGGGGTTTATTTACATTGACTTCCTCATATACATAACTATTAATAAAAGAACACTTTACATCCATTTTATAAAGTTTGAAATTAAAGAATGTTGTAAAGGATAGAAGAATATGAATAGATTCAAGTCTTTCTATAGGAGAATAGGTTTTTATAGTCTATGCCTTCTTGTTGGTTATAGAATTTGGAAAATAACCTTTCTTTATTTCTACCAATAACTCCATTTTCATCGCATTTGTTTCTAAGAACCCATTTTACTCCAATAACAGAAGTTTCCTTAGGGTTTTCCACCAAAGTCCAAACTTGATTCCTTACGAATTCATTGAGTTCATCTTGCATATCCTTTCTCCAATCATCATCACTCAAGGCTTCTTTAGGAGTCTTTGGTTCAAATTGAGAAACAAAAGAAATATTTTCAACTTCATTCCTTAAAGAACTTCATGTTCTTACTAGTTGATTAACATTTCCAATGATATTATCAATAGGATTATTTCTAAGTAACATCTGATTTGGGTTTTGAAAAACTTTATCATCTACATAGGGTAGAAAATCTTTAGTAGTAAATGTTTTAGAAAACTTTTCTTGAACAATATCTGTATCGGAAAGGACTTTTTACAAAGGATGGTGACCAGTTTTAGGAAATATATCAGAAATACATTCAGGTTGATAGAAAAAAAATGTTCATTTTCATCAAAATTAACATGTACTGTTTCTTCCACAGTACAAGTGTTTTTATTAAAAACTCTCTATTCCTTAGAGTTAGTTGTGTAGACTAGGAAGATTCCTTCATCAGATTTGGGTGAAAATTTATGTAAGTTGTCCTGGGTATTTAAGATAAATACTTTGCAACTAAAAACTTTAACGTACGTTACTTTAGGTTTTCGGCTAGTCTGTAACTCATAAGGTTTTTTATTAAGAAAATGTCTAATTAAAACTCTATTTATAGTATAACAAGAAGTAAGTTCAACTTCATCCCAAAAATGATTAGCTACAGAATATTCACTCAACATGGTTCTAGTCATTTCTTGAAGAATACAATTTATTCACTCAACAACACCATTCTATTGAGTATTTCATGGAGCTGAAAAATTACAAGAAATACCTTTTTTACTACAAAAACTTTCAAAATAATAATTTTGAAATTATCCTCCATGATCACAATGAATGGTTATCAATAGATGGTTTTTCTCATTTTTAACTTGAGCTCAGAAAATTTTGAAATATGAAAAAGCTTCAGATTTATTTGCAAGAAAAAAGGCCCAAGTAAATCTATTGTAGTCATCAACGATGACAAAAACATAGTATTTTCCTCCAATACTTCTAGTTTGTGTTGGAACAAATAAGTATATGTGCACTAACTATAAGGCATTAGAATTTGTAACTTCACTTATAGATTTAAAGATATATTTATGTTTCTTACCATATTGACAAAGATCACAGACTTTTGAATAATCAAACCTTAGATATAATAGATCCTTAACAAGTTATTTCTTAGAATGTTTAATAATATTCCTTAAGTTGTATTGTCCTAGTCCTCTATGCCATAACCAATATTGATCTTCTATTTCACATTGGCAAGGAAGATATTGACTTCTATGGTCTTCTAGGTTTAGTGTGTATACATTATCTTGCTAAAGGGCTGAGAGAATAAATTCATCCTTGGAATTGTGTACTAAGCAATTGTCATTCCTAAAATTCACAAGGTATCCTTCATCACATAATTGACTTATTCTGACGAGGTTGTTCTTAATACCTTTAACTAATAAAACATTTGAAATTAAAGATTTTCCATGAAGAATAATGTTACCTATATAGAAAATTTATCCTTTATAGTTATTTTCAAAAGTTACTTTTCCACCTTTAGTCATTAAAATATTTTTGAAATATTCCTTGCTTCCAGTCATATGCTGGGAACATCCACTCTCCATGTACAATATGTTGTTGGTACTTATTTCATTGACCTGATAAATAAGAGTTTGGGTTTCAGAACCCAAACTTTCTTGGATCCAAAATTATTTGATAATAAAATTTTGGGTATCCCCAATTGTTTAGAAAAGTATTCTTTATGAAACCCACAAGATTGAATATTATTTAAAGAACAATTTTTTACCAATTCCCACCAATTTCGAATTTGGTAAAAAAAAGAGCTATTGGAGGAACAAAATAATTATTTCTAAAGACAGGTTTGTCATGAGAATAACCTAATCCTTGATTATTACCATGATGCCGGATATGAGAAAACACCTTATTAAAATTTTCCTTACAAGAATTAAAGTTTTACAGAAGTTTCTTCAAAGAAAAAATTTCAGACTTTCGTCTTAGGACTAAATTCCTATCCTTTAGAATAATATACTTAAGGTTATGTTTATCCTCTAAAACATGTTTTTAAAAAAAAATTATGATCTTTAGAAAGCTTATCCTTCTTAGAATTAGCTTCCTCATGTTTCTTAGAATGATTTTATAAAACATCATTTTTCTTATCAAGATCTTTTTAATGATATGTAATGTCTTTGTTAAAATAAATTCTCTAGAATTTTCTTTTTCATGTTTCATAAAAACATTGCAATTTATTATCTCTAGAAATGCAGAAAATCTTGAAACTTCCTCATAGGAAGGTAAATCATTGTCATTATCTAATGAAGAAGATTCTTAATCTGGAGAAAAATATTTATCAGGAAAATTTTCACTCAAAGGAATATTGGTTAAGGATTCAACAGTTCGTACCATAGCCATAAGCCATTGATTTTGAGATGGAGCTCAGGCTATTAAACCAATATTCTTTTTCTCAGAAGATTCATAATCTGAAGAATTGTCAGAAGAATCTCCACCACTGTAACTCCAAGTTTCATTGGCTTTTAGGACTTTCTTATATTTTGATCTGTAGAACTTATTCTTGTTTCTCTTAGAATTTCTGTCCTTCTTGTCTCTTTTCTTAAGTAAGGGACAATCAGGTCTAATAAGACCAGTTCTTCTACATTAATAGAATTTCAATTCTCCATCTTTTTTATCTTTTCCATCATTATTCTTGTACATATGTTTAAAGTTCTTATGCCCAACAATCTTGTTCATCCTCCGAGAAAGATTGGATAACTCATTTTATAAAGTTTATCTTTCACTAGATTCATATTGAACAACAACCTTCTTAGACTTAGATCTTGTAACTCTCTCAGGAGTCTTGGATTTCGAATGATTTGAAGTAATTTTAAAAGCAACACCTCCATTCCTATTCTTCTTCTTAATATTATCTACATCTCTCTTCATTCCGGTTTCATGTTGAAGATGGGTTCCAAACATTTCATCAAGAGTAATTTATGTAACTTTTCTATATTCATCTATAACAATTCTCTTGGATTCCCTTTCGTTAAGCATGATGTCTATAATATTTTCTACAAGATATTCATCATCTAAACCTTTCTCACCCATTTATTTTAGGCTATTGACAATAGTCATGAATCATTGATGTACCTTACATACGGGTTCTCCATAAGGGAAGTAGAAACCAAGATACTCATCTTTGAGCATAGCTCTTCTAGTTTCGATAACTATGGAAGTTCCAAAGTGAGTTACTTCAAGCTTATTCCAAATACAATTTTCAGCTTCAAAAGTTGAAATTTGGCTATATATATTTCTAGTCATGGAATAAAGAGAATTATTACATACCTTGATGTTCAGCTGGTATTCCACCATTTCTAAATTATTAAAGGTTTTAAGTTCCATATTAGGAATATTACAATCTCTAATTATCATAATGTAGTTGTATACACATATAATTATCAAAAAGGCCTTCATTATGCCTCCCCAGTACTCATATTCATTTCCATAAAATATTAGTGGTATAGTAGGATTGAGATTATCTAGAGATCCAACATGAATTCCGGCCATACTAAAAATTTTTTTTCCCAAAATATATTAGAAGTAAAAGTTTATTAAAGAATAAATAAATTAAGAAAATGAGAAATTGAGCAAGAAAATTTATATGTGGATATAATAATTTCAGAGACCTTTCTGAAACCAATTATAGGATCAAAATAATGAATGTAGATGCTCAATATAGGGGGGGGGGGTGAATTTTATACTTTAGAATTTTATTTTGAACCTTCAAAGTTAGGTTTAACAAGGTTAAGAAAACATTCACAAAACCTCTTAAAGAAAACATTTCCTAGAAGAAGGATTCTACCTTAAAGAGAATATAATCTGTAATATAATCAGAGTAATGGAATTAGAATTTATAATAAAGTTATACTTTCTATCTTTAACAAAGTTAAGATTACAACGGTAATAAAACAACATGAAAAAGAAAACAAGTAACAACAAGATTATTTTAACCCAAAGATAAGGGTATCCAACAACCATGGATAAAAGTTCTTTGATTTATACTTTCAAGAAAGTCTGTCTTACCCAAACCTAGGTAATCCTTCAATCTAAATATTGGTATCTGTCTTGCTATCCCTGCAAGCCCTTGATTTATAAGGAAATCAGAACCTTTTTCTTCCAAACCCAGAAGCCCACGATCAGCATGATCAGAGTCTGCACAAAGAAAGTCTGAACAAGTAGTTCACACCTAAACAAGTTGTTCATGACATCTGCACAAAGCACTAAGTGTTGAAAGATCCTCTCTCCCTAGAAATATCATCGTAGCCTTTTCAAATGAATCATGTTCATCCACTTTCAACAATGTCTACAATTCATTCAAATGAACTTGTATTTATAGGAAATTCTTCCCAACAGTCGGCTCCACTCCAACAGTCATATTTTAATTAAATTTTGGAGGGACCTGGACACGTGTCAAACATAAAATGGTTAGTTTGTAACCAATTGCACGTCATCATTTCAAGTATGGGAAGTAATGTTAAGTTAAGGATAACAGTTAAGTATAAGAGAACATAGAATCCGATATCATTGGAATGATACATTTAGAAAACTCTAACATTATCTAAAAAATGTAATATTAAGAATAAAATTATCAAGAAAATGGATTTATAAGGAAAAGTAAATCAGATTGTGAAACTAGTATCACATTTTTTCCGGAATCAGAATCATAAAATCAAATTGAATTTTGCACCGGATTCTGAAATACAAAGATAATATCACTTATACACCAGATTTGGTATCATAAAACAGAATCAAATTTCCATCGGATTCAGTATCATAAAGACGGTATTATATATACACCATAATTGGTATCACAAATACAGTATCACATATATACTGGATTCGGTATTGTAAAGATGGTATCATATATACACCGGAATCAGTATCATAAAGACTGTATGAAAAATCTGTAAACATAAAAGAATGGAAAAAATATATATATGTAAGTATAATTGAATGAAAAATCACAATGATACATCTATAAGTATAATAGAATCACAATTCTAGATCTTAAGAAAAAACAAAACTTAAAAAAAAGTGTTTGTGATTTTCGAAACATAAGAACATAAATAATGGAGAAGTCATAAGATAACCTTATTGACTCAACAAGATTTAATATATAACTATTTTTCATGAAAGTACGTGGAGAAGAATGATTAAGAACATACCACATTAGTGAAGATTAATGATATATGTAAGGGTTTGTTTATTATGGAAATATCATTCTATTTTAAATAAAACAAATATTAAACCAAGAGATTTATCTATAAAATATGAAGGGGTTTTCATAAACTATTCAAGGTTAAAAAAAATATTAAATAGGGTTGATTCTCAACATAAGGCAATAAATACTATATTTAAATTAAATTACACTTACATAAAAGTGGTCATTTTAAAGGGAACTAAAAGTATGTATAACCAAAAAATTGAAATTTATATTTAATATGGTATATATATAAGGGATATATATATATAAACATGTAAAAGAAAAAATATTTAATAATAGGGAAAAAAATAAAGAGAATTCAAAACGTAAAAGAAATACTGGTGGTATGAAGGATCCCATTATATTTTTTAATCCCCCTTTTTGAAATCACACATAGTAAAATAAGATAATAAAAAAATAGATTTAATAAATGAGAAGGTAAATATGATTTTTACATTAGATAACAATTTTTGATGTGTCCATTAAAAATGGATGACTTTTTTAAATGGGTAATTATAGATAAGGAGTGGAAACCATAAATTAAGTTTATGTTCATTATTATTTACATATTTTCATTATCAAAAAATAATAGTACTCATTAATGTGGAAAATTATAATCAAAAGTGTACGTTGAATATATTGATAGTATATACCATTTAAAATGAACCTTAGAACCAAATGAGAAACACTACAATCCCAGAATTAATATTGAGTTATAAAAGAGCACAAATATTCTTTTGAAGTTATCAATCCTAGCCCACATACAAGATGAACATTAATGTATGTGAAGAATAAAAATAATTTTTTTTATTGTTTTATATTTAATTCATGTAATTGATACAATATAAAAATGAATATTATTTCATAACTTCAATACATTTTACAATGATGGGAAATTGATATAGAACCCTTAAATTGGTGAAATATTATAATAAAACCCCATTTAAAGGGAGAGAGACATTTAATTTGAAAAAAATAGCATAAATAAAGGTAATATGTCATATTAAAAATCTAATTCTAATTATTCCCCATATTTTATGAAATTTGGATCATAAAAAACATGTGTCTCAAAGAAGTAGGTTTTGAGACAAAACATAATGGATTAAGAAACATTATAAAAAAACCAGTTAAAGAGAGTTATTTAATTTGAAGTTCAAATAACATGAATACACATAATAAAATATATTGTACATAAAATTTGTATTATGTAGTCTAATTTAATGAAATTATCTTCATAAACGAACATTTTTCTCAAGGAATATAATTTTGAGATAAAACCAACACAACTTATAAAAAATTCTATATAAAACCTCTTGAAGGAGAGTGTCATTAAATTTTAAATTAAAATACGATTAATAAATATTATACAACCTATTAACTATTAAATTGGTATTATTCATTCCATTTAAAATATGTTAAACACAAAAAATAAAATTTATCACAATGTATGATGTCTTGAGATGAAACCCTTATATCATGTACAAAATAACTGTTCAGTTGAAAATTTCTAATTAAAATTAAAATTTTTTCATTAGATATATATAAAATAACTTTGATCATCCAGATTTGATTTTATATTTTTTAAATATTTTATTTTTTCTTAGTTTTTAAATATAATTTACTCTTATGTTAGTCACAAGGTGTGGTTTTTTCAAATTTTCCCTAAATCCTTATGTATGTTTTCCATGATAAAAATAGTTATAAAAAAGTTTCATAATATCCAAAATATTAATAGAATTATGTAAATAATAATTATTTATATATTATTTTTTAAATTCAACTGTAATGGGAGGTATTGATAAATGAAACTAATTTTTCAAGGAAGTGATTGTACACATTTACACGTGATTAGTGTCTACATTTGTAAAAGAAATAGATTGAATAAGGGTAAAAGAAATTTTGAAATTTTTGGATCATATAATTCTTATGTATATAATATTTGTTTAAACATTACAATATTTTTATCATTAATGAATGGTTGTGATAGAAAATTGATTATGTTTTTTTATGAATGTGCTATTTTAAGCAACCTACTAACAAAAATTTTGTTTTTCATATCGGTTGGAGGGGAGTAAATAATTGTTATTTCATTAATATAACAATATATCACTAAAATTATAATAATTATGTCATTATATTTTTATTAATATAACAGGTTTTATGATAACTTTTTGGAGATAATGTTATCAATAAGGTAATATTATGTTGAAGACTTGATATTATTTTGGGTATTTACTTTGAAGGTCTAAACCTATCATCAAGAGACTAAAGTATTAATTATGAGAAAAAGAATTACAGTATATTTATTTTTTATTGTTTTTCAATGGAAATTAGAAATGTATTTTTATCCCTGGATAGGTGGAAGTGATCCCATTTTATAGGTAATGAAAATATCAATTTTGGGAATATCCTTGACCCTTTCATGAAATCATACTAGTATTCGATACTAAATGAAAACGAAATTAATAAATAATGGAATTCAGATTGATATTGAATAATTAATAAGTCACACATGAATTTAAACATATTATTTATCCATATATCAAATATTTTTACCATAGGATTTTACATTTTAAAATATTTATTTTTTCGTTTGATACTAGTTTTTTACTTTGTAATTTATATATTTTATTAAAAAATATAAGTTAAATCATTGATTTTTTTTAAATCTTAAACCAAAATTTACTCTTTATTTAGTCTATTTTAATTTTTATATATGAGAAAAAAACATTCAAATTAAAATATATTATATATAAAAACCCTTTTTAGTATAAACCTACATTTAACCAGTATGAATTTTTTAATAATATTTATAATTCATTATCAATTAAACGAGTATTAAATATATATATATATATATATATGGGATTTAATATAAAATTAGATACTTAATTTCATTTATACAAATTTTATTAATTAAAAACAAATTAAATTCTATCAATAAATCAATTTAAAAAATGGTGTTACCATTTTCATAGTGACTAAAACTAATCATCAAATTTCTTATTCATACCTATGAATGAAAATAAAATTTTTATATAATTTTTAAATCATATAATAAAATAGTAAAAAACTATATTTAAATTCTAAAAGTTATAAGATCAAAATTTTAATAAATTTTTTTTAAAAAATAATACTAAATATTACTTGAGTTTCAAAAATGATTGAAAAGTGTTTTATAAATTCAACATAGTATTTCGAAAATATTTATATTAAAAAAATTATATTTCTTATATAAAAAGTGGTTCATATAATTTTCAATGATTTTTAATATAAAAGATATGATTTTAGAAAAATACTTATTTTTACAATTCATGTATAAATCGATTGTTTAAGAAAAATATCTAAAAATCATATTTTAATAATATTGATATAGTGAATTAGAAAATTATTTTAATTTTATAAATTTAAAAGTTTTTATATAATAAATTTACCTTTTAAATATAAATATATTAAAATATAAATTTAACTATATTTATTGGAGAAAAGTGTTTTTATACATAATGTGTTCTAAATATTTTTTAATATTGATCCCCAATTATTGCGATGTGTATATATTAATTCATACATAATAATATTTTATAGAAACTGTTCTGTTTATTAGGAAAAAATATATAGTACGTAATAATTTTTGAGTTAGAAAAAATATTAATTTTAAACGAAATCTACTTTAAGTAACATCATTAAATAATTTTTTATATTCAACAAGTTAGTTTTTACTACCATATTGATAATAAATTATTAATTCTAATTTTATTCATAATAAATATCATATTTTAATAATCATAATAATATATACACATAGCGTACAGGTAAACACATATATAATATTGTTCTATCATAATTTTATTTCATTGTGGGTTTTAGTATTTAAAACATACTTCATAACAATACATGGCATTAGTAATCCAATTTAATATAGATGAAATAACCATATTTATAATTAAAATATTTTAAATTACAATATTTCATTCCATTATATGGTCTTAATAAACTTATTCCACTTTAACATAATATTTTCACTTTATTCACCTCAAATCTGACAACGTCGTTTATCCTATGAAGAAATTTTTTCTTATTTTAGGTTTTTATACTAATCATAACTCTTAAAGGATTTTATGGAACATGTGAGTTCATAGATATAAAAATATTATTATCACCAATTTATTTTATTCTTTTAATATTTTTTTCATTTTTAATTGATGTAATTATACATGATGTGTAAAAATCCCTTATACATGATACATTGTTTCAAATATATTTATTTTATTATTATTTTATATTTAAATAAATCTTCATTATCACTATTTATATATTAGGAAGCCAAATATATAACCAAGAAATAATTATTCCAATACACTAGATTACATTCTTTAAAAATATAGGGGAAAAATTAATCCATCCAAAAAAATAGTTGGTTTCATTCTCCCCACAATAAATAAATAGGGTGCTTATTACCTAAATTATTAATAACTAATAAAACTATATAAATCAGTAATGTAGATGTAACATACCAAGTAAGTAACAAATAATAGATATTTTTATCTATGTCTATTTATGAATTAGATAGTGTGTTTGAGGCTTAAAATGAGAATAAATCCAACCTAAAGCATGAAATACTCTAGTATTTTTAAAATATTGTTTTACCGCCTTTTGATGGCGAACCATTTTTAAATATATCTTTTGATAATTTTATAAGCTATATTTGTCAAAATAAACTTATTCTTTATGATTGGTAAATTGAAATTTACTTTGGATAAATTTTTGGTATTTTTCTGATAATGTTCATTTTTTAGGAATAGTGAAAACTGTTGTATTTTAATTCGAAACCCCTTTTTAATCGAATTTATTTATATAGTTAGATTATTTTTTTAATTGGTTTTAAAGTGTAAATAGAATATATTTTTACCATGAAATCCAATGGTGGACATTGGAATTAATTTCACTTTGAAATCGGACTTGAACTAATGTCAATCTTATGATACTTTTTGTTTCATAAAAACACGCTATTTGCTCTGACAGCGGGAATTAATTATTAAATTAATTAATGTAACTAATATGTTTTGAATTTTTTAAAATAGATATCATTTTTGAATTCTGTATATAAAATATATCTTCGGGTGAAGTTTTGGTATTTTTCTGAAGAACTTCAATTTTTGATGAATAGTGAAACCACTAAGTGGTACTTAAAAAAACTGATTTTTCGTTTAAATGAAATTTTATCACCTATGTGTTTTGAATTTAAAAAATAAGAAATACATGGTTGTCATTAATAAGTAAAATGTGGTTCAATGGGATTAAAATAATTTTTTTGTGAATAGTAACTTATTAAGTTTTTAATCGCGATTAGAGGTAATTAGTGAAATTTAAGGCAAAAATGATATTATAATAAAATGAAAATACATAGACACATGTACTACCATTATTGGATGTGTCATGGCCGACCAAGAAAAGCCATGGGTCAACTTTGGGACCCCATGGAGCCACTTTGGTAGGAAAATGACATTAATATATTTTTATTTAATGTTAAAATTAAAATGACACAAACATGAGTTGCATTACTAAAACAATTTGTAAATGGGGTTATACAAGTTATATTTTTGACTATAAATAGTAATTGGAAAGATAAGAATATTTGCCACATAATAGTAGTTTTTTAATAATTTTTAGACATTAAATAAATTAAATTATTTATGACATCATGATGATGCAATGATTACATCATTGTTTAACTATTTAAATAAAATGAAAACATAATGTAAATTCTAAGACCTAAACATGTAAAAAACCTATTGTATGGGTATATTTAGAACCCTTATCACCTTATACTCATAATAAATCAATGTGGGACCTTTAAAATCCGAAACTCATTTGAAAATAAAGTAACATTTTTGTAACTTTCCAACAGTGCCCCTCCTCTCCTCTTATAAAAGGCAGCCACCTCTACCTCATTACCCACACTTCAAAAGCCTTTGGCTCTGCCAACCCCTGAAAATTTTGTCTCTAAACATCCCTATATAACTCTTATAAGCCACACTTTGGGCAGAATTCTACCCAAGGAAGCCTTTGAGCTCAAATAAAAAAGGGTTACCCATTTTTAAGGTAATGTCTTCACTTGTGTTCTTTTGATTTATTTTGCTTCTCCAACCCCCTAAACTCTTTTTATTTATTTCTTTTGTAACAACACAAGTATATTACATATACTATGATGTTTTTATAACAAGTATTCGAGCTACACTGACACACACCTACATCTAATGGTTAAAGACCACACTGTTTCTGTGGATGGTGCATTTCTGCCTCCCGAAACGATGATTGTTCAACATTATTTAAACACCTTCAAAGGTGGCCATTAAGATGAAACTATATTTATATATGATATATAATATGTTTATGTTTTCCTTAAGCTTCTGTATTTTTTATTTTGGGCATAACTTTATGGTTTCCATTATGGGTAAACGTGATATCTTCATTTTAGGAAGTGCGGACTACCGCCCCCTCAAAGTGATTTGATTCATTAATACCATATGTGTGATGTATAAATGATGGAGTTATATATGATATTATACTGGAATTATAATATAACTTTATATCATTATGATTCCATTCCATAAAATACGAAATTGAAATGAAAGTAGCGTTCATGCGTACGTACGACTTACCGTCTCCAAGAATAGTGCATTTCATTTATTACCTCTAAATGATTATGTAATTTTATAAATGAATTTATATACTGAATATATAGGAAATATATGGAATCTACATCATGAATATCATTATTGAGAAAATGTATATTTGACTACGTGAACAACTTCTAAATATAAGAAGTCCACTTTTGACTCAAGTACCATTGATCAACAAAATGACCATTATTAACTTAAATAATTACATAATGTTCATAACTTGGTAATAAGTGATATAAAAGGAATAATGAACTTGAAAAAGTTTCTTAAGAAAGTAGAAATTAACTCATGTTTATTATTTAGGACATTAAAGAACGATCGAGTCATGTCGGACCCGAGGTATGGGACTTTGTCTCAATCTCCTTTATTTGAGGCATATTTTGTTTTATACACAACCTTCTTTTATACGGTGTATAAAACCCTTTGAATTTTACATTAAATCAAAAGGAATATTTTTATACGAATCATTTACTAAATGAAAAAAGGGAATGTTTTGTTTTTGTCGTACGTATGTGGCGACAATGACTTCTCCACCACCGTGACCATTATTTGAGTTTCAACTTCCTCTAAAAGCCACACTTTTTTTAAAATGGAAAATAAATACCATGTCTTACTTTTCTTTTATTTTGATATTGAAAATGGGTTTCATAATGTTTTCATTATATCAATGTGTTGTATTGATATCCTGTGATTGAAATGTGGAAATGTTATGTTTCTTTTATGCATGTTTTATGTGATACAATTATGTTATGGTTCTTGGGCATTATTATGAAGACGGGTGGCTCTGTGATAAACTAAGGGCGGGTGAGCCCGATATAGCTCTCCAATGCATTGGGTAACACGAAGGAGTGAAATGTTAGGGTTTCTCTGAAGAGATTTAGGGAATATACTGTGATGGGTATTCCAAACATAACCAAATGGGATACTCCCTACGTAAGAATGTTATGAATGCCTCAAGTTACCTTTTATGTCTTCTGATTTCTATGATTTATTCATGATTTGATGAGGTATGTTAAAGTGATTATGTTTTATGGGTAAATTATGATTTCATTCTTATGTACATATGAACTCATGTTTCCTTTCCATATTTTTATAACCCATACTGAGCTTTTTATGCTCATCCCAAGTTTTTTTTGAAATGTTTTTCACAGGTCCTGGGAAAGCTACATGATATGATGATAGTGTCAAGGAAGTGTCAAGAAAGAATCCATGTTTTATTTTAAATATGTTTCCGTTGATGGGAAAAATGAATACTATCTTTATGTAAAAACATTGTTTAAATGTGGAATGTAATGCATGTTTTATGATCTAATTCTCTAAAACTCGAAACATAAAAATATCCTCAATGTGTAATCTTGTAATAACTCAAGATTAAGTAAGGTTTAAGGCTGGGGCCTTAGAGTTGGTATCAGATGTCAGTTTAGATAACATTAGGAGTTAGAATTCTATTAAATTATTATCCAAAAATATTTTTTGAAATGATATAGAATTTGAAGATTAACATGTTTCTTCATCTAATACATGTTTGTTCAGAATGGTTTTCTGTAAAGGAAACATGGAAACAGTGCTAGGAAGGCATACAGAAGGAAATAAGCTTCCGAATCAGCATCCTGAGACGGTCGGAATTGGAACTGAACAGTTTGTTGCAGTAATGGCGCAGTTGAATCAAGTGATAAATGGTGGTAGTATCCATGCACGAGATCAGCCAGTTCAACCGCAGAGGAACATGTCAGTGGTGGAACATTTCATGAGGCAACATCCCCTATCATTCAGAGGATCATCTGAACCTGTGCTAACTGAAGGGTGGATTAAAGCTCTGGAGAAGATTTTCAATGTCATGGGGTTTTCAGATAATCAAAAGGTTAGTCTTGCTATTTACAGTTTGGAGGGTGAAGCAGATCAGTGGTGGTTTATGGTTAAAAATATCAGGGATGCTGATAAGATTGATGCTCTCGACTAGGATGAATTCAAAGGTATGTTTCTTGAGAAGTATTTTCCTCAGGCTGTTCGACTTAGGATGGAAAAACAAATCCTGGAATTGAGGGAAGATGATGACTCATTGGCTGCTTATGAAGAAAAGTTCACTCGATTGTCAAGGTATGCTCCAAATTTTATCCGAGACCATGATAGTAAAATCAATCATTTTTACTCAGGATTAAAGCCAAAATATTGAAGGGCTTTAGCCTCTCATGAGTTTAAAAGTTATGAAAAGCTTATTTGATGTGCTGAGAAGGTCGAAATGGAGTTTACTGATGATCAAGTGTTCTATAACCACCAGCAGAAGAAGAGACCAAGGTGGCAGGAGAAAGGAAAGAATTCTTCAAAAAAGTCTGATGGTAAGAAAACTAAGTTTCGTGTTTGTGATAAATGTGGTAAAAGGCATACTGGGGAATGACTTCTGAATTCTGGAAAGTGCTACCGATGTGGTAAGATGGGACATATGGCTCGTGATTGCACTAAAAAAGATCAAGGTGACAGTAAGTCCAAATTCGATTTACAGTTAGTGAAATTTTTTAAGTGAAATGAGATGGGTCACTATACAAAGGAGTGTCTGACAAAGAGATTGAGTGATGGGAAGCAGTTAGACTACAAGCAGAAAGGGGTGTTGAAATCCTTTGCAACTACTTCAGCAGATGTCGGGCCATCAAATGAAGTTGTATCAGGTACTTTGTTTTTTCAGATTATGCCAGTGTGTTGTTTGATTCAGGGTCTACACATTCTTTCATCTCTGAAAACTTTTCTAGTAAAATGGGAATACCATCTCAAGAAATGACTCCTGAACTTGTGGTAAAATCATCTGGGGGAAATGTTGAGGCAAAACTAATTTATAATAATCTTCATATCCTTATCCGTGGAAAGAACCTACTTGCGAACCTTATTGTTTTACCTATAGTAGAGTTTGATGTTATCCTAGGTATGGATTGGCTCTCTATTTACCATGATAAGATTGACTGTAGAGATAAGGAAGTTTCTTTTCAGAAAGATGTTCAGTTTGTGTACAAGAATGAACCCTTAATGTTGATAACATATCAAGAGGCTGATAATCTTTTAAAAGATGGAAATGAATGTTACCTTGCACATACTATTGAAAACAAAGGAACTGTTCAGATTAATGATGTGCCAGTGGTAAATGAGTATCCTGATGTTTTTCCTGATGAGTTTCTTAGAATAATACCAGATCAGGAAGTTGAATTTACTATTGACTTAGTTCCTGATGCTAAGCCAATTTCAAAACCCCCTTATCGAATGGATCAAATTGAACTTTTAGAGTTGAAGGAGAAATTGCAAGATTTATTAGAGAAAGGTTTCATTCGACCTAGCACATCACCATGGGGTGCTCCTGTTTTATTTGTTAAAAAGAAAGATGGTTCTATGAGACTTTGCATTGATTATAGAGCCTTGAAGAACATCACTGTTAAGAACAAATATCCTTTTCCTCATATTGATGATTTGTTTGATCAACACCCGGGAGCTCAGTTTTTTTCAATGATTGACATGAGATCGGGGTACCATCAGTTGAAGGTAAAGGAAGCAAATATTCTGAAGACCGTGTTCCATACAAGATATGGCCATTATGAATTTGTAGTAATGCCTTTTGGGCTAACCAATGCACCTTCTGTATTCATGGACTTAATGAATAGAATTTTCCATGAGTTCTTGGATATGTTTGTGGTTGTTTTCATTGATGATATTTTGGTGTTTTATAAAAGTAAATAGGATCATGAAAGACATTTAAGGGTTATTTTGTAAACCTTAAAAAAAATTGTATGGGAAATACAGAAAGTGTGAGTTTTGGTTGCAAAAAATTTCTTTCCTTGGTCATATTGTTTCAAAAGATGGGATAACTATTGATCCTGCAAAAACAAAGGTTGTGGAAGAATGGCCAAGACCCACCAATGTAACCGAGATTCGTAGTTTCCTTGGTTTGGTAGGTTACTACCGATGGTTTGTTGAAAATTTTTCACGGTTATATAGTCCAATGACTAAGCTAACTCGGAAGGGTGTTAAGTTTATCTGGAAAAAAGAATGTGATGATTGTTTTCAGGAGTTGAATAGAAGATTGGTGAATGCTCCCGTTTTGGCACTACCTTCCATGAATGGTGAGTTTGTTATCTACAGTGATGATTCATTGAAAGGATTTGGTTGTGTCCTAATGCATAATGATTAGGTAATTGCTTATGCTTCATGACAGTTGAAAACTCATGAGGTAAATTACCCTACACATGATTTGGAATTAGCTGCTATTGTTTTCGCTTTAAAAATTTGGAGGCATCATTTGTATCGAGTAAAGTGTGAAATATATACCGATCACAAAAGTTTAAAGTATATATTCACTCAGAAAGAATTGAACATGAGACAGAGGAGATGGATAGAATTTTCAAGGATTATGATTTAACAATTCATTACCATCCGGGAAAAGAAAATAAAGTGACTGATGCTTTGAGTCGAAAAAGTAATGCTTCATTAACAATGTTGCGTTTGGAACGTGATCCTTTGGTTAAGGATTTGATGAACTTTGGCATTGAAGTTTTTGGTGCAGGATGTTCTTCTGTTTTGTTTCAGGTATCAGTGAAATCTTCTCTATCAGACAGAATCAAGCAAGCACAGAAGCAAGACAGTGAGTTGCAGAAAAAGGTAGAGCTGGTTCAGAAGGGTAAGTTGCCTGAATTCAACATTGATAATGATTGTGTTTTGAGATTTGGGAAGAGATTGTGTGTGCCTTGTGATTCACAGTTGAAGAGAGAGTTGTTATGTGAAGCTTATAGTTCTCCGTTTTCAGTTCATCCTGGCAGTACTAAGATGTACAGAGATCTTCGGGAGTATTACTGGTGGGATGGAATGAAAAGAGATATTTCTGATTTTACTGTGAAGTGTTTGACTTGTCAGTAGGTTAAAGTAGAGCGGCAGTTACCGAAAGGGATGCATCAGCCTTTACCAGTGCCAGAGTGGAAATGAGAGAATATATCCATGGACTTTGTTGTGGGATTGCCGAAGACACCTTGAGGTAATAATGCAATCTGGGTTATTTTTGTTCACTTGACTAAATCTGCTCATTTCCATTCTATACAAGATACTTTAGATCAACATTCCCGTTTGTATCTTAAAGGGATAGTCAGGTTACATGGAGTTCCTCTCTCCATTTTATCTGACCGTGATCCCAGGTTCAGTTCCAACTTTTGGAAAGGCCTTCAGAAGTCATTGGGTAGTGAATTAAATTTTAGTACAGCTTCTCATCCTCAGTCAGATGGATAGTCAGAACGAACAATTCAGACTTTGGAGGATATACTATGTGCTTGTTCAATGGATTATCAGGGAAGTTGGGACCAACATCTTTCTTTGGTTGAGTTTTCTTATAATAACAGTTTTCATTCCAGTATACAGATGGAACCATTTTAGGCGTTATATGGGAAGCGGTGTCGAACTCCAGCTTTCTGGGATGAAGTGGGCGAAAGGAAGCTAATGGGACCAGAATTGGTAGAAGAGTTGGCAGAAAAAGTTCAGCTGATACAGAAACACATGAGAACAGCTCAGAGCAGGCAGAAGAGTTATGCGGACAACAGGAGGAAGGATCTCTGTTTTGAGGTAGGTGATCATGTTTTTCTCAAAGTCTCACCATGGAAATGTGTGATGTGATTTGGTAAGAAAGGAAAGATGAGTCCAAGGTTCGTTGGACCATATGAAATTCTGGAGAGAGTTGGATCAGTTTCTTACCGAGTGGCTTTACCTCCGAGCTTATCTCAGGTACACAATGTTTTTCATGTTTCTATATTAAAGAAGTACATGCCAGATCCATCTCATGTTTTGAGTCCAGAGGTAGTTCAGTTGGAAGAGAACCTATCTTATGAGGAACAACCGGTCCAGATTCTAGACCACATGGAGAAAGTGTTACAGAATTAGGTTATTAATCAGGTAAAGGTTTTGTAAAAAAACCACATGATTGAAGAGACAACCTGAGAATCTGAAAATGCAATGAGGGATAAATACCCCCACTTATTCGATAAGTAAATAAATTGCAGGGACACAATTTTCTAAAGGGGGGAAGGATGTAACCTCCAAAGAAAGTAATGAATAATAGATATTTTTATCTATGTCTATTTATGAATTAGATAGTGTGTTTGAGGCTTAAAATGAGAATAAATCCAACCTAAAGCATGGAATACTCTAGTATTTTTAAAAGATTGTTTTACCGCCTTTTGATGGAGAACCATTTTTAAATCTATCTTTTTACAATTTTATAAGGTATATTTTTCAAAATAAACTTATTCTTTATTATTGGTACATTGAAATTTACTTTGGATAAATTTTTGGTATTTTTCTGATAATGTTCATTTTTTTGGAATAGTGAAAAGTGTTGTATTTTAATTCAAAACCACTTTTTAATCAAATTTATTTATATAGTTAGATTATATTTTTAATTGATTTAAAAGTGTAAATAGAATATATTTTTACCATGTAATCCAATGGTGGACATTTTAATTAATTTCACTTTGAAATCGGACTTAAACTGGTGTCAATCTTTTGATACTTTTTGTTTCATAAAAACACGCTATTTGCTCTGACAGTGGGAATTAATTATTAAATTAATTAATGTAACTAATATGTTTTTAATTTTGTAAAATAGACATCATTTTTGAATTTGGAATATCAAATATAGCTTAGGGTGAAGTTTTGGTATTTTTCTGAAGAACTTCAATTTTTGATGAATAGTGAAACCACTAAGTGGTACTTAAAAAAACTGATTTTTCATTTAAAGGAAATTTTACCACCTCTGTGTTTTGAATTTCAAAAATCCGACATACATGGTTGTCATTAATAAGTAAAATGTGGCTCAATGGGATTAAAATAATTTTTTGGTGAATAGTAACTTATTATGTTTTTAATCACGATTAGAGGTAATTAGTGCAATTTAAGGAAAAAATGATATTATAATAAAATGAAAATACCTAGACACATGTTCTACCCTTATTGGATGTGTCATGACAGACCAAGACAAGCCATGGGTAAACTTGGGTACCACATGGAGCCACTTTGGTAGTAAAATGACATTAATATCTTTTTATTTAATGTTAAAATTAAAATGACACAAACATGAGTTGTTTTACTAAAACAATTTGTAAATGGGGTTATACAAGTCAGATTGTTGACTATAAATAGTCATTGGAAAGATAAAAATATTTCCTACATCATAGTATTTGTTTTATAATTTTTAGACATTAAAAAAATTAAATTATTTATGACATCATGATGATGCAGCGATTACCTCATTATTTAACGATTTAAATAAAATGAAACAATAACGTAAAATCTAAGACCTACACATGTAAAAAACCTATTGGATGGGTATATTTAAAAACTTATCACCTTATCCTCATAATAAATCAATGTGGGACCTTTAAAATCCGAAACTCATTTTAAAATAAAGTAACATTTTGTTACTTTCCAAGAGTGCCCCTCCTCTCCTTTTATAAAAGGCCCCCACCTCTACCTACTTACCCACAATTCCAAATCCTTTGGCTCAGACAACCCCTGAAAATATGTCTCTCCACATCCCTCTCTAACTCTTAGAAGCCTCAATTTGGGCAGAAGTCTTCCCAAGGAAGCCTTTGAGCTCAAATTTAAAAGGGTTACCCATTTTTAATGTAATGGTTTCACTTGTGTTCTTTTGTTTTATTTTGCTTCTCCAACCACCTAAACTATTTTTATTCATTTATTTTGTAACAAAACCAGTATCTTCAATATACTTGGATGTTGTTATAATAATGATTCAAGATACACTTACACACACCTACATCTAATGGTTAATGAACATACTATTTCCGTGGATGGCGAATTTGTGCCTCCCGAAACGATGATTGTTCAACATTCTTTTAACACCTTCAAAGGTGGCCATTAAGATGAAACTATATTTATATATGATATATAATATGTTTATGTTTTACTTAAGGTTCTGTATTTTTCATTTTGGGAATACTTTTATGATTTCCCTTATGGGTAAACGCGATATCTTCATTTAAGGAAGTGCGGACTACCGCCCCCTCAAAGTGATTTGATTCGCTAATACCATATGTGGGACATATAAAGGACTGAGTTATATATGATATTATACTAGAATTATAATATAACTTTATATAATTATTATTTCATTCCATAAAATATGAAATAGAAATGAAAGTAGCGTTCATGCGTACATACGGCTTACCATCTCCATGAACGGTGCATTTCATTTATTACCTCTAAATGATTATGTAATATTATAAATGCAGGTTTATAATGGATATATATGAAATATATGGCATCTACATCAGGAATATCATTATTTAGATAATGTATATTGGACTACCTGAACAACTTGTAAATATAAGAAGTCCACTTTTGACTCAAGTACCATTGATCAAAAAAATGACCATTATTAACTTAAATAATTACATAATGTTCATAACATGGTAATAAGTGATATAAAAGGAATAATTAACTTGAAAACGTTTCTTAAGAAAGTAGAAATTAACTCATGTTTGTTATTCAGGACATTAAAGAATGATCGAGTCAAGTCGGACCTGAGGTATGGGACTTCGTCTCAATCTCCTTTCATTGAGGCATATTTTGTTTTATACACAGCCTTATTTTATACGGTTTATAAACCCCTTTGACTTTTACCTTTACCCAAAAGTAATCTTTTTATACAAATCATTTGCTAAAAAAAATGTAATGTTTTGTTTTTTTCGTATGTATGTAGCGACAACGACTTCTCCGCCACCATGACCATTATTTGAGTTTCGATTTCCTCTACAAGCCACACTTTTTTTAAATGAAAAATAAATACCATGCCTTAATTTTCTTTTATTTTGGTATTGAAAATGGTTTTCATAATGTTTTTATTATATCAATGTGTTGTATTGATATCTTTTGATTGAAATGTGGAAATGTTATGTTTCCTTTATGCATGTTTTATGTGATACGATTATGTTATGGTTCTTGGGAATTATTATGAAGACGGGTGGTTCTGTGATAAACTAAGGGCGGGTGAGCCCGATATAGCTCTCCAATGCAATGGGTAATGCGAAGGAGTGAAACGTTAAGGTTTCTATGAAGAGATTTAGGTAATATATTGTGATGGGTATTCCAAACGTAACCAAGATGGTTAGTCCCTACGTAAGAATGTTATGAATGCATCAAGTTACCTTTATGTATTATGATTTCTTTGATTTATTCATGATTTGATGAGGTATGTTAAAGTGCTTATGTTTTATGGGTAAAGTATGATTTCATTCTTATGTATATAAGAACTCATGTTTCCTTTCCATATTTTTATAACCCACACAGAGCTTTTTATGCTCATCCCAAGTTTTTTTTGAAATGTTTTTCACAGGTCAAGGGAAAGGTACATGATATGATGATAGTGTCAAGGAAGTGTCAAGAAAGAATCCATGTTTTATTTTAAATATTTTTCCGTTGATGGGAAAAATGAATACTATCTTTATGTAACAACTTTGTTTAAATTTGGAATGTAATGCAAGTTTTATGATCCAATTCTCTAAAACACTAAACCTGAAAAGATCCTCAATCTGTAATCTTGTAATAACTCAAGATTAAGTAAGGTTTAAGGCCGGGGACTTATAGTAGATATACATGAATAAATATATAATTTCTTGAGGTATATCATCTTTATATGAACAGAAAACATAAAATATTTTCTATGAAGAGGATTATCACAATTATTGAGTTTTCTCTAACCGATTGATCCAAGAGTCTATCATTATTCAGTATAGAGACTAACATTGTATATTATACATATAATTTTTGGTAATAAAAATCCATATATATTATCATAGGTTGATATAATTTTTTCCCACGTTCCAAATTATTATTTTTCTATTGGGTAGAGAGAACCGATCCATTTCTAAAAATGAAATTAACTTTATCACAAAATGTTAATATGATTTTCAAATTAAACATTATTATAAAAATAATCCTGGGAAAAAATACTTATAGCCTTATAAGTTTTTATTTATAAATAATCATCTAGACATAAATGTGATTCTGTTTTATTTTTAGAAAAAATCATTTGTTAACAAGAGTGTATTAAAATAAATGAAAAATAATACTCACTATTTTTAGGGGTTGATTAGTTCCCCTCACTCAACATAATTTTCAAAACTGACATATATAGTTATTATGGTATATTAATTACCTTGATCACTTATCCTTATAATGTTTCAATTCATATGTTCCTTGATAGCTTTTATATTAGGTAATTGACTCATAAAGTTACCATGTTTTCCAAACATAATGTATTAGAAAATTGATGTTGCTTTCTGATGTAGGTTTCTTCTAAAATTGTGCTAACTGACCTCTTGATATTCTAAAATTTTTTAATACTCGATGATCCACTATTCTAGTTTTAATGAATTTTCCCAACCCTTTGAGGCAACTTCTATGGTTCTTCATCAAACATTTTGACAAATTAGAGGTTGATTTTGTATTCATTCATCATATTTATTGCATGGTTTTATAAGGGCCTCTATATTTATCTTCTTTTGGGGGCACATGCTTTCAACTATAGGTAATTTTATAATCTTGTATTTTTATAGATATTTTTTCATAATAACCAGATATCTCAGTCTATATCCAATTTTAATATCAAAATTATTGTTGTAGTCATCAAATTATACTCACATTGATGGTTAAATCGATTCCGTCTAGTTTTATAAATCACTAATAACGGATGTTTTGGAATTAATAATTGACATTTAACATCATAGGGCGTTTATCATTATCATTAACATAAAATTTATTTAACCATAAAACTGTTTATAATTTTATAGAATCACATTATCTTGTAATTCCATTTGTTCAACTAATATGAATCATTTTTTTTCAAATATAACATTATGATGGATCATATTGTATGGAAAAAACCGGTAGGACAATGCATCGAGGAAGAAAATCCCTCAATGCAGATCATAAAAAGAGTACGATTCACCAAAGCATATCTTGATGTAATGTCTATATAGATGTGTAGTTAGGCATCATTTTCATCCCCTATCTCACATTTGAGTTAAAATCAATCATTCCATTTTAGAAATATTACACCTTGGTACAAAGGTTATAGATCTTTAATCTAAATTCTATAATATATATAGGAATTTAGTATCATAGAAGACCTCGCATTAATTACCTTACCAAAACTTTAGAATGTTATTTTATACATATAATTTTTTCTTATAATTACCCATAAGGTTTCCAATAATTTTTTTATTATAATCCCCATAAATTACTAGACATTACTTTGAAACAAGTTACAGTGACAAAATACTTGAACATGTGTTATATATTGACACATGTTTTCTCCAAAGAATATGCACTGATTAAGGATAGCTCTATTATCTTAAGAATATTATACATAAAAATACATCATCTCAAACATAAAAATATTTCATTATTTAGAACTCGATAGAGTTAAAATTACAATAATAGATCTTTAAATACTAAATAGGATATTATGGGGAAAACAAATAAGGAAAAGGGTGATCATGAAAACCCCTTAAGGGAATAAATGTGGAAATAAATCATATCATGAGATTTAAGAAGCATAAGAAGATATCATAAATGGGGTGATCATAAGCATGCAGACATTTAATAAGTAAATGATTCCATATTATCTTAAACTAATGAAAATAATATAAGATATTATATATTAAACAAAATTCAGGGGTTACTCTAAAGATAATAACTATAAAGTAGAAAAAGTGCCATAGTGGTTTAGGATCATCCCAAAATACTTTTCATAGAATGTCAAAATATATAATGATTTACCCAATGCATTTTATATCATTATAACTCTAGGATCACCCATTACATGATTGAAAATCAAACATATTCATGCCACATGATGGGAACAATCCATACATAAATCATAATTATAATTAAAACCTTGAGAAACTTATGGGTTTAATAATTATCATTCAAATCATAACCGAATTCTAAATCAAAATGATTCTAATTTGAAGAAGGAATTAAATAATTTTTGGTCAATATTTTATAATTAATCGCATTTATTTATCATTTTGTTAAAATATAGATATTTAATTTTTAATATCTAGTAGTAGAAGGAATATAATTGTACCACTTCTCTGAAGATCAATACAATAAGTAAAGGATCCATTGAAGAATGAAAGACCTTATTATTTTCCATAAAAATATACTTAATAAAAGTAGGTTATGCATAAACTAAATATGATTGTTAGGAAATTTTCATGGTAATAAAAAAATAATGGATGTGACTATCAACATTAGAGGATAAATAGTAATGATTCCTTAAATTGAGATTATAAAAATGTTAGAATTTTGAAGAAAACTAAAAACATATATAACCCTAGAGATAAAAATGATATATTACGTGATAAATATTTGTGGTATGTATATAAATATATTGAAATATTACAAGATAATAATATAAAATTAAATGGAGAAGAAAAAGAGAATGTGAAATAAAAAATTATTGAAGGGGGTATATTTTATCCGTTTATATATTTTAAAACCCCTTTGTTGAAATCCAACATCGTAAAATAAGACAATAGAAAAATATTTTGAAAATAAGGCAAGGTAAATATAATGTTTAAACGATACAAGTTTTTTGAGGATTGTAATTAAAATGGAGATAAATCAATTAATGGATAATTATTAACAATATGGGGGAATATAGTTTAAATAGATTAAAATTATTATAATCATTATAACACATTCAAAAAGGATTTTAACTAACATGTAGTGAATATTTGAGTCAAAAGTTAACACTAAACATTGAAATTGTGTATCCTATATGAAATGAGAGGTGAAACTCAAGGATAATAAGTATTACCCAATAAATAAAATTTGGTTATGAAAAACCCCATATATTTTGTAGAAGTCATCAATAAAATACCAAAAGAATGAAGAGCATGAATGGAAGGGAAGAATCCATGTTAAAAATTATTTTATGATATTATGCTTCATGGTGATCTACTATAACATCCAAGGTAATTACCGAATAATACCTTTTCATATCTATTAAAAATTTATACATTAGATAGTTGTTTTACCTTAATGGGGACTCCATCTTTGATAGTGTACTTGACACGCAACAATGGGTTTCTTTGAAATCTTACGTTGCACACAATACCAATTTATAACGAAAAATAATACACTATTATTATTATTATAGTAAATAGAAGTTAATGGATAGAATTTTTACTTTAAGTAATGGATATAACTAACTATAAAATTATTAAACAAAATTTTTAAATGTTTTTACATTCCTAAAATTAATTTTAGAGGATTAAAATGAGAATAAATCGAATTTTAAGCATTAAATAATCTAATATTTTTAAAACATAGTTTTACCACCTTTTGATGGAGAACCATTTTTAAATATAGTTTTTATAATATTTATATGTTCTATTTTTCAAAATATACTTCTTATTTATAAGTGGGACATTGAAATTCACTTGGGTTTATTTTTTGTCATTTCTCTGATAAAATTCATTTTATATGAATATTGAAAAATACTATATTTTAATTCAAAACATTATTTTCATCTAAATTATTATATATATATATATTATCATTTTAATTAGTTATAATGTTTTATTGGATTATGTTTTTATCATTTTATCCAATTTTGTTGACGGGTAATAATTTCACATTTAAATTTGACAAATACATAAGTCAATATTTTGATGGTTTTTACTTATTAAAAAACCATTTTCTGTTTTGAAAATGGGAATTACTTTTTAAATTAATTAATTCGACTTATATATTTTAAATTTTGAATAATAATATCCAAATTGAGTAAAAAGGTACATTTTTTTGGAAATTATGAATAGTAAATTTAGTAATTATTTTTATTTACTACAATTAAAGGGAAAATTAGGTAAATAAGGGTAAAAATAATATTATAATAATATAAGACAAACCTAACATCTTCCATAATATTATTAAATGAGTCACGGTCGACGAAAAAAATACATAGGTCAAACTTTTGGAATCTGAAAGCCACTTGGGTGTGATAATGACATGTTATAATAATTAAAGTAAAGTGAAGATATATATAACATAAAGCTGTATCTTCTTAATAAAACAATTTTAATATGGCGATATATAACTTATATATTTGAATATTAATAGTAATTATAAAAATAAAATATTTAATACATGATTCTCTTTTATTTATAATTTTTAGAAAAAATAAATAAATATATTTTTTATGACACAATGATGATGATGTGAATAAATTATTAATGAATGTTTCAAATAAATGATATTATAAATATCAAAATAAATGTAATTCGATAATTTTGATGCCATAAAAAAAATTTTATGGATGATTATGACATGTTATGTTTGATTTAGTGTAGCTTTATCTAATGAATCAAATTGTTATGAATTTAACAGAAATCAATTACTAAATAGTGTAAAAATTGAGATAAATGTTTTTAAAAAAAATACTATTTTATTAAACAACATAATAGTCCTAAAAATATAATATTAGGACAAATGACTCATATAATGTTAAATATGTCATGAATTATCCACTTTAGTTTCTCTTGTCATTTTATAGTAACTATATAAACCATATAGTGTAAAAATTATAAAAGAAATGGTAAGAGTTAATTTATTCATGTAAGGGTTAAAGTGAAAGGATAAAGTTAAATTTGTTACCTAAAATGGTGTAAAACCTATTTTTTGAGAGTATTTCTACCCATAATCATCAAATCATATAAATATATATCTTTTTATCTATTATTATTCTAAAATAAATTTATAATAAACTAATATTCCAAGACATCCCTAAAGTTCTCATCATACCTCCTATTAAAATCCACTACCCCTACCCACTTACTCACATGTCTCGAGCCCCTTGGATCATCAAAAAAATGCTAAAATAAGATCCCAAAATCCCTCCCATACTCCTAGAATCCTTAAATTGGACATAATGAAATTCAAGAAATCCTTTTGGCTCCAATCAAGTGGAGTTACCTAATTGAGAGGTAAAATCTTTTATCAAACTCCTTTTATTTTTTTTTCTAATCCACCCCCATAACCTCTTTTTATTCGATTATATTATAAAAAAGCTAGAATAATAAATATACTATGATGTTTTTATGTTAATGTTTTGACCAACACTTACACACACCTTTATCTAATTGATAAAGAACATATAATTTCTGTCTACGGCGAAGCACTGCCTCATGAAAAAATGATTGTTCAACTTTATCCTACCACCTCTCATGGTGGCCATTATGATAGATATATATTTATATATGATAAATATTATATTTATATTTTTTCTATTCTTTTGTATTTTATATAATAAAATTGATTTATTCTTTCTATAATGTGTAAATATGATAATTTTATTTGAGGAAGTGTGGACTACCACCCCCTCAATGTGATATGACTCGTTCATGAAACACATGGAACATATAAAAGATGGGGTTGAAAAAAATGAATTATATTTAACATAGATAATATTCTAGAATTATAATATACATATATATCCTTTATATTTCACTCTTTTAATACTAAATGAAATTAAAGTAGTGTTCATGCTTATGTATGACCTACCATCTCCATGAATGGTAAATTTCATTTCTTATCTTCCAATATTATGGACTATTATAAATACATATAAACTATATATATACGATATTTAAATCATTAATATCATTATGGAGATTTTGTAATTATGAAAACATGGATAATTTGCATGAAAACAAGTACATTTTTGACTTATGTACCGAACATCTACAAAATGTTCAATATGAACTCAAATAATTAACCAATTGTTATAAATTTGTAATAAGTAATATAAAATGAATAATAAACCTGAAAGAGGTTATAAAGAAATTATAAAATAACCCATGTTTATTATATAGGAATATAAAGAATGAATGAGACAAGTCAGACTCAAGGTAAGGGAAATCTTAACTCAATTTCGAATCATTGAGTTAAACATCCATGTCATTGGTTTTTTTCTCAAAAAATATATGTGAATGACCTCTGATTGATTTACAATGAACATCCACTTATTTTGGGTGTATTTATATTTTTCACAAACTATTATTCTATTGATTTATCCATAAACTAATGATATGATCTTTGTAAGGGACTTCATCTCAATCTCCCTTCATTGAGGAATATTTTGACTTATACATGAAATTACTTGAAAATATATATAATCAATACCTTTGAATATTAATTTATTTAAATGGTTTTCAAAAGAAATAGTTTTCCTTGAACCATTTTACAAAATTTCAAATGGAATTTTTCATTTCAACATACGCGACGACAACAACCTTTCTACCACCGTAACCATTATTTGATATTTGGATTCTTCTAAAAGACATAGTGTTTTAAATTGAAAAAAAATTCCATATACCATTTTCATGTGTTTTGGTATTGAAAATGGTTTTTATAAAGGATTTATTATGTCAATATCTTTAAGTGATCTCTTATTATTGTAAGGTGGAAATTTTATATTTCCTTTATGCTAGTTTAATGTGTCATGTTATGGTCCTTTGGAATTGTTTATGTGTATAGGAAGTTATGTGATAAACTGAGGGTGGGTGAGCCCATGATATCTCTCCAATTAATTGGGTAATGTGATGGAGTCAAATTATAATGTTTCTTCTTAGATACTTATGGAATATACTATTATTGGTATTCCAAACATAACTATGAAGGTTACTCCCTATGTTCATGTGAAAGCTATAATGTAATTATGTCATGGATGCCACAATTTACCTTTATCATTTTTAATTTCTACGAGTTTTTGAAAAATATTAATATTTCAAAAGGTATGCTAAAGAGTTTATGTTTTGGGAGTGAAAAGTATGATTTCATTTGTTTGTATGTATTCACAGACTAATGTTTTCTTGCATTAATTTATATCCCTTAGTGAGATTTTTATGCTCATACCATATTTTTAAATGTTTTTCACATGTTATATGGATGCATAATAGAATGGAATAAATCAGGAATAATTTCATGTATAATGTAATTCATGTTTTAATTAAGGTTTTTTATTTTGTGAAATAAATTGATAGTGAGTGGAAGTGTCTACTTTGTAAATTCTGAGTTTCTATGTAATTGTTATGGCCTAATTCTATAAAATATAAAACTAAAAATATCCTCAATGTGGATTTCTTACTTAGATAAAGATTATGAAAATTTTAAGGATGTGGTCTTATAGTTTGTATTAAAGGACGGTTTACATAACCTTAATGTTCTGGGTGTTATTTAAGCATACATGCCATGTTGTATATAATCACAATGTATTAGAATATTAAAATGATTTATAGTTAATATAGATAAGTTCAATGAGTTTATGATATCATGAATATGTAAATATTGGTGTTTAACTTACTCATAAGATAGTATATGATGATTTTTCTGATATACACACACAGACGTTTTTGGTTTTAGTAAATTGATCGATCTAGCATGCACCAAAATAACAATAGATGTTAATGAAAATGTATAGGTTATCTGATTAAGAAACCACAGGAAAGGGAGAATCAATGAGAAGTATTGTGGTTATTCTAAACCAACTCTCAGGAGTCATGACTGACCACTTGATCTTTGGTGATTTTTCTAATGCATCATATCTATGAGAAATGAATCCCTGTGGATGTTTAAGTAATAATAAAAAAGGTAAGTATATTCAACAAACTACGTGTCAAGGATGTGTAAATACACACCTATGTTTTTTTAAAGGTATTATAAGATGTTATAAATGTGGAAATGATGTTCATAAAGTAACAAACTTACAAGGAAAAAATGAAGCATTCATTTGAATCCAATAAAGGGAAACAAGTTCATTATGAGGAATAAATTAAATGTTTTAAGTGTGTGGAGCATGGTCATTATGAGAATAGATTACAATGAAGTAGGTTTAGGACTGGGATCAGTAGGACCACACAAATATATTTTTACCGATACCGAATTTCATTCTAATTGGAGATAAAAATACTGAAATCAACCTATAAAAGTTATGGATTATTTGTTAGCTTTTGTCTTGAAATTATTGTATTCTATGAATATTATTAATGTATTATTTTTAGGAACAAATTAATGAGGATTAATATTGAATTTCATTGTTAATGGTTCATAAAGAATTATGAATTATTAAGAAATCTACATATAAGGTATTCAAGAGTTATGGTTGATTATAGGGTGATGAAATTTTTAAAAGTAATAATGCTCAATTGATGATAAGGTTACATTGGAAGATTTATTTTTTGGTTTGTGTGACACTTATGATTTTTATATGAAAACTGTATTTGAGGAATAATTATCTTTTATTTTTTTATAAATAATTGTAAATAATCATAAGATTTATATGATCATTGATTTTGAGGTAATTATGGGATATTACATTTTGGGATGAAAAATAAAAGAAATGAGATAAATATTAACATTAAAATATGTCAGGGTTATTTTTGGATATTTTATCTCATTTTGGGAATTTTTTAAAAATTATATAGTTTTAGAAAAAAAAGCAAACCTACAGGAAGGGTGAAAACCCATCACTTCGGACAATTCCATTTGACTTGAACCTATAACTAAAGTGCGACAAGGTTTTATCAACTACCACTTTCCTATGTGATTTCCCTCATTAGTATGGATTTTCCATTTCGTAAAATGAGATTATGGAGTAAGAAAAATGTGATATTGGGAACTTACATTTTATTAAATGGATATCTTGGGTATTGGAAAATGATTTGGGGATTAAATGATAAATGTTATTTTGCAAGAATTCACTATTTTGGGAACCCTATATGATATAGGTAAATAGAATACTATTGAATTTTATCTTGAGGAATGAAGGATGAATTATATTTGGAGGAATATATGAATTTAATTATGGACATATGTTAATTATGTTATCCATGGAAGTGATTAAACTGTCTTATAGATTATATGATTTTGGAAATTAACTTTTTTTTGAACCATTGATATTGGTTGATGTCATTTGGATATATATATATATATTGAAATTTATCTTTAAATAATATGTTATCAAATCCTTATCAATTTTTGGTTTCTAACATTGTTTTTATTAATTTGGAGAAATTTTAATGGAAATTATTTTTTAATGGTCTATGTTGAATTATTGGTATTATAGAGAAATTTTGGAGATTAAAAGTAGTTTCTCTTCATCAAATGGTTTATTATTTTGGGAGAATTGTTTTTCTGATCTTGTACTAACCATTTTGGTTGTGGTTAATGTTTAAAGGTAGGAAAACTAGATAGTTAAACTTTTTTGGATGATGTGAGTTTTTAGAAGTTGATTATAGTTCTGAAGGTGGAAAAAATTTCATCTTAAATACTCATCACTTAGAGAAAAGAGATTAAATTGTGGTGGAATTAAATTAATTGAAGAAATCATACTTTTAAATTAATTATAGTTCCTTATGATGTTATTATAAGAAGTAAATGAATTCCTTAATTATATGAAAAGGATCATCAATAAAAAACTATATCTAATTTCCTCATATAATAGGAAATCAACTTTATTTTAACCAATCACATATTTATGGTTTTTTTATAGTTTAATTTATCCAAACAATATTTTCTGTCACTCTCCATAAAGACTTTATATTTAGTTTTCCTTCCATATCCATGTTTTCTTACATGGAACCCTATATTTTTTTAACTCAAGTGACCTGTGTACTTTAATTTCTTTATTTTGAAGTGAAGGTTTTAATAAATCATTTCTAATGTGGGATTTCATTGAATTAATTTTGAAAAGTGAAACCTTAGTTAGTGAACCATAATTTAATATTGCGAGGATGGAATTTCCAAAATGGGGAAGGATGTAACATCCCAGGTAATTATAGAATACAATATTTTCATATCTATTTAATATTTATGAATTTTATATTGGTTTTACCTTAATGGGTATGATATCTACAAGAGCGTACTTTACACGTAGCAGTGGGTGTCTCCAAAATCTTACATTGCACACAAGCCAAAGTTACAATGAAAAATAATACAATATTATTATTATTATTCTAAATGGTAGTTAAAAATTATTTTTGTTGTTATAGAGAACTAATAGAACTAACTATAATATTATTAATTTTTTTTAAATATTTTTACCTTAATCTAATGAATTTTAGAGGATTAAAACTAGAATAAGTGTAATTTTAAGTACTAAATACTCTACTATTTTTAAAAGGTAGTGTTACTGTCTTTTATTGGTGAAAACTTTTTAAATATAGTTTTTGTCAATTTTAGAATTTCCATTAGTAAAAATAAACATCTTATTTACAATTTGGATAGCAAAATTCACTTTAGTATATTTTTTTGGGTATTTTTCTAATAGTGAAAAATATTTTCAAAACTGCCTTTTCATCTTATTTATTTAAATAGTTATATTATCATTTTTAATTTGTTATAAACTGTAAATGGATTATTTATTTATCATTTAATCCAATTTTGGTTGTTGGAAATAACTTATCATTAAAATTTGACATAAAAACATGTCAATGTTTTGATAGTTTTTACTACTTAAAAAACACTATTTCTATTTTCAAAATTGGAACTAATTTTATCCTAATTAATAAAAATTATTTGTTTTGAATTTGGAAAGATGGATTAAATATTTGGAATTAAAAGGTCCAAATTTTCTAAAAAGGTACCATATAATTTAGGAAATTATGAATTGTAACTTGAGTAATTATTTTTATTTACCATGTTTAAAGGCTAAATTACATAAATAATGGTAAACATAATATTATAATAATAATAAAATACCTTATCATGTGTCATAATTTTTTTGGATGATTCATGATCATCCAATATAATCTTTAGTCCGAACTTATGGCATTTGGGAGCCACTTGGTTGTGATAATGAAATTTTTTAATAATTAATTTAAATTAAAGGGAAATATAACATAAACATGTTTCTTCTTAGTAAACAATTTTAATAGGGGATAATTTAACTGAAATTTTTGAATATAAAGAGTAATTATAAATATAATATTATTTAATACATCACAATGTTTTATTTACAATTTTTATACATTATATAAAAAATATTTTCTCACACAATAATGATGCAATTATTACCTTCTTAATGAATTATTCAAATAAATGATATTATAAAAAATAAAATAAATGAAATTTGAAAATTTTGATGACAATTTTTTTGATTTATTATATAATTTTATATTTCAGTTAATGTATCCTGTTCAAATTAATCATTTTTAATGAATTTAACAAAAATAAATTACTATATTGTGTTAAAGTTGACATATATTAATTTTTTAAAAAAAATACTATTTTATTAAATTATAAAATCATCATAAAAGTATATAATTTAGAAAAAATTCATAGGTAATGTTAAAAATGTCATTAATGGTCTATTTTATGTTCTTTTTTTTATTTTATTATAACTATATTACCCATATAATGTAAATGTACAAGAAGACATGGTAAGAGTTAATTTATTTAAATAAGTGTTATATCCAAAGGATAATATTAAATATGAGACCTAAACATGTCAAAAACCAATTGGATAAGAGGATTTAAACATATCCAAATATTATCCTATAAATATATCTCTTTTTAGTTATTATAATACAAAAATAAATTTATTATAAAATAATATAACCTGACTTTCCTAGAGTGCCCTCATCACTCTTATAAGAGGCCACCACCTCTACCAATGTACTCACACCTCTCATGAAAACTGTCTCATCCAAAATCTTCTCCAATATTCTCCCAACATCCCTACCTTCCACCTAGAAGAATTAACTTGGGAAGAAGGAAAATCAAGAAAGAATTTTGGATCAAATCAGTAGAAATTACCTCATTTAAATGTAACGTCTTCTCTCAAGCTTCTTTCATTCATTTTCTTCCTAATCCAACCCATGAACTCTATTTATTCCATTATATTATAAAAACAAAATTATCATCAATATAAAATGATTTTTTATTATATAGTTTCAAACTACACTTACAAACACCTCCATCAAATGGATATATAACTTACTGTTTCTGTGTATGGCGATCTCTACCTCACAAAATGATGATTGTTCAATTTTCTCCAACCACCTCTCATGGTGGAAATTATCATGAAACTATATTTATATATGATATATATTATATTTATATATGATATATATTATATTTATATTGTTCTTATTATTATTTAATTTTAATTGTAATATATCATTATGCTTTCCATAATGTGTAAATATGATAATTTCATTTGGGGAAATGTAAACAACCACCCCCTAAAAGTGATATGACTCATTAATTCCATACATGAACTTATAAATTATGGTGATAATAACCTATTTAACATATGTAAAAAAGATATTATACTGAAATTATAATATACATATGTATCATTTATATTTCATTTTTTTAATATCATAATGAAATTAAAGTAGCATTCCTGCGTATGTACGGCCTATCATCTCCATGACTAGTAAATTTCATTTCTTATATCCAAATATTATAGAATATTCTAAATACATATATACTTGATATAAATCAAATTTAAATCATGAATATCATTCTTGAGATCATTTAATTATGACAAAATAGATAATTTCCATCAAAACAAGTGAATTTTTGAGTCAAGTACCGAACATATAAAAACTGTCTGATGTGAACTAAAATAATTATCTAATTTTTATAATAATGAAATATGTGATATAAAATAAATATTAAACTTGAAAAAGCTTTTTAATCATGTATAAATTATCATATGTTCATTATTCAGGAATATAAAAAACAAAAAAGACAATTCTAACTCAAGGTAATGGAAATAATAACTCAATTTTCATTCATTGAGTTAGACAATAATGTCATTGGTTTTAATTTTTACAAAAATATGATTGAATGACCACTGATTTTTTTAAAATAAATATATACATAAATTTTGTTTATTTATATTTTTCACACATAATTATTTCATTGATTTATCCTGAATCTAATGATATAATTATTATAAGGGACTTCGTGTCAATCTCAATTAATTGAGGAAAATATTGACTTATACAAAACTATATTTTAGATGAAATATAATCAACCCATATTACTTTGAATTTATTTCAATGGATTTAAAATGTAATATTTTTCATTTAATATTTTTACTAAATGACATAAGAACTGTTTCTTTTTAAAGAACACAACGACAACAACCTTTCTTCTTCCACAACCATTATTTGATCTTTATCATGATCTAAAACACATAGTATTTTAAATGAAAATAAATTTAATACACCATTTTCATGTATTTTTGTATTTAAAATGGTTTTTATAAAGGATTTAGTATGTCAATATCTTGATGTGATCAATTATGATTGTAATGTGTAAATGTTATTTTTCATTATGCTTGTTTTATGTGTTATGTTATGGTCCTTGGGTAGTAATTATGTATATGGGTTGTTCTGTGATAATCTGAGGTTGGGTGATCCCATGATATATATCTAATTCTTTGGTTAATGTGATGGAGGTAAATAATAATGTTTTTCCTAAGTGATTTATGGAAGTTATTGTGATATGTATTCTAAATGTAACTATGAAGGTTACTCCCTATATAGCTATGAAAGATATAATGTATGTATTTTATGGATACTTTTCTATCAGTTTTTATGAAATATTATGATTTAAAGGGATACGTTAAATATATTATGTTTTATGAGTGAAAAGTATGATTTTATTGGTTTGTATGTATTCATGGACTAGCATTTTATTTAATTTTTTTATATCCCTTTATAAACTTTTTATGGTCATCCTAGTTTTTTGAATATTTTTTCACATGTTATAATGATCGGTGAGATAAAGTAACAATTAATTATGTTTTTTATCAGGAAAATAATTCATGTTTTATTTATGGGGTTTTTTTGTGAAAAAACATTATATTGAGTGGAAGTGTCTACTTTGTAAATTTTGAGTTTTTCTATGATATTTAGAGCCGAATTGTATAAAACACTAAACCTAAAATTATCCTAAATGTGAATGTAATGAATTAGATCAATATTATATAGTGTTTAAGATCTGTACCATATATTTAGATACACCATAAAATTGATTTTTTTGAATAATATCAATGCATTCCTTGATGATGAGGGATTAAGACATACCACTTACTTGTTAATAATCACTATAATAAAACACAATGAACAATATAGATATTGAAGTTATATTTAAAATACCCCAAATAATGATAAAAATTTATATTAAATTCCCAATTGGTTTCTTAAATAGATTTAAAAGGAAAATAGGATCATAGAATAAACTATGTCTTAATGAAGGGTGTTTTGAGAAGAAACCCTTGTGGCTGAAGAAATATTTTATTAATATCCACTTGAATGATAAGGAGATATTGATGATGAAGTCAAAATAAAATTAATATTGAAAAAAATATATATTAAATATCCAATTGGAAGTAATCAAAATATTGAAAATAACCTATTTTAATAAAAGAACATCTTTCTCAGAGTAGAATGTTTTGAGATGAAAACCATAAAACCTAATGAAAATATAAATAAAAAACCATTAAAGTTGAAAATATTTAATTTTTGTGTAAAATAACATGATTACATTTAATAAATATTTTTAAATATCCAAATGGATGTATTAATAGATTTTAAAAAATATTAACCGAATTAATAAACATGTGTCTAAAAAGGATGTTTTGAGATGAATGTTCTATCTCATGTCGAAAAGAGCTTTCCAAATTCACATAAAATCCTAATTATTATATAATATTTATTATATATATATGTATCCAAGAACCATATTCATCAATTTTTAATTTTATAATATCCATTAATAAACTTTTGGTTATTATTATTATTTTTATTTTCCCGTACACCGGTCATTTAGAGTAGTTTTGTAAATATTTCCATTACTCAGTATGTATCGTGACAATGGATGAAATAATTGTAAAATTATCTCATAACATTGTGACTAATAATATTTTTATTTAAATAATTATTATATATTTTATATACTTTTATATCCAAACAAGTGGGTGGTGATTGAAAAGGAAACTCAATTCATTTGAAAGCAGTAATCAACACATATTGATCATTAAAATTTCTATTTCTCAATTAATGTGATGAAATGAAGGTAAATGAATTTTTTTTGAATTTTGGAATAATATTTATATTATATATATCATATTTATTCATCCATTATATCCTTTTTTTAAAACCACATTTGGATGTGAAAAAAGAATGTAAGATGTCACTTTGTGGAGGTAGTAATCTATGAAATAAAACAACATAGCTTTTATTTTTCAATGTAGATATAATGGAATTAATAATAGTGATTAGATTAAAATAAAAAATATTATTTTCATAATCATTCTGATTTCATTGTATTTTTTTGGATATAATATATTTTTAATAGAGAAATTAATGGGAAAAAGTTTTAAAAAAGTGAACACATAAGTTTGATACATGACCTTTACATTGGGGATTTCCATGGAAGTGGAAGAATTAAGATAACATCATGAAACTCAGGTATTAATTATGATAAAATTAATTTTGTGTGATATTTTTTTAGTAGAGGTGAAATGAATATTAGAAAGTGATGTGTAAACATGGAGGGGTGGAATTAATCCCCTTTTATAAGTCAAGGGAATAGACCTTCATAGAGTACTATTTAACCATTAATGGAATCATTATATTATTCCATGGTCATTAAATCATAAATTTAAATATAATTGAGGGTTGGGTCATAATCAGTATAGAATCATCATACATGACATTTTACACATGTATTAACCGTGTTTATACTCTTTTACTAGATTGTATGACATTATAACATTTTTATTTTTACCATAGAAACTATTTATATACAATGAAATCAATAATTTAAATATAATAATATAAGGTAATACCAATTAAAATTTTCATTTTTCAGGAAAAATAACCCCTTTATTTTTTCTAATTAAATTTCTAATTATGAATAAACAAGATTATATATTATAATGTATAATATATAAAATAAAATTTCAATAAAGAACAAATTTTATCCATTATGTGTTCTTTAATAATATCTATTATTTATTTCTATGTTAATGAGTTTTAATATTGTTCTATAAAAGATAAAAAATAATATTATAATAAAAAATTAATGTGGATCAATTTGATTTATTACATAAAAATGACTTGATATTAATGAAATAAATATTTTAAAAATTGTGTTAACATTACCATAGGAATCAAAAATATTAGTGAAAATATTTTATTTCTTCTAAGAAGAAACAAAATTAGCATATGATTATATTTTTAACTGAAATAATTACTCTATTTAATTATATTTAATTTCTATATGGGATAATGTTTACCTTTTCGTATAAGTGCATAAATTTAGTTTTTAGTGTGAAGTATTGAATGAGTTTAAAAAATATAATCTTGTGTTTCATGAATTATAGATATAATTTTAAAATGAAATAAATTAACTATTAATGAAATATATTATATATAATATTGGTTTTTTTTATAAAATTATGTCATTGTTTTTTTAATGTGATATATTTTAGCAATATCATTAGTTTTACGATTCACCTATATATGGATTGTCTGAGAGAATTGTAAAAAATTAATCATAGGATAATGTTATTATTATTAATTCAAAAAATAGGTTTACTTTACAATGATACTATTATAATATATAATATATATATATATTAAATTAAAAAATATAAGTTATAAAATCAACTTCATTTTTTTGAAAACATTTATTTTAATCATTAAGGGTTCTTATTATTGTTTTATATTAGTTTTTATTTTTTGTAATGTTCATATGTTAGATTATATAGAATAATATTTTAAGGTATAAATTTAGTTTAGTGAGAAAAAATATACAATACATAATGAAATTGTTCTTTGAAAATAAATTTTACATTTATAATGAATAAAAATTAACAAATACCATTTATTAATCATTTATTTTTTAACATGTTATTTTTAATACACCGTTGATATTGAAATAATCATTTAAGTGTAAAATATACAACAAATCATATTTTATTATTAACAATAATATACAATTATAACATACAGATACATATTTATAATATTTTAATATGAAATTTTCAATTTCATTGTGATTTATATTATTTTAAATTTACCAATTAACAATACTTAACCTTAGTATACTTATTGGATACAAGAAAAATGACCCTATTTCATTCCTTTGTGTAGTATCACTAATCGTATTCTGTTCACAATTATCATTTGCACAATTTTTATCTTATATCAAACTAAATGGTCTCTCCTTTTCTGTTATTATTTATCATTATCGATTTTTGTAATACTTATGGTCATTATTATAGGATAATGTGGTCTATGGGAGAATATAATTCTAATGAAATTATTCTTTTCAATTTATTGTCACTATTTAATTTTTTCATTTTAATTGGTGTAATCATAAAATATGATTAATAGTAAACTACATATGATACATGGTATCAAATATGTTTTTTAAAGTAACAATATATTTGAATAAATTTTTTTTATATTAGTTCATATTTTTATTCGAAAAATATCCTGAAAATTAGTAAATATTACGAATGAATAGTGGTATGATAAAAATAATTATTGGGAAAATGTTCCCCCTAAAACCATGGGCATTAATGTGAGGGTCCGGTTAGACCAGTGACATAACGTACTCGTATATAACATCTATGAATTAGAAATTCATTAATCAAATAGATATAGAGGATTATTCATAGATATGGTTGAATTAGTTAGTGAAATTGTGTCAGGAACATTTGTTCTTCAAAAATATTTAGTATATTTGGATCCTGACTAGTGTTTTTCACATTTTATTGGGGGTTATGGTATAACAATTTACTAAGGATCATTATTCAACTTATTAAAATCATTATAATGAGATTAAGTGTGACGTGTGTAGAGATTTTTGGTTCTTTTATGATAATTAATATAATAATGTGCTAATTTCAAGATAGTTTTATGGGAATTATAACATTAAAGTGATCATGTTGAATGATGAGGTTAAAAATAGATACCTGTGGATACTTCTTGAGGATGATAATTATTATGTTCATGATGTTGTAAGACCCAAAAAATATTGAGACATAGAAAAAATTTAACAAATTTTTTTTCCAAATTTGTGTTTATGGTGTTTTATGGATTTTGGTGGGATTTAAAGAGAAAAGGAGTCAATATTTCATTAGTTGATCATGGTTCTATATAAAAATATTCATACAGGTAACAACTCATGTCAAAATAGGGGAATTTTGGAATTGAAATAGGAATAATGTGATAAATAATTTAATGATGGTGGTTTTTAATTCCATGACACAAGGATTTCTGGTGGGATGCTACAACATAAAAATATGTCAGGGAGCAGGTGCTCATCTCATCACACAACTGGAGGGTATTTTCCCCGATGGGCTAGATCATAAAACAACATATGTGCAATGGATTTTTATTCTTCACTAAAAGGAGGTTTTATTACAACAGTCAGTGTATTTATAAATAAATTCATGAAACACTGAGTCTTCATAGAACAATTTTTTATAACCTTTCTAGTAAACAAAGTTTTTCTACCTCTGTGATTTGAAATTTGAAAAACCGACAAACACAATTGCGATTGAAAATATATTTGGAGTATGATAAGACAAACAAAATTTTTAGTGAATATTTACATATTCTTATGAATAATAATATGAATAGTAATAAGAACCTCATGACTAGTAAATAATAATATTATTTTATTGTCTTATGGGTATATAATAATGAGATATGGATTAACTTTTCAAGGTGATATAAAAAAATTACAGTTTTAAAATTGTGTTTTTTTGAATATGTTTTGATTTTATTTTAAAAATATATTAAACATATTTAGAAAATTATTTTAGAATAATAGAGTTCATTTTTGAATTATACACTTCGAAAAATTGTTAGGGTGAATTTTTGGTATTTTTCTACAATACATTAATTTTTAGTGAATAGTGAAATTCGATAATTTACGAAATGTACTAAATAAATGAATTTTTTCATCATGCATGAGTCTGGGATGATATAAATGACCATTGAATCGATATCACATTCAGTTACTATTGTTTTTTGTCACAATAATCAATAATATTGGATTTATTTGAAAAAATAATTAAATAATGATTAAAATAATGGGAAAAAATCATCCCCTCCACTATAACCCCCCCTCCCCCCGCACTCCCACTTCTATTCACTCCTACACTGCCTTTTGACTAGTATAATTTATTCTAAAATTTACTCCCAATATCCTCCCCTTGTTTATAATCACTTGATCTCATAAAATGATAAAAGACTCTCCCCTAAAGATGCTCTTAATGAAGATTATTTCAAGAGGTAAATTCCTCTTTTCATTTCTTTTATTTGAAGTTTATTTCTCTTATTTTTATTTCCTCACCTCTCATTAAATACAAATTTTGTTATGAATATAGTAGATTACATGTATAGAACTCTTTTATGATAAATGAATAATTATTCATCATCTGCCATTTCAACATCTTTTATACTAGTAATGAAACCACTATCCGATATGTATTAATTTATCACATTCAAGGATGACAAGTTTCAAATTTCAATTAAAATATTCATTAATGGTCATGATACAATTTCGGTAGATTAACTCATCTATAATATAGGTATTATAACTTATTTTTGTTTTTGAATTATTTGGAACACATGATATTAATTTAGAAATTAAAATGAGTTCGTTGTCAACAAGAACCACAAATTAACCCAAACAGTTGTTTTCAACGTTTTATATAATGTATCATATTCACTCAAAATGACCAAATAAATTTTATAACCATGTAATTTTATGTCTGTTCACTAAAAATATTAAACTTCTATTCTGGATGACCATTCACATTCTACATGTTTATCCATACATGAATAAAAGTAAACAGATCATGAAAACCTTGGAAGAAAACACTCTCAAACAATGAAATTGAATTTCCTAACCCATAAAAATGCCATGAATGAACCTTAATAAGGTTATAATATATCAATTAAATTTATATGAGGTTCTGGACTCAGTAATTTATAAACCTAAATTTTATTATTCAGGTCATTCAGATCAAGTGAGGCACACCTTCAGAATTAAGGTAAGGGTTTTCTACCTGAATATCCTTTTTTCATTCGGGTACACTTATTATCTACATAACTCAATTAAATTCTTCTTTATTCATATTTAATCCTCATATAATCTACGATAAATATATATATATTTGGACCAAACATAATCCTAATTTCATTTATGGGGAGTTATATGTTTTAAAAGTATCTGTCCAAAATTCTTCCCAAAAGTCAAGCCAAATTCAAGGGAATTTCTCAAATTCTTACCTATTTTCAGAGGCACTCTATAATCTATTTATATAAACCACTATATTTATAAGAAAAATAATTTTATTATTAAAATAATATCTAACTTCACTTCTAATGTTTAAAAAATAATTTTCCAATAGAGCTCTTATTTTCATTGTAGAAGAGTATTTATCTCAAGAATTACTCGATGATTTTAGAAGAGCATATTTATCTGTTTCAATAATATTGTTGATTATTATGTATAATTGGGTTTAATATTTTATTATATCATTTAAAATATTTAATTTAATGTTATATTATTATTTTGGACGTGTATGTGCTATCTTAAAAGAATTCACCAATTTATTCTAACTAGTTAGTGTTTATGCTTAATGTTCGGGGAACATTAATAAAATTTCATATGTTAGTTTCAATATGAATGTATATATTTTTTATGTTTATCCCCATTTATATGAGGAATGAATTGGAATTAATAAGTAATAGTTGTGTCATTCTATATCCCCACGATGCATTACTATGTCTCACAAAAAAAACTACGGTCATGGCATAAGTCCTTTACAAAATGATTATTTTTGGTCCTCTAATGAGGCCCTGAAGGTATGGTTATGATGTATGACATTATTCATTACCTCATTATGAATCCAGTAATTTAATTTTCATTATCTTATTCCACAAGTAGAATACCCATGATTATTCTTTATTATGGAATTTTTAATTGGGCTCTTATTTCTTCCATAATGTCTCCAAGTTCATTTTTAAAGGCATGTGTTTTTTAGTTATTTGTAATTACTAATGTTTATGTTTATGATATACTCTACCATAATTTATAACCTTATAGATAATTTGAGCTCACACCTTTCTTAGGTTTTATTTTCCCAGGACATGAAGTGGTGTTTTATGAATGACATGTAGAAATAACCAAGAGTTATGGATGTTGTTAATGGAGTTTCTAAATTGGTTTCCATTTCAAGATGTAATATTAAATACATGTTTGTATCATGTTTCTAAATCTAATAAACTAAATAGTCATTCTGGATGCATATTCCTCATTTATAGGTCAATGTAATAAAATAAGGCACCAGCTTCGAGAATCTGGGGTTGGGTTCTTACAGTTGGTATCATAGGAAGTTTAGTAGAAAACTTGGAAACTATATATAAAAAATGCAGATTATTGAACAAACCCCTAATATAGTCTTTGGGGATAATCATACAATACCATCCTAGAATTTTTGGTAAGAATTATATTATAATTATATTTCTAGTAAATACTACCCTTTCTAGATACTATAATCGAATGTGGTTATGGAATAGATGTACATAGGAGTGAAAACATCGACAAGGAGTTTAGGGATTAAACCAGGGTAGCCTGTTACATGAAAACGGGCCTTAAAATGACCCTAGTTTGACACTAATGGGGGATATGTATAGTATTATTCATATTTTTTTATTTCTATTATGAAGGATTTAAATGTAAATTTTTCATCAAAGAAACCATGTTTATGATTGTGAGATTAGCTATGTATAGAATTTCAATTTATGTTAAGTATTTTCTATGTTGATCTTATACATTATGATTCATATCCTAATATAGTGTATGAAATTATTTAGAAATGGAGCATAGTGGGAGGAATGGAAAACACATGAACACACGAGTAACATGTAGGGATTTCACTTCGATGCAAGATAATGATATTGGCTCTGGTGCTATGACTAGTTCTGATCAATTAATAACTATACTTGGTCAACTAACTAAGGATATAAATAATAACCTTACCAATATGGAGCATCCAGATCCTTAATATGGGGTACCTATATTAGATCTCTTTATGCAAAACCAACCTATATCATTAAATGGTACTACAAACCCTTTTAGAGTGGAGAAGCATATAAGTTCATTAGAGAAGATATTTCTCACTATGGGATGTAACGAAAGAGAGATGGTTTTCATGGTAGTTTATCAACTATCGGGAGATACAGATCCATAGTGGTCTTTAATCCAAATCACAAATGATGAGGAAGAAATATATGAAGTGGAATGAAGTTATTTTAAAGAAATATTCTTTGAAAAATACTTCCCTCAGGCACAAAATGCAGTTATGGAAAATCATTTTGTTAATCTGATGAAAAAATTGGATGAGAATGTTTCAAATAATGAAGATAAATTCACATGGATAGAAAGGCATGTTGTGAACTACAAAAATAAATCAAGGGGTAAGATTGATTGATTCATTGACGGTTTAAATACATTCCTATGAAAAGATCCAGTCTCTTAATGATTCTCATCATTTAAAGATATATTATTAAGTGCCATCAAGTTAGAAATAGAATTATCTACATCTTATGATTTTAAGGTAAATCAAGAGAAGAAGAGGTAAGCTGAAAACTTTTGAGAAATAAATAAGAAAATGGGGAATAAGGGATGTTTTGGCCTTCCACCCTATGATAATTATCGGAAGAGACATCACGGTACTTTCCTGAAGGGTATGTGTGTTTCTTACAATTGTGGAGAAAAATTCCACCTATATTGGGATTATAAGGGGAAGAAAGAAGATACCAATGATCAATGCTAAAATTACAGGGAGAGGGGACATCATTCATATTATTGTCCTATTCATCAAGAAAACATTCCCCAAAGAAGGCCAAGGGAGTAAGGCCAAGAATATGTGGTCAGAACTCTTAGGTTGAAGTTCCTAACAATGTGCTGGAATGTACTTTAATAATTTCCACAAAATTTACCAATGATTTATTTGATTATGGATCATAAAATTATTTTATATAATCATATTCATCCAAGAAAATTAGATATTTCAAATTTTTTTGATAAGGGAGTTGTCATTCTAAACTCTTAAAAGAAGTATCATTGAATCAAAGGTGTGTGAGGTAGTTCCCATTATGGAATATACATGTTATTTATCATCAGATATTATTATCATAACCTTGATTTACATTGATATAATCCTCAGTATGGATTATATTTCAAACCATTATGAAAACATTTATTGAAAGAATAAATAAGATACTATTTTTTAGGATGGTGTGGAATGCATTATCATTAATGTAGAAAAATCACCATTTAATTATCATATAGATACACCCATAGTAGATCTACTTAATTAAATTATTTGGGAGGAAGGTAATTAAATAACTATGGGTTAGTAATGGAATGTTATAATTGGGGACATACCTATTGTGAAAGAATATGTTGATGTGTTTCTAGATGATTTTCTTAGAAATCCTTCAGAGTGGGAAATAGAGTTTTCTATTGACATAATTCATGATTCAAGGCCCATATCAAAGACCAATTATATAATGGATGCTATTGAATTCTTGTAATTGAAGAAACAACTAGAGGAATAGGGTGATAAAGGATTTATTATCCTAAGTGTTTCTCCACTGGGAGCCACTGTTCTTTTCGTTGTGAAGAAAGGTGGATCTAAGAGGTTGTAAATTGACTATAGGGAAGTCAATTCTATAATAATATAGAACAAGTATCCCCTACCTAAAATTTATTATTTATTTGACCAACATCATGGAGCCAAATATTTTTCAAAGATTGATCTTCGATCTAGGGATCATCTATTGCGTGTGAGGGAAGAATATATTCCAAGGATAGAATTTCAAACCAGGTATTGACATTACGAGTTTACAGTAATGACTTTTGGACTGACTAATGCACCCTCTGTCTTCATGGATCTATTGAATAGGGTTTTGAAGGAATATCTTTATGACAATGTGGTGGTAATTATTGATGATACCTTTTTATACAACAAAAACTACGAATATCATGAAAAAGAGTTTATCACTACTATGATGACTCTTATAAGAAATGAATTATATGGGAAGTTCAGAATGTGTGAATTTTGGATTCAATCAGTTTCTTTTCATGGACCCATTGTCTCTAAGGACAGAATATCTATTGATCATGTGAAGTAAAAGGCTTTTTAAGAATGTCTTAATACATCAAACATAACATAAGAACACAGTTTTATCAGTTTAGCAGGATATTATCTATATTTCATTCAGAACTACGTCCGTTTAGCGAACCCAAGAACCAAGAATACACGTAAATGGGGTAACTTTGTAAAAAATAATATGATGACTATTTAGAAGATTTGAATAGGAGATTAGTGAATTCTCTAATCATTACTCTACCATCGGTGAATGATGGGTTTGTGATCAATGGTGATGCATCAAATAAAGAACTTGGTTGTGTCCATATGCATAATGATAGAGTTTTTGTATATGCATCAGTGAATTTAAAAATTCATGAACAAAACAATCCTAAACATGATCTTGAGTTAGCTGGTGTGATCTTTTCTCAAGAAATATAGATACACTTTCTCTATGGTGAAAGATGTGAGATATAAATAGATCAAAAGAGTCTGAAGGATATCTTCTCACAGAAAGAACTCAACATGAAGAAAATGAGATGTCTCAAACTACTCATGCTTTATGATTTATCTATACACTACCACCATAGGAAAGGAAAATAAGGGATTTGATTCATTGATCAGGAAGGATGATTGTGATTTAAACAAAATGGGGATTGAAAGGGATCCTATATTAATGGATCTAATAAGGATGAACATTATAGTTATCAAAGAATGTGAAATATAATTACGTTTTCAATTGGTTTCCCAAACATATATATTAGAACAGATTATAAACTGTTAGCCTAATGATGAGAACCTTTAAAATAAAATTTATGCTGTGAATGATTGGATATTGGAAGACATTGTGTGTGAAGAGGGACTTCTGAAATTCTGGAAGAGACATTGTGTTCCAACTATACCTAAGCTAAAAATGGTCTTTTGGATGATTCTCATAGCTTGAATATCTCTATACACCGTTTTAGCACTAAAATTTATAGTAATTTGAAGGAATATTTCAAGTTGGACAACATGAAGTGGGAAATTGGTAATTATGTATCAAGATGTTTAGAATATAAACTAGTGAAAGCTGAATGATAACATCCTAGAAGATTCATGCAACCTCTACTTGTTAATACTTGGAAATCAGATGAAATCACATTGGATTTTGTGACTGGATTATCCAAAACTGCAAGAATGAATGTTGCAATATGGGTAATTGTTGATTAACTTACAAAATATGAACATATTTTCTCTATAAGGGATGATTTTACACAAGAGAGGGTTGCATTAATCTATATCTATGAAGTTCTAAGACTTCATGGAGCACCTATTTCAATTTTTTATGATTGAGATACTTGATTCAAATCGAAATACTTGAAAATTCGTTAGAAAGATTTTGATATTGTGATTCATTTGAGTACATCTTATCATCCTGAAACTGATGGGAAATCAAAAAGAATGATCCAAACATTATAAGGAAAGTTGAGATCATGCTCGCTCGACATTTAATATATGTGGGATTAGTATTTACCCCTGGTGGAGCTTTCCTATAATAATAGTTTCCATTTTATTATTCAAATGGAACTATATGATTCATTACAGAAAAAGAGAATTCGCACACCAACATGTTGGAATTAAGTTGGTGAAGAGAAGATAGTGGGTGTAAAGCTTGTGGAGAAACCACATTAAAGGTAAAGACTATTCAAGGCCCTGTCAAGGTATCTCAATGTAGAAGAAAGAAATACTAATAATATAAGGATGGATTTGGAATTTAAAGTGGGAGATCATGTTTTCTTAAATGTATCTCTGTGGAAGGGTGTTATAAGATTTAAGAGGAAAGGGATACTGAGCCCTAGGTACATATGCCCTTTTGAAATTCATGAGAAAATTATAGCTATTTCATATTGTTTGGCTATGCCGCCTATCCTGTCTAAAGAATACAGTGTGTTATATGTCTCATTGTTGAGAAAGTAAAAGCTAGATCCAATGTATGTCCTCACATCTGAAGGTATAGAATTGGAATAGAACTTATCTTAATTGGAATATCCTATCTGGAATTAGGACACTAAAAACTAGGTGTTGAAGAATCAGATGACTCGATTGGTAAAAATACATTAGAAAAATCATAACATATAAGAGGTAACATGGGAGCCTAAGAAGATATGATGAAGAACTGCAAAAAATATTTTCGTGAGGTAACATTATGGTAATTTCCAGGATGAAAATTTTTAAGGAGGTTATAATGTAACAACCCAAGGATTTATAAATAAATAAATGAAACACTTAGCCTCTACAAAATACCACTTTTTTATAACCTAGATAGTAAAAACAATTTTTCCACCTCTATGATTTGAATTTAGATAAACTGAAAACATGGTTGCGTTCAATAAGATATTTATAGTCTGATAAGGAAAACTATTTTTTTGTGAATATAAACACACCCATAAAAATAGAAATATTAATAGTAATATGGATCTTAATAATAGTAAATCATATTAATTTTTTAGTGTCTTATGTTTATATGATAATGGGATCTTGATTAATTTTTCTAAGAGATATAAAACAAATTATAGTTTTAAAATTTTTATTTTTTGGATAAATTTTGATACTATTTAATAAAAAACTATTCATAATTAGAAAAATATTTTCAAAAATTAGATTTCATTTTTAAATTCTACATGTTCAGAAATGTTTTGGGTGAATTTTTTGTATTTTTCTAAAATTCATAATTTTTTTGTAAATAGTGAAATTTGATAATTTAAGAGATTTGATAAAAATTGAAATTCTGTATCATGATTGAGTCATGGATTATGTAAATGACCATTGGTTAAAATTCACATGAAATTAATACTATTTTGGGTCTCAATCATCAACACTATTATTTGTCTTTGGAAAAATAATAAAATAATGATTATAATAATGGGAAATCACTCCTCCCCTTCACTATAAACTCCCTCCCATTCCCTCTTTTCATCACTCCTATCAAGCCTTGGGACTTGTCTAAATACTTCCCACATAACATCCCAAGCTCATCCACCATGTCCATCAGTCCTTGGTTTGATAAAAAGAACAAAACCTATCCCCTAAAGAGGCTCTCAAGGAAGAGTGCTTCAAGAGGTTAATTCCTCTGTTAATTTTTTATATTTTGAGTTACATTATTTTCTTTTTCATTCCTCACCTATCATTTAATCCCAATGTTATGATGAATCTTACACCTTAAATGTTTTATAATGTTATTATGACAAGGGAATAATTCTTCATCATCTCTCATTTCCCCTTCTTTTATTATAACAATGAAAACACAATCCGAGATGTGTTGATTTATCATATTCAAGGATGACATGTTTTCAATTTCTATTACCTTATTCAATTATTGTCATGAAACCATTTAGATGGTTGAAACAGACTATAATATTTTTTAAAACATATTTATGGTTCTAGAATCCTATTATACACATGATACTAATTTATAAATCCAAAATGAGTTTATTTTGATCAAAAACCACCAATTTAACCATACAATTGTCATCAAAGTATTATATAATGATTCATCAGCACTTCTAATAACAATTTTTTTTATAAACATGTAATATTCAATTTTTTCAATAATAACCTAAAACTTCTATTATGGGAACCATTATCAGTCTAAATGTTTATCCGTATATGAATATAGGTAAACTGATCATGAAAACCAAGAAAGAAAACACTCCCAAACAATGAAATTGAATATCTTAACCCATAAAAAGTACATGAATAACCCTAAATAAGGTTATAATAAATCAATTATATTTAGAGAAGGTTATTTAATAATTAATATATGAACCTAAATTTTATTATTCAGGTCATTAAGATCATGTGAGGAACACCTTCAGACTTAATGTAAGGGTTTTCTACATGAACCTCCATTTTAATTAGGGTAACTCTTATTGTGTACTTACTGAATTTAAATTCTTATTTATTTACATGTAATCGTTATATATTATGTTAGAATTTTATTTATATGTGTACCAACTAGAATCATACTTCATTTAGGTAGAGTTATATGTTTTAAAAGGATCTTTCACAGATTATTCCCGAAATACAAGCCAAATTCCTTGTAATTTCTCAAACTCTTATCTATTTTATAGAAAATATATTGTATTTTTATAGAAACCAATATATTTATAAAAACAATTATTAGGAAAATACTATCTTTATTCACCTATTGTTTTATAAAAATAATATTTCAAAACAAATCTTCTTTTCAAAGTAAAAGAACATTTATCTCATGAATTACTCGAAGATTTTATAAGAGCATCTTCACATGTTTCAACACTATTTTTTCTTATAATGTACTATTGGGATTAATATTTTATAATATCATTAAAAATATTTTATTAAATGGTTTATTATTTGTTTGGATGTGTATGTTCTATCTTAAAACCATTCACCAATTAACTCCTAATTGTTAGTGTTCATGCTTAATGTTTGGGGAACAAAGTTGACATTTCATATGTTAGTTTCAAAATGAATTGTTATGTTGTTTATTTTTATCTCCATTCATACGAGGAATGAATTTGTCTTAGTAAGTGACATTTGGGTCCCTCTATAGCCCATTAATGCATCGATATGTCTATTGAGACAAACGATGATCCTTGCACAAGGCCGCGACAAAATGATTATTTATAGTCTTGGTATGAATCCTTGACGGTATGGTTGTGATGTTCAAAATTATGAATTATATAATTATGAAACAATAAATTCAAATTTCATGAGGTTATTATACTAGTAAAATACCCATGATTATGCTTTAATATGGCATTTTTAATTCATCTCTTATTCATGCCATAATGTGTTCAAGTTAGTTTTTAAAGGCATGTGTTTTGAGTTATTCAACATGCATAATGTTTATGTTAATGATATATTTGACTATATTTTTTACCCTTACTGAGCATTTGATCTCACCCATTTCTTATGATTCATTTTCCTAGGAAATGAAGAGGTATTTCATGAATGACATGAAGATATAACCTAGTAGTTATAGATGTTGTTGAAGGAGTTTCTAAATTGTTTTTCATTTCAAGTTGTAATGTTGAAATTATATATGTATCTTGTTTCCAATGATTATAAACTAATATTTATTTTAGGATACATATTATTTTATTATATTCCAATGTAATAAAATAAGGTACTGACTCTGGGAATAGGGTTCGGGTTCTTACAATTATTCCACGATGTTCGTGATCATGAAGAAGTGGTTAGTTCAGTTCTATTTAATTTCCCTCTAATGAGATATTTTCTGGGAAATGTTTGATCAGAATGAAATGAATTTTCATACTATTTTTAGGGTTTTCTATGCATGTGAATCACAAAATCATATATGGAGTAATGCAGTAATGTTTCCCAACACAATTTATTTTAAACAGAGGTGGCAGAGTTTAAATATATAACACCTCGAGGTATATGGTTTATTTGAACATGAAGTGTGGGGAGTCCATTTGTTTGGTTCCATTTCCCCATCATTTAAATCCATTATCATCAGATGATTTTTAATGTATTACTACAAAAATTATGTTTAGATGTCCTAATATGTTCCTCCACTCACTTCCTATTCAAAATTTCAATTATTTGGAATGTTTAATATTAGGGGTTTTAAAACTGTTTCACCAGATCATTGAGGAATTGAGTTAGTATAATGGGTCATGGTTTTTTTGCCAAATTTAATGAAGGAACTTATATGGATATAAAAAAATGTCACAAATATATTATATTTTTGAAATCCATTTGATAAAATTATTTATTATTTTAATTTTCTGGATATAATAACATAAAGACATAGGATAACATTTATGGGGTTTTTGGATAGGACGAGGTGAATAATAATATTAGGTCAAACCCTTTTTCTCAAGGTTTCAATGAGGGTATATCACTGAGAGATTAAAAAATTTATTACCTAATAAAAGGAATGTTATTAAATATTTATATTAATTATATGTTCATTCTAAATAATTTTGAAACCTCTTAAAAGAAGTAGGTTATCTAGGTTGGTGATGATGAATTTTCAATGTTTTTCATAGAATTTATCATGATCTCTTAGTGAGGAAAACTATTATCATGAGGTATATGGAAATCAATACATTTTATTTAAAAATTTATGCATATATTTTATTGATTTTCTGTGTGTGTAACCAGGTGTGAGAAACCTATAATAGTACAACTTTTTTTCTTTATAGGGAAGGATTAATGAGTTGATTAGAATCTTAATGATTTATTGAGTGTTATGTATTTATTACAGTTAAAAAGGCTATTTAATCCATGTGATAAGATCGTTTTAATATTAATTAGAACTGCATAGGATTATAACTAGTGATCAATAGATTTAAAAAATTAGAGATGTTTAATTGACATGTGATTCATTCAATGAGTGATGGATACTGTAATTCCCTTTTAATGTAATTATATTTTCAATAAGATATATGATAATTAGTGTTTATATAATGGTGACCAATAGTTAATAAAAATGGAACATTATATATTTTTATATAATATACATAGAATATTTAGATCATGATAGGCCATCTAAACACTATGGGTTGACTAGATGGTTATTGATGGCTATTTTCCCATGGGATATTAATAACACACATAGCCAATGGAACCATGAGGGGTATAAATTTGTCTAACATGATTCATGGGACTTGTATAGAATCATTGAATATTTTATGAAAATGGGAAACTATTTATTGTTTTGGATAAGTAGTGATATACCCTTGAGATTGTAATTTATTTTGGTTATTTTCGATGATAGTGCAGAACCAAAATAGATTATGCTAGAAAAGTAGGGTGATGAATCTATCTACACAAATGAAATATATTTATTCCTATCGTTTAGTTAAACAAAATAACACATTAAAGTCTTCCAATGTAAAGAGTAATAGATCCATTTATGCACTCTAAAACCTCACCATACCATGTATTACAGAAAATGGAAAATTTAAAACAACGTAATATTTACAATGTTTGGCCTCATTGTGAGACACTACGCCTTATTATGTTAAAATAATTTCATGTAGACATAATTTATTATCACTCTTTGGATGTATTTATTACATGCAGGGTATAATTTATCACACAATGGTTAGGCAGGTATTAACATAAACCTATATAGAATGAAAAATACACCTACTATATTTATGGTGTTATTTATAAAATAACAACATGTTCTTAGATAATGTTATTTATAAAGGTTCCACCAATTCATATAAGTTCCTCGATATGTATATAATGAACCAAATATTCCCTGATGAAATGGATATTTATATTTCATGAATATGATATTTTTTAGAAGGACATAGATTCCCCACATAATATTCGATTTATATAATACACATCAGTATCATCAGAAGATCATTAGGGGGATGCCATCATGAATGGGAGAATTAATTAACAAACACATATACTCTCCAGAATAGAAAGTGTTGAAATTTTAATAACAACTTATAAAAATACCACATAGATGATCCTTTCTCATCAATCTCATTATTTATCATTTTTTTCAACTGGTGATCCTCAATAGCAATATTATCAGATCTATTTTACTTTTCCTCTTCGATATATGGTTTAATTTTCTTGGTTACTATGGATTGGAAGTATTTATAATAAATCTATTATATATTTTTTACTTATAATATATTCATCAAAATAAATGAATTGAATTATCACTCTTCAATAAGCATTTATATTATTTCAATATTCTCAGACACTAATGACCATAATTTCTTTTCTTATAATCATATGTCATGTTTCAATGATAAAAATATAATAATATAATCAAGAAATATATTTGATTAAAACATTTATCACCCCAATATCTTATGAAATATTTCTTCTTAAATTAGTAGAATTTGATTGATAACATTCCTTACATGAAAACCTTATTATAAATGAAACTTTATATAATATTTTATTATATATCATTCATTGGATTGATGATTTTGAATCTTATTAACCGCATTATGAATTTTTTTATAATGTTTTATGAAATTAAATATTTTTTATAAGTACTCAATTTTTTGGTAATCTCGTTTGATAAATAAATGGCTTATTATTCAATGAAATGTATTTTTATTCATGTTATGTATTTTTATGTAAATAGAGTATATTTATCACTATTAAAAAATAATTTTAATTGAATATATTGAAAAATAAAATGAATAAATGGATAATTATCCATACAAAAGTTATATAAATCATATTAATGATGATAAAATGATATAAAGGGAAAACATGTATTTTTCTTCATAAAAATGTTTTATGTGTGTAATTTTTTTAGATTAATAATTTAAATTAATCAATATCAATTATTGGATTTAGTTATATGCATATATTATATATTGAATAAAACATTTTAACATTCATGTTTTTATTTTTATCAGAAAAATAATGACTATAAAGTTATCATATGATTTAAATTATGTTTTCCTAAAAAATGATAATTATTGAATTTTATGTGTCGATACTATAAATAATTAAATAAAATTGTAATTTTTTTACAATAAGGTTATATTTTTGAAACTATAATATCATAATTACCTCAATGTGATGCTTTTTTGTTTATCAGAAAAGGAAATGTTTTCAATGAACGGTAGAAAATAATGATTTATATAAAATTTCCTTTTCATTTAAAATATTTACAATATAAAACATTGTTTAATAATTTAATTTAAATTATAAATATATTATTTAAATTAAGAAAAATCTATTTTATGAAATTATAGATGAAATTATTTATAATTTTTCTTTAAAGAAATTACTATAATTAAATAAAAAATAAAATTTTCTAGAAAATTATTTTCATATCATTTCTGGGATTGATTGTAAAAGTCATTCCTACCAATTATATGAGCATAATTTTATATAAATAAATAAATATTTGGAATCATTGTTTATAAATTTTTTTAATGTGGAAAATTTCATTATTTCATTTTATATAATATATTTGAAAAAGGGCCAGTTAACACAGTAAGAGTTTAAATTATTAAAAGGGATCAAACTAAAATGATATGGGATAGAAGCATATAAATATAGCATAAATACAATTTGATTTTTATTTTCAATCCCCATATAATATCTTATCTTAATATAATTAATTTTGGATTCACTCATGATTTTTAGGATATTAATATATTTTAAAATTTTGAAACATTCTAACTGTTTCCACTCCTACACTTATAAAAAGACACCCCTCTCTTATATTATTCACACTTAAAGAGCCTATTAAATTATCCAGGAAATGACCAAATACATTAATAAAACCCCAAAAAATCAGCATCTCCTAGATTTCGTATATTATTAACCATTCAAGGAATATGGTTTATGCTAATGGATGTTTCTCAAAGAAGATGTATAAAACTTAACCGAGTACATTAAAATTTATTTATTAATCAAAAAAATTATAAACCATTTTAATCCATAATTACCTAATGAATATAGTATTATCAATATAAATATATGTTATTATGATGACATAAAAACCACTTTCCACATCATTTATATAAAATGGGAAATAAATCTATCATTATTGCATAGCTGTGAACTACTTTCCCCACTTAACGTTATGATTTGTTTTACATCACCATATTGAATGGTTAGTTATTATGATGGATTTAATGTCTATATAATAAATTTATGTTATAATTATTTATATTTAATTATTTCAAACAATCAACTTTCTTACATTCCCTTTCGTTATAAAATTATAATGTTGGTCCGGCATATGTGCGAACCCCCACCTACAGAAAAAAATGTGAATATTTTATCATTTTTCCTTTACAAGGATAATAAGAAATATAAATTTATTAAAAATATATTATAATTATTAAATAGATGTTAATATTTATTTTTAAAATATTTTTTTTATCATTTTTCATTTTATTAATTAGAACATGAAAAATATATTAACGTGTTCGTATGGACTTCAGTCCCCTTGAATTGATTAATTAAAATTTTAACTTTTATGGATGGTTATAAATTTTTAAATAATTAATACATATGATATATATATCACAATTGAAATTATGGGGATGATGAATCCATGATCAAGATTAACTGTCCAGAATTTTGGAACCAAAACACACATGAAAAGGAAATGTTTTTACAGTCATAAATGATGATATTGATAATGAATTATTAATAAATTAATGTTGAAATTATATAATTTGAGAAAATGTAATATTATAAGAAGGTATATATTTATTTTGTTTTTTTCATGTGCATTAATGTTTTTTGTTTTGATTGATTTACACTCCTATCATGCATGTGTAATATTATCAATATTTAAATATTTAATTTTATTGAATTAAAATTTCTAATGTTGTTATAAATCTTATATATTTTAATTTTTTTGTTTAAAATATACTTAATCATGATCATTTCATAATATTTCTATGAAGAAATGTTATTTGTGTTTCATGAGATTTTTTCACATAACATGTTTATTATGATTTATTTTTGATTTTATAGGATAAATAAATAATTTTTGACCTTATAATATCATTTATTGGTTTTTTATATTGTCCCCCTAGAGGAAAAAATAATTCCTCACATAGTATAATTTTTATCCCCATTGTTGAATATTAATTCATGTAGCCGGTTCTAGAATCCTTGTAGACGAATTCTAGAATCAGGTTCTCTTTGTATTTTAACCATATCATGGGAAGAAAAAATAAAAATTGTGTTATTATTAATTTTGAAACGCTGAGTTTCTTTAATAAATTTAATTTGAATATATAAAATCCTAATTCAACCTCCTTTATTTCTTAATTTAGGTCTGAATTCATTTCAAATTTTAAGACAAATTTTTTTCATTTTTTTGGACTATTTAACATCTATCTTTTGAACATAATTTGAGTTATAAATATCCAATTTTTTTTTATTCTTATTTCATTAGAATGTTTTTAAATCATTATAAATATAATTAAAAAGGAACAAAAGATAATTAAGCCATTAATTAATTATTTCTGTTGCTTGATTGTTTTAGACAATTTTTCTACATTTTAATGAATTATTTTATGTGAATTGCTTGTACAAGGAAGTATGATACTTGATTCCATTACATTTTGATTAATTAATGTGATTTAGATACATGAAATGACTATGTAATTAATTTATTACCATTTTTACTTTTGTGCATAGTTTGATTATATAGATAAAAATGATTACATGAAATTCACATATGGGAATTTTGATACATAAAATTCATATTCGAAAAATGATATTCTTTATGTAATTATTTATATATCAATTTAATTTATGTATATAATATATATTTAATTAGTTTTAATTAATTTATAAATATTGATTTATTATATTGAACATGTTTTAATTAATGTTCATATTTGTAAACATATTTTTAGGATGATCAAAGAGTGTTTTTGGTTTCAAACATTAATAATACATCATGAAAATAAAAAAAATTAGCCTCATTGATTGTTTCAAATTATTATATCAAATGTTAGTTTAATATATATTTATTATATTAAATACCATTTTAATATTATTAATGTAGTGTTATTATCTTTTTAATTTCAATTTATATTTAATGCTTATTTTAAATGTATTTCATTTGAATTTCATATATTCAAATTCAAACATGATATTTTCTATGGACTTATCATTGAACTATTTCTATGGGGACTTTTTCATTTCTTTATAAAAATGATTCAAATGGGTTTCAATATATCTTTATAATTTTAAATTTTTATTATGATTAGATATATTATAATGTAATGATAATATCTATATCGACCATATCTTTTGATACACTAACATTACATTACATTTTAAGAATACTTATTACATTACAAAAAATAAAATCCCAATGACCACTACATTCTAATGCAATTGGAAATGTTGAATCATAAAAACTGGCACATATGTGAGCTACATTATCACTCACTAATTATTAATTAAATAGAACCTTCTCAAAAATATCAAACATATAAAATATCTTCATAACATGGGGGAAAGAAATCATAAAAATGGGTGAGCTCAAATACTTATTAAAGGAAAAAAAGATAAATTCAAACATAGTCATGAGAATAATGGTATGATTACACGATCTTGAGAATTGATGATCATACCCTACATATCAAAGATCATAAATAGGAATCATGTTATAATGTTATCAATTCGTAAGAAATGAACCATATTTAAATAATGAAAAATATCCATGAAATAATAACATAGAAATAATACATGGTATCTGTGGAATACACATATGAATATAAAAGTAACTTCCATAGTAGTTAAAGGATTCCTCCCAAGGGTATCTTAATAGTATGGGTTCACTACACATACCATATTTTTTTGTCATAGTTCACTCCTATAATAATCCTGGTAGACATGTTTTTCCCTAATTAACATATTATTAGTCAAGGATCAATCCAAGACCATATTGGCGAAAAACGTACTTTTTGCCTATTTCATGAGATATAATTTGTAACCCAATGCATTAGAGGGAGATATAGGTCTCACCCATCTCATCATGAAATCATACAACAAAGCTACACATGATCATTTTAATAATATCATATCCCATGAAATGAAATTGGTTTCATAATCATGTAATCCTTTCATATCCTTTGGAAAGGATATGTGATTCATAATCATTTCATGAAAGCATAACCCATGAAATTAAGTGGGTTTCATTAAATTCAATACATAAAAACACAATCCATTTGGGAAAGATCATAAAATAATGTTCTTAGGTAATATCCAAAATAATTAATAATCTATTACAATTTTGTCATATTAGATGGAAAATAATTTTTATGATATTTTATAAACATTACTTAAGGAAAATACCCATTCTTCCTTGATGGAACAATTCATTAAAAATAGTTTTGAAAGCCTTATTCTTTGAAAATAAAATTTAAAACATATATATGGAGCAATGAAAACCATAAAACATTTTTAAAACCAATTTTCATTGAAAATTAACTTATAATATCATTTTAAATAATTTTTTAATACCATTATTTTAATATAAAACAATTTTCTGACAGAATATAGACATAAGGTTGGATTTTCTTAAAATAATTTTCTAATGTTAAATATGTACCAAATAATGGGTAAATAGTATTAATACATGAAAATATCATGAATAACCACATGTTAAGAAAAATTATGAGTGGTCTTCAAATAAGTATTATAATATTTCATCGATGAAAACATAATAAAAAAATATCGGTAAACGATGAGAATGAGTTAATAAACATTTACAAAATGGGAACATTGAATCATACTCCACATTTAAGAAAATGAAATTTAAATGGATATTGAAAAATAATTAAAAAAATATTCATGATATAAGATGTCAAATTTAATTATATGAACCTTGTAATATAACATATATTCATATAAAAAAATGTGTTTCAATGAAAGGCAATTTAGGCAAAAGTACTTTACTAATTTGGTGACTTTTCAAACATAAAACCAAATGAAGTAGATTTAATCTAATGGATAAGTAAATAATCATAAAAATAATTATATTAATCATAAAATACATTTATGGGTAGTATATACACTACATAAATAAATGAGTGGTGATTAAGGAATGTATCTCACAGAAATAATGACTGGTTTGAAATTCTCTTACCTTTTGTCTTGAGATTCATCATACACATGCAAGACTTACATATAAGAAGTTTAAGTTTATTATACAAAAATCACATATCCATATTCATATATATAATAGATATATTATTTTCTTATGACCTTATATTAACTATTTATTAATCATTCCATGTTAGAATAATGTTTCAGTTAATAACATATTTTTTTATCAGATGTGTTTTGACTTGTTATTCATTATCCTCTTAATTAAATCATGATTTACATATTTTAGAAATATAATAAATAAATTAATATTATATATATTAATTATATAAACATCTATAGTAATATTGTAATGATTGATATATGAAATGGAATAAACCATTCATGGATATAATAGGCCATATATACGCATAGACATTGTTTCCATTTTCATGGTGTGTTGAAACAAAATAAGCAAAAGAAATATTTTAATATTTTAATATATATATATATATATTATCATTATAGAATCAATATTTTTGTAATATATATCATAAACGTTTTCGAAAAATATCCCTAAAACACCCCATGTAACGTGTGAAAGAATCACATCGCTTTGATGAGGTAGTATTCCACATATCCACAAATGATGTTATCATATTCACAAAAGAATGAAAATCATAAAGGTTTGATTTATATAAAAATTACATATGAATAATGAAAATATAAATATCACATATTTCATATATTAATATAGTGTCCATCATAATTTTCATCCGTGAATGGTGGTAGAAGAATAACAGACAGCATCCTTTTGTTTGCCAATTGTTTTATATAAATAATAATTTTAAATTCGTTACATAGTATATAGAATTATATGTAATTGTTGGTTTAAACCTTATCATAAAAAATTATTTGTGTATGGATGAAAATTATTATCTTGAATTTTCATGGAATAACATGAATATAGGTGGTGTAGAATGAAAATAAATGAAAGGACCTTCATGATTGATGTTACCTATTTTTTGGGTAACTCTGTTTATTTTCACCAATGGGCTCCCTTGCATGTATTTATTCACAAAGGGAGGGATAAATGTTAAAGTCAGGGATGTTGGGAGGTGGTTTTGGATTATATTATTTGATCATAATTGGTTAAGAGGTTTTAAAATGAGAAAGAGGTAGTGGCCTCTAATAAGGGATGGAAGGGAAACACTTGGCATTCTTGAAAATAGGTTAGGTGTACCCACATTTTAAACTAAAAAATTCCTAGAAAACTAAAAAATCATGAATGGAAGTTTTATGGGCTAAATAGGGCCATACAATGGGTTTTGCGGAAGTCTATAGGTCATTGTGGCCATTATGTATAAGGTTTGGTCCCTTATTAAGCTTAGTTTTACCTTAATCACTGTAATTATTTTTAATCACATTGACTAAAAATTTTGGTTGAAAATTAATATTATATTATTAGACTATAAATATTATAATTCTTAAAAACATTTATTTCCATTTTTCTAAATTAAATTCATAGGTGCATGAAATTATTTTTAATGCTAATCCTACAGATGTGGTGTGAATGTAGGTTTTAAAATTAGGAATATTCAAAATTTAATTATGCCTTTTCATTTAAAAAAATATTAAATATGATTCCAACGACCTAAATTGGATTAATAGATTAATAATTTATCTATTTTTTATTTAAAAAAAATAAATTATATTTTTTCTTTAAAAATATATTATACTGAAAATCAATTTTGATTTAAAATTCATTAATTTTCACTATTCATACAAAATGATGTTTTTTAAAAAATTCACAAATAATCACCTTAATTTTTTTTGAAATTATGAATTAAAAAATAAAGTTTATTTCTTCAAATTAAATTTATAATAGTGTCAAAAATTTATTATATTATTATTCATAAAAGGATATAAAAAGTATTACTATAATACCCCAAGGTGTTGAGAATAAATATAGAATTAAATTTTATAATATAGCCATTAAAACACAACTTTGTCTCTTCTATGTTTTGAATTTTGAAAAATGGTTGTGTAGACTTGTGTTCAATAACTCATTTGGAGTCCGATAGAAAAAACATGAATTTTTAGTAAATAGTAACATAACCTTATGAATATTAATATGAATAGTAATATGACCCTAATTAATAGTAAATTTTATTATTATTTTATTTTCTTAAGGCTAGAAGATAATAACATCTTGGTTAATTTTTCATTGTGATAAAGAAGTAGTTGTAGAATTTGAACTGTTAATTTTTGAATTAAGTATGATTTTATTTAGAAGTTAAATTAATAATATTTAGAAAATTATTTTTCAAAAATGGACTCCAATTTTAAATTCTACACATCGAAAAATGGTAGGGGTGAATTTTTGGGATTTTTCTGAAATTCTAGAATTTTTTATGAATAGTAAAATATGATAAAATGCGATAAATGATAAATACTTGATTTACTGCATCATAGGTGATGCATGGATGATGTAATCCCACTTGGTTCTAACTAACATGAAATTATTACTATTAGGGGTCACATGAAACAATACTATTGGTTGTCTGGAGAGAAATAAGAAAATAATGAATTAAATATTCAAAATTTACCCCTCTCCTCCAATATAAACACCCCACCACTAACTCTTCTCTTCAGTACTCTAAGCCTTGAATCTCCTCAAATTTCTACACAATTACCCTTCCCTGCTCTCTCCCCACATCCAAGAAGCTTCTTGTCTACCCAAAAGACCAAAACCTGTTCCCTTATGGAGTTTCTCAAGGAGGTTATTTCAAGAGGTAAAACACCTTTCTTTCTCATTTGGTTTTATTTCAATTTATCTACTATTGTTATCCTATCCTCTCCTCCTCTATCCAAATGATCATTATAACTCAAGTAACATCTATATACTGGATTTATATAATGTGAATGGAAGAACCATCATAAATGTTCTTACTCCCTCCCTTTTATTTTATAAAAGAAATCCACGTCCATGAGGTTCTGATTTATAACCTTCATGGATGAAGAAGTTTTATTCTTCAATTTCTTCTTCATTACTGGTCATGAAACCATCTTCACGGTTGAACCAGACTATAATATATGGTTTATAATGCAATTAATATTCAGGAACCAGAATATGTACATATAATTATGTTATATGACAAAACTAGTTCATAATATTCCAAATACCGCCGAATAATCGAATTGGTGGTCATCTAATGATTCATCCTCCTTCCATGTAACTAAATGATATAAATGACCATTATAATTTATTTATGTTAATTAATAATATATACTTCCAGTCCTGGAGATTTATAACCATTCCACACAAACTTCATTACATAAAAACAAGTAATCCGAATATGAAAATAAAGGAAACGAACACTCCAGAACGATGAAATTCAATACAATAACATAAAAATAAATACTTAAATGATCTAACCAGAATTATGGTAACTAAATTCATGTCTAATAGGTTCTGAAATAAGTTATTAGAAAGTATAATTTCATATTCCAGGAGCTTAAGTACAAGAGCGTAACACATTTGGAGTTAAGGTGAGGGGTTTTCCACCCGAACTTCCATTTTCATTCGGGATACTTTCATTTTATAAATACCTCAATGAAATTATTATGTATTGTTATTTAATCCTCATATATTATGTGTGAGTATAATATATATGTTTAAAAACCATAATACTTCCTTATTTTATGTATAGTTACACATTTTAAAAGGAACGTTCAAAATTGTTTCAAAAATATAAGCCCAATTCAAGGGAATTTCTCAAAATCTTACCTATTTTCAAGGGAACTATATAATGTATTTTTGGAAACCATTATCTTTATAAAATCACTCATTTTATTATGATAATACTATCTTACATCACTTCTTGTTTTATACAATGATTTTTTCAAAAGAACTCATCTTTTCAAAATAAAAGAGTATTTATCTCCAGAATTACTTAATGCTTTTATAAGAGTGTTTTCATCTAATTCAACACTCTTGTTGATTCCATGGTATTATTGTGTTTAATAATTTATGAATTCATCTACCATATTTGATTTAATGTTTTATTACTAACTCTATTGTGGATGATCTATCCTAAACCATTCACCATATTATTCAGAATGGTTAGTGTTTTATGTTTAATGATTGGGGAAAGATAGTTACATTTCATATGATAGTTTCAATATGAATGTATTTGTTGTTTATGTTTATCCCTACTCCTATGAGGAATTAATTGGAATTATTATGTGATGTGTGGGGCCCTCTATAGCCCCTCGATGCATTGGTAGGTCTCATGAGATAAATAGACGTGGAATTGGCCGAGTCCTTTCCCAATGTGATATTGATTTTGCCCAAGGCCTTAATAACTAGATGTCTTGGTCGAGGACATGAAAAAATGATTCATAATGTTTGACATATGAACTTCCCTCATTATGGAGATAGTACTTGAAATTTCATGTGGTTATTCGACTAGTAGAATACCCATGGTTATGTTTTATTATGACATTATTTACTCAGTTCATTTTCCTTCCATAATGTGTTCATATTTATTATTAAAGGCACGTGTTTTCAATTATTCACCATGTATAATGTTTATATTATATTCTGCTGTACTTCTTACTCTTACAAATAATTTTATCTCACCCTTTCTTATGTTTCATTTTTCTCAGTATATGAAGAAGTAAATTATGAATGACATGAAAGCATAATCTTAGAGACATAATGTTGCTAGTGGAATAAATTAGTGTTGTTTTTTCAATCATGTTGTAATGATCAACTTATGTATGTAACTTGTTTCCAATAATACTAAACTAATCGGTCCTTCAAGATTCACATTCCTTGTATGTATGCCAACATAATCAAATAAGGAACCGACTCCGAGCAACTAGGGTCGGGTCCTCACAGTTGGTATCATAGGAAGTTTAGTAGAATACTGGGAAACTAGATTTAGAAAACGTAAAATTAGGGAAGATTCCCTAAGTTAGTTTTTGGGGATATACATACAATAACATCCTGTTATTTTATTAAGTAATTGATTATGTGGATCTTTCAATAAATACATCCATTTCTGGATACGATCAGGTAGAGGTAGCTCTGACACAGTTGTATCTAGGGGTAAAACCTGAAAACACTACTTTGAGCAAGACTTGAATGGGAACTGGTGCACAAAAACAGGCCTTGATGCACTCTTGGTTATGACAATCCCAAGGGATATTCTTAAGATAATTCACATTTTCTTTATAAGACATTATGAAGGATTGAAATGTAAAATATGCCTCAAAGAAACCATATTTGTTATTATGGTATTATCCATGCGTAGGATCTCAATTTTTCTGAGTATTTTATTAAGTTAAGTTTATAAATTATGATTCATAACCTAATATAGTGTATTAAATTATCTAGATATGGAGCATAGTGGATGGAATGGAAAGCGCATGAATGCACGTGTCCCCTATAAGGATTTTCCTCCGATGCAAGACAATGATGTTGGGTCTGCTGCTGTTACTAGTGCTGAGAAACTAATAACTATACTGGGACAAATTACTCAGGTTATGAATAATAACTTTAGTCATATGGAGCATCCAGATCCACCCCGTGGAGGAGCCATTCAAGATCGCTTTATGCGACAACATCTTCCGTCATTCAATGGGACTACAAACCCATTTGTAGCAGAGCAGTGGATATGCTCCCTTGAGAAGATATTTCTCACTTTAGGATGTAATGAAAGAGAGAAGGTTTTCATGGGAGTATATCATCTATCAGGAGATTCAGATCAGTGGTGGTCATTAATACAAAACACAAAGTATGTGGAAGAGATAGAAGAGATGGAATATAGGGATTTTAAGGAATTCTTCTTAGAAATATATTTCCCTCGTGAGCAGTGAGCAGATATAGAGAGAAAATTCTTGAATATCAGGCAGAAGGAAGATGAGAATATTTCAAGGTACGAATCTAACATCACAAGATTAGAAAGACATGTTGTAGAGTACATACGAAATCCAAGGAGAAAACTTGATCGATTCTTTGATGGCCTAAAGCCATTCCTCCAGCAGGCACTGGTCTCCCAAAGTTTTTCATCATATGAGGATATAATTTCATGTGCCATAAAGACAAAAAAAGAATTCCCTAGGTATTATGACTTTAAGGGAAAGAAAGAAAAGAATAGGGATGCGGAAAACTCTGGGAAAGGGAATAAGGAAATGGGGAAGAAGGGAAGAGTTGAATTTACACCATGTGAAAATTGTGGAAGGAAACAACCTGGTGCATGATTAAAAGGAAAATGAGTATGCTACAAATGTGGTCAGAAAGGTCATCTTGTTGGTGATTGAAATGGGAAGAAGGAAGTGGATGATGTTCAATGCTATAGTTGTTAGGATATGGGACACTATGATAATGATTGTCCAAAATTTCAAGGAAATATGAACCAATAAAGGACAAGGGATCAGGTACAAGCTTATGCAATCACAACTGTAGAGGTTGATGTTCCTAATGACGTGGTGGCATGTACTTTAATTGTTTCGTCAAGTTTATCCGATTCATTATTTGATTCTGGATCATGACATTGTTTCATATATTCCCAGTTTTCTATGAAAACTAGATATTTTCCATTTGATTTAACAAGGGAGTTGTCAGTGAAAACACCTAAGGGAAGTATCATTGCTACAAAGTTCGGTCAATCAGTTCCCATTAAGGAATATACATGCTCTTTATCTACTGATCTCATCGTCATACCAAAGATTGATTTTGATATAATCCTCAGTATGGATTGGCTTTCTGATCATGATTCAAAAATTTATTGTAAGAAGAAGGAGGTTAAGATTTTTTTTGACGATGATAAAGAACACCTTATCATTAGAGAAGAATCATCACCACCTGAATCTCATCTAGATCCACCCCCAGTAGCTCAACTAAATTCAATTTTTGAGGAGGGAGAGAATGAAATAACTATGGGTGAGGAAAGAAATGTTCAAATATAGGATGTGACTATTGTGAGAGAATATGATGATGTGTTTCTAGAAAATTTTCCTTGACATACTCCAGAATGAGAAATTGAGCTTCCTATTGATGTAATTCATGGTTCAAGTCCCATATCGAAGACCCCTTATAGAATAGCCACTATGGAATTAGTGGAACTAAAGAAACAACTAGAGTAATTGAGTAATAAGGGATTTATCCTCCCTAGTGTTTCTCCATTAGGAGCCCCTGTCCTTCTTGTTAAGAAGAAAGATGGTTCTGTGAGGTTATTTATCGACTACAGGGAGATCAATGCTATAACATTAAAGAACAAGTATCCCCTACTTTGCATTGATGATTTATTTGAACAACTTCATGGAGGTCAATAATTTTCAAAGATTGAACTTCGATCTGGATATCATTAGTTCAGTGTGAAGAAGGAAGACATTTCGAAAACATCGTTTTGAACCAGGTACATGCATTACGAGTTTACAGTAATGTCTTTTGGATCGACTAATGCAACCTCTATCTTCATGGATCTAATGAACAGAGTTTTCAAGGAATATCTCGATGATTTTTTAGTGGTATTTATTGATGATATCTTAGTAAACCCCAAAAGCTACGAAGACCATGAAAATCACTTGCGCATTATCCTAAATACTCTTAGAAGACATGAATTATATGTGAAGTTTAGAAAGTGTGAATTCGTGCTTTAAGAGATTTCTTTTCTTGGACATATCGTCTCTAAGGATGGAATCCTAATTGATCCTACAAAGAAAAAGGCAATCTAATATTGGCCACGACATAAAACATAACTGAGGTACGCTGTTTTATTGGCTAAGTAGGTTATTATCGGTGTTCCATACATAATTTTTCCGGATTGGCTAACCCACTAATGAAGCGCACACATAAAGGGGTTAAATTTGTTTGGAAAAAATATTGTGAAGATTGTTTCGAAGAACTGATGAGAATATTAGTCAATGCTCTTATATTGACTCTGCCATCGGGGAATGATGGGTTTGTTATTTATAGTGATGCTTCAAAAAAGGACATGGTTGTGTTCTTATGCAAAATGATAGGGTTATTTCTTATGCATCACGACAGCTAAAAATTCATGAGAAAAACTATCCTACTCCTGATCTTGAGTTAGCTATTGCAATATTTTCTTTAAAGATATAGAGACATTATATCTATAGTGAAAAATGTGAGATTTATACTAATCACAAGACTTTGAAGTATATTTTCTCACATAAAGAACTCAACATGAGAAAAAGTCGATGGATTGAACTACTCAAGTATTATGATTGCATGATACACTAACACCTGGGGAAGGAAAATAAGGTGGAAGATTCTTTGAGCAAAAAGGATCATGGAGTTTTGAACAATATGAGAGTTGAAAGGATTCCTATTTTCATGGATCTAGTAAAGATGGATATGGGAATAACAATGAAAGGTGAAACATCAATGTTTTTTAGATAGTTTCCAAACCATATTTACAAGAAAGGATAAAAATTTCTCAGGTTGATGATGATGAGTTTCAAAAGAATATTAATGTTGTGAATGATGGGAGATTGAGTGACTTCGTATATGAAGATGTTATTTTGAAATTTGGGAAGAGACTTTGTGTTACCGATATACTAGATCTAAAAAGAGAATTATTGGATGATGCTCATAGTTCCAATTTCTCTATACACCTTGGTAGCACTAAGATGTATAGAGATTTGAAGGACTATTTCTGGTGGGACAACATGAAGAGGGAGATTGTTGATTTTGTGTCAAGATGTATGGTTTGTCAATAAGTGAAAGCTGGAAGGCCACAACCTAGAGGATTATTGCAACCTCTTCCCATACCTAAGTGGAAATGGGATAATATCACGATGGAATTTTTCATGGGACTACCCAAGACTCCTAGAAGGAACAATGAAATATGGGTCATTGTTGATCGTCTTACCAAGTCAGCACATTTTCTTGCTATAAGAGAAGATCCACCACTTGAACATCTAGCAGGACTATATATTAATGAAGTTGTGAGATTTCATGGAGTACCCCTATTGATTGTTTCTGATCGTGATCCATGTTTTACATCAAGATTCTGGAAAAGTCTTCAGAAGGCCATAAAATACTGATCTGCGGTTGAGCACTGCCTACCACCCACAAATTGACGGACAATCATAACGGACAATTCAAACATTGGAAGACATGTTGAGGTCTTGTTCACTTGATTTTCAAGGCATGTGAGATCAATGTTTACCTCTCGTAGAATTTTCCTACAGCAATATCTTCCATTCAAGTATACAGATGGCACCCTATGAAGCATTATATGGGAGGCGATGTCATACACCAACTTGCTGTGATGATGTTGGTGAAGGAAAGATCGTGGGCCCAGAACTTTTTGAAGAAATGATGGAAAATGTGAAGATTATCCAGAACCATATCAAAATAGCTCAAAGTGGTCAAAAGAACTATGCTGATAACTGAAGGAAGGATTTGGAGTTTCAAGAAGATGATCACGTTTTATTAAAGGTATCTCAATGGAAGGGTATTATACGATTCAGTACGAAGGGAAAATTAAGTCCCAGGTACATCGGACCTTTTGAAATTCTGGACTGAATTGGAGCCGTAGCTTACCATTTGGCAATGCCGCCATGTCTCTCCAAGGTTCACAATGTGTCCCATGTGACAACGTTAATAAAGTAAATGCCAGACCCAACACATGTACTCACTTATGATGAAGTGGGACTTGATCCTGATCTATCTTACTGTGAGGAGCCTATCAAGATTCTTGATACTAGAGAACAAGTATTGAGAAATCGGATGACTCATCTGGTTAAGGCTCTATGGAGGAACCATAAGATGGAGGAAGCAACATGGGAGCCTGAGGAGCTCATGTTAAAGACATACCCGAATCTTTTTAGGTAATATTCTGTGAATTTCGCGGAAGAAATTTTCTTAAGGAGGGGAGAATTTAACAACCCAAGGTTTTTAGAATAAATATATAATTAAATTTTATAATATATCCATTAAAACACAACTTTTTCTCTTCTATGTTTTGAATTTCGAAAAATGGTCATATAGAGTTGTGTTCTGTAAGTCATTTGGAGTCTGATAGAACAAACACGATTTTTTAGTAAATAGTAACATACCCTTATGAATATTAATATGAATTGTAATATGACCCTAATGAATAGTAAATTTATTATTATTTTTATTTCTTAAGGCTATAAGATAATAACATCTTGGTCAATTTTTCATTGTGATAAAGAAGTTTTTGTAGAATTAGAACTGTTAATTTTTGAATTAAGTATGATTTTATTTAAAATTTAAATTAATAATATTTAGAAAATTATTTTTCAAAAATGGACTTCATTTTTGAATTCTACACGTTGAAAAATTTTAGGGTTGAATTTTTGGGATTTTTATGAAATTCTAGAATTTTTGATGAATAGTAAAATACGATAAAATGCGATAAATGCTAAATACTTGATTTACTACATCATAGGTGATGAAAGGATGATGTAAGCCCACATGGTTAGAATTCACATCCCATTATTACGATTAGGGTTCCCATGAAACAATACTATTGGTTGTCTTGAGTGAAATAATAAAATAATGAATTAAATATTCAAAATTTACCCCTCCTTCACTACAACCCCCCCCCCCACTACCTCTTCTCTTCACTACTCTAAGCCTTTAAGCTCCTCAAAGTTCGACCCAATTACCCTTACCTACTCTCTCCCCACTTCCATGAAGCTTATGGTTTTCCCAAAAGGCCAAAACACCTTCCCTTAAGGAGTTTCTCAAGGAGGTTATTTCAAGAGGAAAAGCACCCTTCTTTCTCATTTTGTTTTATTTCAATTTATCTAATTTTGTTATCCTCTCCTATACTCCTCTATCCAAATGATCATGATAACTCTAGTAACATCTATATATTTGATTTATATCATGTTAATGGAAGAACCATTATAAATTTTCTTACTCCCTCCCTTTTATTTTATAAACGAAATCGACGTCCATGAGGTTCCGATTTATAACCTTCGTGGACGATGAAGTTTTTTTCTTCCATTTCTTCTTCATTACTAGTCATGAAACCATATTCATGGTTTAACAAGACTATAATATATGTATTATAACTTAATTAATATTCAGGAACCAGAATATGTACATATAATTATGTTATATGACAAAACTAGTTCATAATATCCCAAATAACGCAGAATAATCGAATTGGTGGTCATCTACTGATTCATCCTCATTCCATGAAACCAAATGATAGAAATGATAATTATCAATTATTTATGTTAATTAATAATATATAATTCCAATCTTGGAGATTTATAACTATTCCACATGAACCTTATTACATAAAAACAATTGAACCGAATATGAAAATAAAGGAAACGGACACTCCAGAACGACGAAAATCAATATAATAACTTATCAATAAAAACATAAATGAACTAACCAGAATTATGGTAACTAAATAAATGTCTAATAGGTTCTGAAATAAGTTATTAACAAGTATAATTTCATATTCTTGGAGCCTATGTACAAGAGCGGAACACGTTTGGAGTTAAGGTAAGGGTTTTTACACCTGAACTTCCATTTTTCATTTGGGATACTTTAATTGTCTAAATAACTCAATGAAATTCTTATGTATTGTTATTTACTCCTCATATATTATTTATGACAATCATATATATGTTTAAAAACCATAATCCTACCTTATTTTATGGATAGTTACACGTTTTAAAAGGAACTTTCAAAATTGTTTCAAAAATACAAGCCCAATTCAAGGGAATTTCTCAAATTCTTACATATTTTCAAGGGAACTATATAATCTGTTTTTGGAAACCATTATCTTTATAAAATCACTCATTTTATTATGAAAATACTATCTTACTTCACTTCTGGTTTTCTACAAATTTTTTTCCAAAAGAACTCCTCTTTTTAAAATAATAGAGTATTTATCTCCAGAATTGCTTAATTATTTTATAAGAGTGTTTTAATCTAATTCAACACTCTTTTTGATTATATGGTATTATTTGGTTTAATAATTTATGAATTCATCTACTATATTTTATTTAATGGTTTATGACTAAATCTATTGTGGATGATCTATCCTAAACCATTCACCATATTATTCCGAATGGTTTGTGTTTTATGTTTAATAATTGGGGAAAGATAGTTACATTTCATATGATTGTTTAAATAAGAATGTATTTATTTTTTATGATTATCCCTGATCATATGAGGAATGCACTAGACTTATTATGTGATGGGTGGGGCCCGCTATAGCCCCTTGATTAATCGGTAGGTCTCATGAGACAAATAGACGTGGAATTTGACGAGGCCTTTTCCAATGTGATATGGATTTTTCCCGAGGCCATAATCACTAGATGTCTTGGTCGAGGCCATGAAAAAATGATTCAGAATGTCTGGCATAAGCACTTCCCTCATTATGGTGCTAGTAATTGAAATTTCATGTGGTTATTGGACTAGTAGAATAACCATGGTTATGTTTTATTATGGCATTATTTACTCAGTTCATATTCCTGCCATAATGTGTTCATATTTATTATTAAAGGCATGTGTTTTCCATTATTCACCACGTCTAATGTTTATATTATCTTCCGTTGTATTTCTTACTCTTACTGAGCATTTGAGCTCACCCTTTCTTATGTTTCATTTTTCTCAGGATATGAAGAAGTAAATTATGAATGACATGCAAGAATAATCAATGAGACATGATGTTGCTAGTGGAATAAATTATTGTTGTTTTCCCTTCATGTTTTAATGATCAACTTATGTATGTAAGTTGTTTCCAATAATACTAAACTACTCTATCTTTTGGGATTCGTATTCTTTGTATGTATGCCAACGTAATCAGACAAGGCACCGATTCCGAGTAACTAGGGTCGGGTCCTTACAAGTACCATTATGAAAATAGTATTTTTAAACATCTAAAGACATCTCCAAAAATTATATATTTCATTTTAAATATGTTTAATTTATATGAATCCATTATAAGATTTTTTTTAAAATTAGTATTTACTACTCATATTTCTATGTTTGACATCATTTTAATATATTTCATTTTTAAATAATTATTACAATAAAATTATTTTTTCATAGAAACTCGGTGCTTCATGTAATACACACCAATTTCATGTTATGTTTCGCACATTCCAATTATCTATTGCATATAGATAAATAAATGTTGTTTTCATGTGAATGGAATGTTTTACTTTTTTTAATATAGGGTAAAAAAATGAAAACACGTTTATTTGAGAAAAAATTCATAAAAACCAAAGGTGTTATATTCTAACACAATTAAATTTGATTTGACCATCGATGTTTGTCTTGGTTAAAAAAGGATTAATATATGAAATATTCATTCCTAGGGACCCAAATCCTAAAAAAACATTACTACAAATTTATTTAAATAAGAGAAGTTGGAAGAATAATGGTTACCTTAAGTAACTCACAACTAGGTTTCCACATAAGAGAACATAGGTGGGGAGGGAAGATAGGAAATGGAGAAAAAGAGTAAATATTTAGAGGTAGTGATAGAGGTCATCATTGACAAGAATGTGTATGATAAATCTAATCTTTAGGTCCTAAATGTTAAAAAAATGTGACAATTTAAAATCAAATTAATAAAACAAAACTTAAGGTATTAGGGAACAATTTTATTTCTAAATCATTTTCTTAAAGATAAAGAATTTTCATGAAAAGATATACTTCCATGATTTTTGGACAACCTCACCAGTTTCCAATCCCTAATAAACAACATCTAATTTTCCAAAATGTATTTTTCCTTCTTCATTACTAATGCACTAATAGATCATGAGATCCATGATATTCTATCCAATCTATTATAATTTATCCTCAACACACTGTTGTTAGAACATGTTACTTAGTATACATAATTCCACTTTTGGTGATATAATACATTATTTTCACAAATGAAATCAAAATTTTAACATTAAGTTTACTTAAGGGTAATCCTTATAACTCCTATGAAAGAAAAACGGCTTATATTTTAGGAAAAAGGTAATGATATAAACATAACACTAACCCCCATATAACACAACAAACCTCTTGGTTATCACAATTCAAAATTGTGAATAACCACATCGTAAATTCTCTTGAAACATGTTAATAACCAATATTTCCATTAATCTAATTGGATAACATGAATTATTACTTTCCCCAATGTTTATTTGGTAAATTTATTAAATATAAACATGTTTTAAACTATATAAATGATAGAAAAAACTAATTTCAAAGTGTTCTTAACTAGTTTAATTTTAATCAGTACCTTCTAATTTACTTATCTATATCTAAAAAAATTTATTAAAAAGAAATTATCTTTACATAAGGAATATATTGAACTATAGCTTTCCATTAATCAAATGTTTTAAATGTATATAACCATTCCATTAAATCAAATTTCTATTCCATCAGAACCATTCAATGTATTCTTGTAAATCCTTAGTGAAAAAACAAAACCTTGAAAATCCATATATATTTCACAATTCATATAACATAATTATTGAATCTATATACATATAAACTATGATTATTCCAGTTTATCATTAATCCTTTAACATTTCTTCTTATCCTATTACAAAATTCCTCTTCCCTTTTACATTTCATATGTAGTCTACTCATCATCAACAATATAACCCTTTCTCGTACCACCTTGCTTATTATATTCGTGATCTTTCCACATGGTACATTTATTTTCATAATGGCTACTAATTACACACATAATGAATTTAACCTCTGATGATTTCATTAAGAGGCCAACATTCTCATCCATTTCATTAGTTGAACTCATCATTATTCCTTGGGAGTCACATGATTTTGTCATTTTTTCAATATTCAAAACAACTTTTTATTCTTCAAATATAGTCACACAGGTTCTTTTTCCGCACTCTCAACATATAGGAAACTAAATCTTCATTCCACTATGGTATCCATTAACTTAAATATAAATTAAATCAATCTACATATTCATTGTAAGTCCAAGAGTTATTTTATTTACACATATTTAATTATGTCATGTGAAAGCTAATAAGGAAAGATCATAACATCCTTTACTACTACGATCATCCCGTTTGAATTATCATCAAAAGGAATTATGTCACCTTCAATAATAACACAATTATTTCAGGTTCCTCCCATTGACTAAAACATAAATACATAGTGTGAGCAATAAAAATCGTAATGAAAATCCCCATAATCAGGACAATGAATTACTTAAATAATGTATAAATCATGAAACCTTCCTTAATCCCTAACACCATTGTTTTATCCTAGGTTATTCATAGAAAACATATTTTTAAATCCTTCCTGGTAGGTTATAAAGAGTATGTTATTCCCAAAGAATATCCCTTGGGAGTGTCACACTATGTGTGTTGTAAGGCCTGTTGTTTTGTACCATGTTACACCGTGTACGGTCTAACACACCTTTTCGTAGTTATTACTCTTAGGTACATCGGTTCTAGAGCCACGTCTACTTATAGTTTCAATACATGGATGTACTTCTAGGAAACCACTCACTCTATCCTATACCAAAATTCCCAGACATTTCATTACAATTTTTCGAATCCTTACATTACTTATCTAGAAAAAATAGTACATTAAAAAAACATAAGTGAAAATACTCTTTTAGTTTAGGTAATTTGGATAAATGTATTCATACACACTGGTACATAATTTATCTACGTTATCTCTCACTATGTTCTTCTTAACTATCTCCCATCTTATAAATATCAAAATTAATAATGGTTATCATTACCTAGGGGAATGAAACATAAAACGGTCAAATTCATATGCTTAGTAAGGGTAAACAAGGGAGGTATGTAAACATAATCACAAGCATAATGGTATGGGTATGTGATCATTAATATAGAATATCATACCCTTCATATCAAAGATCAAAAATAAGAATTATTGAATAAAGATTATATTTTCTTAATACATGAATCATTAAGAAATAATGAACATACTCAATGAAATCATATCATATAAATAAGATATAGATTTTTTGGTAAACACCAAATCATTTGAAAGTTATTTCCATAGTAGTGAAGGCATCACTAACAAGCCCATCCTAGTAGTACGAGTTCATTGTTGATACCATCTTTGAAGTAATGGTTCACTCACATAACCATAATGGTTTTCACAGTTCTCTCCCCTGACAATATTAGTATTTAAGGATCAATATTTATACAATCTTATTGGATAAGGTCCTTTATGTCTATCTCATGACATATAAATCATTACCCAATGCTATAGAGGGTGATATAGGTCCCACCCATATCCTAATAAAATCATTGATACATGTGTCACAGGATCATAAAAATACCATATCATAACCAATAAAATGAAATTGGTGTCATAGACATGTAATCATGTAATAACCTGTTGAAAATATGTAGGATTCCTAATCATTTCATCAGAGCATAACCCATGAAATGAAGAGGGATTCATTTACATGAAAACATAAAAATTATGAGAATGAAAATGAATGGTGTTCAAGTATAATATCCCTATTAAATAATAAACAATAAGAATTTATGTCATTTTAGATGGAAAATAATTAGGAAATTTCGTTTAAAAACATTTCATGAGGAAAATAACAATTATTTTTTGAATGAATTCTTTTTAAAATATTTTTTTTTGAAAAACGTTTTATTCAAAAATATAATTAAAAAATTATAAATGATGATTTGGAAACCATAAACAATTAAAATAATTTACCCATGAAATTATGTTTAAATAGTTATTTTTAAAATATTTCTGATAACATTTTTAATATTAGGGTTTTTTTTAAACTATATTCTGACCGAAGAGTGAATCGGGGAAGAATTTTTTGAAAAAAAATTACTTAGATATCTTAAGTACCAAATATTAAGAAAATTGTACTAATAAATTATGATATCATGAACAAAAAATAGAGAAAAAAATTCATTAGTGTTGTTGAAATAAGGATCATAATATTTCATCAATGAAAACACTATTATAACTAATGTCAATAAACGATGTGATTGTTGAAATAATATTTTACCCCATGGTAACATTGAATCATACACCCCATTTATGAAAATTAAATTTATATGAAGCATTAATTATAATAAAATTAATTAGAATCAGGACATAAAATTTCAAATGGATCTATATACACCTCATAAAAGAATATATGTGCAAATCATAACATGTCTTCATAATAAAGAATATAGAAACAAAATTACATTAATAATTTTTTGAATTATGAATCATAAAACAATATGAACTAGATATAATAAAATGGATATATAAATTACCATAAACATATTTAAAATAATCCTAGAATACATTAATGGGTAGTATATACACTATAGATATAAATGACTGGCTATTAAAGAATGTATCCCCAAAAATGAAAAGTGGGATGAAATTTCATTACCTTATGTATTGACTTTCTTTGTATAAATTAAAGACTCATGTATATAATTTATGTGTTTATTATAAGTATATTAGATAACCATATTAATATATATATAACCATATATCATTTTTTAATGACATACTACTATATTTTAATTAACAATTTCATGTTAATTTATCTTTTCACATAATAACCACTTTTGTTATCATATGTGTTTTGAGTTTTTATTCTTGATGATGTTTCATCAGACATGATTTATATATTTATAGAATGTAAAACTTTACATATATATCACATATATTCAATAAATAATAATTTATAATATTATTTGAAATATTTATATATGAAATGGAATACACTATTCATTGAGATGGTGGGATGCACATACACCTAGACAATGTTTTAATTTTCATCGAATATTGAAAGAATGAATATAAATAACATATAATAATTAAAAATAATAATATAATAAAATTATAATTATTTTTTAATATATATCATATCCTTTTCATAAACACATTTTTAGCACATCCCAAGTAACGTTTCAACGAATCACTTCTCTTTGAGGAGGTGGTTGTCCACACATCCACAAATAATGCTATCGTAATTAAAAAAATGGAAATCATAAAGTTATGTTCTATATAAAAATTACTAAATAATAATGAAATTAATAATATCACATATATTATAAAAAAATACAGTGTCCATCATAATTCCCTAACAAGAAAGGTGGTAAAGGAAAAACAAACAACATCATTTTTTGAGACTGTTGTTCACCGTACAAAAGAACTGTATCTTCGTTACCAACTAATTTGTAGTGTCTATAAGTATAGGTCAATACCAAAACAAAAAAAATCATAGTATACTATGGATAATTAAGATATTAATTTTTCATGTAATAATATGAATTTAGGTTGTGGAGAAAGAAAATAAAAGAAAGGATCTTCAGGAAGGAAGTTACCTCTTATTTTGGTTAATCTTTTTGGTTGGCATCAAAGCGTTTCCTTGGATGGATTTCTCCCAAAGTTATTATTCATCGATTAAGGTAGGGATGATTGTAAGTGTATTGTGTAGATATTTTACAATCCTAATTTGTTTAATAGGTTTGAATAAGTGGGATATTGGGTTTCCTTTTATAAGTGAGGGAAATGACAAATAAGGAATTTTTTAAAATAATTTTTGTGTGCCACTGTTTTTACGTAACAAAAGTCATCCAAAAACAAATATAACATAATAATGTAAATTTTATTGAATAAATTATTCCATAAAATGGATCTTGGTCATGTTTGTAGGTCATTATGGTCCATAAGATCATGGTTTAGTCCAATGTTAAGCTTAATTTTACATTAATCAATCTAATTAATTTCATAACAGTCATAAATAATTTTGGTCAAAAATTAAGATGATATTATTAAAATATAACAATTATACCTATTAAAATTTATTTTTTAAATAATTATAAATTCAATTCATTGAAGCAGAAAAATTAGGTTTAATGCTAATCCTACAGACATGGTGACAAAACATTTTTTTAAATTGGGAAATGGTCAAATGTTCATTATGATTTAATATCTAAATTCAATGTATAAAATTATTACAATGAAATAAATTTTGTTAATAGATTTATTATTGATCTATTTATACATTAATACCATGTTAAAATATAATTTTACTATATTAAAATATTAGATGAAAAATCAGTTTTAAATTAAAATTCAGTATTTGTTACTATTTATAAAAAAATGACATTCCTCAAAAAAATCCCAAAAAATTACCCAAATAAAACTATGAAAATTTGAAATCAAAATTGAATTGAATTTTATTAAATTAAAATTTTAATATTGTCAAAGTATAATTTTATTATTGTTCAGATAAGAATATTAAATGAAGTTCCTTCACGGAAATAATATTTTTAATTATATAAACACTTTAACAAAAATTATAAATTTAATTGTCAATATATTTTATTAATTTTTATAAATTATAAATAATATTTGAAATTTTAATCTCCCATTTCTGTTTGGTCAATTATATTGTCAAAATCCAATGTTTGGGTTGTTTTAGGAAGCAACAACAGCTCATTTCAAGAGTTTAACAAATTTCTTGTTTTTTCCATTGGTAGGTCGAGGTGTCGATTAGTTGAGGATGTCAGTAGGTCAACGGAATAATTAGTTCATGGGAATCATTAGGTCAACCGGTTAGTAGGTCGAGGCATTAGTAGGTTATAGGTGTCGGTAAGTCTCGGTGTCGGTAGGTTGAGGCATCGGTAGGTCAAGGGAGTCGATAGGTCGAGGTGTCAATAAGTTGAGGGTGTTGGAAGGTTGAAAAAAATAGTTGGTCAGGGAATTAATAGGTTGAGGGAATCAGTCAGTTAAGTAATAGATAGGTTAGGTTGTCGGTATGTTGAGGGTGTCAGTAGTTTGAGGTGTCGGTAGATCAAGGGCATCGGAAGGTCGAGGCATCAATAGGCTGAGGGCATTAGTAGGTCGAGGGTGTTTTTAGGTGGAGGCATTAGTCGGTTGTGGGCGTTAGTAGGTCAAGGGAATCAGTAGGTCAAGATCTCAATAGGTTGGGGAGTGAATGATTCAGGGTGTCAGTGAGTGAGACATCAGTAGGTCAAGTCGGTGGCTCAGCATCGGTAGCTCAATATCGGTGGAATGATGTCACTGTCTTGTAGTCTGTGACTCACCCATCAATTATTGATTTAAGGTTTTCCCAGTTTTTCCATCTTCACCCCTCTTACATTTTATTTAATGTAAACTGAGTTTAAATCCTTGTTTGGCTGATTTAAAGGAGTTTCGAAGGATATTAATTATATCATTAATATCCTAACGCTTTGGGGGCATTGAAATAGTCCAAAAACGTGGTCTTGGCCACAATCAGACATTAATGGTCCTTGAAACCATTTCCCCATCCATTGATATAAGATATGTCTTTTCTAAGATGAGACCTTCTCTTACCAATGTGTTCCCATTTCCTCTTGGTGAGCCTAGATCCTTCACTTCCTGTGGAGTCACATGTTGTTCCATAGCCATTGATCCATTTTTCTTAGTGATCCCATGCTACTTGCATACCCTCTTTTTATGCGCATGGGAAATTGTTAGTCAACTATTATTCCAATTAGGGATTTCTTTCATTTAACTTTTAATTGTGTATCATGTGGTGTGGGTATAATGATGCGTCCCTGTGTTAACTATTGAATCAAAATTTAACAATGATAATAAAAAGTAATAAATGAGTGGTTAAGAAGACAATGGTGATTACATTTTTTTATATGTTATCCTTTATCCATGTCATGAATCATATTGGTTGTGTTCTATAGAAAATCATGGTTTTTGGTGGTCTCTATTTGAACAACTATATGATTTTTGAATCAATAATTTAATAATTTTACTCTAGTCAGTCACATATATCCAGTTAAATAAATGGTTACCCTAGTATCAAATCATATATTTGATCATCCATGTTTTATCAAGTGGAATTAATAAATGGGTGATGATAAATTTCAATAAAATATGCCTTGTTGGTCTGGTTGTGTTATGTGTGTGGTTATGTTTGGCCTTTTTCATGTGCTAGTAATGAGGTGCTATGGATGGAGGTGTGATTGTGTTTACATGGTGGTATGGGCGGTGTGATGGTGTCTTAGGTAGAGAGAGTAATTGATTGTGTAATGGATATACTTGTTATATAGTGGGACTCCATCTGGGAAGTGGTTAGGAAGTGGGGCTGCAGGAATGGTTTGTGTCATGATTTCATGTTTATTGGTGTTCTAGGTGTTATTTTTTTGTGCAGTGGGGCATACAGGGTTTATTTTGAGAGTATGAATTGGGTGGGATAACATAGAATAAGGTTGTTGGTGGCTTCATTCTTAGTTTGACATGGAAGTGGTTGGTATGGTTGCTTCACCTTATAACGTTGTCAGTGTTTGGTATTTTCCCAAGTAGGGGTATAGATAAGTAAATGAATTATTTAATAATATCGAATGATAATTGGTAAAATGAATAGGCTGGGGGTATGTTTTGAGTTGGGACTTGTAGTGAAGCGACGTTGAAGTGACCGTCATTCGTGGTGGTACGTTCATGTATGGGTACCATAAAAGGTGGTTTTGAGTTGAATATTTTTATGTTTGGAATCCCATAGTTTTGTATGAGTTTTTGTAACACACACACAGACACATATATATATATATAAAAATAATTTTAGTTCCTTTCATTTTTTATGAGCACCCCACCCGAGTGGAGCACTATGTGTCGAACCCACCCATTGTTATGGGGGAGGGTGTCATTCCCAACATCCCAGTGAGAGGATGGATGGATTGTTACTAAATTTACCATTCTCCCTCTTATATCCATTTTTCACCGAAGACTCTTCAGGATTTCTTTAATTGATTGATGTTTAATTCCATTCTTAATGTATTGGCAATATGAGAGGTGGTTTGTTTCATAGCTATTTTCAAGATGAGGCCAAGGTCTTTTTCTACGAGACATGTGGTGGTTGTGACCCAGGTGCCTGCGGGTATGATAGGATGTGGTGAGAAACTCAAGTGTATACGATAATTTTGTGGAATAGGGGATTGTATAAGATAACAGTATCATCTTGATGTTATCCATTAGGGATGAGAAGTTAACCAATGGGAAGTGGTTCTTAGGTGTATGTGATGTGGGGTGAGGATCAGGTGTATGGAAAGTGGTGTGTGATGTGGTTAGGGGATTAGGTGTATGGGAAGTGGTGTGAGGGTACCCAAATATCGATGTTCTTTTCACTTTAAAGTACATTACTTTCTTTATTTGGTGGAGTTTCCTTGGTGAGGTTGGGATGGATAGTATACCTAATAAGGTGCTTTTGAGTTTCTATTGTTTTCTCCCAGGAGCATTAGTATAATTATCCTACTTGGGCATGGGTGACCATGGTTTTTCCATAATGAGTGTACAGATATTCTCTACCAATGTATATAAAACAATTTTCCAGTTTCTAGTGAGATTAAGCAGACTGTGCTGGACATTACTAGATCTGATGTTGGGGATAGTTGTTTGGTCGGTTCTTGGTTTTATTTTTTTGGTACTTAATTTGGAGTTTTCTTTGTATTTATTATAGTTTCACTTCAAAATGAATATGGGATAGATTTTGGTTTAAATATATATGTGAGTGTGTGTGTGTGTCTTGAATTTGATTAAGGTTGAAACATATTATCTAATGATCTTGGTTACTATAAAAAGGGTAATTTCTCCCACTTTCATTGTGATATTTCTATACCCATAGAGATGGCCGCCACCTTGGGGCTTATTAGAGATGGGGCTTGGGGGTAATTATCTATCCTTCACATTGAAGAAGGTGGGACATGATAAAATGGTATCAAAGGTGATTTTTGATAGATATGACGGATTTTCGAGTTAGGTACAGTAAGGATTGCATGGGTTGGTAGGGAAATAGTGTTAGGTGATTTTGGTGCATGCCATACGCCATAGAATATTGGCTAGGATAGAATAAATTTGTGCCCCCTATGATCTAATGTAAGGAATCCAATCATACCAAAATCACCTAGTTAGGATACACTATATGCAGGGTAGAGACCCTAGGGAAGGTACATGCTTCATAATTACTTTTGTTCTTGTTTTTTGGATTTTTTTTTGGGAAATTAAGATAAACAATGAGTTAAAATGAATCATAAAAAAATCCATGATTCAACGGCTTAGGATTCCATTGTTTCCCATTCATTTATGGATTATAGGCATCACCCTCTTGTTTTAAAATCAGTGGAGGGATCAGGAGGGCGACCTAGTTGATAAGAAGAGTGTGAACCTAGTGGAAGAGAATGATCAGTGGTAGAAGAAGCTTCATGCTTTCATATGGAAGACACTAAGAAAGTACGAGGCCATTGTCATAGTCATAGATATGGAGAGGTGGATTGGAGAGATGGTGATCACTTTCATCTTGATTCAAGCTCTAGCATAGTACATGATTCCTTTGGTGGTGAGCCAGATGAAGGGAGTAGCAATTCAGTGGTGGAAACTTTATCTTTGGGAGAGTAAGGAGATCAATGTTTTGTGGGATGACATTTAGAAGGTGTTTTAGGCGGAATTAGATTCTTCCATGATGAAATCTGAGAAGAGTTAAGAGGTAATATACCTCAAATAGGGGAGTATGTTGGTGAGGTAATTGGGGATCATGTTCAAAGATCTAATTTTTTTTTCTGTGGATCACTTTCTGGATGAGGAGTCTCAGGTGAGATTCTTAGAGGAGGCACTCATTCCTTCTCATCATTAGTGGAATGTATGCACCCTTGAGGAGGTATTACATGGATGGGAACTCATAGAAGTTATTCAAATGAGAATTCCATCAGCAGAAAGTCAATGGTGTTAGGAGCTTCCAGGTTTCAACCAGTTGGGAGGTGACCCCAGAAGTTTCAGTTCCAACCCTCTAGTCCTTTCCGTTTTCCCACATGCCCGAGGATGAGGTGTTTTTATTGTGGAGGTTGTGGTCACCTCCATGGATAACTCCCATATCGAGCTCAGTATTGAGGAGGAGGATAGGTTTAGAACCTTCCTTAGTAGTTGTTTCTAGCCATTCCCTTCCAGGAGTAGGGACAATAGACCCCTACACCACTAAGGGCGGATGGTGCAGTAGGAGGTGGACCAAAGGGTGCTCCTTAGGGAACTCAACCAGGGTGTGGTTGGGGAGGCGACCATTTGATGAGGGGTAGAAGATCAAGGTGTGGGATGTTTCACACTATATAGTATGTATTTCTAGTAGGTCCATAGATCGTTTGATGTACAATTAGTTTGTTTAGTACAATTTCATGGTCCTTATTGACCTAAGGGACAAAGGCCTTCATTATTATTGATTTTTGATAACCCGCCTTTCAACGGATAAGGGGGAACCCTTACAAGGCCCATAGGATTAGAGATTAGATGGCCCGTAGGATTAGGATATTACATGACCTGAAGGTCTTAAGGAATTAAACCAGATTATCTATAAGGAATTTCCCCTCCCCAACATCTTCATCGTGATGGTAGCTCTCCCCCTTCGCATGGTCTTCCAGATAGGCTTCCCGTGAATGCACATGATGGTCCTGATGGCATATCCATACCCACTCATTCTAAAAAATTCATTTTGGATATACTCTAGTGAGTTCACCTGCTCTGAATCCTCTTATGGGGATGCTCATTTTTTGTAGAGTCTGTCTGGGGAAACTACATGTGGGCCAATGTCCTTGAAGTGGCACAAAGGCCTTAAAGGTGGCCCAAAATCCCTAATCACCCAAAGGCCTGGGTGGCCAAAAAGCCTCAAGGACTCCAAGGCCAAACCGATGGCCCAAGGTGAATAGTTCCAGCTGCCAGAGTACCGAACAATACCTGCTACAATAACTGCTACAATGCCTACTACAGTACCTTCCTAGTGTATAGTTATTCTACAGTACCTGCACATTGTATAGTCTTTCTATAGTACCGAACAGTGTACATTGCAGCTACTATATCGGGAAATATGCCTCTACCTGGTTTTGAACCTGGGTCTCATGGATTCACTTAAGGATACCTCACCAACTGGGATGAGGCTCATGTGCTTGCACCTTATTTGATTTAGGAGATTCACACTCAATTGTTTCACCATATATAGACCATGTTATGGGACTATACATAAATAGACTATCCATTCCTCTAGTCTTGAGTAAACCAGCCAAAGTTTAGACCATCTTGTTTGACGTTTGTTGGGGATGTAGTCTTATGTCGGCCCCGCATTAGTCCAATGGGGATCTTTATCTTCTATCGATGCATCCATATGGTGTTATCCTCGTAATAAACTAGTTTTACTCTATGCATGGTTGTATTGAATTCTTCAGATAAAGATTTAAGTTTTTATATTTGGATGGTCAGTGTGTAGCTTTTGTTGGTGGGAAGAGCTATTAGATAGGAAGTTGGCACGTGAAACCACTTTTTTTCCTTGTTAGTAGAGTTGTCAATGGGATATATGGATGCTGAGATGGTGGAGGTTTTAGGGGTTGTTAGAGGATTTCTAAATGTTTTCCCTGATTATTTTATCATGATACCCCCTCAATGTTACGTTGAGTTTAGTATAAACTTACAACCGAGTGATCATCAGATCTTGGGGGATCCTTTTCAGATGGCGCATTCTGAGTTATTTGAGTTGCATATTCGAATTGACAATCTGATGAAAAAGGGTTTCATCTGACCCAATGCATCACCTTGGGGTGCTCCAATCTTGTTTGAGAAATGGGAAACAGTGGTATGAGGCTCTAAATAGACTATCACAGACAGAATTAGATAATATTCAAGACAACATACCATATACCAAGAATAGATGATCTTTTCAACCAGCTGAGGGGAGAAGGTTGGTTCTCTATGACCGATCTGTAGTTTGGTAATAAGTAGTTTCAGGAGAAGGATGGTGACATCCCAAAGACTATTTTTTTTCTATTATGGGTACTTTGAGTTTGTGGTTATGCAGTTTGCTATTAATAATTCACTGGACGTGTTGATGGGGATTATGAACTCCATCCATCTTGATTTCATGGGCCGGTTCGTCATCATATTCATCACTGACATCTTAATATAAACGAAGTCAGAGGAGGAGCATATCAAGCATATCAAGAAAATCCTAGAGGTCCTTTGACTCCCTAACCTCTACAAAAAGATGTTAAAGTGAATGTTATGGGCATGAGAGGTCCACTTTCTTGGACATGTGGTGTCTTAGCAGGGTGTAGTGGTGGACCCATCAAATTTGTACCTAGTTTCTCTTGAGTAAAATCTCTGTTGAGAGCTCTAACCAAAATAGTCCAAGAATATTTGTGGGGAAAATAGTTCCAAGAAACATTTGACTATATGAGTGGTATGTAGTTTAGTGCTTCAGTTCTCAAGATGCTAGAGAAAGGGGTGATGTTTGTGGTGTTTTGAAATGATTACCATGTAGGCATGTGGTGTGTGCTAATGAAACAACACAAATTGATCTCTAATGGGTCTAGGTAGTTATGTCCCCATGAACCTAACTATTATTCCCATGATCTGTAATAAGAAAAATTCTTGTTAAAATTAAATATATGGAGACGTTACCTCTTTGGGGAGTGCATTATGGTCTTCACAAATCCCAAGATCTTGAGGTATATCTTTTTCCAGTGATAACTAAAATTGAGGTAGTAGAAGTGGATAGAGATTCCCCATGATTACGATTATGAGATTTCATACACCTCATGAAATGTGGATTTTATGGATGATGATTTGAGCAGGAAGTCAAAAAATAAAGTGGTTCAGTAATTTATAGATGCTTGGAGGGTGATGGAGAAGTTGGATGCCTAACACTTAGATGTAGGAATGGGTGGCTGTAGAGGCCATCTGTTTTAAGTGACAATATAGTAATATCTGAGGAATAAGGAGGATGTGTCTTAGTGTGGATACTTAGAGGAAGAGGTGATGCATGACCACATTGACCAGGGTAATGCTCTAGAGAGATGTTCATTGGAAGTTAAGAATCAAATTTTGTTCTGTAAGAAGTTGTTTTTTATAGTGTCAATGCATGAGGATGTTCTCCTTGGGTTTTATGAATCAACCATAGAGGTACATCCAGGAGTTTCCATGATGTATCAGGACTTGATATAATAGTTCTAGTGGCCCGAGATGAAGATGGTATGGAAGAGTTTGTGGTAGTGTGCTTAGTGTTCAAAAAAGTGAGGGCTGAGCACTATGTTCCCTATGGATTTTTTCAGCCCCTCAATTTCCCTGAGTTGAAGTATGATTATATCTGAATGGATTTCTTAATAGGTTTAACCTGTTATAAGGGAGGATGTGATTATAATTCTATATTAGTGGATCAGTTGAAGATATCATCTCACTTCGTAGTGGTTAAGGAGTTGAATGTAGTGGATTCCTTAGCACAAACGTTTTTGTATGAGGTGGTGTGGCTGGATTGAGTTCTAAGATCTGTCATCTCATATCATGATACAAATTTTAATTCACAAGTATTGAGGGTATTTCAACATGCCTTTAGCTCCTAGTTATGCCTTAGCACTGCAATCCACCCTGATACAGATGGGAAAACATATATGACCATCCAAAAATTGGAGGACATGTTACGGGCATGTGTTCTAGACATTATAGGGTCATGGGTGTGAAATTTTCCCATGGATGTTTTTTTTACAATAATATCTATCACTATTATATTGGTATATCTCTATTATGAGCACTATATGGGAGGCCATGTGTTTCACCCTTGTGTTGGATAGATGTTGGGAAGGTAGCTGTTCTTGGTCCGAATGTGGTGTATAGTACGACAGATAAGGTGCATCTTGTTCGTGAGAGGATAAAGGCAGAATAGTATCATTAGAACTCATACGCCGATCAGTAGAGAGTCCTTTAGAGATTTAAGATGGGGTCCACTTATTCTTGATGGATTCCCCTTTATAAGGGTACTGTGGGTTTAGCAGAGGGATTAATCTTTCTCCCATGATCATCAAACCATCGAGTTTTTGGGACAATCTAGAAAGGTGGAATAATTTTTTGGCATTTCCACCATATTTGGGGAGGTTCCATGACGTCTTTTAGGTATCCGAGCTTTGTCAGTATCTTCATGATGACTCCCATGTCATTTATTAGGGAGGGTTGGATATCAAGGATGGCGCAATGTTTATGGAGTGAATAGTGGAGAATCGGTATCATTAGGATAAGGTTATTCATGGATGGACCATTCCTTTGGTTCATGTGTTATTGAGGCATTGTGTCTTGGAGGAGAGAACTTAGGAGTGAGAGATATCGATGCATTCATAGTACCTGGATTTGTTTTGAGTTTTTCTCATTTTTTATTTGTGATATAATGATTTAACCTTGATTTCATTGATATTATTTGTTTCATTGTTATGTGATGTAAAATATTGGTATGACGTATGAGAAGGGGATGACCTAATCCCTAATCATTACATAATAATGAAAATGCGATTAAACCCATGTAGGTGAGTCAGTGGTGCCCAAAATTGATAACATCTTTACATCTGGGAAGGAATTATTTGATTCATATGTTCAGGTAGTGTGGCCTTTGGTGTTTGTCTTGTATGTCTTGTAGTTGTTAGGGTTGAGAAATTGTGGAGGAGTTTTTCTTCTCCAATGACCCGAAGGCCTTTATTTTTTATTGATTTTGATAATCCACCTTTCAAGGGGTGAGGTGGAACCCTAATAAGGCCCATAGGTGTTAGTATCACATGGCTTGTTGGCCTTAGAGGAATTCAGTGCCCATAGGCTCAAACATTACATACAAACCAGACTAACTACATGGAACTTCTCATCCCAAGCATCACCATCATGAAATAAGATCTCCACCTGTGCATGGCTGTTCATCTAGGATTGTTTGTGTATGCACAGGTTTGTACCTATGGCAGGTGCCATACCCTCTCATTCTTACAATCCGTTTAGCTTCTTCACTACTGAAAGCTCCTTACTCATCCTCCTTCTGAAGCTTTTTCCTTGTCAGTTTTCTCATTTATATATGCTCTTATGGTGGCCAAAAGGCCTTGAGGTGGCCTAAAGGCCTTATTAACTCGAAGACCTGGGTGACTTGAAGGCCTTAAAGGACTCGGGGACCCAATCGGTGGCCCAAAGGCCCAAACATTGGAATATTCCCGACTGCTACAGCGCCAAACAATGCCTGCTATAGTTCCCTCTATTGTACCCGCTACAGTACTACATAGTTCATGCTACTGTACCTGCTGTTGTATTGCTACAATACTGCACAGTAACCTAGAAATTAGCCTCCGCCTGGTTTTGATCTTGGGTCTCTTGGATGCAAATAAGGGTGATAATAGTTTGACTAGTATCTTACATGGTGGTCGTTCAGACCCCTCTTTCTTCTACGATTGGTTTTGAATTCTCAAGGGTGATAATAGTTTGATAGGTATCTGATGTTATGGGGAAAACTTCCATGGTCCATTACCTTATCAAAATATAGTGTTTGGCTAGTTATAGGAGGCAATGACAGCTCATTTCAAGAGTTATCCAAATTTCGTTTTTTTCTGTCGGTTGGTCAAGGCATCAGTAGGGCGAGGGAATCAGTAGGTTGAGGGAATTAGTAGTTTTATGGAATTGGTAGGTCAAGGAATCAGTTGTTTGATGCATCGATAGGTTGAGGATTTCAGTAGATCAACGCATCGATAGGTGGATGTGTCGGTAGGTCGATGCATCTCTAGTTCAAGGGAGTAAGTTGGTTGAGGCGTCAGTAGGTTGACATTTTCCATACGTCAAAGGCGTTAGTAGGTTAAGGGTGTCAATAGGTCGAAGGCATTGATAGATGAAGGCATAGGTAGTGTGAGGATGTCGATAGGTCATGGCGTCGGTAGGTCTAGGGTTTCATTTGGTTGAGGATGTTAGTAGGTTGATGGGATTGGAAGGCAGAGGTGTCAGTAGTTCGAGGGAATCGGTAGGTTGAGGGCATCAGTAGGTCGGGGCGTTAATGAGTTTGCACATATGTGAAACAGAGTGTCAGTGAGTTAGGTGTTAGTAGGTTTTTTGGTGGCACAACATGAGTGGCTCAGCATTAGTGACTCAGAATTTGTAGATCGTTGTCGGGGACTTACTTGCTGTGACTCACCCATCAGTGACTCATTTCTAGTTTTTCCCAGCTTTTCCGGTTTCACCCATATTTTGTTTTATTTGACATAAATTGAGTTTAAAGGCTTTTTTGGGAATTTATAATGGGTTTTCAAAGGATATTAATTATACCTTCAATATAAAAGTGTGCCAGGGAGATTTAAATAATCAAACAGGCGGTAATTGTCCACGATCCAAATTTAATGTCCCTTGAAACCGTTTTCCCTTCAATTGATATAGGATCTGTATTTTTTTATCTAAGACCTCCCCTTCCCAATGTGTTCCCATTTCTCCTTGGTGAGGATAGATAATTTCCTTACCATGTATTCACTTTTTGTTCCATATCCATCAATCCAGTTTTCATAGAGTTTTCATACTTCTCACAAACCCCCTATTTTGGTTTAATGAAAATCGTTGGTCACCTATTGTTATAAGTTGCAATTTTCTTCATATCTCAATTAATTGTGTATCATGTGGGGTGGTTATAATGATTCCTCCTTATGATAACTACTAAAAAATTAAATTATGACAATAAGAAGTAATAAATGTGGGGCTGTGAATATGATGATGATCTCTTTGTTGTATATAATATCATTGATCCATGTTGTGAATCATGTGTGTTGCATTCTTCTAAAAATCATAGTCATTGGTGGTATTTGTTTATATACAATTCTGATTTTTGAATCACTACTGTAATAATTGGAATCTGGTTAATCACGTATATTTAGTTTAATAAATGTATTCCCTAGGATTGAATCTATTCTGTTATCACCCATGTTAAATTATGTGGATTTACAGAACACATGATGCTAAATCTGAAAAAAATCATTTTTGGTGTGTATATGTGTTGTGTCTATTTATGTTTGGCCTTCTTCCAAATTTGGTATTGTGGTAATTTAGATTGGGGTGTGAATGGGTGTACGGGGTGGTACGGGTGGTGTGCTGGTATCTCAAGAAGAGAGAATGATTGATGGTGGAATGTATGGACTTGTTATGTAGTGGGAAAAAATCTAGGTATTAGATGGGAAGCCTAGTGACATGACTAGGTTGTGTTATGAATTCTTGTTTATTGGTGTTCTTTGTTTGGTTTTGTTGTGCAGCGAGGATGTGAGGTTTGGTTTAGAGATGATTAATTGGTCAGGATAACATTGAAGTAGGTTGTTGGACGTTTCATTCATTGTTTGACTTGGAAGTGAATGGTTTTTTGGCTTCACATTATAATGTTTATAGTGTTTGTTGGTTTCCTAGGTAGGGATGGAAATAAATAAATGAATGAATTGATATTATAGGATGATAATTGGTTAATTGAATATTTTGGGGGTATGTTTCAACTTGGGGATTGTAGTGAAGTGGTGTTCAAGTGACCATCATTCGTGGTGGTATGTGCATGCAGGGGTAGAAACAAATATCATTTTGAGTGTGCTGGTTATATGCTTGGAATCCCATAGGATGGGTTGTGTGTTTGTTACCTGTATATATAAACATGAAGTACATTATGTTTTCTATATACACCACACATGAGTTGAGATCTATATGCCGAACACCCCCATTTTTATTAGGGATAACACCTTTCCCAACTTCCTGATGAGAGGATAGATGGATGGTTACCAACATTACAATGATCCCTATTCTAGGAATTATTCACCCCAGACTCTTTGGGCATGCTATAATGTATTGAGGTTTAATATCAAACTTGTGGTATTGGATGTGTGAGAGGAGGTTTTTTCAAAGGATTCTTCAAGATGAGTCCAAAGTGTTTTTGGGTGATAGGTGAGGTGGTTGGGGCCCATGTGTCTATTGGAAGGATGTGGTATGGTGTGCGTCTAAGGTGTATGCACTAAGGTTGTGACAGTGGGACATGTGTAAGAGTGCGGTAGTGTCAGGAAGTTCTCTATTAGGCATGAGTAGTTTTCTAGTGGTTAGTGGTTTGGGGTACCCCAATATCGATGTGCATAATAATTTAACCGACATCCATTATTTGGGGAGGGTGGCTTGGTAAGGTTGGGGTGGATAGTATACCTTTTTGTTGCTTTTGGGTTTCTGATATATTCTCATAGGGACATTAGTATGCTTATCCCACTTGTGCACGGCTGACTTTTGGTTTTACCAAGTATACATGTATGCTCACCCAAAGTATATTAATCTCATTCCATGTTTCTAGGGAGATTAAATAGACCATGCTGGACCTTACTATCTCTGATGTTGGGGATTGTTTCTGTGGTGCTGCTTGGTTTTATTTTTTTGGTACATACTTTGGAGTTTTCATTATATTTCAAGCAGTTTTACATTAAACATGCCTATGGGATGGATTTTATTATATATATATATATATAATTATATATCATTCATAGAGTTGTTTTAGGTTGATACATCTTATCTCGTGATATTTGTTATTATAAAAATTCTAATACCTCCCACTTTCTTTGTGATATTTCTATACCCTTATTGATTGTCACCACCCTTATGCCTATTAGTGGTGGGAATCAAGGGTCATTATATCTTATTCATCATGAAAATGGTGGGTCATTAAAGAAAAGGAATTATTATTATTCATATTATATTATTTAACAACTAAGTTATAACTATATTGCCAATATATTTGTAATAATAAATTTATATTTCATAGAAACTCAGTGTTTCACGTAATGTAGCCAATTCAATGATACGTATTGGAAAATCCAACTTATTATTTCATGTAATGCCTTACAAGCTGGTTCTGTGTGTAAGGAATGTTTTACATAGTTTAATAAAAGATATCTATGAAAAATAATTTATTTGAGAGAAAAAAATTCAAAAAAACCATGGGTTGTTTCAATAAGTTTATCTCTTTGATATTATTGTATTATTTTGTTTAATTTTAAATTTTCCAATGCCGTAATAGTTTTGTAATGAATATTATTCAGAAATGATAATCGAACATTTAATCTATTCATTTTTTATGGTGACATAAATATAATACGATATATCTTCGATGAGCATGTTATTGTTATCAAATGACACCATGTAAAATGAAATAGTATTTTTTTTACATTCAACCGATACTGAATGTTTCTCATTTTTGCGTTATGATCTCTTGGGCATAAAAAATATATTCAAATTGTAGTTCCATGAAGTGAAAACAAAATTATACCCTCAATAACTAGTAATTATTTTTTATTTTATTGTATTTATTTCATTTGGTTTCTTGATTATATAACACATTTTTCTTATTCAAGGAGATTTCATTTTCACTTTAATATTTCAGATGAAAAATCATTTTCTATTTTTGGGTTATCACTTCTAGAGCTTAATGGAAGGACATTTTAGGTGGTGACTGATGTATTCTAAATTCATTTTTATTATTGGGTTGTGATTTCCCATAGAAAAGTTAGTATATTAGTGGTTATACCACCACATCATTGAAAATAATTTTTTAATTGTGTTATTATTCCCCTTTAAAATTAATATTGTTCAAAATGTATATCTCCTTGATTAGAGAGGTATATGGCGATACTAGGGTAACATAGGATTGAACCTATATAAAAATCCATGTGTTCATTGTTTTATTCATAACTAATTAACATTAATAATGATCATTCACAATTAATTAATATAATCTACTATTTTGTTTTTTATATTTTTAGTACAGTCTATTCACCCCTATATACCATCGTCAATTACCTATTCTAATATTACAATTTTTATCAAAGGGTGGGACATAATTTAGTATACTTTACCTAAATTATTCTTCTACATGAAACTAATTGATTTTTAAAAGATTTTAAACTTCTCAATGATAGTTTATCTCAGTTATAAATTTTCTTGATACCAAAATACTGGAATCAGAGCTCGTTACATTTGGAATTGAGAATATTAATCTATAAAGTCTATTTATATTTTAATTTGATAACCTACTACTAAAATAGATAGTCCATTTGAATATTTTAGTCTAATTAAAAGTGTGAATAAAGACAAATCATATATTTTTCATAAGACATCTCACATTGATGGAACATATTACGGATACATCCAAAATAGAATTGAGGCATACCAAAAAAAATTAATCATTGAATATTATTACATCATGGAGAAATTATACATACTAAAAAAGGTGACCCAATACTCATACTATATATAATGAAAAAATATGATTTAAATTAAAATGGTATGAATATTATATGTTGTGATATTATCTGATGTTTTTTAGACACAATCTTCATGTATGATAGCTCAAAAAAATCTGGATGATTCTATAATGTACTAGAATTTTCTATAAACATTTGAAATGAACAAATCATGGAATTCATTGAGCTAAGTACTAGAAGATCTATATTGGTGAAAAAGATATAGTAAATAAAATTTTCTAGCAATTCAAAATAATATTTAATGGAATGAATTCCCTTGGGGAAGGTTTAGAAAATACCTCACATATAGATGAGACCAAGGAGTAATAATAATGAAATGGAATGGAAATTATTTCTCTATTGATGAAAGAATTAACTTCAACGAGTTCACTCTTTGATAGTTGATTGGATCACTGTTGTGGTGTGAACTAGAATATAAGAACCAAACAGAAGAAGAGAAAATCAAAATAAAAATATTTTAGAGTTTAAATCCATGTATGTTTTTTTTCATGTAATCATTTAAATTTGATATACATGATAGTGAAGAAGAATACATGGATGATAATATTACTAGATTATAAAAATGAATGAAAAATATAGGATTTAAAAACCAATATTAATGAAATCACCAAATCCAAAAATAAAATGGATTTAATTAAGAAATAATTAATTATTATAAGTATGATGTAACTTATTTTGAGTATAAGGAGAAATTACATATCATTCATGACTATAAAAAAGAAGAAATAAAAAAACTATAATGGAAGAAAGGAAATTAAAACTAGTTAGAGTTTTAATATAGAATATGAATCTAGTAAAAAATATTAAAAAGAATGTATTAACTTATTCTTCAGGGAGTTTATGAATAAGGTTATTGATAAAATCATTTATTTTTGATGTTCTGATATTGATTATTAATCTAAAAATATGAATATTTATTTGTTAAATGATAAAATAGAATGATTATGAAAACATGTTTTCCATGATGATGAGTTTTATAAAATAATTGAATAAAATCATGAGAAACTTGTTTTTGATAATAATTTTCTATTACAAGAGAATGAAAAATTATGAAACAACTTCTCTTCTTCTCAGAAAATAGTTTATGAAATATTTTAATTATCTCTATATTTGACTAAAAATTTGATAGTGTAATTTTAGTGTCATTAAAATATTTGAATTTGTTTAATGGCCTTGAAAAATATCACGTGACGATGTCTTTGAATCAATGAAAAATAAAATTAGTAATGGATATGATAAGTGGCTACCAAAAATGTATTGAAATAATTTTCCTAAAATAAAAAATGGATGAAAATATAACGGTATTTGTTTTTAACGATGGATGAAATTTTACTATGAAATTTATTGTTCTTTTAGATTCATACGGTGTTGGGGATTTTCTTGGATGGAAATTCGTAAATCAATATTATCTAGATTACAGTAAAATAATTATTATGATTGATTTTATATACATAAAAATTATATTAATAATTCTATTAGACCCAATGCAGCTTCGGTATCAAAATTCACATATGATAAATTGTTTTAAAAAACAACCCTTATATGTATCAATAATGGTATATGGCACATTTGGAATCATGGATTAATATTTGAAAACCCATTAATTAGGGGGTCTTTAATTTGAGATGTTTCTCAAGTACCATGATTGGTTTTCATGCCAAACATTATTGGGAGTTACATTAGGGGAAAACATTGTAGGGGAATACACAAGAAATGTACATATGGTATTGATGGGTGATCATCCAGATTGAAACCCTCTAAAAATATTTAAAATTATATAGTCTCATATTTATTTCCATCAAAATAATACTCGTTGATTAATGGGAAAGGGATATAGATGTTTTTTTTGTATCAGAACTAGTTAGGGGACCTCATTGGATTCCCAAGCCTCCCTAATATGAATATCAGCTGTAGGGTTTCTAGTGATCATCCTTACATGATATGTGCCACCTTGGATGGTAACCAATAGATCCTCTTTGACAATATAATGTTTTCAAGTGACCCAGATATGTGTGTCTTCATAGGTTCTAAATATCTTACTTTTTTATATTATAGATTTTCCAAAAATTCAATCTATTTCATCTTCTCAGGATCATTGGGGTGAAAACTTATTATATAAGAGGCTTCCATAGGAGTTTCTTTTCTTGGGTTGTTGTTTTTAAAAAAATTCATTTGAATCTAATGAGAATATTCAGTGGAGAGGTATTAGTCTTTATTTCAGATGTATATACATTAGGGATCCGTAATCAGAGTCCACACACCAGTTTCTTTAGTAACGAATGGGAAATGGCTATCTGGAGCTCATTTATTTAGTTAAATAGATGGTCTGAACATATGTTTTCAACTGAGAAATTCCATCTACAATGGTTTTATGGTTTGGATAGACACATTTCTAAGAAAAGGTCCAAGATGTTAATCTTCACAGGTGGTTGTTGGTCTCTCAGGCAGTCAAAAATGAAAAAGGCATCAAACATCACCAAAATCCATCATAAGTATTATCCTCAACATTATGAATTTAATTAAGGATTCTTATAGGTGTTTTAAAGAATTAGTTATTTCATTGTCTCTCCTGCCTCTAGTTCCATCAATCTCCTTCCCCAACAAAAACAACACTATTTGGGGGAAATTGAATAGTTGGAGGCCTCCCTTATTAGGGAAAATGCTGACCACATATTGATATTGTTTCAAGGGGTCTATGTGTGGTCGAGGAGTTACTAGAGACCATCAAGAGTTAGTTGTTGGTGCTTTCTCTTATATATTTATGAGTGGTGATTCCCTTCAAGTGGATGTCCATGAATTGCTTAAAGGGGTAATTTATTCTATCTAGTGAAAAATTTCTATCAAGGAGATTGTGACTGACTCATTAGTAATATTCACTCAAATATTATATAAAGGCCTTATTCCTTGGTCAATTGAATATACCATAAGAAGATTCAAGCGACATATGGATAATCACATGACCATTTTCCATACTTGGTGTGAGATAAATAATGTGGAAGCCTTTTTAACATCTAAATAATCTCACAATGACCAGATCCTTTTATTTTCTAGCCCTAGGTATTTCCCCCTTGAGGGTACCAAATTTTTTCAGTTAGATTCTATTGGGATCCATTATTTCATGCCTCCTTAATTGTTTTCATGCAGTATTTCCAGCCTTTTTCCATTCAATAAATAAAAAGTCTGATGTCGTATTTCTTAGTTATTTGATAATTTAATTTATGTGAAATTTGAAAATAATAATTTATAGGTCTTTAAAGATGAATTTATATTATGTTATTCTAATAGAAATGAAAACATTTATAAAATATATTAATATTATGTGACACTCAAACATGTTTAGTGATTCAATGATGTGTAGGGTGATAAATTTATTTCTCATCATAATTTATCCCATGTACATATTATATGTTACATAATCTATATAAACATGAGAATGTGTAATAATTACCTCCCTTTATGTAAGAAAATATAAATGTCGGATATTCTCGCATGAAATAGAAATAATATAAAATTGATTTTTTCAATTAAATCAGATAAGTACTAATAAACCATTTTTGTTTGTACATCCAGACCTATTTGTTAATAATCAAATATATATTATTAAATAAAATAAATATACATATGTTATTGTAGATGATTATAATATATTTACATGGTTCTATTTTATTACTCATAAAAATGATAATTTATCATGATTTATTTATCCTTTTAATTCATTTAAAAATGAAAAACATCGTATGATTGTTTCAGAATATTGGGTTAAAGGATATGAATTTCATAATTTTGATTTTTAAAATAATAGTAATAATTAGTTATTTTAACATTTACCCTACATATAGAACAACAAAAAATATGGTGTTATTGGATGAAAAAATAGAAAACTTATTGAAATGGGATGAACTATGTAATGGTTATATAACTTTCCTACGATTTTTTAGGTTAAATCCATTTTTTGATGGTTATATTTCCTGTAAAAATATTAATAATGAATTGATAATGAAAAAAAATCATTATTTTAAGAAATCCGAAAGATGGGGTTATAGAGTTTTTGGTTGTATAGTTTTTATTCAAAAACCATTGGATAATTTATATAAATTTGATTTCAAAAGTGATAAAGATAGTTTCATTACTGATTATAATAATAGTAATTGTTGTGAAGTTTATAATTAATGATACTTGGTTTTTGATGAATCATTTCTTGTTAATTTAGATGAAAATAATGTAAAATTATATTCTTATTCTAATTTTTTTGATGGTGAGTATAGAGAATTTAATTTTTCATTAAAAAACTACTCATGATTAGGATGAATGAATTGAGAGGGGAAATAATCCTTATATACTCATTACAATATCATGGATGATTCATAAATTGAATCCTGTTGAACTTTTTTTTGGAATATTTACTATGGTATTAATACTAGTAATTATTTGTTATTTTCTTTTTTTAATTCTTCTTGTATTTTTTATTTTATCCCTAATAATTTAAATCATTCAATAGAAGATCCTAAATGAATTGTTTCTATGATATATGATATTTAGAGTTTTATTAGAAATAATTTTTAGTCATTAGGCAAATTTTCTAATGATAAATAAGTAATTATAAAGGTATTGATCTTTAGAAACAATCATAATGAATCTCGACTTATCATCAAAATAAAATCATGACATATTGATGAAATATACTTCCAGGATTAAGGTATATACATTGAAGAATAATTTTAAACCATTTCTAGTATAGAGTGTATTAAAATATTTTAATCATTTACTTTTTTGATGGTTTTAAATTATTTTAATTGGATTTAAAATGTGATTTTACAAATGGGTTTGTAATTGAAGAATATTATGATCCTCAACAACGTGGTTTTAAAGATCATAATTTTGAAATGATGTATTTAAATTATCTAAATCCTTTTATAGTCTAAATAAGGAATATCATGTTTGGTATGAAAGGATTTTATTATTTCAATTAAAAAATTGTTTTTAGAAAGGTAATGTTGATTGTAAGTAATTTGTTAAAATAATTTCTAATGATATTTAAATTTTACTAATTTTTTTAGATGACATCGTTTTGGTTATTTCCTGAAATTCTTTGTAATTATTTTCATAATTTTCTGAAATATGAGTTTGAGAAGATCCTAATGAGATAATTAAATCTCATTCACAGGCATTAAATATCTTAAAGGAATTATGTTATTGGTATTAATTAATCCACATTCACAAAATAGTAGTTTAATAAATTTTCTCTCGATTCTTCTAAATCTATGAAAAATTATAGGAGCTATTGTTATAAATTATATGATGATATATCTCATCGATATATCAATATTAATTTTTATATAGGAATGATATGGTGGATTATTTATTTCACTACATCAATGATAGATAAAAATTATAGTGATTTTTTTAGTTCTAGATTTCATGTTGATCCAATGGAGAGTCATGTTAATGAAGTGAAAAAAATAATTGGATATGATAAATGTACTATTAATTATGGTCCATTTTATTATATATATATATATATTTTAATTAAATATCATATTATAATATATATTTTACTGTCTAAAAAATTTACATAAATTGGATAATAGGCATGTTTCATTATAATAGAAAAATATTAATTTATTTATGCTCTAATAAAATATTTTGTTTCTCAATCTTCCCAATAATCTGAGTATATTTATGAAGCTATTTCTTATTCTCATTGTTTATATATTAATCAAAACATATGTTATTTTAGTGTTTATATTAATAAATATCCAAATTATTGTGATAATACATTTTCAATTTATATTTCTACAATTTTTTACTATATTTTATTACAAGAAATATATATGTTATGTTTCATATTGTTAGTGATCATATGAATGAAGGTGATATTGTTTTATAGTTAATCCCTATGGAGAATAAGCATTAAAATATTTTCACTAGAACCTGATGAATTTATTAGTTTTAAAACATAAAATTTAATCTTTAATGTTGGAATAATAATATTTTTATGTATTCATTTTTAGGGGGATATTTTATATGATTATATGATAATATTTTTGATTTTTTTTGCAATATATAAAATCTAGAATCTATTTTTCAGATTACATATGTTTAACTTCTATACATATTTTTTCATTATATAAATATTTCAAAACATCTCGTACATACTATATGATGTTAATTTTTTTAAACCTTCCATTTTCATAAAATATTTTTTATTAATAGTTTTTATATTATTATTTTTATCAAATAGTTTCTTAATTCTATTAAAAAAATTAATTTGATAATTTAAAAGTGGATGAAATTATCATCAAAACATATTACATGTTTTCAAAATATTTCATTCTTTTTTCCCCCACAAAATTTTAGAGAAATATCTTTTCTAATGGTGTTTATTTAGGTAATCAAACTAAAAGGGGGAGATTTTTTATGTATATATGTAAATATTTTTTGAATTGATTTATTACAAATCATATCATTCTTTCTTAATATTATCAACATTGTAAATTATTAATTATATAAAATTAAACATGTTAATATTATTTTATTAATTATATCATTTAAATATTTACATTTAATGTATACTAAATTAATAATTCTATAATATTTATATACATTAATGTTATATAGATTTAATGTATTGATTTTTCATAAATTTTTTTACAGGATTTATATTTAGTTCCTATGAAAAATAATTCATTTAGAACTATAAAATAACATTTATAGGCGTTGTATAATGTTAACCTACAAAAAAATATCTACCATGTACCAAATTGGATATAAATTTTACCAAGTAGTTATTTACATAGCAAATTAAAAAATGCATGTCCTAGACTTCCAAAATCTAGTTTTCCCTATATTTTGAACATATCATGTGATAAAAAACTAAAAATATAGTTATTATTAAAATTTAAAATAAATTAATATTTCATTCATTTATTTATAAGTTATAATATTCTGAATTGATCTCTTACATGTCTTAAATTTATTCATAAGTAACTCCATATTTACAGTTCGATTTTAGTAGTTTTTCAGAACACATTTTCTTTTATTTTTTGATTAGATTATTATTTATACATATCTGATAAAGGATATTATTGTTTACCTAGAATGATGGTGAAATATTTTAAATATAATTCAACAGAAAAAAATGATTATTCATCATTTTACTTTGTTAGTTTGAGGTGTAAAACTTGTGAATTAAATCTCTCTATAATTTTAAGGAATTCCCTTACATGAATTGCCTAAATTAGGAATTCAAATATAATATTACATTACATTGTTTGTATATTATGTCATTTACATCTCAGAAATTTTAATAATGTGAAAATATTATTTGATTTCTCTATGGGGTCAATTTTCTTATATAAATAAAAATGAAAACGTGGAATTCACCTACATGAATTTCAATACGTAAAAATGATAACAGAGTATACTTTTTTCAACACAATGTTTTATATATCAATTTTAATCATCATTTTATCATGTATTTTATTTTTTCTAATAACTTTATAAATTTTTAATAAACATGTAGAACCTTTGTGATGTAATTTTTATTGTTTTAAACATTATTTTCTAATGACTCAAAGTGTTTGGTTTCACAAATGAATCATAAAACATACAGCTAAAAAATTTATTTTTATTATTTTATGATAATTTCATAGATTCTATTTTTTATAAATAATTATATGTGATATTAATTTCATCCAAAACTATTTTATTATTTTTAATGATGTTTGATTATGTTTTGAATTTTTTTAATATGTATTACTTGTTTTAAATGGAGATTTTTTGAATATCATATTTTCAAATTTGAACATTCAATTTTCTTGGGATTTAACATGAAACAATTATTATTTTATATTTTTCAATTATTTATATAATAATTTAAAATTTTATTAAAGTATCCCTTATTGTTTTAAATTTCAATTTTTAGTATAGTGATAATTATCCATGAATAATATAATTTTATTTCCGATATTCAGGTATTATTCTATTTGAAAATATATTTTATAATGATGAATCAACGTCACTATGTTTATTTATGTTAAAATGGACTAGAGATTTAGGAAGGTACATTTTTCCCTTCTAGTGAAATAATTATGATATGATTCATATTATATGAGAATTTAAATATTTTTATGTGATAAAATGTGAAGATAAAAGTGGTATGTACATTCTACCTATGCTAAAAATTTCTAACTACTACTAGATGATCTATAAAGGAATGAAAAAAAATCAATTTTACATTAACCTCATAAATTATACACGCTAATACGACACTCAATAACAAGTGAATGTGTTTTATTCTTCTTTTATAAATTTTTATGGTATCTTGAATCATCAAAAATCCTCTCCATCTTCCACTTTCTTTAACACTTGCATTATTCTTTTACATACAAAATAATTTTCTATCTTCAGGTGTTGTTTCCCAAAAAATTAATTTCATGGCCATTCTGATTGAGAATTTTATTTTATAATTTTTTTTGTAATTGGATAGTGACTCCCCATAAAAGAGTTTACATGTCATTGGTTATCCCTTCTCTACATTAAAATGAGTTTTAGTTGGGTTTTGATTACACTATAAAATACATATAGTGCCCAATGAGTTACTCATCGAGTATAGAGGTATACGATTGGACAAGGTCCACATTGTACTGAACCAGTTTAAAATTATTTTCTACTAACATTTTATTCCACTTCTAATAATATATAATAACCACCCATCCTAATTAATTAAGATAATCTAGGTATTCTATTTTCTTCACATGGTCTATTAACTCCCATCTAGACGATCTACCAATTCCTATTATGATGTGAAAATTGTATATAAATATAATAAAATTATATATTTTATACCAGAGGATAGTAAAATTAGCAATTAAGTCAGACATGAGGTAAAGGTTAATGTTAAAATATCATTTCTTTTCAGGATTTTCTATACTAAATTTCTACTGAGGGAAATTTTATAACTCAAATCCATTAAAACAATTGTATTTTCCCATCCTATATATATTATTATAATTTTTAACAAATTTATGTTTTCTATGTCTAATGTACATAATATGATATAGAAAATGTTCCTGATGAAAATCTGACCATATTTCTACTTTTGTCGGTGAAATTTTCTTATAATGTCTTTAATCCTAAGAAATATTATATTTATGTTGGTACATGTACATGAAATGTTTTTAAAAGTTCAATTTTAATACCTTTTTATTTTTTTAATGGGTTTAAATGGAAATTTTTAATGTATATGGAATGAATGGATTTTATAACCACTAAAAACTTTCATGTCATTGATGATTGTGTTAAAATTTTCATAGTTTATTTTCAAAAAGAATTATTTTGTCAATATTCAGGTAATTTATCCATAAATTTTTTCAATGAAATATATTATTTACTCATGTTTCCAAGGAATATTTTGAATGATATTTTAACATAATTTTTTATCTATGTCACCATATTTTAAGGTTTTTATTTTCTTAATATAGAAATTATACAATGATTCTATATTTATTATTATTAATGATATCTTATTATTATATTGTTTATATTTTTATGAAATCCATTTATTGTCTATTGGTTATAGTAGGATGATATGTAGTGTCTTTTATGATCTCATACTGCAGAGATATATGGTTTTAATTATGAAAGGGTTGGGACTAAAATTATAAATCCCTCCTATTAATTGAAAAAAAACTTATATCTCCTGAAATAATTATGGGAAATGGGATCATGTGATCAGTTTACTATGGGAACAGGTACAGATTATAGATCCTCTATGATATGGAAAATATATGAGGATTTTTGATAAAATTTGATATGGAAATCTTCATATTCATCATTGATATATAATATGGGTTCAATGTCATTAATTATGCCACACATTTTGAAAATATTGATATTCATAGGATTTGAAATCAAGTTTCATTATAAATTTTTTATGATTCACCAATCCTATGTCATGCTCATGTTTTATTCCATGAAATACGATTATGATAAAATCATTATTGGGTATGATTTCTAATATGATAATTTTATCATACAGTTATTCATATTATATCATTACATTTGAAAATTTATTGATATATTCAATTTTTACCCTTACTGGGAGACTCATGCCACCCCATCTCATTATTTGAATATTCCAAAAGCTAAGAAAAATGCTACGATGTATTATGAGTCTAGAAAGAGACCATATATAATGAAATATGTTTGATATTAGGAAAAATTTAATTAAATGATATGTTTATGAATTTTTTATCAATGTAAAATAAAATACTTATAATTTTGGGAATGTTTAGTTGGGAGACATATTGAATATTCATCAAGAAGATCTAATATAATTATTTGATTTTCAAGGGTAACTATAAAAACCTTTTGATAATATGATTCAATTAATTAAATCAATCACCTTATAAGATGCATATTTTTCGTATTTCAACGTAATAATTTTGGAAAAATAACAATTTTTACATTTATCCCATAATTTTTTTGAATTAAACTCCACGTATATTCATTTTAATTTAGGTTTCATCTTCTCCATTTTATCCACACCATTTTAATTAAATGTAATCTTATTTTTTAAGGTATTCCAAAATTCTATATGATCATGAATAACAATTTCTTTCTAGAAAAAATTCATATGGGTTTTAATTTATTTTCAGTGTAAAGATCAATTCTATAAATAAATTTTATTTTTAATTACAATGCTTCTAAGAAATATTCACAAGAATGTTATATATAAAACAAGAATCATAGATTTTGTACATCCACTAATTTAAACAAACTTCAAAAATATTTGACAATCTATAAACATATAATTATCCTTACATATATTATTATCTAACATTATAAAGTACAATGATATTCAGTGTTACCATTACACAACATTCAAATATATTCTATGAAACTTTCAGATATATAAATTACATTATCATTTCAAACAAAAACCCCATATCACCTTTATGATGGAATGATGTTAACATTATTTTGGTACATGACTACAATTATGTATCCTTTTAATCTTTTGATGTACCATTACATATGGTGACATGAACCACAAATTTTTTTATAATAATGATTTACCCATGTATTCTACACATCTAATACATTATCCTTTTAGAATTTTTAATTTTTCATTATTTTATCTTCAATCCACAAAACAGTCATCATTACAATTTCTCTATAATCTATTGTGATCTCACATGTTAAAAAATAAATCATCAGAGTCATTGAGAATTTATTATACACCATCATAAAATTATAATCAAGTGGAACAAACCTCAAATCAAATATGATGAAGACGAATCATCATATAGGGAATGTAAAATATTATAAAATAGCAAAAACAACACAATTGAAATGAATAGTGTCATCACAAACCTCAACATTCATTTATTTTTCATTCATAGTTTTTATCAATGTATTAACCTCAAAAATTGCTTAGATAAATAGTGAAGTCCAAGTGGAGTGTGTTCTTTGGTCTCACTTGTCGTTATGGATTAAGTTACATGCGTCCCAAATTAATTACCCATTCTAAAAACTTTAGTATAGCATTAGTTTGGGGTTGATCCACAGGGAACTATGGAGTGCATGAATTCAATTGATTTAATACTTAATTAGGTGAAGTTTTCAGAATTTAGAGTTGATGGGTTTGATTTTTGGTTTCAGATTAAAACTATATTGTTTTACTTTGAAGAAATGATTAAAAATTTTAAAGAAAACAACGAGTGGATTTAAAGAGTTTAAAACAGGAAGAAAAGATGTGTCAAGTCTGTGGTGATTAAGGATTTCTTATGCATATTGTTTAAATGGTTGTGTTGTTCACGATAATTCATCATTCGGGATTTCATTTTGTTACATGATTTCCTTGGTCCAGTTCCTTTTGTTTGGAATTAGAGAAGTTGACTCCTTGGTCCAGTAGTCAGTGTTCTTAATTCTTTATTAAGTTCAGTCCATTATTTGAATCGGTGAAATCTTTCCAATGGTCATGGATGTTTTCACTGTTACTTCTCTTTTGTATCACTGAGAATTCTTCCCTTGGTCCGCTCAGAATTCTCAGTTATATTTGACAGTGAATTAAGAAGAGTAAGAATATTTACAACGAGAAAACACAACTATATAAAGTAACACACACATTATGAACCGTTCATCCACAGCCCCAACATGAGGGGTTTAGTTACACATATAATGTAGGAGAGAAATGACACATGTGATACCTGACGGATTCATCATGTAAGCATTGAGCTAAGGTGTCGGAAGGTGGTATGGCAGAATGATGGAATGATGACACCTTCGTGGCTTCAGGAATGGTAGTAGGAGAGCTTCTCTCCCATACACTAGTTTTTAACCCCCAAAATCCGAAGTCCAAGGCCTATTTTTATAGAAATATAATGTACACATCATGTATATAAAGTACACGCTATGTACTTTTCGTCAACGCGCTTTGGTGCCAATTTCTCCACGGGTAGGCGGCCTAACACGCCATCTTTGACATTTGAACACGGTGCCACCTGGTGGTTGAGTGTACATGGTGTGTAGCGCCGCCACACATGGCGTGTAGTGTCAAGATTTGGCAAACAACTCCTTCTAGAATATCAGACACGACGGGTAGAAATGGAACACGTCGTGTCTCCTTCAATGGCCACTTGGGTGTGTAGAACCTTCTCGGCAACAACTGCTTCTAGAATGTAGTACACGACGTGTAATTCTGCCTCACACGGCGTGTAGACTCTGTCTAGTGACATGGGAATGTACACCCTCCTTCGGTCTGTGTCCCTGTCTGGATGTACACGGCTTGTATAAAAAGTACACGCCATGTAGTTTCAAAATTTTCCCAGACTTCCCTTGATTTATTTATTTTATCCAGAAATCTTCTGAAAGTAAACAGAATCACCAAAATCAAAGAATATGTTCAAGAAACAACAGATATTTTCTGAAATGATGTTTTTATTGTCAATTATATATATGAAAATGTATACACAAATTGGGTTCATCAAACTCCCCTACACTTAGTCATTTCCTTGCCCGCAAGAAAAATCTCAACATCTAATTAAAAGAGTCTATACTTTTTAAAATAGGGGCATTTAATTTTTCAGAAGTATAAATGATAAAGTTACTGAGGAAAATAATAAAAGGCACAAACAAATTCAATTCATGAAATATTAAAATCATGCCTCATATATAATTCACTTAACTACTCTCATCCTCTATCAACACATTTTTCAACCTTTTCAAAAATATGCATGCCACTTGATGATCTACCTTACCAGTCAATATCACACTCCACACTCAAGATGTTTGATTCAGAGTTATGCTCAATCTATGGTATATACAATCTATCCATAGGTTTTCAAGATGCCTTGTGGTCTACTTTAGGAAAAATTGAATTACAATAATCATGGGGGCTTTATCAATAAGGTTTAGATGTCTCTATGGCTAAGGGTTGGTAGGTTTAGATATGAAAAATAAATTCTGAGGCTTGAAAAAGGGAGGCTAATTCCTTTAAACAACAGTGCATGATATTAAAAGTAAAGTTCAATGAAAATTTTTCTTTCTCAAGCTCAGTCAAATTCTATTTAATCACCACCTTTTCCCTTAGTCAAGTAGGGTTCTGAAATGAGCACAAGATTCCCCTCTCTTTGGAATTTTTTTCTTCTCTTTTTTTAAATAAGAACTCAAGGGAAACAGTTATGAAAACAACAAATAATTGTTTGGAACCATTTCCACCCCAAATAGTCAAGAGGTACTCCCCCAATCTTTATTTCATGTTTGTGCACAAAAATATGCCATGTATTTCCAACTCCCTCTTTAAAGCTCCAAAATGAATAATCATGCAATGTTCAAAAAGAAATAGGGTAGGAAGGGAAATAGGCTTGTAATGTGGCTTCCTATAAAGGGTGTTCATGGATTCTATGGGCTTAATGAAGATTAAATGTAGGGTAGGTCTCAAGATAAAGGGGGTTGAAACAATCTAATACCTCAATCATTTTAAATCAACTCAAAAATTCTTTATGTTTCGAAAAGAAAACTCACAAATTCTTGTAGTGATGCATATCCTAAGAATATCTCAAGAAAGAAGGGATTAGAAAAGAAATACGAAAAAGGGTTTAGAATACCTCTCAGGAGTGGAAAAATAATAAAGGGAAAATCAGGTCATGACATGCATATAAATGATTAGCCTAATCAATGTAATTAATCAAGGATTAAAAGTTGCAATTTAAACTATATCAGCAATCATTTTAAAACACTTAAGAATCAGAATAAGCATGCAACCCTCAAAATGTTCCAACTGATAACTGGAGCATTGATAAATTTTACAAAAAATTGCTTTTTTTGGAACCCTTTCCGCCCCAAATAGTCAAGAGGCACTCCCCCACACTTTATTTCATGATTGTACAAAAATATATGCCATTTATTGCCAAATCCCTCTTTAATGCTCAAAAATGAATAATCATGCAAGGTTCAAAAAGAAATAGGGTAGGAAGGGAAATAGTCTTGTAACGTGGCTTCCTATATAGGTTGTTCATGGATTCTATGGGATTAACGAAGATTAAATGTTGGGTAGGTATCAAGATAAAGGGGGTTGAAACATTCTAATGCCTCAATCATTTTAAAGTAATTCAAAAATTCTTCATGTTTCGAAAAGAAAACTCACAAATCCTGGTAGTGATGCATATCCTAAGAATCTCTCAAGTAAGAGGGTATTAAAAAAGAAATACAAAAAAGTGTTTAGAATACCTCTTAGAAGTGGAAAAATAATAATGGGACAATCAGGTCATGACATATATATAAATGATTAGCCTAATCAATGTAATTAATCAAGGATTAATATTTTCAATAGAAACTATATCAGCAATAATTTTAAAACACTTAAAAATTAGAATAAGCATGCAACCCTAAAAAAGATCCTACTAATAACTTGATCGTTGATAAATTTAACCAAAAATTGCATCAATTTTTCAAATATATAATATAATAATGATGTCTCGTAGATTAGTTCAAGGGAAAAGACTAAGGTGAAAGAGATAGATGCTCCCCCACACTTAATACTACACATGGTCCACCATGTGCAAGACTAAGGTAATGGGTGGGCAAGGGTGAGATACGGGGGAAAATGAGGGAAAGTAGTGGAAGAAGTAAATCCAAAAGTAAAGAAAATAGAAATGAAAAAAATACTCCCCTCGTGAAAAGTGATGCCCAAGGCCCTCCATGATACCTGTGACTGTCGAGAAAAAAATTTTCAAACATGCATAACATCACAGCAGATAAAATAAAAAAAGAGATATATAAGATAAAAAATGTCACTATCATGGTGTCGCCTCAGGGGAGGCAACATTATGTACAAAACCAGTCGTTAGAGATGGCACAAGAGCCGTAGAATCAGGAGGCTCGGATGCTGCACCGAGAAGGGTAGCTGGAGAAGTAGGAGCCGCAGGTGCGAGACTCAGTGAAGGAAGCTCAGAAGCAGGCTCGGGACCGGCAGCAGTGGCGACGGCCGGAGGAGTAGCAGCAGGGCTCACTGTAGACAGTAGAACAGAATATGTGGCCTGCACAGGAGAGGGCGGTGGAGCAGCAGCAGAAGTGCTAGGAGCTGAGGCAAAAGTTGGTGGCGGTGGCAATGGAAAACCGAGATGCTGAGCAATATGCGCCAACAGCTGCTCCATGCGGTCTTCGAGGCTATTGAGATGAATCAAATACCGTGCTATGGTGTCCTGGCGGCCGATAATACGATCCGACCGCAGCTCCATCTAATCCTGTCGGCTGTCGAAGTGACCCAAGACCTGCTCCATCGCGGCTAGGCAGTGGGAAAGAGAAATATTGACCAAGGGTGTGGGGGAAGGTGGGATGGGTGAAGGGACATAAGAATGAAGGTCAGAAGAAGTGGGGTCGGTAGGAGGGGGGTGAGGTGGAGAAGCTGGAGGGGGTGGGGAAGGAGGAGCATGGTTAGCAGCTGGGGCAGGAGGGTCAGTGTGTGGCGAGGCTCGAGCCTGAGCAAGAATGTAGGAACCCCCTCCTTCTGGACCAATCCCATGCGAATGAGCATGAGAATGTCCATCCACTGGGGTGAACCTAATAGGTTATTAGGTAAAGAGGGCTCGAACACCCCTAGGTGGTGGGCAAGATAGGTGGTGTAAAACCCGCCATTCAGGTTGCCCTGACGGCCGGTAAACAGGGAGTAGAAATAGGAGGTGACGAGATAGGGGAGGTCCATGTAGTCGTGCCGGATGACAGTGGTAAGAAGTTCCATGTCACGGTTGGTCACAACCCCCATATCCTCATGGATGGGGAAAAGGATGGTGCTAAAGCACCGGTGGGCGAAGCGAAGGACGTGGTCAACAATAATAGTGCTTTTCTGGGTTGTGGGGGAGTACCGGTGGTCAGGGCCAGTGATCTCCCGCCACATGGCAACGAGGTCAGAGAGCTCGGGTCAAGTCAAGGTAGAAACATGGGGTGGGGTGATAGGATGTGGGTTGAAGCCTTACACATGGCCAAACTATGTCATGGTAAGAGAGAAACATCGGCCGCCTAGCAGGAATCGAACTACGGGTACCACATCACCAAGTGTCTCCCAGTACTCCGCTCATTCAAACTCAAACGAGGCCGCAAACTCAAAAAATAAAACACGGAACATAGGATTACCAACCTGGAAAATATCGAGGAGTGAGGTGTGCCCGAGAAGCGCCTCCAACTCCTCCCAAATACCGAGCTGCTGCAGAATACTACTGTCAAGGTATCAGCCACTCAATGGTATCAGCCGACGAGAGAAGCTTTGGACACTATCATATGCGAGGTAGGTGACCAGGAATACTGTGCAGGGATAGGAAGCACCTGTAGGTAATGACCCAGGAGCAGGTGCAGCAGCAGTGGCTGGCTCTGTGGGTGGATCTGCTAAAGTAGAGGGCGGTTCGGTTGAAGGTGTGCTCGAAGAGGGACTAGCCATTGATGAAGATGGTGCAGGTAGAGTGGCAGCAGGTGTAGCAGAAGTAGACCCAGTCTCTACTAAGGGAGTGAGTGGTGGCAGTATGGCCAAAAGAGGGAGCTCGAAGAATGGAGCGTCTAGGTCTGGCTGCATCGGCAGTCGGAGTCGGATCCGACAAAAGAGGGACCCCTCCTCCTTAGGGGCGGAGGCTGGCCACTTCCCTTGGGAAGACTCTGGATCTTCTATAATCTAGAAAAAAAGAAAGAGAACAAAACAAAAGAAAAATAAAAGAAAACAAAAGAAACAAAACAAAGAAAATGTGATAAAACAGGAAAATAAAGGTACAAAACGTGTAATCCAGAGTACACAACGTGTAGTTGGAAATTTAGAGAATCCTGTGTTCTCTGGAGAGACACGCTGAGGGTGAAAAATAGAACATGTAAAAGTACACGGCGTGTACCGAACATACACGCAGTGTTCACTGAAAGTGTAGGTGATTGTGTGTTCATAAAGGACACGACCATGTTTTTATCAGTTCAATGAAAAACTTACACGCTATGTATGCAAAGGACATGGCATGTAATGTACACGAAGAACATGGCCATGTAGAGGGGGAACATGGGCCAACTCATGGACAAAGTATACACGGCATGTACAGAACACACTCACCATGTTCATTCCAAGTATAAATGATCGTGTATTCATCAAGGACACGACCATGTTTATCATAAGTATAACAATAAAGGACACACCGTGTAGCGATAGCACACAAAATGTTCTTTACCAGAAGAACATGGCCATGTGGAGGGGGAAACATGGTCCGACCAAAGGAAATGATATACACGGCGTGTACTGAACACAGACGCCGTGTATGGGAACATGGGGTAAGAGGCCGTGTTAGGTGCTACACATGGAGGGGCTAAAGGAAAGGGTATACAAGGCATGTACCAAACACACACGCCGTGTACATGAAAATGGTGTGTGAGGCCGTGTGAAAAGGGGTACTCAGGCATACTGAAAAAGGACACGATGTGTACTAAAGATACACACCATGTATATTCAAATTCGAATTATTTCATGTGTGGTCGTGTCCAGAAGTACACGGCGTGTGTTCTCTATTTAGTGGTCGTGTACTAGCAGAATACGAACAGTTAGCCGATCTAAAAAACACCCTAAATGATTCTAAAAACATGAAATATAGAGTGTAGAACAGTGTACCTTTACCGAGGATCACAATGTGAAAGAAATTAGAGATTGAAATGCACCAAATCGATAGATCTGAGTGATGTGGGTGCGATTGTCATTCGGGAGAAGAAATCGGAAAAATGGGGAGAAATGGGGAGCCGCGCGACATGGGCTGAAGCCAGGTGGCCCGCGACCTATATAGGTGTAGTACACAACGTTTATTTTTGGACTGCACGCCGTGTATCTCTAAAGTTTTTTTAACATATACTATATAATAAGTAAAATTAATTAATTAAAAATAAAAGTAAAATAGGTATATATATATATATAGAATTAAAAGATAATAAAATTATACACATAATGTAGTGGGAAAATACACGCTGTGTGTTTAAAAATTTGAAAAAGAGAAGTACAACCTTTTGTCCGGTGGTTGGGGCGAGGTTCGAACCGGCGATCGGCCATTCTGGATGGAAGCCCTCAACCACTGGAGAGAAGGTTGTACTGCTGCCCATATTTATCATTTATATATATTTATTCTATATGGACTACACACACATGAATAAATAAAATAACGAAAGGTGGTTTTTATTTTTGAAAGGATGGGGATGAAGCGGGGAGATTAGCGTGATTCAAAACCGAGTCTTTTGAACATGGTGTGGAGACTTTTCCAATCCGCCAACTTCACCCGCATGTAATTTCTTATTTTAAAAGATGTTTTTAATTTATATTGAAAAATTTGGACCCACAAGGCGTATATCGAAATGCACGTCGTGTGGTTTTATTAAAAGAACAAATAATGAAAATGGGACAGTTGTTTGGGTTCGAACCTGGGTCTTTTGGAACTGAATTACGATTCTAGCCAACCGGTCCATCCCCATCATGGGTTTTTTTTATAAATACACATTTATATATATAAGCAAATAACACACACGTTGTATAATAAAAAGGAGGAACCCCGTGCTGAAGGTTGGTCAGGAGGGTTCGAACCGGGGATATCTCGAATAAACTCCAGTGACATTACCATCGGCACCGTCATCATCCCTAGTTATTTATTTGTTATTCTATAGATTTATATTATTAATATTTAAAAAGGATAAGTACATTCCATGTATATAAGTGGGACACGTCGTGTAACCTCTGGGTTGTCTCCCAGGAAGTGCCTTTGTTTTTGGTCCTTGGCTCGACCTTCTTACCTTGGTTACCTGATATTTACGGTGGATAATGGTCCCAATAGTGGCCGCCCTGGCCATCTAGGAGTTGCAAGTTCTATAGATATTCTTCAACAGGAATGTATAGAATTTTAAAGTTATCATTTCAAATGGAAGAGCATACCAGATCATCCAGCAGGAGATCATCCATGGTAGTTAATGCAGAACAATCCTCATGATTTGACGACGATGCCTGCTTGATGGCTTTGAGAACATTGTAGGAGACCCTCTCGTCTCCTACCCGGAAAGTCAGCTCTCCTTGGTGCACATCAATGAGTTCCTTCCCAATGGCTAGGAAAGGTCTTCCCAATATAAGTGGTGCCTCCGGATCATCCCCCATGTCAAGGACGATGAAATCTGTTGGGAGGATCAGCCTACCCACCTTGACCATTACGTCTTCCAATAGCACCTTCAGATTCTTAATGGATCGATCAGCAAGTTGAAGGGATACTCGGATTGGCTTTAAATCATGGAGCCTGAGTTTTTTGAAAAATCTGAATGGCATTAGGTTGATACTTGCTCCCAAGTCGCATAAAGATTTTCCAAATTCCCAGGGTCCAATTATGTAGGGAATAGTAAAACTACCTGGATCCTGGATATTTGGAGGAATGTAATGTTGAACTACCATAGAGCACTCCTTTGTGACGGAAATGGTGCTCAGATCCCCCATCTTACGCTTATTGGAAAGGATTTCCTTCATGAATTTGGTGTATGTAGGCATTTGTGTCAGGGACTCCACAATTGGGATATTGATGTGGATCTTTCTGAACACGTACATGAATTTACCAAATTAGTGGTCCAGCTTTCTCTGCTTCATTATTTATGGGAAAGGTATCATATGCACAAATGGTTTGATGACTTCTTTTACCTTGCCAAATTGAGCCTCTGGTGATGGCTCTTCAGATGAAGAAGGATCTGAAACTGGACCTTCTTTATCAATAGAGGATGGAGGTGCAGTCGACTGGTTGGTTGGTTCCTTCTGTGTCAACGCTTTTCCACTACGCAAGGTGATAGCATTGGCATCCTTCCGTGGGTTTTTCTCAGTGTTTCCCGGTAGTGTACCGGGCTGCCTCCCTGATAGCTGGTTTGCTATTTGGACAATTTGATTATCGAGGCTTCGGATGGAAGCCTCCTAGTTCTGGAATTTAATTTCAGAAGTTGATATAAATTTATTCATCAGGTCCTCTAACCTTGATGTGTTATCTTGCTGAGATGGCTGGGTAGGTGGTGGAGGTGTTTGCTGCCTTTGTTGCTGCGGGCGAGGGTTCTGGTACCCTTGCTACTGATAGGAACCTTTCTAAAACTGTTATCTCAGAAACTGATTCTGGTACTGAGGTTGATTGTAGTCGGGGTGGTCTCTAGGGTTGGGGGTTTTACTACTGTTGACCCCAGCCTTGGTTTTGATTATCTCGCCACACCGGGTTTTGGTATGGTGGATATTGATTCAACCCTCAATTTTGAGAAACAAATCTCACCTCACATATTGAAGGGTTGGATGGAAGTCCCGGGCATTCTCCTAGATTGTGGTTGTTACCACAGTCACCGCATGCTGGATGGTTCTCCGCAGGAAATTGAGATGATTCTTTGAGATTCAATGCATCGATTTTCGTGGAAACAGTGTCCAACTGAGCAGCTAACATAGTGGTAGAATCAATATTGTACATACCTTGCTTTTGAGTACCCCACTCGGAGTGCCACTGGAAACTATTGGTTGACATGTCTTCCAGTAGTTCGGATAGTTCTTCAGGGGATTTCCGTATCACCGTACCTTCAGCAGTAGTGTCCACCATAGACTTGGTATTTGTTGTGAGTCCTTCGTAGAAGGTCTAGAATTGCATCCAGAGTGGGAGTCCGTGGTGGGGTCATTTGTGTTGAATCTCTTTAAAGCGTTCCCAGGACTCGTATAACCACTCGGAGTCATGCTGCTAGAAGTTGTGAATCTCACTCCTTAGTGTCACTGTCTTCGATGGTGGGAAGTATTTGGATAAGAATGCCTGGGATAGCACCTCCCAGGTGAGAAACAATCATTGTGGCAACCCCTTGATCCTAGCTTTCACCTTTTCCCATAGATAAAAGGGAAATAGACAAAGACAGATGGCGTCCTTGGACACGCAATTGTACCGAAATGTGTCACAGACCTCCAAAAAGATGGAGAGATGGGCATTCGGGTCTTCACTAGGTAGGCCTCCAAATTGGACAGTGTTCTGGATCAGCTACATGATTTCAGGCTTGATCTCGATGTGCAGGGCCTGGACTGGAGGACGGACGATGCCCATATCAGCTCCATGGATGGAAGGAAGACCGTACTCTATAAGAGTACATCTTGGAGGTAGCTGCTGAGGGGGTGGAGGTTGCAGATATTGCTGCTCCTGAGGGGTGAAAAAGGCCGTTGGAAGAGTTTTTTTCGGTTTTTACAAGTGGACATATGCCGGAGGAGGTTGCTACGGAGGCCGTTGGTAATCCCTCGGAAGGAATTCCATGAATCCTACAGGAGCCTGTTCTGGTAGACCAGTAGCGGGAGACTGCTGATCCAAATACTGCTACTCAACCGTAACATCCACGACTGATGTCCCCTCTTCCTTTTTCTCCAAGGTAGGGGGTTTCTGGTTGTGAGTTTATTTTAGTGCACATTGACAATGAAGCAGGGTATGTTCGATCTTCGGGTCAAGCGAAAGTAGTTCTGATGACTCGGCACACCTGAACCGCGTAGGGCGTCTATTCATGCACTTTATGTTTCTGCACAATCACAACACAAATACTAGGCGTAACAAGGGAAGAGTAAAAGAGAAAATTTGAAATGGGATTCGAAAAGTGATTTTTGATTTTTTTTGATTTTTTTCTCTTAAATCAATTATTAACACAATTTAAATCGTGGCACTAAAACCAAAAATTTCCTAGCAATGGCACCAAGATTTGGTCTCACTTGTCATTATGGATGAAGTAATAAGCATCCCAAATTAATTACCCATTCTTAAAACTTTAGTATATCATAAGTTCGGGGTTTATCCACATGGAACTATGGCGTGCTTGAATTCAATTAAGTTAATACTTAATTAGGTTAAGTATGCAGAATTTAGAGTTGATTGGTTTGATTTTTGGTTTTGGATTAAAACTATATTGTTTAACTTTGAATAAATGATTAAAACTTTTAAAGAAAACAACGAGTGGATTTAAAGAGTTTAAAATAGGAAGAAAAGACGTGTCAGGGATGTGGTGATTAAGGAGTTCTTATGCAGATTGCTTAAATGGTTGTGTTGTTCATGATAATTCATCATTCTGTATTTCATTTTGTTACAAGATTTACTTGGTCCGGTTCCTCTTGTTTAGAATTAGAGAAGTTGACTCCTTGGTCCGGTAGTCAGTGTTCTTAATTCTTTATTAAGTTTATACCATTATTTGAATTGGTGAAATATTTCCAATCGCCATGGATGTTTTCACCATTACTTCTCTTTTGTATCGCTAGGAATTATTCCTTTGGTCAGGCTCAAAATTCTATGTTCTATTTGAAAGTGAATTAAGAAGAGTAAGAAGATTTACAAAGAGCAAACACAACTATATAAAGAAACACACAAATTAGGATCCTTTCATCCATAGCCCCAACATGAGGGGTTTATTTACACATAGAAAGCAGGAGAGAAATGACACACATGATACCTGACGGATTCATTGTGTAATCATTGGGGTATGGTGTCGGAAGGCGGTATAGAGGAATGATGGAATGAAAACACCTCAGTGGCTTCAGGAATGGTAGTAACAGAGCTTCTCTCCCTTCCAATGGTTTTTAACTCCCAAAATCCGAAGTCCAAGGCATCTTTTTATGGAATAATAAAGTACACAGAATGTATATAAAGTACAAGCCATTTACTTTTCATCAAACGAGCTTTGGTGCCAATTTCTCCACAGGTAGGCGGCCTAACACGCCGTCTTTGACTTTTGAACATGGCGCCTCCTGGTGGTTGAGTGTACACGGCATGTAGTTCCGCCGTACACGGCGTGTAGCATCATGATTTGGAAACCAAATCCTTCTAGAATACCAGACACGGCGTGTAGAAATGGAACACGTCGTGTCTCCTTCAACGACCACATGGGCGTATAGAACCTTCCCAGCAACAACCGCTTCTAGAATGTATTACATGGCGTGTAATGTCGCCGCACATGGCATGTAGACTCTGTCTGGTGTCATGGGCGTGTACACCCTCCTTCGGTCCGCGCCCCTATCTGGATGTAGATGGTGTGTACAAAACGAACATGTTGTGTAGTTTCAAAATTTTCACAGACTTCCATTGATTTATTTATTTTATCAAGAAATCTCTTGAAATTAAACAGAATCACCAAAATAAAATAATATGTTCATGAAACAATATATATTTACTGAAAACATATTTTTATTGTCAATTATATATATGAAAATGTATACACAGATTGGGTGCATCATTCTTCTATAAGAAATACCAATATTTACCCTGTGGAAGATATTAAGCACCCTCACTTGTCCTCACACTTATGCTAAATCACATAGAATCAATATATCCTATAAACTCCTTTTGAAAAAATTGAGGCTAGTTGAATCTTTTATGATTGTTCAAGTGTCTTCATATTACCACAATTTTAAATGACCCATACCATTTGGACCGGATTGGCCAATGACAAGATGATAATGACCCCTTAAACACACCTCTAATATGAATGGTTTTGGTGACTATCATAGTGTAGGCATATAAAAAATATGGGAGACCTATGACTAATGTTCAAGTACACATGAACACATCGCAATACAAAATTTTAATGAAAATATGTAAACAACTCATTTCAAGAAATAATATATAAAACCATTCCAACATCAGAGTAAAAAATGTAGTAAAAAAAGATGATTGGGCCAAATACTTCGTAACAAAAACTACAGTAAAACCTAACATATTGGAAACACAGGAGGAATACCAAAATAAAAAACTGGATCTAAATAAGGTCTATATATAATAAATAATACCCAATTAAGAGTATCCTTCTCATAGACCACCAAGGGAACTAATGAAAAGCCTTTAATATCCACAAGCGATTATATGTTTGGTAAGGGCCCATGCAGGGGTGAGTATATGCATACACCGTGGGACACTGTGAAATCACAAAACAAAAATCATAAATAGATTATTCACCTCACCACCATGAAAGAATATCAACCTGGATAAAAAATATATCAATATCTAATAAAAACCAAGAAATTATTAATATAGTGATTATATCTCAAGGTGATGTCATGACCTCAATGCCATCCTATGATTCTACCAGGGATTCAATGGTAACATACATTCAGGTGAACACACTACAAAATCCTTGAAATGATGGATGGAAATCATATAATTGGTTTCACTCACTATGTATTAATATACTGATGTCACTCATTTGAGAAATCACACTCGTTGGGACTCTCCCTGGATATTCAACATTGAAACTAGGGGTCTATTCTAATGTACTCTCCCGACCAGACTTCATTTAAAAGGATGAGAAAGAATATTGATACATAGAGAGGGTATCATTCCCAAAAATATGGGGTTTACTGGGAAATATCTGTAATAAAATACTATGTAAGGGATCATACTCTCATATATGTCAGTCCTGAAGATTCCAAAAACCCCATGTCGAGAATAAATACAGAGGATCACACTTGGGGCCTCATAGATGAAATACCTAACTTTGTCCTACACTAACCTTATATTTGCGATTACTTCCTATTCCAATGATGTGATTCCACATAGTACCACTATGGGGATGAACCAAGGGAACATACCTAAGAGAAAATGGTCTTTGGGAATACAAACAAGCTCACATTAGATATATACTGATTAGAACAAGAGAACTATACTTCCCATGAAGAAGTAGATGGTGTGTCATATAGGGTTAAAAAATGTTCCACAATAATAATACCACTTCAAATGCCTCACGATCACAAGGAATGTATTTATTAGAATACAAAATGTGTATATCATGGAAGATAACATGTAGGGGTTGGGATGACACACTGTGATTTCTATCTTCACATTCATATGTACCTTCCAATGCACACATCATTTTCCACACAATACACAGTGTGTGGGGACACATGGTATCCTTTGAATGTATCCGATTTATAGGATGATCCATTTGGGTTTTATAGAAGGAAATCTCACCACACGACTTGTGGAGTCACATGGCCTCAAGTGTGCATACTCCTTCTATACGATGAGTCGTTCAGTAAGGGCTACATGATTTTTTAATATCACCATAGTGTGTGTATCACCATATTGATTCTTGGGTGTTTAACCCTTGTACATGTATAGTGGGATGACAAAGGTCACATAACATGTGAGTAAATCGAAAAAAATGATATTTAACTTTACATGGAAAAATTATCTTATACACAGTGATAACTATAGGGCATTGTTCCCTCTGAACTACACGTCATCTAGTTCTGAAATTTACTAAATTATCATTTCCTTATGCATCAATACCCATGTGGGACTATTTCTTATAATATGGTTAGGATTTTTTCCACAAGGCTCATATTTGGGCAGTTCATGACTTGAACTTTCTCGATGAAAAAATCCAATCCCCCAACTGATCTAAAATAACATTCTTAAGCACTATGCCATCGCTTCATATCAATCACTGAAATAAGGGCTACCAATATAATGAAAAATCCTATGTCATAATAGTGAAATGTAACCGCACAATCACTCCGCTACCCAAAAAAGCGTTATAGATCCGATAAACAATTGAGTTATTTTTTAGTGATTAGTTACCATGTATTTATTGAAACCATAGCTAAAGGGAATATAAGTTATAAATGTGAAAATATTAATGGGAGGGAAAAACAAGAATATGTGGAATGAACCTCAGACACAGTTCAGGCTAGCCTCAATCCATTTCCCTGAAAATGATTTGTTGATATCAATAATACAAATAATCAATACAAACATATTTAGAAAAAACCCCATTAAATGTTACGCAACATTGGACACTTGAATCAATTTTTTGGGGATTTATTTTCATTCAACATGTAAATAGTGAATATTTAATTAAACAAAAAAACTATTTATCTTCCATGAGTTTGGATCATAATTGAAGAATAATGATTCATTGTCAAATTAATTATTTTGATACATGAACTTTGTTGGAGAATATGACCTCCTCAATAACAATTTTTTTCAATTATCCAATCACCATTCACTAATTTTCTCATACAATCCATCTCTCAAAATTAATAGGAATATATATATATAACCCTAAGATTTTACTATTAGTCGGTTTATATTATAGTGTATTATGTTATGGGGAATATATATATATATATAAATTTATCAATCCACACATAATTGAATCTAATCTAAACACCTAATGTGAAAAAGGTTATGTTTTCCCAAAGGGAAACCAATGTTTTGAATTTAATGTTATTATCATAATTCCCTTCTAATAAAACATTCTAGTTTTAATAAATTATTTAAATGAAATTGTTCGATTTTAATATAATGTATATATTATTTGTTATTTCACTACCCAAGGCTCTTTGAACATTAATACTCTTTGAATACTCAAAAACTATTTTCAAAAGTGTTTCATAATATATTCAAATTTTTTAAATTTTAACAAAATGTTTTTACAAGGATGGTTACACATATTTCCAGTCATTGAGCATGGAAATATTTTATTCTATTATATTATAATTTCCTTATCTGAAGAATTATATAAGATATATTAAGTCCTTAGTTTCCACAGTATATCTGTAATATGGAAGAAGTGACCTCAAACTATTGATTTATTTTTCCTCATACATAATTGATGTGTTCTTACCAATTTTATATTCTACATTTAAAATGATACATTACATGGAATCTACATTCAATTTTCACAATTATTAGAATCATCAGATCAATTTTAACAAAATACAGTCTTTCAAATGTATTGATAACATAATTATCACTATGGAAACCATTTTTATTTATGAATAAGTCAACCGATAACAAGGGATATTTAATCTCCTTTTTATACATCCAATTCACTAAAATACCATTAAATAAATATGTGTGTATTCTATAATTTACATCTCCCTCTTTTCAATAATAAATGAAAAATATTTTTTAGGGGGTGTGCATCATCTATCGATAAAATAATATTTTCCTCTTCTTATAATATTGAATTTAGTTTTATTGAGTTTAATAATGCAGTTTCATCCCATTTTATTATTGAAAGGAATATCATGTTAGAAAAAAATGTCAAAATGGTCTACCATACTAAATAAAACATTAGTTAAAATCGATGGAATTCTGATCAATCCAATAATCATCACACATTTGATACCAATATTAATTCTTCACTATATAATCTTTAAACTCATATTTTTCCAAAATAACTATAACAACACTCATGTCATGATCCCAATAAAAAAATAATGTGCATAAATTATTACTCCCTTTTTACTATTAATTATAATCAAACATTCCCCCATTATATTATATTTAATATAGGTAAATAAAAGGTATTAAATGTTATTATAATTCTATATCATTGAATTTTTGGGTTGTTTTTAGGAAATTCTAGATTACATAAATATTGATAAATTACCTCTTATCGTATAGTATTCCCCTAAAGGGATGTACCAAAATTTAATTCAAAGGTTATTAAAAAAATTCTAGGTTTTAACAAGTTCTTGGGACCATTTATTATATGAAATTATCAAACATGATTTCCTATAGTTAACTCAACACACATGCCAAAAAAAACCATACACGGGGGATTAAATTATCAATATAATCCTTTAATTCTTTCGCAAAGCTTGAATTTTACAAATTTAATTAAAAATCTATAATTCCCATTTAATTTTTTGATTGGTTCATTCACCCATGGATAAGAGAATATAAACCCATAAAATTTCAATGATAATTCATAAAACAAAGCATCAAATATTTTTTCACTCCAATAATGGAAAATTATGGTTTATCAACACCCATATTGTTGGAGACTATAAATCTCATCTTTATCATGTTGTGTTTATTTCATTGATTATTTTCATGATATTTCATGTTGACCAAACACTATGATTTGGAAAATTAATATTTAACCAAGTCTAAAATTATTATTCCTGTTTATTTATTTCTGTATTCCAATCATGTTTTTATATTCCTTACACCTACTAGCCTCACCTCCAATTCAATGTATTAACGAGAACACATATAAAATAAAAAAATTATGGTAATAATGTTGTTCTTTTTATTCACCAATGTGAAGAGAAACATTGAGTAATTATTTACAACTATAATCCTCCTTTAAATCCAATCTATATACATCCACATTTGGTTCTTATATTTTTTAAATCATTAGTGATCATCGAATAATACATTGATTAATCTACTTTTGTTGGGATATTTCGCTTTTAATAATATAATAAAGAACATTCATCTTACTTTTCTTTATTTAACATCATTAATATATCATATTAGACAAAAAAAATTGGTATTAAATTTATAAAAGTACGTATAACCAAAAACCTCATTAATAGAGGTCATCTATAACACTTGGTATTTTTTTGGCTGATGAAATCTCTTTTGTTTTGGTATATTAATATGGAATCTCTTATTTTTTGTTTGAAATAATTTTATCTAATTATTATTACATCCCTTAACCCGTCCAAAAATCCTCTTATATATTATTTCTCATTTTCATAGATATATTCAAATATTTTTTAGAGTCTCCGTATGGGTTTCTCTTCTCATATCCTTTTATCAAGTCTTTATTTTAATTATTTTATTTCTCTTATATATAGTTATAGATTTACATTCTTTCAACAGTCATCTATATCTTTTTCCACATATCCATTTAATTACCTTAATTTCCACATTATAAGAATCAATTCCATTTGATGTTTCACCATAGGTTTCATTTTTTAATTATCTTTTATCATAATATTCCTTCGTGTTATTTTTTATGTTTGAATTATATTTAGTTTGGGTATTTATATGGGTAATCTAGTAATAATCATTGTTTTAATTCCTACCTAAGGTGGTCTCTTCATCATTTCCAATACTTGTGACCTTATTATTCTATCTTATATTGATACATAATGTATTGGTATACCGAATCTATGTGATTAAAACAATTTCTAACATCATATACATATCCTTGATTTCCAAATCGATTTTAGTTAAACGGTTTGTTCTTAATATTTCTGTGCTTCCACTCTCAAGATTTTAGTCCATCAATTTCTCCTTTATTTGATCTTATGAGATTTACTGATTATGAAAAAAATAGAATTCTATATGAAGAACCTATAATAATTCTATTAATGATAGAAAAAGAATATGTTTCTTCTTTATATCCCATGTTCTAATTCATTTTTAGATTTGAAATTATTTATTTTTTGGATTATTTCACATATGTTATAAATTCTTTTATTGAACTATTTATTCCATAATTTCATCTATCCATGAATGATAAGGCAGTAGGATTATAAATTTATTTTATCATTTATATTTTAATAAAACTTTCTTTAAAACCTCCATTATCTAATTTTTTTTAATGAAAATAAAATTTTGACATTCGTGGTACCATTTTTAAGGAGCTAGAAGATCAAACATTATTAGATGATATGAAGGTTATTTTTCCATTGTTATGATCCTATTTTTGGCCAATATACATTTTTCATGATTTTTGGAAGAGTTTCTTTTACCAATTTTTTATGAAGTTTATTTTGAATTGTTTTAAGATTTTACAATTTTATACTAATCTCAAGACACATTATATTGAGAGAATATATATCATCCTCAACTTATCACATAATTTCATCTCATTATTACATTATCTTATATATATTATATTCTTAAATATTTCATTAATCTATTATCTATTTATCAATCTCTTTAAATCATCTTACTTTGACATCCAAATAATCATATTTTACCTTTATATTGGTTTTTTGAAATTTCAATAATTAATTGATTACTTCATTAGTACAATTTGTTTCACAAAATTCTTACAAAAATTCAGTTTCAATTTTTCATCAATCAATGAAATATTTTCCTTAAAATGTGTCATAGTTTAATATATTTTTCAGTATGGTTTTTTAGTTCATTACCCCTTATGAATTTCATACTATGTGCATCATGTAATTTTTCAATTTATTCTTAATGTTTTTTATTATCTTAAAAATCTCCATGATTAAAAGTTATATTTAGTTGATTTCTTTAAGTGGTAATTCCGAAAATAGTTTTAAATTTTATTATAAAAGTCATCAATAGTTCTGATATAATCATTCTCTCTAGATTCATCATATCTTGGAAATCTTAACTCAGAAGGATCACTATCAATATATTTTGGAGATTTTTAGTCTTAATCTTGATCATTTTATAATTGATTATATCATTCATTTGACTCTTTGAGAATTTTCAAAATTAAATTTCCTTGTTATTAATTATATTCATTGAGGTATTAGCGGAATTAACTCTTTAAATTTTAATTGGGATGGATTCTATATTATAAATATATAGAACATCAATGTATTATTTAAATAGAAACATTATATATAGTTGGATAAAAAAACTAGAAAAAATACCTTCAATCAGAGGTATTTTGTAGCGACTCGGGTTTTTGGCCCTGTCAGACTTTGGAATATTTCTACGAATAATTCCAGAGCTAGGCGCGAAGACGGCGTGCGATTCCGAGGCCCCGTGTGCCCGGAATTAATTTTATAAAAATATTAAGTTTTTTTTATACTATGCACGTGGCGGGGGTGTGATATCTCCTAAAAGGTAGCTCAGAACGGGAATCTGAGGGCACGGTTGCGTCCGGAATGTGCCGTTTACCCTAGGCGGGGTGTAATCTTTGCGGGCGCGGGCCTGCGGTGAGAAACGTCACCAGGGGCGTTTCCGTAAATAAGTGGCAAGTTTGTGTGCGAGCGTCGGCTCGAATAACATCTGAACGGAGTCTCGGATGGAAAATATGAGACCACCGTTGCGTTCAGAACGGTGCGTTTACCCTAGGGGTGACCTTACTTTTGTTCGCATCGGGCGTCGGGTCCGAGGCGAGTTTGGCGTCGGCGGGTGGCTGATATAAATATCAGCCCCCCCTTGTAATCGTTCTTCGTCGTTCTTCTCCGTTCTACGCCGCCACTCCGCCGAATCGAGCAAACGGAGCGCCCACGAGCTCAGAATTCGACGGCGGACGTTCCAGGAGCGCGCAGCGGAAGCTCTGGAGCGCGGATCTGAGGCAAAACGTCGGCGTTTCGCCCGCGAGGTAGGCGGTTTGAGTTTTACAATCCCGGATCCCATTTTTGTGTTGTTTTTCTTCAAATTTTCATATGGGTTGTATTGTTCGGGTCCCTAGCTTTCCAAAACATGTTTCAGATCTGAATTTGGAGCACCGGGGTGCTCTCGGTGGCTCCCGGAAGTTTTCCGGCGAAAACCCGGTTTTCCGGCGGCGGCCATGGCGGAATCCGGCGACGGCGCGGCGGCGCGGCGGCGGTTTCCGGCAGTGGCGGCGGCGGCGCGGCGGAGTCCGGCGGCGACGCAGTTGTTTCCGGCGACCCTGCGGTGGTCCGGCCAGTTTGTTCCAGGGGTTCTTTAAACCCCCGTAACTCGCAAACCGTAACTCCGATTTGCGAGCCGTTTGCGGCGACGCGCTCCTTGCGTCGAGACGGACCTTTTGAAATCACCTTGAGAATTTTATGGTTCGGGATCATGGTCCGGGAGTTAGAAACGTCGTATAAAATAATATAATTTTATTATTTTACGACTTCCGGCCGTTGTAACTTCTACCCGGAGCGTCCGATTGACGTGCCGTCAGTGGCGTTGTGACCCTGATGGTACGACGGACTTTTTGAGATGGTTTCCGGGTGTTGGGACTGAGAACGGGGTGCGGGCCCCACGAGGCCGGGTTTTGGCGTTTGCGGAGAAACACAGCTTTTACACCAAGAGTCCGATTTTGGCGGATGAATAGTCGATCCTGTGTGTTTTTCCGAGAGGATCGCAATGGCGCGATCCGTTCGACGAGTCTCGGAATGCAGGCGTGGGCCCCACCCGAGCCGGCCTTCGGTGAATAGTACCTTTTTCACCGGGTGTCCGTTTTGGGCGAGTGAGTAGTCGATTCCGCTTGTTTTTCCGAGGGGATCGCCGTGGTGTGATCCGCCTAATGGGTTTCAGGATCGTTGTGTGGGCCCCGCATGAGCTAGCTACGGTGCATAGTTTCGTTTTCACCGGTGCTCCATTTCGGGCGAGTAAACAGCCTATCCTACGTGTTTTTCCGCGTGGAACGCGATGGTGGCCTCAGTTTTGGCTTCGGAGGTGCGTAGTGTGGCTTGGGGGCGAGTCACTCGGGTTAGCGACGTTTGGACCAGCAGTGGTTGAGGGTTCTCCCTTGGTTCATTCCTACGAGGGTTCATGTGGTATCACAACCTTCGTATGGGTTGTGATCCTCTCGATGGGATGTTTAAACTGTTAGAGTTGTGGTATCCCTCCGGTGGGCCCGGAGTGGATCCTCTAGCATCTTTACCCTAGATCGGGTTCTTGGTATCGCTGTGACCACTATTCATGGGCAACGATCCCCTATCTAGCAGGTTAACCCCGTAGGGTTTGTGGCATCATCGGGAATATGATCCCCTACGCGGTGGGTCGTGCATAGTAGGGTTGTGGTATCGTCGGGTTTACGATCCCCTACTCAGCATGATGTTTATAGTAGGGTTGCGGCATCGTTGGTTATACGATCCCCTACTCAGCGCTTGGTGTCGGTAGGGTTGCGGTATCGTTGGTTATGCGATCCCCTACTCAGCGCGTGGTTTCGGTAGGGTTGTGGCATCGTCGATTCGATCCCCTCCATCGCGAGTTATCCCAGATAGGGTTCCGGTATCGTCGTGACCATCTTTATATGGACGATGATCCTCTATCTGAGTGTGAAGATTCTGTCGAGTGCAGATCGGGTTGTGGTATCCCCCAGCGGATCCTGGGTGTGATCCCCCATCTGTGAGAACTACGTATGCCAGATCGGGTCGTGGTATCCCCCAGAAGACCCTGGGAGTGATCCCCTATCTGTGAGTTACGTATACCGGAGTGGGTCTTGGTATCCCCTAGCAGACCCTAGCGGCGATCCCCTCTCTGAGGAGTTTGGTGGTTATGTTGTTTCAGCGATGTTTCCTCAGTGATGCTATCCGATGAGCGTGGTCTCTCGGGTGAGCGTCTGTGATGTTTGCGAGTATCCCGATGGAGTGTATCTCTCGGATGAGTGTCATCTGGTATGACAGTGTTCGTGGTGTACTCTCCTGGTTGTGGACAGTTGCTGGTGATGAGGTCGGTACCTCTTGTGGCTTTGTGGCGTGAGCTGTGTATATCTGGATTGTTTAAGGTGTATGTATGGGCATACACCTGAGCTGAGCTGACTAGTTGTGTTTAGCCGAGGATGGTCACGAGATGGAGTTTGTCTCTCGTCTGGGTTCCCTCTGGCTGGGTTGAGCGGACTGTTGCCTTTCAGTTGCTCCCTTGGGTTTTGGGTTTTTGGGGTGCCTACTGAGTATGTTTATACTCACCCCTGCACGGGCTTTGCCCGCACATGTTTGTGTCTTGTGCAGACCACAGGCTTTTTGATGGAGTCCCAGGAGGACCCGGAGCAGGTGGAGCTTAGTGAGCGAGTTGAATGGGGTGTTTACCAGAGCTGTGCCGAGGGAGCTTTCCGACGGGTGTTTGTGGCAGCGTTCCCCTTCTTCAGAGCAGGTTGGACGCGCTTTGTAGTTTTCTTTTGGTGGGCCCTGTTTTTCCCTTGTACTTTTGCTGTTGCACTCTGGTTTGGGATAGATTGTATGCATGCATTTACTTTTCAGTTTCTATATCTCTGCACTGTTGCATGGAGGTGTTTGTGGGTGCGTGTGTATAGGTACCATAGGCTAATGCCTCCCATGTGTGTGATAGCCTACTCGGCGCTAGTCGCCAGCCCCTGGCCTATTGGAGGTGGGCTTGGGGAGTCGCGGCTTGAGCCCCGTTGGGTCGGGTCGTGACAGAGTGGTATCAGAGGAGGTTCCACCTTTGGGATCTCAGAGCGTAGCTGGTCTAGCTGTGAGCTTGGTTTGGGTTGCATAGCGGCAGTGTTAGGATGTTTCGAGTTCGACTTTCAGGCCAGGGACTCCAGTGTTGGTGCGGCGGCCGACGTATCCATACACCAGGACTCTGATAACCTGCCTTTTGACTCGGGACATTCGTACACTGGTTGCGGGGACATAATGGTACATGCATCATATAGGACTGGGTTTTGGGTTTTCCTTGTCCTTCTTGAGTCAGCTCTCCAGATATACTCTTTGACTGTGGTGTGTTTTGAATGTATTTCAGGATGCCTCCACGACGACAACCAGTGAGGGTTCCGCAGCAGGATTGTGCTGATGACCCGCCTCGTGTAGTGGTTGTGGAGCAGGGCGCAGGTTCTGAGGTTGCACCTCCAGGTGGTCTGCCAGTTGAGCCACCACCTGTCGAGCAGCTGGTTGTGCCGACGGGGCAGGACGAGGTTGCGCGAAGGCTGAGTGCGCTGCACGAGTTCCAGAGGCAGCGACCTCTGAGGTTCCGGGGTGATCCAGACCCCCAGACAGCTGAGGACTGGCTTGAGGCAGTCACCCGAGTTTTCCGCCTAGTGAGGACACCTCCAGATCAGATGGTGGTCCTAGCGGCGAGCCTTCTGCATGGTTCTGTCGGGCGATGGTAGATTTTGGTGACGCAGTCCCATGATGAGGAGACACTCACGTGGGCAGAGTTTGAGCGGCTCTTCAGGGAGGAGTTTTATCCGGTGACACTGAGGTCAGTGCGGATCCAGGAGCTTCTGCAGCTTCGTCAGGAGAGCATGACTGTGTCGGAGTACTCAGCGAGGTTTACAGACCTGTCGCGCAACTCCCTGGATATGGTTCGAGACCCGTTCATTAGGGCTCGGACCTTCGAGCAGGGCTTACGCAGGGATATCCGAGGAGGTGTGGTTTCCTTGTGCCTGACCACCTATGCTGGAGTGCTGGAGCGAGCGCTGGTGGTGGAGAGCTTTCTGGCCGAGCAGATCTCGCCTGTTAGTGCTGGGCACTCGAGAGATGAGACTTCGTCGGTCGGATCGGCATCTGGTAGCCGACGTCAGACTCAGGGGTCTGGACGTGGCCGATGATACAAGAGGCGACCCCAGGATATAGGGTCTGAGCCTCGGAGCTCACAGGGCTCGCAGGCCAGTTTTGGTCAGCCGCAGGAGAGGCGGTGTTACGCTTGCGATGGTCGGGGACATCTTGCTAGAGATTGTCCGACCCGACGTGCTGCTGAGAGGGAGTCGGTTGATGGGCCGCCTTGGTAGAGGCAGCGTCTCGAGCAAGGAGGTCCGCATGGCAGCGGACGTGGCGTCGGAGCTGGTGCAGCGGGAGGCGGTGGTAGACAGTACCAGTTGCCACCACCCCCACCCCCAGGTGGTCCACGCCAAGCTTAGGGAGCTGGCGGTCGAGGGTGAGGACAACTGCATGCCCTGGAGGCTGTTGACCCAGAGGCACCGCGGATGGATAGAGGTACGCCTTGTGTCTTTTCTACTTACTGCAGTAGTTTGTCAGACAATGTTTAGCGGTACTCTTTCCTTTTGTTGCTTGCTCGAGTTTTGTTCAGGGCGTTGGTAAGACCCTGAGTGGTTGTTGTTGGTGAGCTCGCTGGTGTGTGAGACCCAGTTGAGAGTTCAGTCGCTTTCCTTGTGCTTGGGGCTTTTTGGGGACGAAAATTTCTATGGGGGGGAGGATGTAGCGACTCGGGTTTTTGGCCCTGTCAGACTTTGGAATATTTCTACGAATAATTCCAGAGCTAGGCGCGAAGACGGCGTGCGATTCCGAGGCCCCGTGTGCCCGGAATTAATTTTATAAAAATATTAAGTTTTTTTATACTATGCACGTGGCGGGGGTGTGATATCTCCTAAACGGTAGCTCAGAACGGGAATCTGAGGGCAAGGTTGCGTCCGGAACGTGCCGTTTACCCTAGGCGGGGTGTAATCTTTGCGGGCGCAGGCCTGCGGTGAGAAACGCCACCAGGGTTGTTTCCGTAACTAAGTGGCATGTTTGTGTGCGAGCGTCGGCTCGAATAACATCTGAACGGAGTCTCGGATGGAAAATCTGAGACCGCCGTTGCGTTCAGAACGGCGCGTTTACCCTAGGGGTGACCTTACTTTTGTTCGCATCGGGCGTCGGGTCCGAGGCGAGTTTTGCGCCGACGGGTGGCTGATATAAATATCAGCGCCCCCCCTTGTAATCGTTATTCGTCGTTCTTCGCCGTTCTTCGCCGCCACTCCGCCGAATCGAGCAAACGGAGCGCCCACGAGCTCAGAATTTGACGGCGGACGTTCCAGGAGCGCGCAGCGGAAGCTCTGGAGCGCGGATCTGAGGCAGAACGTCGGCGTTTCGCCCGCGAGGTAGGCGGTTTGAGTTTTACAATCCCGGATCCCGTTTTTGTGTTGTTTTTATTCAAATTTTCATATGGGTTGTATAGTTCGGGTCCCGAGCTTTCCAAAACATGTTTCGGATCTGAATTTGGAGCACCGGGGTGCTCTCGGTGGCTCCCGGAAGTTTTCCGGCGAAAACCCGGTTTTCCGGCGGCGTCCATGGCGGAATCCGGCGACGGCGCGGCGGCGCGGCGGCGGTTTCCGGGGGAGGCGGCGGCGGCGGCGCGGCGGAGTCCGGCGGCGGCGCGGTTGTTTCCGGCGACCCTGCGGTGGTCCGGCCAGTTTGTTCCGGGGGTTCTTTAAACCCCCGTAACTCGCAAACCGTAACTCCGATTTGCGAGCCGTTTGCGGCGACGCGCTCCTTGCGTCGAGACAGACCTTTTGAAATCACCTTGAGAATTTTATGGTTCGGGATCGTGGCCCGGGAGTTAGAAACGTCGTATAAAATAATATTATTTTATTATTTTACCACTTCGGGCCGTTGTAACTTCTACCCGGAGCGTCCGATTGACGTGCCGTCAGTGGCGTTGTGACCCTGATGGTACGACGAACTTTTTGAGATGGTTTCCGGGTGTTGGGACTGAGAACGGGGTGCGGGCCCCACGAGGCCGGGTTTTGGCGTTTGCGGAGAAACGCAGCTTTTACACCAGGAGTCCGATTTTGGTGGATGAATAGTCGATCCTGTGTGTTTTTCCGAGAGGATCGCAATGGCGCGATCCGTTCGACGAGTCTCGGAATCCAGGCGTGGGCCCCACCCGAGCCGGCCTTCGGTGAATAGTACCTTTTTCACCGGGTGTCCGTTTTGGGTGAGAGAGTAGTCGATTCCGCTTGTTTTTCCGAGGGGATCGCCGTGGTGTGATCCGCCCAATGGGTTTCGGGATCGTTGTGTGGGCCCCGCACGAGCTAGCTACGGTGAATAGTTTCGTTTTCACCGGTGCTCCGTTTCGGGCGAGTAAACAGCCTATCCTGCGTGTTTTTCCGCGTGGAACGCGATGGTGGCCTCGGTTTTAGCTTCGGAGGTGCGCAGTGTGGCTTGGGGGCGAGTCGCTCGGGTTAGCGACGTTTGATACAACAGTGGTTGAGGGTTCTCCCTTGGTTCGTTCCTACGAGGGTTCATGTGGTATCACAACCTTCGTATGGGTTGTGATCCTCTCGATGGGATGTTTAAACTGTTAGAGTTGTGGTATCCCTCCGGTGGGCCCGGAGTGGATCCTCTAGCATCTTTACCCTAGATCGGGTTCTTGGTATCGCTGTGACCACTATTCACGGGCAGCGATCCCATATCTAGCAGGTTAACCCCGTAGGGTTTGTGGCATCATCGGGAATATGATCCCCTACGCGGTGGGTCGTGCATAGTAGGGTTGTGGCATTGTCGGGTTTACGATCCCCTACTCAGCATGATGTTTATAGTAGGGTTGCGGCATCATTGGTTATACGATCCCCTACTCAGCGCTTGTTGTCGGTAGGGTTGCGGTATCGTTGGTTATGTGATCCCCTACTCAGCGCGTGGTTTCAGTAGGGTTGTGGCATCGTCGATTCGATCCCCTCCATCGCGAGTTATCCCAGATAGGGTTCCGGTATCGTCGTGACCATCTTTATATGGACGATGATCCTCTATCTGAGTGTGAAGCTTCTGTCGAGTGCAGATCAGGTTGTGGTATCCCCCAGCGGATCCTGGGTGTGATCCCCCATCTGTGAGAACTACGTATGCCAGATCGGGTCGTGGTATCCCCCAGCGGACCCTGGGAGTGATCCCCTATCTGTGAGTTACGTATACCGGAGTGGGTCTTGGTATCCCCTAGCGGACCCTAGCGGCGATCCCCTCTCCGAGGAGTTTGGTGGTTATGTTGTTTCATCGATGTTTCCTCAGTGATGCTATCCGATGAGCGTGGTCTCTCGGGTGAGCGTCTGTGATGTTTGCGAGTATCCCGATGGAGTGTATCTCTCGGATGAGTGTCATCTGGTATGACAGTGTTCGTGGTGTACTCTCCTGGTTGTGGACAATTGCTGGTGATGAGGTCGGTACCTCTTGTGGCTTTGTGGCGTGAGCTGTGTATATCTGGATTGTTCAAGGTGTATGTATGGGCATTCACCTGAGCTGAGCTGACTAGTTTTTTTTAGCCGAGGATGGTCACGAGATGGAGTTTCTCTCTCGTCTGGGTTCCCTCTGGCTGGGTTGAGCGGACTGTTGCCTTTCAGTTTCTCCCTTGGGTTTTGGGTTTTTGGGGTGCCTACTGAGTATGTTTATACTCACCCCAGCACGGGCTTTACCCGCACATGTTTGTGTCTTGTGCAGACCACAGGCTTTTTGACGGAGTCCCAGGAGGACCCGGAGCAGGCGGAGGTTAGTGAGCGAGTTGACTGGGGTGTTTACCAGAGCTGTGCCGAGGGAGCTTTCCGGCAGGTGTTTGTGGCAGCGTTCCCCATCTTCAGAGCAGGTTGGACGCGCTTTGTAGTTTTCTTTTGGTGGGCCCTGTTTTTCCCTTGTACTTTTGCTGTTGCACTCTGGTTTGGGATAGATTGTATGCATGCATTTACTTTTCAGTTTCTATATCTCTGCACTGTTGCATGGAGGTGTTTGTGGGTGCGTGTGTACAGGTATCATAGGCTAATGCCTCCCATGTGTGTGATAGTCTACTCGGTGCTAGTCGCCAGCCCCTGGCCTATTGGAGGCGGGTTTGGGGAGTCGCGGCTCGAGCCCCGTTGGGTCGGGTCGTGACATATTTCTATTGTATGATACAACATCAAGAGCCTAGATGGATTCTATAGGGACACTGAGGGGGAGAATTAGTTTACTAAAATATTAAACATTTTTTTGATTATATTAATTAAACCCTCATACATTTATTATTATAATATGGATAAATGGAACATGTTAATAAGTTAACTCTCAAAATAAACAATGTTGTGAAATACATCAATAGAAAAATAATACTAGTATACAATATTTAAAAGCGTTTTCCTTGATGTGAGATTGTAGGGCTTGTTAATTTCAAATTTTATCACGTTTATATTTTTTATTATCAATATATAACACTAGTTATTATAAGAACAATCCTATTCCATGCACAATGGTTAGGCTTGTTTCATCTAAATTATGAACGGTATTAAAATTCAGGTTCCTATTTATATGGTGGTAGTCATACTAGAAATAAGTTTCCTTTGATGGTTTAACTGAGATAGGTTATATATGTTATTCAATGGTCCTTTGTTTCATTTAAATTAACAAGAACAAAAATATTGAACTAAATGTACAAATATATTGAAAAATATATTCATATGAAGGAATTGGATAGCCTAGATATTTATCAAAATAAATTATTAATGTTTTTCTCCTCCTAAGATATTTAATGTTTTCTATTCATGTATGGGAGAATGCATGCATGAAAAACCTCATTTTTTCTCACCAAAGATCTCTAATATATGATATTTTTATGAGAAAACATAGTTTCCCTTTTATCAATAAACCCCTCCTCCTCCCTTTTCAATATTATTTAGTGATCCACAAATGTATTATTATCCAATAACTATTATTTTAGTTCCTTAATTGAATATTTTCTCCTCTAGTTTTCACTATGGTTGAAGGCTCTCTATTATTTATCATAACTATTTTAGACACATATAATTTTAATTAAAAATTATTACCCTTCTTTATCCATATTCATGTTTTCAATTTTTTCACAAATCAAGGTTTCTCATAATTTTTTTGTAGTTTGACAGTACATATATTAAAATAGGCTTCATAAGAAAACACCACAAATCCCTTTTTTTTAACTAATAAAAAACCTCAATCAAAGAGTTACCATATGGAACCATAATGTCTCATAGTTTCATTTATTCATCTTTATGATTATAAGGATATCTAATTTTTAAATAGATAGTATAAATGAATACTGAAAAATAATCTATAAATATATTGGTAAATATCAGATTTATATTTTATATTAGACCAATAACACTAAAAGTCGAAATAAATTTAAATTTTAAAGAGTTAAATATTTTTATATGACCTTTTGTAATTATTTTTATGGGGAACACACCCCATAGTGTGGAATTAATTTACTTTTTGATGATCTATTATGTAAATAATATTAATTGAGCTTATTATAATATCACTTCCATAATCCAATTACATTAATCTTCATCCCATATATAATATCATTTTGCATAAAATTATTATAAAATATAAAAAATATTTAATATTCTAGAAAAAACTTAACACCCAAACATAGATTATGATATAACTATATAATTGTTTTATAAGATTTAAATAAACCTTATATATTTGTGAATTAACTATATATAAGAAACAGAAACTCATTACTGCATTTAATCAAGTATGAAGATACCATTAAACATGCACATGAATATCCCTACATAACATTTTCAATATCCAAGGAACCTTTACGTAGGGTGATATTAGGTTTACCCAATCATCCAAATTATGAAGTAAGCATTTCATAGTTTTTTATCTATACTCAATATAGTTCAGTTGAATTTGATAATTTCTTATCAATTTAATTTTTAACCATTTCTCAGTCATAATTATAGATATAATGTTAATTACTATGACATTAAATTATGAAAAATATCATGTTTGAGTTACTAATAAATTCTTGGATGGATTATCAATTAGAAACCTAGGTCGGATTAATGGTCAACTCATTGTGGTTGAATATGAATCACCATTGATCAAATTTAAATTTTTTTAAAACAAAATACACCATGTATTAAGAAACAATAGGTTTAAAGAAAAAATAATCCAACAACACTTTTAAATTTATAGTGATTATTGGTTTATTAACTTGATAACTTCCATGGATGACTAGTGACGAATGATTTTAGTCAGTTCTCACTTATGAACATACATTCCTAACACCATGTTGGATGATAATAACCCTTACCTCATCCTACTCTTGTGTTGACCTATGTAGGTGATATGAAGTCACTATACTTCTCTAAGCTAGCATGAGGACTTTTGGTACCTTTATTAATGGATGAGTATCCTTTTGAATCCCAATATATGTAGGTCTATGTGTTTACATCATGATTGAAAATTGTTTTTTTTCATAATTCTGTAGAATTTCCAGAACTGTATAATACGATAATAAACAGAAAAACTATTAAACTCATCAATATAACTGATATAATATACAATGACCTCAAACTCTTAGGTTCTATTTCTTTTAACATCTATGATGTATTATTTTCAATTTAAGATTCATTATTTTCAATGAATATTTTTTAGAAGCTCTATTACTTTTTCAAAATTCCTAAAATCATTAAGTAACTTCAATAACATTATCTTCTTTCACAAATATTGACGAAATAATTATAACTAATAAAACAATTATTATTTTCAATATAGATGACCTTTTACAAGAGATCCTAAATATACACACTTATCATTTTTTTCATTAAACTCAATTAAAAAATTTCAACATGCATTTATATCAACCATATTCTCTCCCCCATGATGATAACAAATTCATCAGTTTTTTCATGAGGGGAATACCACTTTTTCATGAAACAACATACTCCATCAACATCTAATTTTCAATTCATTATTATTCAATTAAATGAAGGTTTGGGAAAACATTATTTTATTATTATTAGGGCTATAGTTCATAAAATTTATTCTAAATGGGATAAAATGATATAGAAAAGAAGTGTGAGTAACCATGGAAATCAAAGATATATATTAATCATTAAATATGAGTTTCCATTTTCAATTATTGAAATTAGGGGATGGAAAATCAAATTTATCAAAAATATTTAAACCCACACTCATGTCAAAAAACATATAAAAACCAATCATGTCCATAATGGATTACTACCAAATTCACTCTTCATTATTGTCAGCTAACATTATCTTATTCGAATAGATCTAATAAAATTAATCCAGTTGTAGAAAATATAATTGGAATACCTCATCCTAAAATTTAATATTTTCTCAAGAAAAAAACTGTAATATAAATATGTTTACTTAACCTAATATCTTAAAGAATTCCCCTCAACAGATGTACCCTAATACACATTAAAGGCTAATCAATCCTTTCTTGGATGAATGTACTCCTCAAGAATTACTTGAATAAGAAAATACCCATCCTATTTTCATATATATAAATTATCAAATAGGTCCAAACCTTTAAGAAGACATGGGAGAATTTAATTTTTGGAATCATCCTTGGAATTTATCTTATTTTTTATGTCAATGATTAAAAATCAATTTCATCCCAACAATTTCATGATTTTTCTCTTTCCCACAATTATGTTTTAATATGAACTCATACATTTTATATTATATCACACAAATAAAATTCCAAAAATCATATTTCAATTATAATGAAGAACCCTATAAGATTATAGTTAACCTTCATACTAGTATACCCATAAAAGTGACACTATAAATCATTTTTATTTTGGATATTATCTACCATAAAAGAATTTCATTTGGTTTCATGATTATAGAACACATTGATGTAAAAAAATATATTTTAACAACTATGAATTAGTGATTCCAACTATATAATTCCATTATTTCTATCCAGATTTAATAGATATTACACATAATATAATCAAATTCTAATACATACATTGATGTGAAAAAAGTTAAAAAAGTTAAGTGAATAAAGTGGATCTCATTTTTATTAAACCTATAAGTCAATTATAAAATTTATCTATCATATGTCATTCTACATGGCCTACATACCCCATCTCTTCCTTGGGTCATTCCATAGTGTCGGGAGTTACCTTCCATAGGTATACCCTTTTGTCAGATTCTTCATATTTCCCACATGTTCTCCCTAAGAAGGAAAACCATTACATACTGGTACACCTATCACTTTATATAAAAATTAAATCCTCCAAAAGGTATACAATAACACAGAACAGTTTATAACATATATAGTAACAAAATTTCATATCATGGATGAATATTGGATACCACACACACTAACACATGAGATTATTATACAAAATAGTCTAACATGATAAAAAAGAACACACATGCAATCATTATCATGAAAGATGTCATGCTACATACAGTCACACATATGATAAAAATAAATTTTAAAATTTATACAAAGACCCATATGTTAATGGACATTCCTCCTCACATATGTTGATGGAAAACATGGTTATTTTTCCAGAGATGAAACCCAAATCACAACCACATACCAAAATAATCAGTACCACACAAAAATTATCCCTAAAACCAATCCCACTTCATCAAATACAATATTCAATAATATAAATCAGGATGTGAATGGGAACATATTCTTAGAAACAATTTAACTTGTCCAGTAACATCCATTGTTAATTGTAGATCCATATCTGATCCAAGGAAAGGATGATAACACTATATATTTTATGTTAACCTATAAATAGAACAATAATTAATCATTATATAACAATTATAATAATAGATTTATCCACGACACACTACATCTATGAATACTTCCAATAATAGAAGATAAGATTTATAAGAAATCTGAATAATAGAAAAAATCAATCTCTTTCATTGAATTTTATTTTCTTAATCATCTAGAAAATCCAAAATTGTATTTTAGAGAGAGGGGAATCACTTAGAACCAACACTTGGTTTCCTAGGTCCATTTGAACTAGTTTTGAGAAGTATATTGAATATTTTTAGAGAGTTTTGTGTTAAAATAATATTTTTTTGATTAATAAAATTATCAAATAATTCTATTACATAGATTAGTAAACCAAAAATCAACCATGTGATACTCACTACAACATTATGGAACCCAAATGGTCTTACGAAAAGGTTTGTTAAACCTTGTATAGAATGATATTTTTCATCTATCCTATGTAAATCGTTTTCTTTGAGAATGGTTTATGGTCACCTCCACCTATGTGACAACCATGTTCCATCCACAACCCCACTCCATCAATATATAAGGATCCCTGGATGGAATTAAATAGTTTCCCACAACATTCTCAACCTATGCACAAAAAAGGAATATAAAAGTCCCTCAAAACTACTCAGAATCTACCTAAGACATCACAAAAATAAATTATAGCAGAAAAAACTTTTGACGAATTAACTAATCAAAAAACTCAAGCAACTGGTTTGGAGAATCACATTATTACTCTCAAGTGTTCAATTGGATATGAATATGATTCTATACTAATTTTACACATGATATAATATATTACCACACTAATTTTATTATATGGTTTATAATATATTATAGCCACTCTACCAAAAATGCATCTAGTTCCTACTTAATGTCTACTGTGTGGATCAAATGCATTGGTTGGACCTCACAACACTTAATCTAAGTGACATGGAATATGTTTTTGAATACATTTATATCATATAGGAATGTATAATAAATAATTCACTTCTTTTATCAATTTATGATCACAATGGCCCACATAATGTGGTGTTAGCTTCTCTTGCCTCTATAAATAGCGATTACCTTGTAGATGTGATTCTTACAAAAGAACTCACTCACCTCCATTAACCTCAAATGATAATATCCTCTAATATAAATATGATCACTGAATAAATTGAGTATTATCCAACCTAAAACAGATTTATTTCACTTTCATCTATGTCTCATGAACAGTACTCATCCCCGCAATTACTACAACACCCACCTCATGTCTGCATATCTACAAGTGATATACCCAAATACAAATATCTGTTAATGATTCCATATGAATTAATTCTAGTAAAATATTATTGAACCTAAAATCCACTATGTCTAAATGATCCTCTCATGATTTAATTAATTATAAAAAGTTTTTCCAATTCATATCTCCTAATAAGTGCATCATTCCCTCTGACTATCCATTAGTCTATGGTTAATACACTATATTTAACTTAAACAATATCTTTAAATAATTTTCACGATTTTTGAAAATCATGATAAAAATAGTTCTTCCCTAATCAAAAATATGATTTATTAACTCCATGAATTCATAAACTTTATCAGATATAACACCTACACAATTCATCAATAGGGAGAGACCCTTAGACAAGGAATAAATGTTCAACTTTCAACAGATGATCAACTGTCACCAAAGAGACATATTGACAGCTCAATGCCTCATCCAAACCTACCATAAAGGGATGGTGTTAATTTTTGTGAGATTTTCCGAAGTCGCTATGACTCTAGTCAACCATAAGTTTTTGGGTCACTTCATCTTCTTCCTCATTTTAATAATGAGATAAGTGGTTGTGTCTCAGGTTAAAAAAAATCATGAAATATATTTGTTACAAACACTATGGATTTTTGGAGGTCGAGAACATGGTCTATGATGATGTGGAGTTATTTATTGTTTCAGAATTCCTCATTTAAGATAGAAATTTTTTCAATAAGAACCTGAATGAATGAATGATAATCATAATATAGTGAAGTGGAAATTCATGTTTTGATTTTTAACTATTGTTAGGGAATAATGAAAATATTCATTCCTCTATTTATTGCATTATCTAATATGATGTGTGTAAGATATATTCATACATGGAAAACATGTGTGGCACTCATCATTGAATATGAAAACTAGTAAGTAGTATGTACTAACCACATGATAGATTTTCACACAAGGTTTTAGGAATAAAAAATAAAATAGATATGAATTTTTCAATAATAATATATTTTATGTAATGATACGTTTTTTAGTTAAAATGAATAATAATAAGAGGATAAAATACATAGAAGGTTATAGTGAGGGGAATCACATGAAAAGGTAATATTAAACTCAGTCAGTTAAAAGTGTACTTTTCCTCAATGCTATATACTCTATGACATATATTTATCATGATATGTACTAATGGTAGATTAATATCCACCTTGAAACTAAAGAATAATTCCCAGATTGAATAAGGATGAATAATTTTTTTCTTAAAAAGGAATAAGAAATGTTAGAAAAATGCATGACTTGAGGAATGTAATTACAAAATAAAAAATTTGCTCAATGTTTTAAATACCATAACAAATAATTATTTAAATTATTATTAATGTCATTGGATTTTTTATAATGACCTAACACATACAGACTAATTTTGGTGCTGTAAATTATTACATTATCATAGTTAATATCATCAAATTCAAAATTACTAAAAAATTTATCATTTTTTTGAACAGATTACATACATGATACACACATTAAATTTGTAATAAAAAATAATGTATAATGAAAATAAAATCTTTATATCCTTAAAAATCATTCAAAGGACTCCCCTTTATAACATGGGGAATCGAAATATAAAAATGAATGAGAAGAAACTCATAGTATGCAGGAATACCATGAAACCAATAATAATTTAATGTGAATAATAGACAGGGAATGGTAAATCACTATGAAAACAGGCCACACAAATAACTAGACAACCCATAATCAATTTGGAATATTATATAAATAGAAAACCTACCTCAGTCAATAAATAGAAAATGAAATGCAACAACATATAATGTAAATGTAATAATATCATGAAAAATAATAATAATAACTGAATTTTTAATAATGAGAATTATTAATTATTGTATTCCATGTTTCCTAGTTACATGGTACCATTACCATAAATACCATTCAAAATATAGTATACAATATCATGTAAAACCCCATCTGATTTGGCTAAATGATACATATTATAAGACAATTGATGCATCGATGGTAATATAATAAAATGTCCCCAAACTGGGTCATACTATTCCAAATAATTTGTTATATATCAAATAACTTATTTAATTTATAAACAATATTACTTATCAAATATCCTTATAGAATAATAGAAAATGATTTATCAAAATGTCCCTATTTAATAAAAAAAATTCAAAGTCAACACTATGTGTAAAAAAGGAATACCTTTTAGGAAATAATAATATACAAAAAAATAATTTGGATTTATTAGATAATTATTCTATCAAATAATAAAAATGATCATTAGGCAGTTATTATTTAAATACAAATTTAACAATCAAAACATAAAGTGATATTGAAAAGATAAAATTTACCAGCTAGTAATGTTCAAGTCACAACCTCGTGAATGAGATAATTTAATGTGGAAAATAAAATACCATTTTGTATGAGTGACTCATGATATCAATTGACAATGGGAAATTATATATACTAACTTTATTTTAATTGTTTCATAATAAAAAATATGTCACAATGGAATGTAAATTTAGACGAAATCTCTTTCCTTGAGTCCAACATGACACATATGGGTTTATATTACTAAATAATATACTTATGTTCATTAAATTATTTCTTGAGAACCAGTTTCAATTTTATTATTACTTTTATTTCACATATTTTAATGTTTTATGCATCTATAAAAACATTTATGTTTATATCATGTATTTTCACCAAATTTAGTTCATATTTCAAAAAAAACTTTTGTAGGCCGACTATTGTCAAAGGGGTCATTATATAAACATATATAAAATAATAATAAGTAAATAATTATTATATTTAGACATAAATTATACTTTAAACAATATTGTACCATAGATAGGAAAAATTAACCAATGTTATAATCATGGATATGATATGCCGTATGTACGCTTGAGTAATGTTTCCATTTATGAATGATAATTATTGATAGTAGGTATGCAAAATATTCTCTTTCCATAATTTTTTTATATCATAAATAAAATGGTATTTTATCATATACTCTTTTATATTTAATTTTCCGACGTAAATGGAATCACATCAAAATGTGGAGGAGGTAGTCCACATGTCCACGGATGACATTATGATATTTTAGTGTGTGAAAAGGGTAATAATGAAAATGATATGTAAAAGTTATAGAAATTTAACTATGTAATAAATAAAAAATTGATATATCAAATGTCACATATTTTTTATTAAACCCATCCTTAATACATTCAATGTCATTTGTGAACATATCACATCACATTGAGGGGGAAGTAGTCCAAATTTCCACAAACGATGTAGTCATATTAACAAAAAATTGAAAGCATAAAGTTATTTTTATAGAAAAATTAAATAAGATTAAATATATAATGAATATAGTTTATTTCATAAAAATATTAATTATATCACTATTCAACACCTATAAGGGAGTAAATGGAAGGATGAGTGACATTGGTTCGTGAGGCGGTTGTCCTCCATACACATGAATAGTCATTGCGAATCCCATTTGATGTATTTGTGTGAAATTGTTTGCCAAACTCATAAATTAACAAAATCTAATTGTATTTAAGATTCTTAGGTTTTTATTTTTGAAGGATATTATATTAAATTTATAGGATTATGATGAAATTAAATAAAAGCAATTGATGAATAATTTTTCCTCAACTTTGGGTTACACTTTTTGGTTTATACCAAAAGTATTATTTAGAAGGATGTATACCCATGGTGAAGAATCTAGGTTTAGTTTATGGATAATGGGATATTATTAATTAGATTTTGTTTGGAAAAAATGGATTTCGATGTGGGAATATTTTGGAGGGCTGAGTTCATTTATATAGTTGATAAGGAGTGTAATATATGTAAATATTAAAATGTAAACACTATTGAGAGGCCTCACATACATCCCATGCATCAAATAATGGAAAACATTAGATACAATGAAGTATGAGAACGGTTTTTTTAATGTAAAATATTCAAAATATTTAGAAGATTTTCTATCTAATTTTAATGTGAAATTGGTTATAAGGAATTAAATTGGATTTATATATATATAAAATTTTATTAATTTTATAATAAAATGGATTTAATATATAATTTTTCATTTTAAATAAAATAGATGATAAATGAGTTTTTAATAATCAATTAAAAAATTCACCCTTTCTAAAAAAATGTTACTTTTCGTAAAAATCCCAAAAAATAATCCTAAATATATTATGATGTTAGAATTTTAAAAATGAAGTTTATTTTGACATAAAAAATTCCTAAAAGTTTCATAATTTATATTTATTATAGGTTCACCATTAAAAGGCTTAAAAAACGCCGTTCTAAAAAATAGCTTTCTGTGAAATATATTGTGACTTTTCATATCTTATATCTACCAAATATATTGGATGAATGTCAAAAATATTTTATTGAATATTTAATATATATAAAAATTTAATTTATTTCATCCACTAATAGTAAATAATTTAATTTGTTTAGATAAATTTCTATCTTCACATAGAAATAGTTTGTTTAGAAAAACATATCCTTAATATTCAAATAGATTTTCTTTTTTTTCTAATTAATTGGTAACTAATGAATTCAAAATATATTAATATTTTATTCAATCATATTAATAAACATTAATTTTGTAGATAGGATATATCTTATAATATAAAATAATAATATTTTAATGATATGTTGTTTTCCAGTAAAACATGACCTCACAGGTAATGCATTCCATTGAATAAGATCATTCTTGTATTTAGATAAAAAAAACCTAGATGTTTTATATGGTAATGATTAACATAATGTTTAATGTATCGAAACTGTGTCTTGTCACATCAAATAAATCAAGGTGGAAAAAATTTAAATTTATTCTAAAAGGAAAATATTCTATGGTATCGGGGTGTAACATTATCACCATTGTAAATAAATTATGTCCTCATAATTTAAACATGATCTCAATAATCAAGGGTTTGATATAAAATATTTTTGGAAAACCCACATCATAAGAGGTACAATAAAAAAATTTCATAAAAAGAGATAAAGTGATGGAAAATGGTCATGAAACTATGTTTCATAATAGGAGATCATATGTGGGAAATTGAAAAATAGAAATAGAAGAAAAATATAACTATCAAGTTCAATTGAGAGTGATAGTGAACATTGATCACAAGAAAGTGGTTGATATTGAAAATGTTGATGACCATAGGTCCATAATACTGATAGGTGTAGGATATTTAATTGATATAGGGGAAAAAATTTGTTTGATGATTTATTCCATTATTTTATGTATTCTTTAACTCTATAAGAATATAATTGAATATAACTTTCTTTAAATAAAAAATATCCCTTAGTTGGGAATTGAACTATTTCAATATCTATTATCAGCACAATTTTCATCATATGGTGATGTAATACAACAACCACTTTAACCTCATCCAAATAACATATTACCCCAATTCATAAATATTTGACTTTTATAAAAGATTATGATCCAAAACATTAGAAATAAGGCTAGTGAGATTCAAAAATGAACATATCATTATCATTTAATAACATGAAACACCTCGCAATTGTCACCTTAGAAACATGTGAATACCATATTCAATTATTTTCTAGAAACATGGTAGTAAATTTAATTTCCAAAAAAACATATTGAAATCATTAATTCAAAAATATTCCTTAAATCGAAAATTGATTATTGGATATACTAATTAAATGAAAACATTTTGTAATGTACATCAATTATATAATAAACCTTGATTTCAACAGTTCATTAATCAGTTCCATGTTACTCAAGAATATTTAATTTATTATATCTATATAAATCATCCAATTATCCATAAATAATTATATCTGAAGAATATTAAGGTTTTTCCATCAATTATATGTTTTCTAAAAAAATTAAATTTATACCAAATTAATTTTCTTTATACCATTCGATAGATGATATTAAATCATTAATAATAATTTACTTCAATATAATACTTATATATTTCCAAAATCATATGATGGTAAATCACCTATAAAATTATTTTACCACATATTTCATATATTCAAATATTTAAGCACATAAATTATTCAACATTTTTAGTGTCAATAACATTATCCTTACCTTGATCCATTCGCTTATTCTGAAGTACAATAGCTTAATTTTTAGGTCATTCATTTTCATATTTCCCCTAATACTTATAGTTATAACACTGGAAATCTGTGATTTCCTTCTACCATTATCATTATTTTTCCTAGTGACCCATTTTGAAACACATATAACAGACACCCAATCCTTTCAAACATTCACTAGGGTGATTATTTCCATAGTTATCACTTGTTGGAAATTAATTCATTACATTATTTCATGTATCTATTATTCTATATTAATTTACCAACTTCTCTTGATTTCCATTGAATCCAGAAGATGTGGATAATAAATTCTCTGTCTTAATGACACATAAAACTATTTTATCATTCAATGAAATGGATTGAGACTCCAATCCTCTATTATGTCTTGGCTTCAGAACTTCATATATGAGATCAATCTTGTACTGTAGGGTTTTTACAAAATCTATGGCATACATTTATAACCTTATAAGGGTGACTTTTAAATCCATAAATCTTTTATCCACATTTTTCTTTAAACAATAGATATTTCTATTTATCTCAATTTTTAGATTTCGAGGGAAGTAGTTATTGAATTATATATACTTAAATGTTCTCTAGTAAATGAGTTCTATTTCTTCATCCTCCCATGTTTCTAGGATCAATTCCCACTATTGATTCTTCATCACTGTTGAGGTAATATACTGTAGGTTATCCTTTTCTATTTCACTTCATCCCAAGGTCGTAAAAATCATCTCAAGAGAGATAATAAATTTATTTGAAACAATTGGATTGGTTGTCCCACTAAATTATGTGGTATTATATCACATAAACCAATCAGTCAAAGTGTATTTTCTCTATGGAATAGGTCTCTCTATTAGTTAATGGTTATTTATCATTACCTAATTAATTTCCCCAAATATAGACATAATTTTCATGGTTCCAATACGTGTTGTATCTTCTTCCTTAGAGGTAAATTCCTACTTCTTCCAAACTATTGATACCATTCTTCCTTCAAATAATTTTTTTTCAACAATGGAATATAGCGGATTAACACATAAAATAATGATTTATAATCCCAATCATGGAATAATACAAGTCTAAATTTCATTCAACCTTAATAATTGAATCATTAATATTGGATTCATTTAAAAGATCATAAATTTTAAAACCTTCATACTTTATTCTATAGAAAATGAATATTATAATAAGAATGTCACTTAGTTGTGTCAGACTAGGTGCAAAGTAAGGGACACCGTTTTGTACCAGGTTGCACATGAGTAAGGACCATTGTTCCATTTTAAAGATGTTGCCCCATGTACTTCTATACCAAAACAACATCCAAATGTATGACATAGACATTGATGTATTTCTATGAAAACCCACATAGTAACTATAATATGAAATTTCTAGTATATTATTATTTACATATCATTAATTCCAATAATATGGTAATTATCCCTAATCTATATTTTAGTATTTATATTTTCTAGGGTTTTTAGTAAAAATTCTTTTGTAACAACTATATGGAACCCACCCCAAATGCCCGAAGTTTGTGCCTTAATTTATTACATTAGAATAGATACAGTCTTAAAATCCAAAAGAATTGAAAATATTATCATTTTTGAAAAACAAAATTATATACACTATTCGCATATTACATTCTGAAAATAAAATAAAGCATAATGAAAATAATAGATTAGAATATGTGAAACTCTTTCAGAGGATTTTTCTTCATAACATGGGGAAAGTAAACCTAAAATGGATTAAGACTAAATGATATCTATGGGTATATAAATCGGATATAATAATTATTCAAAAAGAATAATTGATATGGAAGGGTAAATAATAGATAACACATGAATGTAAAATAAATGTATAAGGTATAATAAATATGGAAGGATAAATAACTAGAACATCTTTATTATAATGAATAAATATGGAATGAAAGGCATCCATAGAAAATGTCAATGAAATAATCTCATAAATAATGATTATAATAATGTAATTTTCAAAAAATAATAATTAGCTATTTATTCAATTATATTATTCCTAGGAATATGGTATATTTAGTATCAATACCTTTAAAAAGATGGTTTTTTGTATCCTGTAGAAACACATCTAATTTGAAAAATAGAATCATCTCATTAGACTACCAATGCATCGATAAGAATACTTTAAATAGTCCCAAACCCATCTAGTACTAGTCCAAATTATTCCTTATGTTTTTAATAATATATTTAATTGGTAAAAAAAATTCTTCATCATATATCTGAATTGAATAAAAGAAAGAAATTTATCTAAAGGTCCATAGTTAATCAAATAAACCTCAAAGTAAACACCCTATTTTAAAATAAACTAGTTTTTCAGAAATAACAGTATCATTAAAAAATTATTTGGATTTTTGATATAATTTCAATGTACAATAATAAAAATGATCTTTATAATGTAATTATTTTAATATAATATTAACCAATCACAAAAGAAAGTGATATTTCAATGATAACTTTTAACACATGGTAATTTTCATGTCAAAACCCATTGGATGAGATAATTCAATTTTAAAGTTAAAAAAAATTATTTATGAGTGATTCATGGTATTAAATTAAAAATTGGAATTATATACACTGCGTTGAAGTGAAATGGTTCATAATAATAAATAATATTCAATAGAATTTCAAATTAGATGAAATCTCTTACCTTGAGTCTAACTTTTCATGTGTGACTTTATAATTATGAAAAATAAACATATGATATTTAAGTAATTTCCTTATAAACATTTTCATGTTTATTATTAATTTATTTAACATATTACAATATTATATACAACTATGTAAACACTTAAATTTACGTTAGTTATTTTGACTAAACATGGTTCGTGTGTCATAAACGGATTTGGTGTGATGAATATTGTAAAGGGAGTCATTATAAAAACATATCATGAATAATAATAAGGAAAAATTTTCACACTTATACATCAATTAAACTTTTAAAAATATTTGTGACATATGGATATGAATAATTAACCAACGTTACAATCATGGAGACGGTATGACCTATGTACGCATGTGTAGCATTCACATTATTAAATAATAATTATGAAAATAATTTAAGTACCATTTTATATTTTCATAATTATCAATATATATTAAATAAAATGATATTTAATAATATTTACTTATATATATATTTCTTGTGATTTTAATGGAATCACATTTTTTTTAGAAGGCGGTAGTCCACTTGTCCATGAATGACGTTTTAAATTTTCAGCATGTACAATGCATAATAATGAAAATTAAATATTATGTTTACATTAAGGTAATTATTTAATAAATATTATATATATTTTATGAATTTAAAATGTGGTTATTTAAATCCATCCTTAATACATCTGATGTTTGGTGTGAAGGTATCACATTTCTTTGAGGACGTGGTAGTCAACATGTCCACAAACGATGTTATCGTATTTACATAAAATTAAAATAATAGATGCGTGTGTTATATATAAATTATATAAGAATATATATATAAAAAATAAATATATCATATAAAATATAAATTCCATCATTATTTTACACCCAGCAAGGTTTTAATAGAAGAAAGAATGACATTGGTTCGTGAGGAGGATGTTTGTTGTCCACACGACCGATGATTGCATGTACCATTTGATGGATGTTTTTGAAATTAAATTTCAAAATAATATAATGAATAAATATCATAATATTTAATATACCTATGATATTATATAGTAATAACATTAAAATATCTTAATTTGTGTATAATGAAATGATATAAAAGCTATTAGTGGAGAATGTTACCTCTCATTTGGGTAACTCCTTTTGGTTTATAAATAATGGATAACATGGTTGTATTTATAACCTATTTGGGATTATAGGATACATTTATGCTTCATGGGATCATATATGATCTGATTTTGGGTGATCTAAGGGATTTAGTGGTGTGAATAGTGGTAGGGTGAGCTCTTTTTTATAGTGAAAGAGGAGTGACACTGTTGTTTATATAACATTTTAAACATTATTGATAGGCATCACATACATAATGTGATTCGAATAAAGGAATAAATTAGATCCATGGAATAATATTCATGAAATATGGAAATCCAATGGCTTTTGGAAAAGTATCCTGAACATTTTTGGCATTTAGTCTATGTCTTAGACATTTGTGAAGCTATTTTTTCTCATATTCATTAAAATTTATTTTTTATCACTTTCACTACTATTTTTGGTCAAAAAAATTATTATATTATTTTAAATTAGAAAATATGGTTATAAAAAAAATGAATCCATTTTATAGAAATAAAATCACATAAGTGGAAGACATTAATTTAAATTTAATCACGCAGACGAGATGGAAAAACAAGTCTTTTAAAGTTAAAATGTTCAAAAGATTGACATGAATTTATAACCAATTTGAATGTAAAATTTATTAAAATTCCCTAAATTGTATTTCTTGATATATAAATTTTCTAATTTCAATTTAATAAATAGATAATTATAATTTATAATTATAAATAAATTTGTCTAAAAGAAATTTTAAATTAAAATTTAGTATTTTTTACAATTCATTGAAATATTAAACTTCTCATAAAAATATGAAAATTTTAACCTAACCTAAATTTGATTTTACACATTCCAAAATTAATTTTATTTATTATATTAGATTTATAATATTATAAAAAAAATTAATTTAAAATATGTGAGCCATAAAAGGAGGAAAATGACTTTATTAAAATATAGATTTTTTTTCATAATATTTTGTTTGTTCTTATTTCAGGTCTTCAAAATATATTTAATTAATGTGAAAACTATTTCATTGAATATATAATATATGTAAATTTAATTATAACCATCCACTGATAGTATTTAATGTAATTTATTAAGATAAGTCGCCTTTTACATAAAAAATAGTTTTTTATAAAAACAATTCCATTATATTCATGCAGTTTTTGTATTAATTTCTAATTCAATGGTAAGAAATTTACTCAACATTATATTTAAATGTTAGTTTATCTTTCTCATACAAGACAATTAAATTTATATTTTATACATTATTATATTTTATAATCGTATTTTTATAATATATTATTGTTTGGTAAGACTCATTCTCACATGTATTACATACAATTGAATAATGTCAATATTTCATGTAATTAATTCCAACCAAGGTGATTCCAATAAGTAAATATAGTCATTTTGATACATGTATCATAAGAATAACTTGTCATTTTTTATATATCACTCTATAAATAAAATTAAATTTAATCAAAAAGTAATGTATTGTAATATCATGGCATGTGACATTAATCATTGAAATAACGTCACTGTTAGTCCAATATTATGTAAGTTTTTCAATTGATTCATAAATAGTATTAATGGAGAGTTAATCTTATGATTAAATGATATTAAGGACTAAATACTCATGAAATATCTACCAATATAGATTATTAGGATAAATAACGTGTATAAAAATTCCTAATATATCTGATTTATATATTTATATAGGTTGTAAAGATTATGTAGGGTTATGTATTAGTAATATTGACAATTTACCAATCTAAAAAATTATATAGAAAAATGAAAACTGTGAAGAAATAATGATCAAAATACAATCATGGGTTTTTTTGTATTGATGATGAATATAGAGATTGTAAAGGAGATGATACTGATGATAATTATTATATTTATCCAATTTAATTATGAATTACTATGATTGATATCCACTAATAAATTTAATCATACTGAGTCCATGTGAAGAACAGTTTGAAAGTGCCAGAATTGTTCTTGATCATTTTTGCGATGTTATATAATTTTTCATTTGTTCATACTATTTTTTAAAATCAGTGGGGATAGAGTAAGAAATTCCATAACTAATGGGGGATAAAGATTGTGGGATCATCTAAAAGTTAATTGGTTCATAACATCCCAAAAAATGTGTGTTACTTAAAAATTTATTTCTAAACACTAAACATTATTATGTTAAAAATATCCCTGAAATGATATGACTTGGTCATTTAAAATAGTAGGATTTACGAAAGGATCTGATGGAGGTCAATGAAAAAAGAATAAAATTAAATTACAACTAATTACTAGAACAATTAAAAAATCATGGGTATAGTTATAAAATATTTAAAAACTAATTGGGGTACAATATGATCATATTTGGGAAATAAAAACAATTACTGGAATTGAAGTGCCTTCATCATGATGAAAAAATTAAAATATATGGAAACTATTAATAATGGAATTTATCAAATAATTAATAAGATGGATGTTGCAATAAAATATTTATATTGTAATATATTTTTTATAAATTTCTTCAAACATAATAAAAATAGAGATTATGATATTCTAAAAACACCTATATCATTCTCTTTGAAAAAGGTAAACCATTTTAGTATTAATGATTATTTTACTAATTTTGTTTTTTGTAAAAGTGGAGGATCTAAAAAGGAAATTAATAGTGAAATTTATAAAGCAATTCTAAGAAATATTATCAATTATTATGAATTGATATATAAATATAAATTAAATGTAACTCATCAAATAGATTATAAAATATTGGGGTTCTAAACAAAAATTAACAAGGTCAAAAATCTAGAAAATCTAGACACACAATAACTAATACGATGGAAACATGATATATACAAAATAATTGGTGTTTCTTGGAGCTATGAGAATATGGATATTTATTGTTGGTAGAACATGTATATCATAGAGCACTATAAATTCTATAAATCAATATAATTATAGATTAATCAATAAATATAACTTCTATACCAATCTTTTAAACAAATTATACGAATGGTTTTAGTTTTTTCTTATTTAATCATTTTTATTGAGTTTTTTGTTATAAATTACATTCTATTTGAACATATTATAACTAAAATAATAATGATAAATTACTATCATACCAATATTTGATGAAACAAGAAAATAATAATATTATTGTCTCTAATGGAAATGAAAGACGTAACATAAATGAAGCTTCTATGATTATAAAAGTAAAGTTTGAAAATGATGTCACACAAAACATAATAATGTGCTTATATTAAAATAAAATATGAAACATAATGTATTATTGTTAGATTTATTCTAAACTGAATAATAAAATGAGAAATTACTATAAAATAGAGAGGTCAATCAATGAATGGGATAAAATTATATGCATTGTTTTCGATGCTCCCCATGAAGAGATTGATAAGGTAAACATGAAGAGAAAAACTTTATGACTAATTGTGTGGGATATGGAAGCTGGTAGGTCATGTGGTAGTCATAATTATAAATACCGTATTTTGGGGAGTGGGGGAAAATTAATTCCAATGATAAATAATTTTATAGTATAAACATAGGTTTTCTCTAAGGTGGAATAGAAAATAAAAATAAATTTTCATTTTTTTAATTAAAAATGAATAATGTTTTATTTTTATTATATATTTGAAAATAAAAAAAACTAATTAATATAGTTGATAGAAATATTTTTATAGTATTATTATTATTTTTGGGTGCGATAAACCTTTTTTAGTATTATATTTATCTCTTAATTGTCTAATCTTATTCCATTATTTTTGAAGAGAGATATTCCCATATCACATAATATCTCTCCCAGATCCAAATTATGTAGTTATAATATACCAAACTATGATATTTGGTAACTCTAAAATCTATTATATGTAAAAAATTATTTCATAGGGTCCTCGTTATAAAATTTTTAAATTATATATTTGATATTGTTATTCCAAAACATCCATAAGTTCTATCTATCACTATCACCCATGATGATGATCAAAACAATAAAAACCAACATGATTTAGTCTATTATATTATACACAAACTAAAAAACTATAAAATGAGATAATGAATCATTGACCATTATAGAAAAACTAACACAATGTGAAACTAAATATGATACCACATGGCAATAAAGACTCAAATTTTAGTATTGATTTTTTAATAGAATAAAGAAAAGATTTAATTCTATGAAACAGATTAACTAAATCATTGAAAATGGTTATGTAGTACCTTCCATGATCAGTTAGATATTATCCCTCCATGTTAATGTAAACTGAGATGGATGGGAAAGAGGAAATCATTAAAAACATAACTAAAAAACTGATAATTTTTTTAAAAATCTATCAATTGTTCAAACACAATATTCCTCACATGATTAATATTTATCTAGGATCAGATTCATGTCCATCAACAATTAAAGATACAATTTTTCCTTATTTATGTTTTCTAGTAAAAATTCATGTATCACATCGTTTGAAAATTTAAAGGCTTCCATTTTTACACACGCTGTATATTTTCATATGATTTTCTCACTATAAAAATATGATTATTCCTTTCATTATTATTAAACTAAATATCATATGTATAATGTTCCATGTGGTCACCTCTAATTTATTCCATTGATGATGATCGAGGAACCTATGGCATTGACAAGATATGCATGGAAATTGTAATTCATGGTCTTAGAGGGATTCTATTTTGAATAAAAAAACCTTCTATTATGGTTAAAAAAATACCCTACATAGATCACCTTATATGGATAATGATGAAATAAATGAGTTTAGATATCTATCACGGATTCCAAATTCCCATAATTCATCGATTCACAAACATGGATTGATTTGTGGATGAATTCAAATTCATAAATGATTCTCATATATCAGTATTTTTGTATCAAAATTATCAAACATGGTTAATTGTTTATTTATGTAAAATTCATTTATTTCATATATTTTAAAATGTGGATAGATTGAAATAATTGAAACCATATATGTGGATGAATTCACATATGTAGAATTATCCAATGTCAAAGGTTTTCATATGAGGATTTCAGATTCTTCTAGACATTTCTAAACTAACTATGAATTTATTTTATTCTTTAGTACACATTATATTTTTCTAAAATAATAATAAAAACATCTAAAAATAAAGGTATGAGTAATTAAAACAAATAATGACTAAAATAATCCATTAAAACATAATTTATAGTAAACTTATCGAATAATCTATAGGTTATTCTTAAAAACATTTACTATAATAACCAAATATGTACCCAAAAATTTTGGTTTAGACCCATTGAAACTCAAAACTAACATTATGATAATGTAGTTTTGTCAGTGGATATATCACATAGACAATTGCATAATAAGGAAAAAGAAAAAATGAGCCAATGTTATAATAATATAATTTCAATGGATTATAGGCACAAAAATACTATGGAATAGGTTAACTTTGAATGCCTATTTATTTGTACTGAATTGTGGGAGGAGGATTGAAAGTAGGAATATCCATAAAATAATAAAACAAATATAATTTCACAATAATAGAAATATATTCCATTTGGGAATAATGATGAAAATATGAAAAAATTATTTTTATCTAATGGGAATTTTTTTTGGAATCCCATAAAGAATGAAATTATAAAGGGATCTACTAATTTAGAGTATTAAAGAAAATTTCAGCATTGGGATAAAAATCATAATCGAAATTTTCCTACTAAAGTGAATTGAAATTCACCACTCCATATTCCCTTTTATATTATACAAACTAACCAATAAGTAATTAATAGTAATAAGACAAAGGGTATGTGTATGAGGATTTCTCTATTTGATATGAAGAGAAATTATCTATCATGATTTATACCCACTATCATGGTGAAAGCATAATGAATTTAAAGAAGGCAGTATGTCAAACACATTTTTCACCCTCGATTTATTATAATAAATTATTTTTTTAAATTTTGAGGGTTAAACACTATGAGAAATTGGGGTTTCTCCATCCTTAACATGAATTATTGTAATGTGTTTGTTATGAAATGTGTATTATGTATTCATTCTTGAAATATATATTTGAATAGACCTATAATTTAAATTGTTTAAAGTGATATCAATTGTAAATTTTTATTTGGAAAAAATGATGTATACAATATAAAATAATATTCTACACTAGGAAATTACACATAGAGTAAGTGTGATTAATTTATGACTCATTACCATGAAACACATATGGTTTCATCATTATCCCCCAATGTAATCATATATAAAATCAAATTTCACGAGGTAGAAGAAGTCCTTAAAAATATTACGCGTACTCACGTAAGAATAAATATAACTAGGGTATGATAAAATTATATATATTCTTATGAATTTCATGTCAGTAATGGGTAGATGAAAAGATAAACATAGTGAAAATTAAGGTTGATGGTATTGAAAATAAATAAAATTGTGGTGATTTTGGATCCCATGTGTGAATTTTATTTTTTTTCTATAAGGATTAGGATATAATTCACTGTTTATATGATTTTATACAATATTACATAGCTAATTCTACGATGAAATTTACTATTTGTTATATAAATTTTATGATCACTTTCAAAAACCCATATATATAATGTTTTTTGAATATTTTGTTAATGATAAAAACATGTCTCAATAATTATTAGAAAGAGCACTATGTTGTGTAAATTAAGTGTACATTTAATGAAATAAAATTGAATAAAATAATTATTTGGACGAATATTAGAAATTAATAATAAATTTAGTTAGGAAATATATATATATATATATATATAAATGTGGAATGTTATCCATTATAGGGGTACATATGGAAGATACATATTGTTTTATTAATATATATATAGTGATTTTTCTATAAAATGGGTCTATATGGGATATCAATATGACCATGCCCATATATTTCCTCCCTCAGAAATATTCTTGAGGCTGATTCCTATTTAAAACTCTTAGTTTCTAATTATGTTATTTATGATAGATCTTTTCAAAAAAATGGCCCCACATGGGAAATCCTTAGGACCAGGCCCAACCACTACTCATTTGGGCACCCAATAAAACATATCCTTATATGATGTAGGTGTTGGTTGAATCTAAAATTAACATAGTGAGATCCAACATGATTCTTGATCATAGGGGAAGAATAATTTATTCTTATTAATGGGGCAAGATATTTGGGGTGTATTCATCAGTGCACAAAAAATCTTGAAATTAAGAATGATGAACCTTGACCTATGAGTTGTGTGTCTGATTATATCTTGGATTCAACACTATTCTTATGTCTAATTATTTTATAGAATGTATAATGTCATTATTTTTCAGTAGTTGGATGTTATATTTTATGTGCGATTTGAGAATCACTAAACTATAACATCACTATTAAAAGATCTAGAAGTAAAAATGGATGCTATATTTAAATGATCATATACATTTGGAAGAATACTTCTTTACCTATTACATATATATTCTAGGACTTTTTTAACAAATCATATTTCACTTATATATATCCTCTATGATCAATGAATGATATGATCAATTTTATCTGATGATATAATTATTATCAATCATCATGCATGAAACATATCACATGAATGGAGGAGTTTGATTAAAGAATGGGACTTCTATGTTAATGGTTAAACATTGCAATACATTCCTCATAAATGGAAATTAATGTTGAACTCTGAGATAGATTTATTTTTATACAAGTGATTATGATTATCATAATGAAATTCAATGAAAAGATGATAAATAATATCATGTAAATAAAATCTTTGAAGATAAATCCGCTACATGTGAGGGTGAGTTGTGAGCTAACTATCAAAACTACAACACATTTAAAATTTAAAGTGACCATGATAATCACCATAGTTTCTCAACATAAATTTCAGTACTACCACACAAACCACATTACATTGTTATGAGAGAAAGTTTTAAACTACTTTTAGTTGAGTGGCCCCATGATAAAGAACCTATCACATGAGATCATATAACAAACAATGTATCTATCAAATAAAAAAGTTCAAACTGACTGTATGAGTTATGAAATCGACCATATTATTATTTTTGAACATTACATATTAATAAGTCAAGAGCTAACACAAAAACATTATGTTACTACACGGTGGATGGTTTTACGGTGTGATAAACACAAGCAATCATATATATTAATCCAATATACTACAAGAAGGAGGTTAAATTATTTCATGGCCTAACATGAGATATTAAATTTACTACAACTAAAATATGGTAGAAACTCTGAATTTATTAGAAAAGGGATTGTGGGATTTTATTAGATAGACTATGTGTGAATCATTGAGCAATCACATGAAGAGATAATGGTCGACTATGGGACAAGAGATGAAGTCAATGTGACATAGATCAATCGTGAAGTTAAATGTTTCGTCATAATATAAAGATATTCAATAATGAGATATTAGGGTTAACATTATCAGAATAATGTAGTAGTTAATATACATGTAACCTAGAACATGTATATTTTTGTAGACATGGACTTTTTATATGATGATTTTGAGTTCACTATTTTGTCAAGAATTACTATACGAGTCAGTAATAAGTTCAAATGGAAAATTTCTTGCATTAAAGCTTGTTATAATAAAATAAATTAGAATATCTAAATAATGATGATTCATTGAAGCTCATGAAGAATTAAAAATAATAATGAATTTTCCCTTATCCATATGAATGTGTAGAAGCTAGGTTGATGCAATGATTACATGTGTGAAAGTTTTCATGGATGTTGATAAATATTTTTTGGTATATATAAACCATATGAGATAATTAAAAATAATTTTTTTAAAGAAGAAATAAAATGGAGATGAATAGATTTATAATTATATTATTCCTATTAGGCCGCAAAAATGTGGTTTAAATGAAGAAACACATGAAAAAATTCACTAAGAAAATGTTAGTGTGAAGAGCATTGCATGAAATTTAGTGGATACAGTTAGTTGATTTAAAGATGAATATTCCTCAATGTTATATACATTATGATAGAGAGTAATCCTTAGATAAAAAAAGTAATAAAATCCTTTTTAAAATATATTTTGAGTTCTATGATTGAATATGTGACAATAATTTTTGAGCCTCACATGGATAAATCCATGACCATAGAAAATAAATTATTTAATGAAAATAATTAAAAAGATATATAAATTTAGGTTGTTATAAATGATAGAGTAAATAATGTTTTAAATGTAAATTAATTCCACAATATTTATGAGGAAATGAATTTTTTATCAAATACCTCTTGTAATTTTCAACTTAGATACAATGATTTTTAAACGAGATATAATAACACGATTAAATTATATTAATAGAAAAACCCATAATTGATCTTTACCTTCCATGATTACTAAATTAATTATTTTGAACCAATAATCACAATATATATTTTTATTTAAACATGCAAGTTATGAATATTGAGGAGGGATCTAAACTGAGAATATTGATATCATTTTGATATGGATAATAATATTGAAAAAAATGTTTCAATAAAAGGGTGATCCTATTTAATTTAGTAGTTTATGTTTGTGTATGTTGAATAAGAGTGTTAATAATGAAGTGGAATAATTTTTCTACTAATAATTATCTAATTTCATTAATATACTAGATGATTGAGATCTATTATGATTAAAAATCATTGTGAGACTGAGTGAGGAAAAAATAACACTAGTAAAATGTTTTCATGATTATATCATAATGGTTATACATTTTCTTTGGTTTTAAGAGTTTTCATGAATGGATGGATCTAGTATTAGCAATGAAATACCCAAAAAGAGATGAGGGAATGTGATTTTGTAAAAGGGAAGCATATAACCAATTCCTAGACATTTTGTGTAACTTAAAACATCACATGTGATAACAATAAACATATAGTGATAAAAAGTAATTGATTCGAGAAGATTATATCATAAAATGTATCATTTTTTAAAAATGGATTTGAGAACTGTAATAATACTTTGGGGATATTTTCCTTATTATTTTCCATTTCATACATAGGTTATCATCACAAATGAATAAACATACCAATATCTCTGAACAATGATATTGGTTCTTGTATAAGAGGCAATAGTTTTATAAAATATATGACATTAAATCAATGTGAAACCTCATTTAACCCCATTACATGTTGTTTTCATGATTCCATTGGATCTACACTATTGATGTTGCATCTTAACATGTTAGCTCCCTCTTAATTGTTAGTTTCATTAATGATAAAATATTGATACACTATTCCCACAATCCAATGATCTATTCAAAAATCAATCCCAATACCTTTAATGAATAAAACATTTTTATTAATTTTTGTATATTATATGAACACACCTTTTTATACATAGATAAGGAGTCATAATAGATTTATTTCATTGTAAAAAATATTGTTCCACTCCTGGATCAAATAAGTATAGTGCCTTTTGAAACATGGACACATAGAAATTTTCTTCAAAAGTGATCTACATCATCTCACCCTATTTTATTCATAAATATTACCTATATTTTAAATATCATTAAAAATACCTTTATCTATAAACTGGGTAATGTAAATAACAAAATTAGTAACCATTGATGATCAATAATAATAAACAAGGGAGATATTAACATAACCTAACCACAAGGGTATGTGAACATGATAATAACATTTTAAAACCACATCTCATATATCATAGATCATAAAAATGAGATAGGGAATAAATCATGGATGTTTATCAGACATGAATCATAATGGAATAATAGGACATGTTCCATGAGAAAATAATAGTAGCATAAGACATGGATTTGTGGAATACACATATGATTATGTAATCATTTCGATATTATCCATGTCTTATTAAAAAAAATATCACAGTGGAATAAGATTAATACCCAAACCATACAATTAGTAATGGTTCCCTATAAAGAACATCAAATCATAAAAAGATTTATACTAAAATATGATCACTCTCCATGTAGGTCCTATTTATCAAATGGGATATCAATTTTTACCCACAACATTTTAATTAGATATGGGTCCCACCAATATCATCATATATACATTTTTGTGTCATCAGATAATAAAAAATTTATCATATTAGATCCCATGAAAATATATGGGTTTCATAGACATTACTTCATAACCTCACCATTGGAAGTGAAATGGGTTCAAAAAAATTTCAACAATTAAAAATCGAATATCTTATGAAAAGGGAATTGGTTTCAAAATCATCTCATCATTTTATCATAGCAGAAACTAGGTAAAGTGAATCAGTGTCATTAAAACTATTTCATCATGATAACAGTAAATAAATGGAAATAATAAGAATAGTATCATTGGATTATATGTCCTCAAAATCATTAGTAATATTATAATATATCATAATAGATGGAAAATGATTTTGAATGATCACTTGTAACAGTTACTGTAAACAATTATCATTTCAATATAAGAACAATAATTTAGAATCATTAAAATTCAGAAATTTTATATAAGCAATAATATTTAAAAATGTCATTTAAAACAATAATGTAGAACATAATGTATGGATAAATCAGGAAGGTAAATAATAATCTTCATTCTGTACACATTAAAATGATATTTCCCTTATTATTTTTTAGTAAAAAGTCAAAATATCATTGTTTACAAAATAACAAGATGATACATTATTTTTTTTTAAAACGTTTTTTGGGGTGAATAAGAATTAACAACATAATTATATAATTTTATTAATATTCATTAAAACATTTTTACAAAAAATCACCTTTAATGATAAACGAATTTTTGACCAAAGTGACTAATAAATCGAATTATTCATAAAAATAAGAAAAATATTTACTACATCATGAGGAAAACATGACTAGAAAAAATATATTTTCATTAAATTAAAAAGGATAATGAATGTCTCTTTTTTCATGAGATATAGGTCATATGATTTCTTTAACAGAACATAATAAATAATAATAATAATAATAATAATGAGATTTTAAAATAAATCCATTACCCCTTTTGTAACATTTGAATCATAAGAAAAATTAATGGAAAACTATTATATTTATATTTAAATTGAAAATTATTTAATAATAATCACAATAAACTACATTTATGGATATAATAATAACAATATAAAATAAAAAATTAATGAATATGCTATCTGTCGAAGGGAAATAAAAGGAGGACATAAACCCCATTAACACTTTGGAATCATTTGAATCATATTAAATTTTAAAGAATAACATAAAATGAATCATTTAATACCATTAAATGAGTATTATTAAGGATATAACATTTTAATAAGGTAGTAAATACCCCATATAAAATAAACAAGTGGTGAATATGGAATATATATTTGAGAAATAAATGTGATAGTCGTGATCCCCTACATAAAGTCTCAACATTCTTCGTAAACATTACAACCTATTATATAATAAATATAGTTTTATTATAAATATATTACATATGAAAAAACATATATATCATACCATATATTATTTCCTTATAACCTTTTATTACATGTTGTTATCAATTCACTAAGAAAATCACGTTTTGTGTGATAAGAATTTTGTTTTTCATGCTTGTTTTGGTTCGGTATTTTTTTGTATCATATGGTTGGTCAAGGTTTCATAATTTTAATTTTTTAACCATGATATACATATCATATATATTAATTATTCTTTTATTTTTTTAATACGTTATATTTAGATATGGAATATAAATTACAAAATTATTGAAGATTGTATGCCACACACACACACGATCTCTATTTCAATGTTCTGGATGAATGGAATGAAATAAAGGTAAATAATAATTCACTTGTAATGAATTATTCTTATATAATATTTTTAATATATACTAATTAAACATATATTTATTTTGATTAATGAAAACATAAACTGAAAGATGTGTCACATCAATTCGTTGAGGCGGCAATCCATACATATACATGAGCGACGTATTAATTTTCCAGTGGATTGAAATGTGGGAATACAGGTGTGATATCATAATTTCTAGTGTATAAATAAGTTATATGTTTCCAAAATAAATGTTAAATATATCTTTATCTCTATATATTACTATTAGTGTAGGAAAAAATTTTGATTCACAAGGTAGTTTTCCATATTAAACATGAGGGAAATATTCGTTTACCTTTTAAAGGAATAGGATACTAGAATAAGTTATTCTGTAAAAAAATTAAAATTATATTTAAAAATATGGTTTTATAATACTATTATTTTTGAAGAGTATTTCTAGACTTGGAAGTAGAAATAAAAGAAAAATGCTCCGTTAATAACGATACCTATTATTTGATCAACCACATTTAATTAGGACTAAAATAATTCATTATAGGGTTTAGTAATAAATATAAGGCCTATATTACATGTTTCTAGAAGTATATAATATATTTAGTTCATACCTAGATGATCTAATTGGATATTTGTTTGTGAATATGAGTGGGCATGGGGTGCGCTTTTTTATGCCGGTGAGAGGAAAAAATTTATAATTTTAAAAGGAATAATGTATTCCCACATATCAAAAATGCTAGAAGAACCAAAAATGGATCATTGTAGAACCTTATATGATATATGGTATAAATTTTCCCATAAAATAGTTTTTTGAAATAATTTTACCTCATTTCAACCCTTATCTTTTTAGTTTAATGATATGAGAATGCCTTTTAATATTAAATATGAAAATTAATTTTTATTGTTTTTACAATTAACTATAATTAAAAATTAATGTCAAATTATTATTTAATATCTATTAGTTTTATTTATATTAAATAATACATTCATTCATATTTTATTATGTGGGAGAACATATATTAAAATTAAGCCCACAAATGTTAAAAAAACACCTTCCAAGAAAAAAGATTTCATATGTATAGAGTTTTAATATCAAAATTAAACATTAAATTGAACCAAATTACCTATATTAGATTACTTACATTACAATTTAACAAATTTTACTTGTAATACCATATTAAAATTAAATTAATGTTTTATATTATTTAAATAAAATGGCTATTTTTAATAAATATCAATAATTTTCACAATCCAATAGTTATGAAAATTTTACGAAAAAAATAACAATAGGATAATTATCTTTTGTTCATTCATTAAATTATGTAAAATTTTCCAAATAAATTTTATAAAAATCGATGAAATTATATTTAAATGTTTAAAAAAAATCAATAATAACATTTTTTTACAGAAAGTATATTCAAGGAATATAATTTATTTAATAAAATATATTTTATTTCTAAAAATATAATATATTAATCTATGACATTCATTATTAGTTTTTTATCCATATTCATATCACCATTCTTAAGGGCTATGATATAATGATATTTTTTAAAAAAAATATAAGAATAAAATTGTGGCATGGCTCTTTAAAACTTAGTGTTTCATGTGACAAACTCAATCAAAGAAATTAATTTTTCTAGAAAAAATATATTCATAAAGTCTTAAGATGTTACATTCTACCCCTGAAAACTGAATTTCTCATTAAAAAAATAACCACATTGGAAAAAATACACATGAATAGTTTTTCTTCATTACATCCTTAGTTTCCCAAATAGATTTTTCATGTTTGTGGATTTTCTATAAATCATTGAACTGCTAGGTTGACTTGTTTCAAAAAACATTCTCCCAATGATCCAGGTTATCCACAATATTTTCTTCATAATAAAAATCATGATTGCATGGTATGACCTCAAATTTTAGTACCTGTGAAGGATCATGTAATTACTTTCATTGAAGAGATTCATGGAACACATAATAGACATTTTAAAGGTTTTATAGAAGTTCTAACGGACAAGAAACCGTCTATAATCGATCAATAATCTCAAAAATTTCAATAAACATTTGGTAAATCATTCTATTATTCCAAATTTTAATAACCTGCTACCATAGAGAAATTTCTAAAAACACCTTCTCACTAACATAAAACTCCAGATCGCACCAATGATTGGTAGCTTAACTTTTCTACCGAATCTGAACTGCCGTGATGTGTTGGTGAATGGATTTGAAATTTTATGTGATTTCCTCATCTAGCTTATGTCCTAATATATTTCATTCACAAAATTAAATGAAACATTTTTGAGTTATACACATCCTCTTATACATGGATTCATAAACATACCTCTGAATGATTGAATAGACGTCATTATTAAAAAGAAAACTCAAAAATTAATTTTTTTATCCCAATAACTATTGATACACATAAAATAAGTTCATAAAATATCATTAAGTGTTTGAATTATTATCTCATACTGAGTATCAATCTAATGATGAAAATCTTTAAAGAAACTCCTAATTATATGAAAATACTATTGAATACATGTTTACATCATCGAGGTAGACCGTGAATCCTGGTTAGATACATCAAAATATTGTACTACATGAAACATTAAAACATTATCAATTTATATCATGAAAATATGATTTAGATATAAAACACAGTAGATAGTGATGGATTGTTCTAACTTCTTATGTTGATCTACTATAACCAATAAAAAATATTCCTTTTAAATTATTTGGGGAGTATGGAGAAAAAATTCACGGCATTGTTTCCTTATATGAATTCTGGTAAGGGTAATGGTGGTAGCATCACCTTAGAATTTTGACTCATAGACATAACTTGTTGACATACCAAGAACCATGATAAATTCACTATAATACATATCTTTAATCCAACCAACTGGAAATACTCTTTCAAGTCCCTATATATCATTTTACATCTTGAACGAATGTAGAATGAATAACTAATAGAATCCTATAATATAACCATCACATAATATATAGATGTAATATATGAATGATTCACGAACCTTATATATCTATCACTTCCAAGGATAAACTCTAGAACATTTCTAACCATCTTCTATAGATTTGTATCATCCTTATGTGCCTTTTTAAAAATCCATTGGATAGATAGTTGAACAATCATTTGAGTTGGTTATATTTTCTTCCTTCATTCATTATTTTCAGATAAATCCTTTGAAAATGTATAAGTGTTGTATCTTTTGTGGTCCTTATAATAGTTATGCAAGAATTATATTCTCTTATAAAAGTAGAGACACCTTATTCTCATTCCCAAGGTAGTAATGTATTTATAAGATAAAATAAATAATTTGTTCAAATCATCTTACCTAGTGTATGGTCAACACTTTCTGTGTGAATATATACCCTAAATTTTTCAGTTCATTATATCTTAAAGCATTAAATATAATAATAATTCCTCATTATATTTAATTCAATAATTACCATAGCTAACTCTGAATCATGACTTGGGGAAATTTTCCTTATAAAGATATAATTGTTCTAAGGTATAATCTATAACTATATTATTCTACATGAGAATGAATCCTAGTACCATCTATAATGGATCACTATAGATTACAGACCCTCCTATAATATAGGTTAATGTTTTCACTAGAGCACTGAATAATTTTCAATTTATCTCCTTTCAATATTTCTCACATTTCAATTCCATGTTAAATATGGATCTATTTTGTGATACCACGATTAGTCAATTAGATAGTCATGATATATTATGCTCAAACCATCGATAATATCAATAAAAACTGAGAAATCATGGGATATAAATCAAAGTGGTTAGTTTCAATAGATACTCAATATCCTCTATCATTAATGGATGCACTAATATTCCCTCTCAATATATGATATCACCCAAAAACGAAACTATATTCAGCCAAAATTAACACTTGGTAAATTTTATATATAGATTCTCTTTCTATAGTGTCTTCATTACAATCCACAGATGATATTTATGATCTTCCAAACCGTTTTAATAGAATATAATATAATCAATAAAGACAAAATAGAACTTAAGATGGTAATATCTAAAAACTATATTCATGAAATCAATGATGATATTGGTGAAACTATTAAGATAAAATGGAATTTATATATATTAATAGTGCCTTTACATTATTTTAAATGTTTCCTTGGGTGTATACTACATATTTACATTAAATTTATGAAATATAGAATAAAGTTTATTCATTGAAGAATATTGATCCTGATATGTTAAATCAATCATATAGTGAATATGGGTTAGGGGATTCCTATTATTGATTGGGATCTTGTTCAGTTGTTGATAATAAATTTATCGCCACATATTTCCATCATACTTTTTAATGAAAAGATGTAGTTCACCACAAAATAATTCTTATGGATGAATAAATCCTCTCTAAATATTTTCCTAATGTTTCTTATACAATTATTTCCACTCAATTATGTCTACAATATAAGGATTAATGTAGAAAAATTATGAGATTTATTAAAAACACAATAACTTGATTTAAAGGAAGAAATAGAATATATAAGGAATGAAATTAGAAAACAAACCTTCAATATTTATATCATTTATGTTGAGTTTCTCGCCAAAAATATATAATAAAAAACTTTTTAATTGGAATTAAGACCCATAAAATAGATGTGGCCTCTATAAGAAAATATATTTATGGTCACATTGAAATATGTTTATAGTTTAGATTGGATTCCCAAATGTGTCTTCAACTTCTCAATAATTAAAAATGGATTTTTCTATAGGTATCCACCATGTGTATAAGGCAACCTAAAAATTAAACATATATAGAATAATGAGATTTATGGGAAACATAATTTCCCCAATATTTATCTTGAGAAAAATCCTAAACTTGAGGTTAAATCACCATACCATTAGGAGTTTTGAATACTAAATCAAAATATAAAAATTTGGGATATTAATTAAGATTCAAAAAGACTTATCAGGATAAAATATAACTTTTATCACAATGATAAAATATGATATATTAATTTTTGAGCATACCAATCACCACAACAACATCATTCTTCTATCTTCAATCCTATTGTATAACTGAAATAGACTACTTGACCATCCGACATATTTGGTCAGTGTGATCATCCATTCATATGAAGTCTAAATCATTCCATGTTCTTTTAAATCATTCAAACCTATGGATTATCCATGGTCATTCATTATTATTATCTATTAAAATCCATAAATATTTTTATTAAGGTGTTTATAAACATTCAAATCATATCCCTTGGGTGTGTCAAATATTATTTGAACAAAGTATCATTATCATGAACTATGTGATGCTAACATAAAGACCCAATTCACCCTTTATAGAGTTTTTCCACTAAATTAAACTATTTTAGATCCACATCCACATGTAGTACCAAAATAGAGATATAACTACTTGAAAACTACTCACTATATCCATCACCATATTTATAGGATATTTTCTTATTCATAGACATATCTTCATGGTTCTAACTAATGTTATATCATCCTAGTTTTCAAAGGATAACTAAATGTGGATATAATAAGAAATATATTGAACTACATTACTCAAAAAATGGGATATCACTTAATAGATGGATATTCATTACATCACATAATGATGTACACTAGAATCATATAGGTCTAATGCTGTTGAAAAAATGGATACATAAACAACTGGTTCATAATTGAACTATATCATCTCCCACTATGTTCTCCACAATTTTTTTCCTTATTAGAAATATTAGACACAATAATTTTATTCATCACATTGGGAATGGAATCATAGGAAATAGCGTTCTCAAAAACTGTGATCCATGGGTATATAATATTGTAATGAGATAGTGATTAATGGATTACAAATAAGCATAAAAAATAATTTCCTTAGTAGACATGTCTTGTTTCCAAAGCTATCATACTGAAATAGTTTTCACCCCAAAACTATTGTAGTAGTAATGCTTAACTCTCAAAAAAATCATAGTGTACAATGTACCTTACTGAATAAGGTTCACACCCCACCAAAATCTCATTTATCTCATTAAATATCAATCTTTACACAATGTATTGGATGGAGTTATAGGTTCCACCCATTGCATAATCAACAAATTGTGTTCCATAAGATTATAAAACAATCTACATTATGACCCCATGTAAATAAATGTTGTTCATGAAAATAAAAACATTTTATAAACCATAATAAAAATTTTCAATGAATATTTCACAATTTCATTATTCCATAATAAATGAAAAATATTTGGTTTTTCTAATAATTTCATCAATTTATCATGAAATATCAATTATTAAAGTAATGAGTTTCATAAAAATATTTTAATACAAACCATAAAAAACAAAGATAAGTAATTAGGATTATACCATTGGACCATGTCCCCATTATAGGTTAGGTGACATAGAAATATGTCAAATTATATCAGATGTGATTTTGGATGGTCATCTGGAACATGTCTTGATTTAAATAACCATTAAATTTTGAAATAACATAGTTTAAATTTAAATAATTCACAAATATTTATTAAAAAATATTATTTTAAAATTACCATGAAAGCATGTAATGGCCAATTTAAATCATTGATTGGTCATGATGGTGGAAAATACCATTCAATCCATAAATGATAAAATTTTAATTCATTTTACTTTTCAGTTAAAAAGTTAAAAGTTCATTGTTTAGAAAACAAATATAAGAATAATTTCAAAACCATTACATAAATGTTCAAACAAGGGTACATTGGTTTTTAAAAAATCATTATTGAATAGTATGAATTTATTTAATTTTTTTTGAGAATACATGGAAATGAAATTAAAATTATTTTTTACCAAATAGATATTTAAAGTCGATTTTTTATAAAAATATTAATTTTGAAATCATGAGTACATAAAGAGTGTAAAGTGAAGGGAAAAAATTATTCTCTTGAAAAAACAATAGGATATGAATTTTCATGATATTATTGAAAGATATATCATAATATATTATCATCAATAGTTAATCATAAACAACATGATTAGAAAAATAGATTATATAATTAAAAATCATTACCACATTGGTCACTATCGAATAAAAGTCACAATAAATGAAACAACCATATTTGGATATTTAAATACATATTATTTTCATATTATTCATATTTAAATAAATTTATAGGCCTAATACACACCACACTAATGAATAAAGTGGGGAATATTGTATGGGTACTATAGAAATAACTGTGAGATGAAAATCTACACACCATTTTGAAAAACTTTGAATTGTAAGACCCATTAAATAATAACATTGATTATAACATTAAATAACATTAAAGTAATTATATACATGACCTAAAATATTAAAATGGTACTATAGAAAACCATAAAAATTTTAATCATTGTGAAAATAGAATATTCCTCTGATAAATAAAATAGGGATAAGTAATCCCTTACTTCAAGTCTCAAATTCCTCCGTAAAAATTTGAAAATATGGTACAATAATTGTGTTTCTTTTATTAATCAAATAGATACCCATAATTAGGTATATCATAAAATATATGATATACATATGACCTTCTATTACACATTTATTAATAATTCTTTGTTAAAATTACAATTCAGGTAATAACTACTTCAATTTTCATGTATGTTTTGCTTGGGAATTTCTAGTTCTTCTGCATTGATCATGCATAAATAATTTTTGGAAATTTGACCATGTTGAAAATTTCATATGTATTAATTATAAAATTATTTATAATTATATATTAATGTTAGATATTGAAAATTAATTACACTGTTCAAGGAGATGGATGGTCCAACATTTGTGTGAACATTGTTTCCATTTTCTCAACAAAATGAATAAAAAATTGAAAATATAAAAATAAATATTTAAAAATAATTTGGATGTCATAAATATAATATATATATACATTAAATACATATTTTTTACAATCCAGGAAACAATTAAATGAAAAATATCACAATTCTTAGTGGAGGCGACAATCCAGACACACCCACGGGTTATGTTATCATTTTCAAAAATTTTGGAATATAAGAATTAATATGTGATATTATAATCCCAGGAGTATAAAATTTCCATAAATTTTAAATAAAATAAATAAATCCATCATTATCTACTTTCGTGACAGGTGGTGATGGAAAACTAATAACATCGTTTCATGAGGTGACCATCCACTCTACCCATGATCGATTTTTTTACCAATTGATAGATGATGAGAGAGATATACGTTATGAAATTAACATAATAACTTCCCAATATATGAGATATATTTATGTAAGTATATTATAAATGTTAATAAATATTTACTTTGGGGGATGTAGAAGTAACATAAAAATTATGGGTTAATAACGATTCATCTTCTTCACCCCTAATTAGGTTCCCACTAAAATCCATAATTGGAGGATTTCATAAACAATATAATAAATTAAGGACGTAAGGATAGAAATATGTTAGATATTTGGGTAGGTCCTGGAAATGTAAAATTGATTTTGATGTGTGAACTTGAAAGGATGATGGGTTCCATTTTATATGTGATGGAGAAGACATATATGAAATTTTTGAAAAAAAATTCGATAATCTTAAACATGAAAAATGGCTCCAAAATAAATCTTTATAGAACTTTAGAAAATATAAGGATTATGTATGGCCAAATGTGGGATTTATTCATGTTTTTATGTAGTTATAAACCATGTCATTCTATTTTGAGTGTCATTAAACCCGTTTTAACATTAATAAAATTTATTAATTTGTCTGTTAATACTTTTCATTTTTTAAAAAATTATATTTATATGAATACATAATATTAATTTTTTTTGATCCAAATATAAAAAGCATATTTTTGAATTAAATTCATAGAAGTGGAAAAATTCTAATTTAATACTTAACCCAGATGCGGGATTAGAAAACCGATATCCCAAAAGGAAAATATTTCATATGTATATAATATTTGAATTTCAAAGTTCAACATGAAATTTATTTTAATAATATAAATTGGATTAATAATAATATTTTTAAATAAATATTACTTTCAAAATCGTCATAATTTAAAATTAAACATGAAAATTATTATATAAAATCAATTTTTAATTAAAATAAAACTTTTTATTATTCATTAAAAAATATTATTTAAAGAAGAACCATAAATATTTTCCCATAGGTAATTTTTACCTTTTTATTCCTAAAATTATATTCATTATTTCTAATATATTTTCTAATATTGGATAATATTTATTTTTTTCTTTCTTCATGAAATGAAATAATAACAATTTTTTAGAAAAATTACTTTCATTGAATATGAAAAAATTAATAAAAAGTAAGTACTTTTTATTAATATAATTTCATTATCTAAAAACATCATCCTTATTTGAAAAAATGTGGTCACTTGTACCCCAAAATATATGTTTAATGGTTAGTTTATAATATTCTTATTTAAATAATAATACTAATAGTGTACCATTGTGTGTTAAAACATGAATCTTCATATAACAGAATATATCAAAGGAAATAATTGTAATTGAAAAAATTACTACATAACATATCTATGTGTTACAAAAAAAATTTCTAGAATTTTCATAATTTTTAATTTACAATATTTAGATGTTATCTATGGTTTTTTACTTTTCATAGGAAACAAGATCTTACATACATTATTCTACCATTTATTAGCATAATAGGATTGTTCTATTCTATTTTAAACATATATTTTTGAATGTAATTCCAATTAAAATATATAATGATGAAGGAAAAAATATTAATCACGTTCATTTTTTTTGAAAAATATGAAACATTTTCCAATGATATTGGAATGAGGAGTCTTAAGATAATCTATTTTTCTTACATTATTTTGAGGCTCCTTAGGGACAATATATTCTAATGATGATAGGGTTGAAGAATCCCTTTTTTGAAATGTTTTATATGTTAATGTTTTAGTGATTTTTATATTCTTAAAATTGTTTCCCATCCTAAGGAAAATTTTCATCGAGGGAATACTTATCATCCCCCACTAATATATTAATTTCAATACATTATCACCTAATCATACTAACATTATCTTCATGAATAATCTGTTATTATTTGTAGATATCAACAAACTTAATTATTATTTCTTTGACCTCTATTTGAGTTTCTATATATTCATGGTAGTGGTATAAAATTTATCAATTAATAGATTAATAAATCAAAATAACTCACTGTGTATAAATTCATTCAAATATGGATTTTTAATTTTCATTAAAAATGAAATAAATTCATTGAAAAGTGCCATATATTATTCGTTGACTTCAAGATGTTATTTAAGAGAATTAATCATTTTAATTTATTATCTAGGGAATAATTCAGTCAAATAATTTCCTTTTAATGATATTGTTTCCAATCAATGTCATCAGTGATAAAACAAAATATATCAATTATTTCCTCTAGGGATACATTATTTACATAAAAATAAATTTATGAGTTGATTTATTAAAATAATTGGGGTACTAATCATATCTAAATTCATAAAATGTAGTTATTCCCAATTAATCAGGTAAAATAAACATATTAAGAAGATAATCTACTATCACCATGATAAGAATAAAACTGTAATTCATCATTTCTTCCATATTTTTCATTTTTTAATATATTTTCTTAATTTTTCATTATTTACAAATTTATTTTGGCTATAACAACCCCTTTAGATTTATCAATGATTTATTATGAATTCTACATCTAAGGTATATTATAATATTATTTTAACCTACAAATCATATAGATCTGGGAAAAAACCAATATGGAAAAATTCTAAATAATTAGATGTAGATATATTCTCAGATACAACATATAAATCCCAAATGGATCATATAGAGACACAATCAGGTGGGGGATAATTAGTGTACTCAATTTTTTTTGAGTTACCCATTTTTAAAATAACCTTAATTAGATTTAAGACACTCTTCCTATAAAATTTAATTTATCATTAGATTTTCTATAAAATGAAACCCTATTATAGAATGTGTAACTATATAATTGTCAAGAACACATAATATTTATATGGTTTGGCATTGAGATACATGAATACTTTTTCTATGCTTACATTTTATAGATTACACAGAATTTATTATCACTATTGAATTATAGTGATTACATGTACAATATTAAGTCACCCATAATGTGTTGGATGATGTCATATAAATATTGAATATAATGGATAATTTAAACGCACCATCCCTAGAATCCCAAATCCAATTCATTGTATTATGGAATTAGTAGGATTAAAAGGAATAAAATCCCAAAGGACCAATCAATTTAGCAGTTTTGGAAATCCACATTACATACATAATACCAATCGTACATTGGAAAATAAAAATAGCACACGATACATAATAAAATGAAAAAAATACATCCTGGAAACCATATTTAATGTTCTCTTATTCATAATAGTTTGAATGAAACATACTATGGGTGAGCTCAAATGATTAATAAGGGTAAGTACATTGGTAGAAATAATTAATCAATCAATATGGAAATATAAATAACTGAACACTCATTCCTTCTAAATAACTAGATAAGACATAACCAATATGGTAAGATAAGAAACTAAAAACCATGTCATTAATAAATGAACTGAAAATGAAATAAATCCATAGATATTTCAACACAAAATCTAATGGATAAAAAATAATTGAGTCTAAATGAGGGGAAACAATTAATTATTGGAATCCATGTTTCTTTGGTACTTAGATACTATACCATCAAGACTATTCACAAGATGATTTTGTAATTGCGTAAATACCCATCTATTTTGGCTAACAATTTTGTTTCATGAGACTACCGATAGATCATGGGGTTTTCATTAACCAGTTCCCAAACCGCATATTATTTGTTCAAAGCATTCCTCATATCTAAATTAAATAACTTTCCTTATAAAATAACAATATTTATTAAACAATATGAATTTATCAATAATACGTTTGAGGAGGATATGTAACAATAGTGGTTGTTGGAATTAAAACATTCACGAGGAAAAGTAATATTTAAATTCTCCAATGTTTCCCATACCCCATTGAATAATTTAAATCACAGTTCATAAATAATTAAATAAAACTCATAATATCATGAGGATAATTATATTACTGATATAACCTATCATTGGAGGTATTAAAACCAAATAAAAGTCAATTCATGCATAATAATAAAATATCTAGATGTAATGTAAATTTAGATGAAATCCCTTACCTTATCCTTCATTCTTGTGTGTGGTATTTAACCTCTTATACAAGAGTTTAAAATATGTTACTATCTAATAAAAAAACCACACTGAGGTTTATAATTTCAGAAATTTTATTCTTATAGTATTTTATTATGGATTTTAAACACTATAAATATTTTAACAATTTCATGTGTTAATTACATAGTTTTATCAAGTATTTATTGACATGGGAACTGTTTTCCATATTCATTAGATCATGATTTTATCATCTCCATAATTTAAAACATAAAAAAATTCTTATATATTCATTACATATGTATTTATAATAGTAGATAAAATTTAGAGATTAGTAACTAAATTCACCATTCATGGATATGGTATGTTGTATAGTATTAATGTGTCATATCACTTTTTGGGGGAGATAGTCAACACTACCTCAAATGAAATTATCTTATTTATGCTAAATTTAAAGCTTAATGGTATGTTCTAAATAAAAAACTACAGAATCATAAAACATTATAAATTACATATATACCATATATATGTATGTTTCCATCATAATGGTCACCATGGGAGGTGGTAGGTGAAAATTGAACAGTCATCATTTCGTGAGGCAGTATTTTACCACACACAGAAATAAGATTTTCATTAACAATTACATGGAGGTGTGTGTAATTGTCTGTTAAAACCTTTTTATAAAAACATAATTTTATATTTTAGAAACTTTTACAATTATGTAATCATAGAATAATAACAGTATATAGAGTGGAGAATGGAAATGAAAAAAATAATGAGAGAATGTGTTTCCTCATAATATGGAAACTTTTTTTGATTTATACCAAATGGGTTACATGAGATGATTTCTTCCCTATGAGAGGCTTCAATGTAGAGGGGAGTATTTTTGGGAAGGAATTTGGATAGGTTAGGAACGATCTTAAGTTGTTTGAGATGTGTGAGTATTGGGGAGAGGTGGTGGCCTTTTATAGTGGAGGAGGAGTAGCACTCTTGTAAATATTTTACAAATGAATTACATCCACAATTTCTTATTCCATGTGGATCCAATAATGTACCATGGTAAATCCAATTGAATATAGGATAGAATTATGGCCATCCAATGACCTCTGGACAAATGTATAGTTTTGTTTAGGCCATAAATTTATGGGTTAGACTCTTATTAAGATTAATATAACCTTAATCATTGTAATTAATTTTAATTACCATCAGTAATATTTTTGTTAAAATATTAATTTAGACTTATTATACATTATATATTATTAATATTCCAAATATGGAATTCATTTCTCCAAATTCCCATAAAAAATGGAAAAAACTAAATTAAAATTCATGTTATAGGAGGGAAAACAACGCATGGTTTTAGTATAAAAACATCTGAATGTTGGATATGTTTTTATAGTAAATATCAATTTTAAATTTATTTCAATGACCTAAATTTGATTATTTGATAAAAATATAAAATAAAAGTAAACATTAAACCCAATTAAAAGTATAATTTTTCATTATAATAAAATTAGATGAAAATCAGTTTCTATCAAAAATTAAGTATTTTAGTTTTCCACTAAATATTGAATGTTTACAGAAAAATATGAAAACATAATACTAAGATAATTATTATATTTATATTATATATAATAAGTTTATTTTGATGTATTAAATTTATAAAATGGTCCAATATTGGATTTATTGATGATTCCCCATCAAAAGGTAGCAAAACTGCATATATAAAAATATAATAAATTATGTGTAATATTAGGTATGTTCTTATCTTATGTCTAGTGAAGATATATTTTTTGGATATATAATATATAAATTTTCTATATAAGCTCTCTAAAAGTTTTATAATTTAATTAACTAGGAAAAATGTGACTAAATAATATTCTGTTTAAACTGGAAGTTGTTAGTAATACAAAGATGTCGACAAAATCATATGGTAAATATGGAAAAGTCATGGGGTGTCACATTCATCCCTCCTAAAAAAAATTTGCGTCACATTTTTTGGGTTTTTAACCTTAACAATTTGTGGTTAGTTATCTCTCATCGAATCCTCTATTTCCCATGTTTCTTCATCCCATTTGTGATTTATCCAAGGAAGCTTTACCAGATGACTCATCAGATTTTTCAATACTTTCTATATGCTATCAAAAATGTGGAGAGGTTCATCACAATATGAAATGTTAGGTTACGACTATCTTTCATCATATGTGAGTACATTTTTTGGAATAAGAATTTACTTCCTCAATAGGGGAATATGAAGGAAATAATGAATTATTGAGATATTTGGAGGCAATGCTAATCAATAGGAATGAAATTCAACTGTTTGAAGAATCTAATAGCGTCTGATATACCTGGGACTCAATTATCCTTTCATACCACACCTGATAACACCCTTCCATGGATAATCCTTCATTAAAACATGATCACCGACTTGGAATTCCAAAACATTTATCCTATTAATGGCCTAAAACTTTTTCATATATTGATTCGTTTTGATATGATCTTTAATAGACATCATCATTATCATCATCTATTCAACAAGTTATTGGCCTAATAGTTTCCCATTTCCATCTTCATCCCATCAAGATAGAGTATGAAAACTCTTTCTATATAATTCATTATACGATTAAATTTTAAAACATTAATTGAAACTATTATTATTAGAATACTCCACTAACAGAATTTATTGATCCCACCTACCTTGAAAATAACGTGAATATGATCTCCATATCTCTTCCACTGCTTGAATTGTTCTTTCAGACTATCCATTAGTTAGTGGATGGCATGAAGTGACCAAGTTAATCTCTGTGTAAAGATCCTTTTAAAGACTCTTCCAGAACAATAAAGTAAATCAGGGGTCTCTATCAGTAACTATGGATAAAGGTGTTACATGAAGAATTACAAAATCATTAATCAAGATCCTGGTGAGGCTATCAATATAAATAAATTCTATTATTTTAGGGGAAAAAGTAGATTTGGTTAGGCGATCAATAATAACCCATATTTCGTCTTTCGTTCTTGGAGTCTTTGAAATTCATTTGAGAAATTCCATAGTAATTTCATATCATTTCCACACAGGGGTAGGTATAAATTTCAAAAGTCCTTTAGGATTTTTCTATAAAACTTTTACTTATTGAAAAACCAAACATTGGGAAATATAGTCCTCGATTTCTCACATAATTTCATCCCACCAAAGGTGTTCCATCATGTACTTCTCCTAGGGTTTATAGAAATATTTGAGCTATGCATGTCATCCAATAATTCAAATATTAAATACACTTTCCAAATATTAGAAAACCATCTTCACCAACAAAGTCTGCTAATTTTCCATCATTCATGCCATTAATAATCTTATGAAAGTCTTCATCATTAGATTGATAATTCATTATCCTCTCTATAAAATATAGTATTCAAATTATTTGATAAATTTTTTTGTCTCCCATACCAATGAAATTCCCATATCCATATTCACTAGATCCATGACCATAGGATACTTCTCAATACGAATTTGGGATAGAAATCTGTGATCTTTCCTACACAATGAATCAGACACATTATTTTCTTCCACATAGTGGCAGTGTATTGTGAAATCGTAATCCTAGAGTAGTTTGAGCCATTGCCTTTATCTCATGTTGATCTCTTTATTTTAGAATATGTATTTCATGATTGTATAATCCGTTTATATCTCACGTCTTTCTCTATAGAGGTAATGTATTTATATTTAAAATGTGAATATTAGATATGTTAACTCAAGGGTTGGGTTATTCTATTCATGTGTCTTTAATTACCTAGATGGATATTCAATAAATTTTTAATTTTGAATTAATACAAAACCTTGTACAGTCATTGATGCATCACTATATATGAAAAACACATCACAACCAGATGATAGAGTCAAAATTGGACCAATAATCAGTCTTTTATTTACCTCATGAAATCACAATTCAAATTCCTTAATCAAGAAAGACCTAACACATTTACATGTAAACCTGGTTATGGGGTTAGATACTCATGCAATGTTTTTGAATGAATCATTGATAATAACCTACCTAAAAGATGAATCAACATACCTCATTTATGTTTGTTGGCATAGGCCATTCTATGAATACCTTTATCTTTGTAGGATCAATCTATATTCCATATTTAGAGAAAATATGACCTAGAAAAGAAACTTCTAGAATCCTTAAAATAAAATTACAATAATTTCATGTATAACACTTCACTTCTATGAGTCTTAAGGATGATCTGAAAGTGATCCACATGTTCCTCATAGGTTTTAGAATACACAATAATATCATTAATGAATACTAATACAAAATTTTCAAGATATACCTTAAATAACCTATTCATTAAATCCATAAAAATAGAAGGTTCATTAGTCAATGAAAATAGAATTATTGTAATATAATATTGTCTATTCCATGTCACAAAAACTATCTTTAGAATTTCATCATTCTTTAATCACAATTGGTGATACCCAAAAAATATCAATATTTAAAAATATTGGGATCCATGAAGTTGATCAAACATGTAATCAATGTCAGGTAGATGATACTTATTCATTACTGTAATGACATTGATTTTCCTATAATCGGCACACAACCTTATGGATCCATATTTCTTTTTGAAAAAAAGGACTGGGGATCCCAAATGTGAAACACTAGGGAGAATAAATCATTTATTACCCAAGTATTATAGTTGTTTCTTAAGCTCTACCTATTCTATTGTGGTCATCCTAAGGGGAGTATTTGATATTGGCCTTTCATTAAGGATTAAGTGAATAGAGAATTTATCATCGTATTCTTGGGGACGCCTAGGAAAATAATTAGGAAATAAATCAGTGTATTCCAACCACATAAGTACATATTCTATTTGGAGATTAACTGTTTCATCAATGTACATTGTTTTTTCTTTCACTCTAAGAATTTCATTCAGTATAGCTATAATGGTTGGATCTAAATATGAATCAGTTAAGTAAGATTCTTCTCTAAATAAGAGGGATTAATCATTTTCCTCACAAATCATAATTTCCTTTCTCTTACAGTTAGTTTTTTCATCAAAGTTTTTGATCCAATCCATACCGATAATAATATCAAAGTAAAAAATAGATATGATATTGATTTTTTCACATTAGGGGAATTTATGTGTCATAATTAGGACTGAAGTAAATATCATTGTTTTAAGGGTTCTTCCCTTATGGGTTTTGATAGAAAACTATATTATTAAATCAAATGGATGATGTATAATTTTCATAGAAAACTAAGTAGATATAAAAGAGTGTGATGATACAGATTCAAATAGCGCATGGGATAAATTTGATGTTAGGATTAATGTATATGCCTCCATGTTTTTCATACTTATACCCCTATTGCAGCGATCACATTAAATTTTCAATTTCTATTGGGCCTCCTCTATGGTAAATATCACTGATGATTGGGGAAATCACTTGCGTAATTCCACATATATTTAGAATTATATCATTAGACATCATATATCAGATTTGTCCCCCTTCATTCTTTGTCATGGTGACCCCTATATCTACATTTATATAAAAATAGCATCCCCTTCAAGAATTTCCAAGGGTGAATTCTTCCACAGTTATAACAGGGTTGAAATTTCTCAAAATTATTCTTCGTTGATTCATTCCCTTTCCCATGACGCTCATATGGGAGATTATTTTAATGGTATCATTTGAATATACTGATACTATAAAATTCATTATCTATCATGATGGAACATTAAACTATCTCTTTATAAGTTGAAAAATCACGAGAATCCATTTCTCTTCATAGATGTTTCTTAAGAACTTCAATGAAGTGGTCAATGCTATACACTCTTCTATGTATATAATCTATATCATATACCACTAACCTTGTAAAGGTATCTTTATAATCCACAAAATATATTCTTACTTTTTTAAGCTAATAAACATCCTCTTTATCTTTATTTTTTAATCATAAGGGATATTTATCAAATAATGTCTCCTTAAAAGTCCTACATTCCATGATTTAAATTTCTTCTTCTCCCCTTGTATTCTGGTTTAGGGACCACCACTGATCATGATCAAAATAGAGACAATATACTAAAAGTGAAACTTTTTCCTTTTCATTGCATTCCATGGTAGTAAATATCTTCTCAGTAGACTTATTACATTACCAATCTACAATTGGATTTTTAGCCCTACTAAATTATTGGGTCTTCTACTACATAAATTGATCTAGCATAGGAGATTCTATCTATGGAATAAGTTGTTCTATTTAGAAAACATTATTTTTCTTATCTTGATTACATTTATCGAATATTTACATGATTTACATCATTCAAATACAAACTGTATTGGTTTCCTTAGCACGAAAACATCTACATTTTCCATGAGTATTGACATCATTCATCAATCTAGGAGCCATTTTTAAATAATGGAATATATTTTATTATCTCATAAAATCATAACATATAATTCCAAATATGGTATAGAACATATAAATTTATTCACCATGAATCCTAGAATCATAATTTTTTGTTATATTTTGGAAATATTCACATTCAAATCCATCATTATGTTAGGTAATGAAAATGTGAACAATCAAAAGTGTATTCCCCCAGGTGTGTCAAAATAGGTGGACAATAAGGACCATTTTCGTGTACCAAGATATACCGTTTCAAGTTCAAAACACCATGTTAGAGTTTTTACTTATAGGTACATATATGGTAGTTCCATTTCCACATGTAGTATCCATACATGAATGTATTGTTATGAATACCCATATTTTAGATACTTTACAAAAAATTCTTGTATTTTCATCTACTATTGTACTAATTGTATATCATAGTGTGGTGATCCTTAATCTATGTTTTGTAAATATATATTCCATGTTTCTTCTAATCATCCTTTGATACCAACAGTAACGCCCCCACCTCTGAAGTCCAGTGTCGGGGCATCATTATATTGCCATGTCATAATTAAATTTAATCAAATACCGAAGAACAATCTTTTAAGAAGTCTTGGTAATCCATATTACATACATAATACCCAAAATACATTGGAAAATAAAAGCAATACATGATACATAATAAAATAAAATAAAATTCCTTCTTGAAATCTTATTCAAAGTTTCTTTCTTCATAACATTTGGAATGAAACATAATAAGGATGAGATGAAATGATTTTTAAGGATAACTACAATGGTAGAAATAATGAATCAATATATATGTAAAATTTAACAACTAAAAATTGATTCAATTTAAACAATTAGATAAGGAATAATAACTATTTCAATGTATTAAATTGAATCAAAATCTAATAATCCATAAACTGAAAATGAAATAAATCCATAGATATGTCGATGAAAAATCTCATGGATAAATAATTACTGATTATAAATGGGAGAAATTCACAAATCATTTATTCTATGTTTCCTCATAACTTAGAACCAGTATCATCAGGACGTTTCATAAGATAGTATAGCTATCGAGTAAAAACCCATCTATTTTGGAAAACTATTTTTTCTCATGTGACTATCGATGCATCAAGGGTCTTTCATTAACTGATCCTCAATCCATGTCAAACCAGTACAAAGCATTAAATGTATGTTAAATAAATATTGTTCCATATCAAATATACATATTTATTATCACATATTGATTTTTCAATAATACCTCATAGGATGATATGTAACAATAATAATCGTAGACTTTTAAACATTGCCGAGGAAAAATAATATTTAAACACTCCAATGTGTCCCATACTAGATTAATGCATCTAAATCATAATTTATAATGAATTAAATAAAACATATAATGTGTTGAGAATAATTATATTGATGATATAACCAATCCATAGAGGTGTACATCCCAAATAAATGTTAATTGGATAATAATAATAATATGTCTCAATGAAAATAAAATTGAAACGAAATCCCTATCCTTGTAATTCCTTTTTGTGTGGTATTTAACCTCTATTATTGTTGTATAAAATATGTTAATATCTAATAAAACAAAAAATAAAATGTTTATAATACCATATGCTAACTTCTTATATTATTTTAATACTCGTTCTTCAACACTCTTTCACCATTTTAACTATTTTGTTTATTGATATCGATGTTTTCTCAAGTATGTTTTGATTTCTGATTTTTTATTCCTATTTATTAAATCATGATTTCATCATCTACAGAATTAAAAATACCAGTAAATTATCTTATATATTCAGTTCATATGTATTGATAATAGTGTATAATTTTTGAGAGATTTGAAATGATGTTCCCCATTCATGGAGACTGTTGGTCATACGTATACATAAAAAATACATTCAATTCATTGTTGTATTAAAATAATTAAAAATAAATTATAAACATTTGTATTATAATCCCAGTATCATATCTATGTTATATGTGTTGGATAGGTTTATTAAATTCATCATTTACACTATCCATTTATGGAATGAACGAGTCATATCACTTTGAGGGAGTAGTAGTCCACACATCCTCAAATGAAATTATTGTACATACAAAACATGTAAAACCTAATGGTATGTTCCAAATAAAAATAAAATAATAATAATACATTTAAAAAAAAATATAAATATCAAATATAAATAGATTTTCTAGAATAATGTCCTCCATGAGAGTTGGTAGGGGAAAATTTAACAATCATTTCTTCATGATGCATTATTTTTCCACACAAAGAATTAATATGATTTTCATCCATTAGATAAAGATGTGTGTATGTTTAAGTAGAAGTCAAAACATAAAAAATACAAGTATATTTAGTATACTTTTTTTACTAAAAAATATAATAATAATAATAGTATATGGTGTGGATAATTGAAATAAATCCAAAAAGAATGAGTGAAAGCATTACCTCTTAATCGGGTAACTACTTCAGATTTATAGAAAAATAATTCCTTGGTAGGATTTTTGAACTAATAGAGGATTCACAGTTAAGATGAGGATTTTGGAGAAGATATTTGGGTAGATTGTGGGCTAACATAAATTGTATGAGAGTTTTGAGAAATGTGGATAGGTAGGGGCCTTTTATAGTGGAGGAGGAGTGGAACTATTGTAAATATTCCAAGAGAGAATTCCACCCATGTTTTTCATGTTGCAATGGGATCCAATAATGTAACATGGTTAGTAAAATTGAATACAGGGTCTATATATTTCCATAAAAAGGATTTTGAACAATTATATAGGTCTACTTAGGCCATAACTTTATGGTTTGGCCTCTTATTAATTTTAATTTATCATTAATCCATGTAATTAATTTTATTTACTTTAACTAGTATTTTTGGTAAAAAACTAACTTTACCATATTATACATTATAAATTATTCTGATTAAAAATATGGAATCAATTACGATAAATAATAATCAACAAGGGGAATAAATAAATTAAAATTTATCTCAGAGGAAGGACAAAATTTTTGGTTTTTAATGTAAAAACATCTCAATGTTGGCAATGTTTTTATAGTCAATTTATACGTGAAATTGATTCAAATGAAATAAATTGTATTAATTTATAAAATTATAATTTAATTAACCATTAAAACCAATTAAAATAATAATTTATCCTTATTAATTAATTATATGATAAGGTAGTATTGAAATAAAATTTTTTATTTTTAGTTATTCATTAAAAATTGAATCTTTAATGAAAATTACATAAAAATCACCCTATGATAATTTTTATGTTTCAATTATAATTGTTAAGTTTATTTTGACATATTAAATTTATAATAGGGTCAAATATTAGATTTAAAGAGATTTCTCCATCAAAACGAAGAAAAACAGTATATATAAAAATATTGTATTTTATCTACAATTTTTTTTTATTATTATCTTATGACAAGTGTCAAATTATTCTGTTGGAAATATAATATATAAATTTACTATAAAAACTCTAAAAATGTTTTATTACTTAATTGACTATGAAAAACATGTCTAAATATTGGTTTTCTAAAATCAGGTGCTCTGTGTATTGCAAAATATATCAACAAAATCTATAGGTAAATATGGTAATGTCCTGGGGTATCACACTAATCATGTTCCTAAATGTGCAATGTTATTTATTTTAGAACAAGTATACCATTGATGGAATGATTAAAACATGAATAAAAAATACATCAGGGCTCCTTAATTTCACTTAAATTTACCAAATCACCAGAAAATCATTGGATGAAACATATAATGAAAAATATTTCTGTATGAAGAACATAAAATGCAAGGATATTCATAAAATTACGACATTCCAATCAATTTCAAATCAATATCGTATGGATGATCTATTCATGGATTTGATAATTAATTAATGAAAAAAACTCCATAATCCTGAATAATGGTCTTGATAATAATATATTCTAGTAAATAAACATTATTGGACCCCTTTAATCAATCTGCTTATCTTTATCAACACCAATTTGTGATCCTAAGTAGTAGTAGTATCATATCTATTTTATTATACATCTTAAAAATATATTTTTCTCTTTAATGATTCACTAGTGGTGAAAGTTATTTTCTTATTCTAATTTATTATTTCAAGTCATGAATTATTAATCAAACTAATAAAAGAAAATTCTCACTGTAATTATGGCCTTTTTGTTATCAAAATTTATTCATTGTTTAAGTTTAATGGGAGAATTAATCCCATTCCAAATTTTGAGTCAATAAATAACATCAAATATCCCTCAAGAATATGGGTTTTCTTTTATTCCTCATAAATATTATAGAAATTTTTTCTTTTCAAATTTCAACTATCAGAACCACCTGATAGAAAAGCCACATATTCATATTTAATATTTTAGTTTATCTGATAATTATTTCCTTCAACATTTAAATTCTCTCCAATATTTTTCTTATTTAAATCCACATCATCATATGATCATGTATTATTCTTATGATGTGAAAAAATGGCTTTAGAGTGGACCTCATTTATATTGTGAACATCCATCATGTTAATCATTTTGAATGACATTCATTTAGAATATCAACCAAAATCATATTACTATGATATTTATCCCAATATACCTATGATTCAAGCATCATATTTTTTAAAAACACATCAGTATATATATCTTTATAGAAACATAACATTTTCCTTATCAAGGTCAAAATCATCATTTAGAAAATCAATTGAGATTATGTGCGACCCTTCTATAGAACTATCACACTTATAATTATATTTACATAGTTATAAACTACCTTCATGATATTAATAAAACTTAGTTACACCTTTACAAATATATGTAGTATCATTTTCATACCTTGTCAATTTCTAGATTACCTTTATAGAAGTTTCAATAATCCAAGAACAATATTAATAATTCCAGAGTAACATTTACATATATTATTATCTATTTTATGTCTCATTATCGAAACTTTTCCAATTTCTCATGAAATTATATTCAAATAACTTTTATATACCTATTTCAAATTCCGTAATAATATTTATTATTATTTATGGTCACAAAAAATGTGTTGGGGTCATTTAGAAGATTTTTATAGAATAACAACATGATTCTTGTAACACATATAATGTTTATTTTTAAATCATTATAATATATCTATAAATATTTTCAGATCTAGGTAGTAAGGCGACTTGAGAATCTTAACCTAGTGATCCTGAATTTAATTTTTTAGTTATATTAAATTTAGTAAATATAATTCATTCATATTTTTCCTCAATTAATGGAATAATTACTAAATGGAGTATCAGACCAAAATTTTGAGTTAACTATTAAGCACATATAGCATTTTTTCCCTAGCAATGACATATAATTTGAGTGAATTAGATGTTTGGGCTATGTGAATTCATGGGATAATGTTTAAATAAAATATTTAATTAAAAATAAATTATTAAATTGATTATCCATGACCCAAGGCTCTCTATATAAAATATCATTAGAGGATATCTCATTTTTATCCAACTAACCCAGAATATCAAGTCGAAAATTGGAAGAGAGTGTTGTTGGAAAAAACATTAGATCAGATTAAGTTGGGGATCATTGTGCCATAGGGTTATAGGATCTTACCAATGATAATGATGAAGATCAGTTCTTCATTTTTGATTAAACTATCTTGAGGTTAATCATTTTTTTTTTCGATTTTTCATCTATTGATTATTCCTATGATGAATGTGAATCAATCAAATGAAAAGTCAATTTAGAGATTGTGGTTATTGCTGGTGAAGTAATATTATTTAGGATTAGTGTATTTCAATTATTCATAAAATTATATCTCTTAATTACTTATTCCAATGGAAGAAATTGAGGATAATATGAAAATTTCTCATGGATTTTTCATCATGTTTGTGTTTACTACATTTCTTCCCTCTTCCTATTCATTTTAATCATGGGAGATTCATTTGGACTATAGTTTTATGAAATACCTATTTTTTTATCATTTCATAATTGTTCATTAATGAGAGAGATCGATAATTTGGTTATAGAAAATGGTTGATGGTGTAATTGTAATTAGGTGATGATTGAGGATGATTGTAGGTAGATCAAAATGGACCAATGAATCCCATTCATCTAGGTAAAATATTAGAACTATAGAGGATTCTAGAGATAGTTTCTTAAGTGATTTTGAAGTCCAGATCTCCAATTTTAGAGATGTAAAGGAGTGGAAAACATCATATCCTTGAATTTTGGTTACTTTTGTGGTAGTGTTTGTTCGGGATATGAATTATGGAAGAACAAGTTTTTTTTCTATGAAATAACTGGTTATAGGGTATTTAATTTGTAACTTCACATCATATGGGATTTTCTGGGTGATAGTTGGCGTTTATCTCTGATGATAAGGATCACACACTATGTTGTCACAAAAACGTGTTGTGTGGTCCATAGATGGATATATCGAAAAGTATAGGGTGTAATCACTATGGAATTCAGGTGGGGTTACACACCATGAAACCTATGCCACACTATTTGTACAACCTAACAGGAGGATCAACGTGTACATGGGGTATATTATATGGATACTATATAGATCCACATGATATCTCTTATAAGTTAAATGATGTGTACATATTTATAGGCATGAAAATGGAAATGGGATGCGATAAAAGAGTTAAGACACTTCTAATGGGACAACCCATGTGCTTCTATTGAATAATGAGTAATTCCTCAATGATGACTTAGAGACCTTATTTCTTTTAGAGTGGAAATTTTTTAAGGTACATTCCATTTACAATTTTCATGAATGTTTAGTGTAGAGTAACATCCTATGTAATGGGATAATGATCCCAACATGAAACATCATCCTGAAGTATAGTTTTCTGAATCCTTCTATGAGTATCTATGTGAGATCCTCTATCACCATCATTTTTTTATTTGGATTTATCAGTATCATCATGAAAAACACTACATGAGAATCAAAGCACTACTTATTGGGTTAATACAAATTGGGTTATTTGTATAGCCCATTTTCGTATGTGTGATCCCCAGCTATATATTGATCCCTATAGAAACAAATTTCATACTCCTTATGGAAGGACCCAAGGAGAATGACATCTCATATAAATAATATCAATGATATCTGAAAAATGGTGTGTGTTCTCTAGGATGATTCTTATATTTAAACATCAATTAGTAATTATGGACTAAAATTATTGTTGGCACTATACCCTGAGAGTGCGTTTTTATTATGAGTATATCTAGATGTTCAGGTCAAATATTTCATTAAAATATACATTTTATGAGCTAACTATTATTCTTGATTCTATATAATTTGTGGTTTTTGGGTGTTATAAAATATATTTTTATACTCACCCATACATGTGATATTCCCAACTGTGTTATTTATTATGTATTTGAAAAACCATTTTATTGAGTCCTACAGGGACCATGACCCAGTGGATGATAGTGATCCATAATGACTATAGTATTTTTCACAGGTTTCATTAATAGTAGTCACCTCCTACTAAATAGGATGGGTTTGTTTTGGGTTTCTTGTTAGTGGGATTGAATGTGGATATTTTCTTTCTAGTACAATTTTTCAAACTCATATTTTTTGATTTTAGATATATGAAAAAATTATATCCGTTTTTCTTATTTCATTATTTTATGGACCTAAAGATGTTTACATGAAAACAATTAAATTAGGCTAAGTCCACATTTATGTGTGATATTCCTTGTCATCTCTAGTAACAGTCCTTTGTCCTATTGTTTGTAGGATATGGGTAGTCAAGGCTCTATCCATATTGGGATGGGGTCTTGGAATAGTGGTACTAATGCATTCCATTATATCATAGGACTAGATTATGAGATATTGGTTTGGGTTTTATGGAAATAGTGTTAACTATTTAATTTTTTCTCCTAGACTAGTAACTCTTGTTTTTGTGTGGTAGTCAGCATATCTATTCACAGGGACATTACCTCCCTGTTAATAGAATAAATACATCCAGACATTGGTTTCATGGAATAAATTGGTACATGCATCATATACAAAAGGGTTGTGGTTTCCATGGCATTCATGTATAAAATATCCAATTATAATAATTAACTATGACACATATTATCAATTTTAGGATAACTCCATGATGTTTAATAGATCAAGTTCATTATTGGGACCACATGGGTGATCCCCTTGGTGATGATGATTCAATATTGGGAACATTGTATATGGTGTTACATCCACTTTGTGTACTAGTCTTAACACAAAATGTCAACTAGAATATGGTACCAATATTTTCGGAAGAATAGGTTTGAAAGAAAAGTGTTCTTGATGAGTTTCAGTGTCAGATAACACTCAAGATCAAATGTGATCTAGAACCATAAGTTTCTGAGGATTGGCCTTTTTCGGTGACATTAGAATTTATTCTCATCAATAAACCTGTCAACTTGATGGTGGTCCTATTAGTGATATGTCATCTTGGATTTGTGGGGAAATGGTTTCTAGTAATGACTCAGTCATATGATGTAAAAAAATTGAATGGTTAGTGTTTCAGAACATTTGTAGAAAGATGTTATCTCTGTAAATGATGATATTTATGAACAACCTTGATGTTCTACAGCTTTATCATTTTAGTATGACAGTTTATAATTATAATCCAAGGATCATTGACCCTTATATAAACACAATAGATATAGTTCATGAAAATTTCTATTAGGCTCAGACCTTTGAGAAAAGAAAAAATTGAGACATCGGAGCTAGTATGATACCTCAATGAATTCCTACCTATTCTTGGGTTATAATGTTTTCTTTAAAAGTCGAGTATTTTAATGCTGATCTAACAATGATAAGTGGTGGTGATAGTGGTATCCTAGGAACAGAGAAATTGTTGTAGGGGATCCACTGAAATAAAGAGTGGCCTATAAATGTTATAATTTTTTGGAGGTGATCCATGGAAAGAGGTTCTTGGGATCAGGGATAAGATGATAGATCCAGTTACCCATGGGAGTGGCAGATATACTTCTATTTTGGTCAGATACATCATATATGAGATTCCCCATCACAACATGCTACTGATATTAAGATAGTGCTTGGGCCACCTAGTTAAAGGACATATTAGGATAAGGCAGGTGAATAGGGAAATGGATGTGGAAGAGGATCTTGGAGAGAAGCATGATGAGGAAGACATTTGACTTGCTACTACCACCACCATAAGCGGTCCATTCTAGGTTAAGGGTTATGGTGGTTAGGGACAAGGGAAGCTATAGGTTGATGAGGTTTATGACCAATAGGATCCCAAAATGATATGTATTACGACCAGTTTCTTATACAATTTTTATATTATTTTTAATAATACAAGTTTAAGACCCTATTTTTGTATTACTACTCTATTTAAATACATAGAGATTCTGATTAATCCATTTTTTGACCAATACACATCGATACTTAAACTAAAGGTGACTTAATGACAACACACTTCTACTGATGGTGTGAAAAAACTATTCAAGGAAAGGGTTTATTTTGAGATCTCTTTATAGAAGAAATGATACCTTACACTGTCATTTTTGATATGGATTAGTTATCAATATTTCTTGAATACTTACACAGTTTCAAGTAGAGGTTCTGGTGTGTTCCTAATGATGGGATGCATTTTTAATTTGCCAGTAAAGTGGAAAAAAATTTAGATTTGGATGTTCACATTCATAGGATGGTGAATCCAATTACTCACATTATGCCTAACATCACCCATTGTATAGTAGAATATATTAACTTTTAGTTTCCTAAAATGGTGGGGGAGAATGATGAGATCATTCCTAAGGATGTTCCACACTGATTACCCCACTGATAGATAGAATTATGAATTACTGGTCACCTGAGATATCTCAGATATCTCCCCCTATATATTGGATGGATCTCACATAGAATCATGACCAAATGGTGTGGTTGGGGGACTTATAGTGGAATTAAAATCATAAGCCTAATATTTTTCCTTGTGTAGTCTCAATGTCGATATCCAATAAGGATGTTGAGATCTTGAGGTTTTGTGTGGATTAGATTACCATAAACAAGGTGATATTAAGTAAAAAATATAATATAATGAGTATTGATAACCTATTTGATCAGTTTATTGGGGCTCAATGGTTCTCAAAGATTTACCTTATATCATCCTATCACGGTCTATGATTATAGGATGAGGATATAATAATGATGGATTCTTAATGACATTACAATCACTATGATTACATAGTGAATCTGTTTAGTGTGATAAACTCCCCATAAGTGTGAATGGGACTCTTGAAATATATCTTTTATCCTTCTTTTGACCAGTTTGTGGTATCCTTTCCCAATGATATTCTAGTGTACTCGACATCCTAGTAAGAGCATGTGAGACAGTTGACCACTTCCATGGACATACTCCAAAAGAAAAATGTTATAGTAATATCTATATATCCTAATTATAGATTCATCAGATCCACATTTAGGGGCATTTTAATATAGATGATCGAGTGTTCATGGACCGAGCATGGGTTGAGATAGTGTTAGCTTGGGAGCCAACTGTGTGTGTAACCGAGGGGCATAGCATCCTTGGGATGAAGGGATAATATTGATGATGCATACCAATTTCTACATGATATTATCTCCTTTAATAACTTTGAATAGAATGGGACTAAAATTCATGAAGATGGAGAGGTTATGGTAGGAATTTTAGGTGTTATGGATTAAATTAATGATAACACACATCTTGAGATTTCCATATGAGGTTATAGTGTTTTTAGAGTTAAATAATGTATCAAGGATTGGGTATGGTTGTGTTTTAATGAATATGAAAGTGGTGATTTCATATGGTTCATGTTAGTTTTACCTAAATACCCAAAATATGTGTCCCATTTTCTTGGAATAGCTGTGGTAGTCCTCACCCTGAATATGTGGAGACACTACATTATGGTTGAATGGTTTATCATCTATTCTGACCAAAATATTCTAATGTATATATTCTCTTTGGAGGAACTAAACATCAGATAAATGTGACGTCTAAATTTCACCCCAAATATTTTATTCATGATTTTATATAATTCAGAGACGGGTAATGTGGTATTAGATGCTCTAAGTAGTAGATATTTATTGAAACTACCGAATATGAATTAGAAAATTTGGCCTTATGACATTTATCATTTTTGGATGGGGGTGTGGAATCAAACCTAAAGCAGATGGTTGTTACACATCCTCTATTAAGTATTTTATGAGAAGAAAATCTTATAGATTTTTATTGTGAGATCCTACATACCTAAATATCTACTATACATTCTCCGAATAGATTCTCTGAATGCGGGGAACATGTCATTATCTTCAGAGGATGAATGACAGTACCATTTGTGTTGTGAAGGATGGTGGTGAGGGAGTTTTATGATTACCATTTAGCGGTACATATGGTCTTCGAACAGTTTTACCAAGACCCATGGTGGCAGTTTTGGTGGGATGGAATGAATAGTTGTGTCAACAGATTTTCTCTTGATCCCTCATTCTTTAGTAGGTAATGGCTATGCACTAGGTTCTTGTGTGTTTATCTAAAACCACCACCTTACCAAATGGATGTGGGGTGGAATATCAATGAAATTAGTGAAAAAGTTATCATGTACTTCAATAGGAAATGATTCTTTCTGGATGATCATAGAATGACTCAACATGTCTTCCCACTTCCTTGCTATTCGATAGAAATGTTTAGTAGAGGGATTGAGACATGTCTATGCATAGAGGATATTCCAGATCTATGGATCCCCCAGATGATTGTCTATATACATTATTATCACTGAATGTCTATGTTATGTAAGGGATCGAAGGGATCCTTTGGGACTCAAATATATTTGATCCATGATTCCCATTGGAGTGATGGGAAAACTAAATCGAACATTCATGTTTGGGATGAAATGTGGAATTCATTCATGTTAGATGATGGTCATTATTGGGAGGATTACCTAAATTTGGTGGAGATTCCATACAATATTATCTAAATTTTATCATCAGTATGACCGTATTAAAGGCCTTGTATAGGAAACACTATAGTTCATCTCTATTATAGACAAGAGAAAAGAGAGTCAATAATTATGGGTACAGATATGGTAGAATCCACTATAGAGAAGATGAAGTTCATGCCGGAGTGGATTGTGATTGTAAAAATCTAACAACTGTGTTATGTGGACTGATTCTAGAGGACTTTGTTGTTCGAGAATGGAGACCATGTGTTCCAAAGGGTCTCACCTCAACGTGGTATGTAGATATTTATCCATGGAAACAAGCTATATCCTAGATTAAATATCCCTTTCCCGATACTGCATTGAGTTGGAGATGTGGAATTCCACTTAGCCTAGCCCCTTTAGTTTGACTATGTATAGGATGTATTCCATGCGTCATAGTTGAGGAGATACATGCATGAATCTATCACAAGTCATCAAAAGAAGAAATAGGGACATAAAGCATGGAAATACTTTTAAAGAGTTCTCATTAGATATTAGATACTAAAAATAGTGGATTCTTTTTTTGAAATCGACTCTTTTAGTGCATATTTGGTGATTGTACATTAAGTTTCATGAGAGTACATGGGAGTTGGAATCCCAGATGGGTTTTTAGTATGAAAATCTCATTGTTATTTCCTATTTTTTTATTTCGATGGAAAAAATACGTACAGTTGAAAGAATAAAAATATCTAATATTCCCTGTAAATTCATCAAATATGTCATGTAATATTTAAAGAGTTAGGTGCTAGGATGGTGTGATATTCTGAGGCCTAGTGAGATTAAAATAAATTTTTGAAATATATTTAATATATTTAATGTAGTGCATGTAAAAATTTCCTAAAAAGTGAAATAAATACTAAATGGATGATTATATCTGAAATCTAATGCCACTATTGTGTTCATAGTGAGTCTTTTACCATAGGAACAATGTGTCATTTGAGTTTGTGAGAAAATCAGGTTTGGAAATTTCAATTAAAAATGTTTAAATAAATTATTTAAATAAAATAACTAATTTTATTAAATTTTTATAAACTAATATTTTATATAAATATAAAGTAATTAGGAGATCTCTGGGTTTTCCAATAAATACTATAGACCTAGAAGAACAATGTATCATAGAATTCCTGGGATATGACATTAACTCATTTATAGGATGAGGATCATAGACCAGTTAGGTTTGAGGATATCACCAATGATGACAACAAAAACTCATTCATCATCAGTGATTGGTCCATCTATAGGTATGATGTTGCTTTATTTATATTCACCCACAATTTATTATTCCTACAAATAATATCAAACAATCAAATAAATAATTGGTTCATAGATTGAGCATATAGTGGTTATGGATTTGATTTTCCTAGATTGGGGGATTTCAATTGTTTATTATATTATGTATCATCATTCAATATTGTGAAAGAAATGAATTTAGGGTAACATAAAAATTGAATGAGGTTTATTCCTTGTGTTTTCATCTTTTTAATCACCCACCCTATCCTTCAAACAACCATTGTGGAAAATTCCATTAGCCCACCCTTGAATAAAATAACTTGTATTAGATAATTGTGATACAATCCCTCTCCCTGTTGAATCAACACTACAGGTACATCATAGAGTCGAAGAAGTGAATAAGTAATGGTCTAAATGGATGATGATTATTAGTGGATAAAAATGATTCAAAGAATCTTATTCATCCGAGTTTATCAATGCAGATCTAGATGACTCGCATGGGTGTTTCTCTAAGTGGGATCGATGGCCAAATATTAGAGATCGATGATGGAAAGAATCAAACTAACACAAATATGTATATTCCTAGTGATTTTTTTGGTTATGGTGACACTGAGGATTATGTTTAGAAAAATATATAGGTTCTATGTCATCATAAGTTACATGGAGTACAGTCTATAATTACATATAGTGTGGGACCTCATGAAGAGTTCCAAGGGTTTATGTATACAGATATGGATCACACATTTTGTGGTGCCTACCACACACCATATTGTACCATGATGGATATCTATGCGTGCATAGTGATAAAATAGTTAGGATTTTAGGTTGAACTAAATGTCGTGTGAGCCATAGAAAAAAAACATACACCCCACCAGGTGGATCGATGTGTATATGGGTTACACGCCCTAGAGACCATGTGGCCCCACATGTCATGTTTGGTAGATCACATGATGCATACTCAGATAGAGAAAAAATCATATGAATGAGACATGATACATGGGTAGACCAGGTTCATATGTGATTGAATAGGTACATCTAGTACAATCAATGTAATTTTTCAAAGAAAAATTAGATAACTTGTTTCTTATAGTGTTGACATGTTTTGTTAGGATACATTCCATTGATCATTTCCTTAAGAGTTTAGTATGACGTCACATCCTATGAAATGGGTTGGCGATCCCCTATGAGGATCTTTATTCATCGATAGAGTTGTTGGAATCCTTGTGTGTGACCCAAAGTGAGATATTTTATCATCATCATTTTCCTTATGTTGAGTTCCTAGTATTGTCCTCATTGAAACTATGTGGGTGTTGATCCCCTACATAGTGGGTTAATGAAGATTGGGTTTTTAGTAAACTCCATTTCCCTATATATTGACTTTTATAATCTATATCTTATTGAGATACCCAAAAAGTATGAAATCATGAATGGATTCCATCAGTTCTATCTGACTCATGGAGTGTGTTTCCACAGATTAGTATAATGTGAAACGATTAATAAATAATATTAGGATAACATTTTTTTGTGACTATACCTCAATATTTTGAGTATTTTATGAGTATATAAATATATTATTGTTATATACGTTATCGGTATATAAATGTGATGATCCGACCAATATTTGTGATGTTATATGATTAGTGATTTCGGTCTGTCCTACAAGGTATTGTTAGAGTCACCCATGCATGTTATTTCAATGTATCTGTCAGGTCTTATATAGGTTATCAAACTTTGGTCATAGTCACTGAGGGGAATGAGGTATGTCACACCACAACCATTGAATTTCTACTATTTTATTCCATTATTGGATTTGGATATTCTTGTCCAGTTTTTGGATGAGTCCCACTTTGATTTTTTTGGGTTTTTTTGAGGAGTGAATGTTTTGGGATTATCATCATCTAGCACACTAGAAGCACATGGTTTGGGGATATTGTTTGGCCACGTAAAATTGTGTCTTGTTTTGGGTGACTAGTGGTGAGGTGCATGGTTTGCACACGGTTTCAGAAACTACGTAGAAACTATGCTATTTTTTATAGAATATGATTGAGGATTTTAGCATTTTTTTTACGGTTTAGTTACAATACATCTAGTTCACGCGTGTTCCTATTCTCTATAATATGTTTCACACTATAGGTGCATGGTCTAGTAGACCTTATTTCAAACCATTTGGAACAACTATTTTTAAATATAAAATTAAATTAAACGAAAACATAAAATAAATACAATAAAATAGAAATAAAAAATTTCATTAATAAAAATAATAACTATATTATTATTATTATTATAAATATTATCATTATTTTTATTATAAGTAATATTTATTTTATTATTATTTATCAGGATTTTATTATGTTTTTATTTTTAAACTATTTGCATTTTCTCTTTTTTTGTCTTTTCCTCTTCTCCTCCCATATCCCTCATTCGATTCCCACCTATATTCTTTATCATCACACATTCCACTCTATCTAACAAGATCCCTCTCTATCTAGGTATCCCCATGATTTCATTAGGGATCATGGTTGGCTCGACAAGGTAAGATCCTCTCTCCCATGATACTTTATTTTACACTTCCTCATTGGACTACCATGCTTGGCCAAACCCATTTTTTCGGTTTGATTTTTGGTGTTTTTTTATTCAATAGGGTGTGTGAGGGGTATTCCGAGCCTCATTCATCCATGTTTCGATGTCCACCACTGATGTCAAATCAATTCAGCCCATTTTGGTCTACCCGAGATTATTTTATATAAGGGTTTTCAATATCTTCACGTTGGATAAATTTTAATGAAATTGTTTCATGGTTTTTGAGTGGTCGTTACTTTTTATAGAGTGCATGGTGCTTATTGATTGAATTTCATGCCACTAAATTTGAGCTCACCTAAATATACATTCATTGGTAAGGTATATATATATATATATAAGAACTCATTCTACATATTCCCTCATGGTGGGGGGAATATGTGAAATTCAATAAGGGGAATATATATATATATATAAGTTCAAGTTCATGTAGTTTCAAAGGGACCGCTTGAGTGTTCAGAATCAAAAAAAGTTATATTTAAGGTAGGATCCTTATGCTAAGACCTATAATTTTAAATATACAATTTCGTGACTGTTAAAAAAATATGTTTTAATTTTTTTGGTATTTATATGCTATGTGATATGCCTGTGGTTGTTAGAAACATTTACTTATTTATTTATATAATTTATCTTAGCTTACAACATATGTTTTTCATTTGGAAAATGTCTTTGAATTTTTTTAGAAATTTTGATGAATTTATAATTATGAATTGGTCACTAAAGATAAATCATCAAATGTGGGTCCCTTAATGGTTTTAGTGTGGAATAAATATTTCCAATGGGTTACTTAAAATTATCCATTTTTTCTAGAATGTAATTAAATTTGTGGTGCATTGGTTGTATAATTCTTTATTTAAATGATATTAGAACTTAATGGTATTGAGAAACAATGTTTTCTAAAATGAAAATATTCCTTGTAATATAATGAGGTCCGTTTGGCACATTGATAATTGTTTGAAAATGTTGAAAACCCTTCCTGTTGCATTCTCCTTAGTTTTAGAATTGTAATTCATGTATTAATGTTTGATTTGTGATATATACCCAGTGAAGAGGCTTGTGCAATGTTGTGTGACATAAAAAAGGGGAATGCACGAAAGGAGGGAGATTAGTGGTCTGATGTTGAGTAGGTTTTTGGAAAAATAAAGTGGTACGGTCATATATTTTTTATTGATAAAATCTCACCACTTTTCTAAATAGGGAACATGGGTGACCTTAGGTACCTAGGTTGGTATACTAGGACTAGTACACTAGATAATTTGGATGTGGTCAATACTAGATTCTTATAGAAATATTGATGAATAAACACTGACTAAATGACAATGAAGATTAGAGACCACTAGAACATTGGATCTTTCTCCTCTCTAGGGGATCATGCATGAAGACAATGTTCAGTGTGGTTATTATACCAAATTTTACTGAGGTTCTATGATCGTAGGACCCCACTAACCCTTGCTGCTTAAGGACTACCATGCTACTTTGATGGGATTTGTATTTCAGTTGTTTCATGTGTGCCGTCTGTTTTTTGAAAAAATTAATTGGATCTAGATTTATTTAAATTAATTTTGAAATGTTAAATCATTATTGGGATCGATTTTGAAAATGTATTGGAAGATAAAATCTCTATTGGAGAATGAAAATTCGTTACTTGAATATGATTAAATGAAAACCACTATTTTGTTATATCTTATTTTAAAACTACCGTGATTTGGGTGACAATTTAATGGTAAGGTCATAGGGATTTTTTTTCATTATAATTCCAAATTAGCATCTCCATTATCAAACCTACACTATATATTCAGTTTTATGTTTCTATAGTTATATATCACTCTTAGAGAGAGTGTGGTTCTTTGTTTTGTGGTGACCCACGAGTTCACATGTATGTATGTTTCGCTGTGGAACATTAATTTATTTTATGTATACTTCCAGTGTTTATCTATTTTAAATAGTTTATATTTATTTATTTTTCTTTTATTTATGGTCCAAACTATTCCAATATGATTGTTTTTATTCCTGACATTGGTTTCTATCCCATTGTGATCAAGAATGCTCTTTGGGCCATATCATGGGCCATCTTTGGTGACCGGTTCATGTTGACCCGGGCTGGTTAGTGACAAAATTGCATCATAGTGGGACATTGTTATTAGTTTTTTAGGTATCTTGTACATTAGGAATTTTGAGACTCGAGAGGTATGTGCAAGAAGAATTTCATGAACACTTTCCCACCCTAAACCTCAAGTTACCAAGGGTAGTTGAAGGCTTGAGTAATTATTTTGTTTGGACTATATATATAAGAGATGACAATGGGATTGAGCTGGCGTTACATGACTGGCTTCCATGGATCTATGACCCATGTGTTTCCAATGTGTGTGGTTCAATATAATCCCTATGGTTCTTTCTCAGTTAGAGCATGGTCAACTATGCCTTGTTTTTGGGATTTCCTGGCCTTTAGTTCTTTTTTTGGATAATTTTATGTGTGTTATAATTGTGAATTTTTTTTCATGAGGGGATCTTAGAAATGTATTTTTTTATGAAAAGGGGTTTTTAAAATGGGGTGTGGTTTTTGGAGTGGAAAATGGGTATTGAAATGGAAATGTTTTCTTTTAATGGACTTTTTTATTTCAAAGTAAGAAAATATAAGGTATATTGATAATTCTTTCCTAATTTTGAAATCATTTTTTTGGAATGTGAAATGGATATTCTTGAGAATTTGGGAATGTGTTTCTTTAACAATAAGAGGTGACTTCAAAATGGATGGGTATTTGGGATTTATGTTGAATGATCTATTTTGGAAATGATAATTGTTTGGAAATCTACCCTTTCTATTTCTCTGAATGATCCCATATATAGATGTATACACGTTTAAAGTGAATAGTTGGTGGTATGTGTAGATGGGTGCTCGATCTAGAACCCAGATGTAAAAATGTGAGATTTCATGGAATTCCAATGGTGGGTGATTAAATAGTTTTTTTTATAAAAAATTGTTTTCAAAATGGGAATTTCAATGTTTTGAATATAGTGTGGGCAATTTTTTAGTGGTTTCATCTGATTTTTTGGTATCCATTTTCTTGGGTTCTTGGTTTTGACATAATGAATTTTGCTCGAAATGGTGTTTTGAGTTTGGGTTATGGTTTTTTATTGAAGTGTGGAATGCTGGTTTGTGTTGCATTTTGATTCGGCTTCGTACTTTTTGTTTTTTAGTATACCTCCTAGAAATTTACCAAAGGGTTCTACTGAGTGTCTTTTTTGTGTGGTTTCTACACATACTTTTAGTGGAGTGGTGGAATTTAGTTCTTCTTGGTTGTTTCTCTCATTAAATGGAGATCATGATCCATTGGAGGAATAATAATGACTAGATGAAGTTGTTGGTGTATTCAGGATTTTTGGGAACCCCAAAATCATTGAGAGTCCATGATGGTTTGGGTTCTCCAAAAGGAATAACTTTTTATTTATTGAAGTTGATGATCCCATCATCATTATAGGATGCGAAGTCATGGAATGTTCTTAAGACCACTATTATCTGATTATTTATAATTGAGAGGTTGAATGAGAGGATTGTTTCAAAGACATTGGCTATCAAATAATGCCATTAAATAGTAAAGTAATATGTTTTTTATTTCATGGGGTTGGTTCCTTTTTCTATAGATGAAGAATTTAATAATTAGTTAAAATTACTCTTATGTGGGGTCACATTCCAGGGATGAATGAGTAATTCCTTTTGGTGTTAGGGATGGTTACCTACCTGATGAAGCAGGTGAACTAGGGGAACCTATTTCAGAAATTTCTATTGTCTGTTATATATTTTATTAGTTGGTCCACTCTCATAGTTGCTTCCAGTGTGCCTATTATGGGTACTTTAAACCACATTTTCATCATCCTCTTATGTGTGTCCATCAGTGTGGCCAATTTAGTTACTTAGATAATTTCTGCTAGTGGTGTTTTTTGAAGGAGTCTCGGTTGGGGGATGCCATCATATGACTTCAAGGAAGTGGATGCTTCATACAACAAGGATCTAGGTATCCGAGAAAAAGTGATGCCTGTTTATTATCAATAGTTCCAAAGGACTTAGGTATCCTTGGAAGGAGAATAGTTTGAACTTCTATTTTATGTTTTTTTTGATTTTTTATGTTCTACCATGTTGTGAAAATTTGGTGGACTTGTTCTTTGGGAGTTATGAGGATTGTGTTCTTTTTGTAATTTGATAAGTTGATTAGTGGTTCATTCTGGTGTGTTCATGATTTGATGGATCAATTTTAGTTTTGGTTATTCTATTCTGATTTCATTAGTGATGCTAGTTTCATGTGGAAATAATAAGTTATTATTAAATAAAGTATTTGGTTTGATATCTTATATTGGACTCTCTAAGTTTCAAGAGCTTTTCTTTGGGGTTGGGAATTCCTATTAGCAATATTGGATAGTTTGTGTGGGAGTTTTGTTCTGTGTCGGTAGTTTCTAATTTGGATCATGTTAGTAGTTCTAGACATATTCTCTATTGAGAGTGTCAATGATAGATATTATAGTCAAGTTTTTGTTGTTTCTAGATCCCATAATTTGTTTTTGTGGCTCTTCTCATTATAGTTAATCATATAGATGGTCGAGTGTGACTGATAGTGTGAAGGGTCACTATATGTTTTTGGTTTCTTATAATTTTGATCTAGAATGAAACCATTTGTTGATTATAATTCTGATGGTTTAATTCTTGGGGGAATAATGTGTTTGTGGTGGGTAGAATTGTCACACCATGGAATTTGAAATCCTTTATTTTATTCTTTTCATGTATTTAGATATTCTTTTTGAGGTCAGGGTTGAGTCTCAGTATGAAATTTTTTGTTTTAAATGATGAATGGATGTTTTGGGATTGAAAAAATCTATAACATGGGAATCACATAGTTTGGGGAAACCACGCGGATTTTCCCAGGTAAGTGCATGCATTGTGTTTGGTGTCCATCGGGGAGGTTCAAGGGCTATTTATAGTTAGGGAAACTATGTGAAAGCCATGAGTTTCGGTTCAAAAAATGATAAATGGAGTTCAATAGGGTTGGAGGTTGGTTTTTAACCATGTTCCTAGTTGATGCATGTTCCCCCTCTCTCCAGTAAGGTGCACATGGTTGGAGTATGGTATGGATGACCATGTGGCCTAACCATGTGGCATGCCTATGTTAAAAAATAAAATAAAATAAGATAACAAATAAATTAAAATCTATTTAAATAAAATAAAATAAAAATAAATTTATTTAATAATAATAATAATAATATTATTATTATTGTTATGAATATTATGCTTATTATGTTTATTACTAGGATTATTATTATTTCTCTTTTTTTCTATTTTTTTCAATTTTCATTCTCTTTTTATTTCTTTCTCTCTTCTCCTCCCCTCCCCCTTGCATGACGCCCCCTTTTACCTCCCCACAGGCTCCGCCCCTTTCTATGAGATCCATCTACTCTAATATTTCCTCTATATTTCTTTGGGATTCATGGTCATCTCATCATGGTAAGCCCCTCTCTCCCTTGATTTTGTGTTTTTCCCTTCCACATCACTCTATCATGCATGGCCATACACTAGGATTTCTAAAAAGATGATTTTTTTTCACCATAATAACGTGTGTGATGGGTCTTTCATACCTCCTTTATGAATATTTTAAGTTCCACCACTAAAGGCGAAGTATTTATGACCATTTCTGTCTATTCACCATTATTTTCTATAAGGGTTTTCAATTCCATCAATTTGGTTCAATATTTATTTAAGATTTTTTGGATTTTTAGTTACCATTGATTTTTTTAGGGTGAGTGGACCTTCATAATGTAATTTTGAGCATCCAATGTCAGGGGTTCCTACATGAACATGTAGAGGTTATGAATATATATATATATAATCTGTCATTTTACATATTCCCTCATGGTTATGGGATTATATAAAATTCATCTATGGGTAAATATATATGTTTTTATAAGTGCAAGAGTGTGTAGGAGAATAGGGTTAGTTTCAGTGGTCATCATTAAAAAGTTGCATGTTTGAGGTAGGTTTCCTATTCAACGGCAATTTTATTTGAAATATATGATTTTTTGATTGTTTTATATTTTTTATATTTAGATAGTATTGATGTTTTTTTGATCTGGATGTGGTTGTTAGAAACCATTTTATATTTGTTTTACATAATTTATCTATGATGCCAGTGCATGGTTTTCATAATGAATAATTTATTTAAATTAGTTTTAAAATAGTGATGTTTCTAATTCTCAATTTACCTTTTAATTTTAAATATTTAAATGTGGTTTCCGAAATGGTTTTAGAGTGTAAAGGTTATTTCAAATGGTTTTCATCGATTTAAGCATGTTTTCAAGCGTTATTATAAATGTATCGTGCCTTGGTTGTGAAATTTTCATTTTAAATGATTTTTGAACATAAAGGTGTCGATAAAATATGTTTTGTAAAATGGAAATATTCAATCTCAAGTAATTAGGTCTATTTGTAATTTTTTGAATGGTTTTCGAAAGAAGAAAACCCCACTTGAGGCATTCTGCCTAGTTTTAGAAATGTGATACAAGTGTTAACATGTGATTGGTGATATGTTCTTAGTGAAGAGGATAGTGCAATGTTGTATGTCATAAGAAAAGGGGAATCCTCTTATGGATGGAGATTATTGGTGGGTTGTTGAAAGATATTTTTATTAAGGAAGGTGATATGTTCATATAAGTATCATTGGTAAAATCTCCCCACTATTTGGAATAGAGCACCTTGGTAACCACGGGTACCTTGGTTGGTAGACTAGGACTAGGATGTTAGATGATTTATAAGTGGTCCATTCCATATTAATATAGTATTACTAATGAAACAACACTAAATAAATGATAATTATTATTGGAGACCACTTGATTTTTTGATGTTTCTCTTCTCTAGTGGATCGTACATGAGGATGATGTTCTGTTTGGTTGATATACCACGTTTCACTAAGGTATTATGATCCTCAGCCCCCAATGATACTTTCTTTATTGGGAAAGCCCATGTTTCTTGTGATGAGATTTCTATTTTAATTATTTTATGCTTGTCCTCTCTTTTTTGAAAACTAGATTATAATCTATATTGATTTCATTCATTTTGAAATGTAAATGAATTCTTGGAATCCATATTGAAAATGTAGTGGAAGAGAAATTCTTTTGGGACAATGAAATTTTTTAACATGCATTAGAAAGTATGGAAAAAATTAAATTTTAAGTATTATTTCCAAACTTTCATGATTTGGTTTTCTTGTTAAAAGTAAGTTCATAGGTCAATGATATTATTTTGACTTCCCACAAAGAATATTGGTTCTCATGCCTACTCTATATTTTTAGTTTCAAGTTTATAAAGTATTGGATCCATCTTGCTGAAAGTGTTTATTTTTTTTGGTGGTGACTCATGAGGTCACTTGGTAGTATGATAAGATGTGGAACCTTAATTTAATTAATGTATACTTCTAGTGTTTATCTATTTTCCCAATTTATATTTATTTATATATATTTTATTTATGGGAAAAAAATTTCCCAACTATTTTATTTTCATGCCAGATAATAGTTTCTATAACATGGGGATTAGTACTCCCTTCAGGCATGGTCACGTGCCGACTAAGTTGACTGGTCCAGGGTTGACCTGAGTTCATTTGTGAAAAACCATGTGAAGCTTAGTAAGTCAGAGTGGTCAATGAGTGTGTTTTGTTGGTTTCATTTATTATAATACCCCCATACAAAATATATTGGACTGGTTTTCAGTTTCTATTTGTGGGATCATATTTTTGAAATTTCCTTCTAGTACATGTTCTGACACTGTGATGATGGGATTTTAGATGTATGAATGCATCATTATTTGTTTTATTACATTTAAAAATTATATGGGATTGGATATGTGTGTCTGTATTTATAGGTACATTAGACTAAGTCCCCCCATTTTTATCATATTCTTACTTGGCGATGGTTATTAGTTCATGTCCTATTGTAGGATGGCTTAGAGTACTCATAGCTCTGGCCTCGTTGGGTTGGGTCATGAAAAAACACAGAATGCTGAAACCCTTGACTCAAAATGAGGTGACCTGAGCATCCCATTTAAATGTAATACATCATTTATTTGAATATTGAATACATATTGTGATAAAATTATCCCCAAATCATATTTTTTTAATTGTTTTTTTTTTCAAAATATATAATCATCTTATTTAATGAATGATCATCAAAATCTAAAATAATGTTATCTACATGTAGTAGCATTCATAGAAACTAATTTTATAAAATATATATTTATAATCATGGGAAATAAAATATTTGAAACTTTGATCATAGGTAATCAATAAGGGAAAACATTAGAGATTTCAATTGATCATAATAATTGATCATAACATAAGCTTATGTTTATGAGAACATGATCACAAATTATGATACCATACCCAAAAATCCAAAAATCCTAAATCATGAGTTAGGAAATAATTCATTTTCATAATAATTGAATCTAATATTTATAATGGGAAATTTTTAATTATATATTTTTAGAAATGTGATAATATTATAAGAATAATTGATAGGGTTTTGACAAAAAAGTCTTTCACAAACATAAGAATTGAAAATTATTACCTTATACATTGCTTAATTCCATGATTATCATATATAGAGTCCCATGGAGGATTGAGTTTACTTCTCCTTACAATAAAAATTTAAATCATATGTCCTGGAAACTCACTATGACATTCATCACGTTACTGGATTGGGATAGCTCCTCATATACCTTCATGGTCTTGGGCTTACCACCTGTATACCCTCTCTATCTCAGGATATGATCCTTTATAATGTCTTAGTCTTTGGTTGACCCATGATATACCCTTTTGGGTTTTCACCAACCAACTATGTTTCCATGGACAAATGAAAACCTTTAATCTAACCGCTTTGTGTCAAGAGAATTTATAAAATACCAATGGAATTGATGATAAACAACATATAACAATCGCAAAGAAGGAATATTTGTTTCATTATTGAAAACATAAAAATAGAATTATTGGATTTGATACTGAATATTTCTACCCAATTATTACTAAAAGATATATATAACATTAGAAGGAAATATGGGATAACATTAATAAACAAGGAATGTTTATGTTTATACTTTTTGATAATTAGGAAATAATCACACAAAAACCATACCCATTTCATTAAATGATCATTTTTTCAACATAACCAAACTATTATTATGTGAAAAAAGATATCAAAATCATCCATATAAAAACATTATTGACATAATTCATTCAACAAAATTCATGATAAGAAGTGGAACTGAAACAACATAAACAAGGGATCACATTCTCTATAAGGTTAAAAAAATTGATTAAAAATTGAATGTCATATGTTTTCATAATTAAAGCATAAGGTTATGATGACATAAATAGTGTACATGGATATAGAAATGGATAAAAAATACCAATCAATACCATGGAAATCAAACCTCAATACATGGAAAAAGGCTTTCACAAAGGCAGGAGTCACCGGAATTAAAAATTATGAGCCACATGATAATTATCATGAACAAATTATTCATTTATATTGCATAAAAAGCATAAACAAAATTTGTTAGTATCAAGGGGTATTATATTCATAGTTTCCCTAAATAAAACTTATATAACACTTAGAATTGAAATAACCACATGGTAAAATTCTATACCCAATGCATTGGATTACTATCTTTGTGCACCAATCGTATTATCTATATTAGTCTCACCCCATGCTATATGGGTGTGTATAATAAATATAATGTTAATGAACCATAAATAACTTACATTGAGCATACATTTAATCCTAAAACTCATATAAAAAAATTATTACTTTAATAACATGATTAACACATGGTGGTGAAATTGGTTCAATGAAAATATCATTTAAACATCATTATCCCACATAAAAATTAATTATGTCTATAATAATCTCTCTGAATCATTATTAACCCATTTATAAGAAAATAGTTCAATATAAATATTTTTAAAATTTGATTATCCACTTGAAAAGGAATGGGTTCCATTGTAATCCCTTTGAAACAATAATAATTCATCCTGAGAAATATTTATGAATTTATCATTGTAAAATATGCACATTGTATCATAATTAACAACTAGGGTTTTTGACATCCATGAATGAAAATACCATTAAGAGATCAATATAAAAATTTTGGAGAAAAATAATATTTTTTTAATAAAATCAAATTCATAAAATGAAAATTCCCATAATAATGTAAAAATATTTTTATATGAAAAAAATATTGGAATCATACAATGAAATCATCAAGGAAAATAATATACATGAATTCAGGAAAATTTGATCAAGTCATGATTGTTATAAATAACTATTTACTTTTAAAATATTTTGAGAAATGGAGTTAAAAGTGATCCACATGGAAAAAATTAAAAAATTAAAATTCAAGACCCTTTAAAATATGGAAATATATAATGTAAATAAAATTTAGGAAATAAATTATCTTTTGAGATGAATTTTATTGGGAAAAAACCAAAAACATCGATATATAAGAGAATGAGACCTAATAGAATAGAAAATAAAATATTGGTATTACTTAGAAACAAATGTTTTATTATTAATTCAATAAATAAGAAAGAAAATTGAAATTAAATCTCTTTCCCACATTATTAACCATAAAATAATAAAGATACCTCGTTGAAGAAAATGAGAGCTTATTATTTCATGTAAAAGAACCTTGAATATAATCAATCATGAAAGGAAGGATATTGTGAAATAATGAATTTCCCCCATTCAGTACTTATCAATATTAAGACCCATGAATAAATAACATAAAATGATACTTAAAATATTATGATCGTAAGGCTTTAAAATATATAAAATTTAAAATGGAATTATATACTATTCAAAAATGATGTCAGGTGAATACCGTTGAAAAATGTCTAATTAAAAGAGATTTTGAGATGAATTAAACTTACAAAAATTAAAACATGAATTTTAAAAATAAAGGATTAATCAATTACATGTTTCAAATGTAAATAAATTAAAATAATTTGAAGTAAATCAAAATAAAATTAATAGACATTACACCCATAATCATGAAATAAAAATTTTCAACAAAATTTTTCAATAACCCACTAAAAAATGAGTTATTGAATTCATTACCACTTTGTAAATTTCAATTCAACTCCCCTTAGTTTAAATAATTAAAATAGAAACACAGAATAGCATGATGAATGGAGGATTTTATATATTACATGTTGAATAAACATTATTTACACAACATAAAAAAGTCTGAATATGGAATATGTCTCATATAACAAAAACCAGTGTGGAGAAAATTCATACCTCAAGTCAAAAATTTCATCATATGTATATTTACTCATGAAAAATAATATTAAATAAATTATTTTATTCCTTAGAAACAATTTCATGGGGTAATACCTTACATATAAATTATTTTTATTATTTTTAAATGGAATATTAAAATAATAAGATTGTTATGTCTATGTTGGGTGTTTCCAGGATGTTCAAATAATTGTTTCAAAACAACTTTGATGTGTTGAACATTTCCAAAGTGATAATTATAAAACAAATATATAATTTTAATAGTGAAATAATTATCAAATTTATACAAAATATATATCTTTGAAAACCAATCATGATGTATGGTTATGAAAAATGAACTATGTTACGAACATGGAGATGGTAGGATATACGTACACATGAAGAAAATTTATATTTTTCAATGAACATTATGGAAAGAATATATGAATTATATTAAATTTAGAAAATAATTACAAGGTCATAAAAATAATTTTATTTCTAAAAATATACTTAAATATATAATCAATGTGATTTAGTTATGAAAAATAATCATATCTCTTGGTAGAGGCTGTAGTCCACACATCCACTACAAATGTTATAATTTTCATTTTATGAAAGAAAATGATATTTTAATCATTTCATATTCATTTTTATGCCATTAATATAATTATTATGTCATTTATATCACATATATTCATTAAAATTATTCTTATCACCATCCATCTAAAGCATTTTTGTATAAGAAATCAAATCGCTTCAAGAGGTGGTAGTCCACCGTACACACGAGTGATTTTTTCATATGCCACAAAGAATCAAAATTATGAAGGTTTATATTTTATCATAAATAAATAGTGTTAATATGTAAAAAATATATATACTTAATATCCATAATTAATAAAATCCATTATATGCGATGACGGAAAATGAATGACTTCTGTTCCCAAGGCGGTAGTCTACTATACACATTAATGATGAATTTGTATCCCATTTGATCATATTGGAGATTGATTTAGGTTAATAAATTAACATTGTGAAATAATAGTATATGTGGTTGATTTATTTATTATGTCATTATAATTGAATTATATTTTGGAGAGTTTGGAGAAAAAAATAAATACACTCTATTAAGAGCAATAACTCTTTTTTAGGAAACCACCTTCAGAAACCATAAAAATACTTCCTAGAATGAAATTATGATCGAAATAATGATACTATTATTATTTAATATATTTGGGTAATTATTGGCCGAGAACAATGTGATTATCTGTGTTATGAAGATATGAGAGGGTTCCTCCATTTAAAAGTGAGGTGAGAGGAATAGTTATATTTTTTTAAAGAGAATGTTGTAACCACATTTCCCACATGTGAAAATAATCCAGTACAGAGAATAGTAGATATTTAGACATGATAATTTCATAATATTACAATGAAATAATTTTATATAATTTTTTATGACATTTTAACACATTTCATTTTAGTTTAATCTCTAGTAAAATCAATGTCATGTCAACCACATCAATTAATTTTTCATTCTTTCACTGTTCATTTAGACAAAAAAATATGTTTATTACGTATTATAATATAATGTATAATGTTTAAATGTATATAATTCATTTGAACAGATTAAATTCTTATAATTTTATAATATTAATATTAAACAAATCCCACTGACATAATGAATAAACGGGTTTTCAAAAAGTGTATTTTTTATGCCAAAAGTAATTGTATATTAACTCTAAAATTAATAAAAATGAAATTTATAAAAAAAATATATTTAATAATATATAAATATATATTTATTTTATTTCCTTCTACATTATAATTTATTATAAATAATTTAGTGGGAGAAAAATTATGCACTTTAACATGCTTTTCAGAATAAGAAGTTGTAAACCTAAAAATTATCTTTTACTAAAATAAAGTATAATGATGATTAAAATGTAAATAATTGGATTTAATATTATTAACGAATACATATTTCATTTTAAATAATATCAAAATAATTATTGTACTTTTTTATATATATTATAAATGAATATAATGGAAAATTTTATAAAATTCTATGATTTTACTATTTACTGAAAAATCAATATTTCATAAAAATAACCATATTCTACCAAATGAAAATTAGGATATGCTGAATGAAAAAATTAAGTACATTTTTTAATTTTATATTTCTAAAATATCAAGCAAATAATTGACATATCAATTATGGCATTTAAATATTAATCAATTTTGATGAAAACATAACATGGAAGAATAAAATTATAATATTAAATATATATTTATTATTTATTGAAAATATGTCGATAATTTATTTTTATTAGAAAAATTAAATATATAATTTTCATAATTTAGTTAATAATATTCATACCCTCCAATTTAATATCTAGGTTATGATAGTTATATATTCTATGGGTCATTAAACTCAGTGTTGTATGCCGAATACAGTATCGAACATAGTTTTTTTTATAAAATCATGGGATATTTCATAACATACCGACACATCACATAAAAATTAAACATTTTTATAATATTTGTGATAAAATAAGAGAATTAATTATTATATTATTAGTTAATTAACCGATGAAAATTTAACAAGTTTCTTAAAACATCATTAGAACATTTATGACATATTTTGACAGTGAAAAAATTTATTTTACAAATGTTTTGGTATCATTCTATCAAAATGTAGAAAAAAGAATTTTCACTGGTTAAATTTTAAAAACTAGTAATTTTAGATGAATGGGAAAAATATTTTCTCAGAAAACAAATGGTATATTGTTATGGAATCCGGATAATGAATAATTTTCATAAAAGTGGTAATTTTTGGTTAACCCATAAAAAGTAAAAATATTATTTTATTAATTTTATTTAATTTAAAAGTTATTAGTATAGAACATGTTTGAAAATATTAATTTTAATAATATATAAAAAAAGTGAAAGGTGATATAAAAATTTAAAGTTATTAATTTAAAATAAGATAAGATGATCCATAATGTTTTCAAAGATCATGGATGTGGATTAGAAATATTGTTGAACCAACAAGGAGAAATATTATTATCATTTAAAGAAATCATCACTCTATTTTAAGAACTAGAAACACTAAACTAAGAGGAATATGTGAAAAAATTGAAATACAAATATGAGAAGATGATATTTGGGGTTTAGAAAATAATTATCTTCCAATTTTCACCAATGTTTATGGAAACACGAAAAACTATAAAAGAAGTTATATTATAGGATAAAACCATCAAATCATGTCTCAAATTATATTATAAGAAATATAACCCAATATATTAGAAATTCATAATTATTATAAATCAATAATAGTACCTTATTAACACTTTTATCACTATATATCATTCCCTTATAATTTCCAATTAGCCATCGAAAAAACATTCTTTTTTAAACTTAGAATTTTTGTGTTAATGGATATATTATAAACATATGTTTCTGGTTAGATAATCCGGTCCATTCAATTTGATCATTTTATCGTAATTTCCTGAATAATAATCATTTTATAAATATAATATTTACTTATTATTATTATTTGAGAACTCTCTATATATGGTAGAGATGAAAAATGAATTACATAACTAGGTGGACTCTTTTTTCTGTAAAAACACAGATGTGAAGTTTTATTGAACAAATGAATGGGATTCAAGGACTTATAAATTATAGTTGATCTTTCAAAAATCATATATATTTTTATAAAAATGATATCTATAAATTAGAAACATATATATAATCATTATATGGTGGTGGTGATGGAAAATTACACCTATGACTATATTGTGATGATAGTGTGTGCATACACATGAGCACCAATTTCATATTTCAATTACTTGTAAAGTAGAATTAAATTTGTTGTGTTATTTTATTAAAATCATTTAATTAAATTAATGTAACATATTTCATCATTTTTATACAATTAGGAAGTACTTGGGGGATTTTTTTGAATAATTAAACATGAAAAATGGAATTATGTAAAAATACACCATCCTTGGATAATCTATATTGAGAAAAAACTTAAAGATTTTTGGTTGGGACCTTTGGGAAAAAATAACCTACACGACAAGATAAATAGAGTATATTAGTGATTTAGGTAGATAATAGTTTGTATATTGTTATCAAATGGTGTGTATATGTGTGGTGAGGAGGTCCATCTTATATATAAAGGGAGTGCGACCTTGTAAATATAAATTACTATTTAATACTGTTAAATCTATCTTAGGGGAATGTGGCTCTAGAATATCCATTTTTGAAGATATATCTTAGGAAGTCAGAATTAAATTATCCAATGACATAAATGATATTTTTAGTGACATTCTGAATACTTATCCCTTTATATGACACTATTAAAACATTCATACCTCTATAGTGGATGAATTTTTTTTACCAAGGTAACATATTATCATAAAAAAAATGAAACTGTGTTTATAATTTTTTGGAAATATTGATTATAAATATTGAATTTAATTTAAATTCATCAATTTCAAAATATAGAAGAAATTAATTCAAATATATATGGAAAAAATGTGCAACAATATTTTTTATAATAAATCAATTATAAAGATAAAAATGATTTTCTTCTCCATCCATGACATGTGTCAACCATTAGATAACTATTTTTTTATTTTATTCTATATAATATATATATATATATTTCATAATAATTATTCATGAATAGTAATTTTATTAATTATTTAAAATAAAAACAAAATAAATGCAAAAAAATATTCCAAATGATATATACTGTTTACTAATAAATGATTTTATTTTCTTTTCAAAATAATTTATAATCATTTTATAAATGATTTTACATTTTCATAATTGTATTAATAAAAATTATATAAATTTTTTATAGTCATGTCAAATTATAATTAATTTTAAAAAATATTTATAAAAAAATTAGTTTTTTCAAATAAAAAAATTCTTTTTAACAAAATATTACTGAACTTAAATTTTTTATCATGTTATTATGATTTCTTAAAAGTATTTAATTTATTCTATTATATTAGTTTTATCAATTTCAATTAAATAACTATTTAATCTATTTATTTAAATTTTATTAGTATGTAATTATTTATATATGTTCAGTGTTTCTTCCATAATAATATATCAAACATGATTATGTAATGAAATAAAAATATATTATAAAATTATGGGGTGTTAAATTCTAAAACTTATATAAATTTACACAAAAAAACCAATAATTATTTATTAAATAAATGAGGATACTATAGTGTCATTACATTTTTGGGTTCCCATGTAGCTTCCTCATATATATGGATCCACCATAAAATATAAACTAGGTGAGTGGACTTATTGTAGAACACATTTTGTCTTCTAACCGGAGTCTCCACCTCTTATTCAACATAAGAATGTACATTATCTTTTGGTTTAAACATTGATATTAATACATTATATAGCTCAATTATATACTTCATTATAAAAGATACATAGAATACAACATAATCGTAGGGGTGTTTAGATGGATTCTCTATGAGATATGTTATAGTCCAGACATGATAAATAATTTCATAAAGACATATATGTCTGGAAATTAAATTTACCATTATTTTAAATAACATAACATTCTTCCAAAGAAACATATGATGTAATACCCTACCTAAAATTTCCAAAGATAGGTACTATTGAATATTGTTGGTTTTACTATTTGTTTTATGATAATATTCCCTAATGGGATGTTATATAACATTAATTATCTCTATTATTTCCTGAGTAAATGTAGGCTCCAATACATTTTTTCCTCTTACTTCAACCCAATATATTGAATTTATTCACTTCATCAAATTTGGGAATCCTAAATATCCATATATATTATTTAGTGGGAGTTATTTATTTTAAAAAATTCAAATAGTGTAACGATTCAATCCCAAAATCCGATGAAATAAATAAAGAAATCTACAATCACATTATATAGGGTTTGAATATGAATCTCAAACTTACCAACTATCTGAGGATGATATATAGTACAAAATATCAACTCTATAATTTATGAATATAGAGTAATTCATATGAAATCATAGGTAAACCACATATCATGGTTAGATATGATTCAGTGTGGTACTCCATATTACCAAAAAACTTCCTAATTGTTTATCAAGAAAACATTGGTTATCCGATAAATATTCCATTATAGCAATGTAATGTACTCAAATTTTAATGTGATGAACTAAAATAATGGCATTATAGATTTTTTATTTTATATTGTATCTTATGATGAAATATATGGGGATTTTTTCCAATAACTATATAGGTATGGGTAATAGTCATTTAATTCCCTGAGATACCTGATTATTAACATAACTTACTCACATACCAGTTACGAAGATACATTCATCACAAAATCCATTTCATGTAATACCAATAAAAATGATCTTTCTTCTGTCGATAAATATTTGAAATTAAGATTTTATATATAATGATGATCTATGTTCTCCATCAAATAAAAGCATATTAATTACAGTATAAACGGGACACATGAATGGTTCCTAAACCTAGTAAGTCCATCACTAACATAGTTGAATTAATATTGATTATATACCTTATTTTACAACTCTAAGTAAACCTTTTGTACCAATTTAATTTTCACATTGATGGATGGTTGAATCATAATTTATATATGTTATTATTTTCCCCTTACCTCATTATATCATAACCTATCATCATAAAATAAATTTTATTTAGAGCTTTCTCAAACCTCATCACAAACAAGATGATATGATACTTCAAACTTTGTGTATCACCATTCTTATTTTGATTCCCACGGTTGAAATTTATTTTTAATAAAATAATCATTATACAAATAGAACCACATACACTCTCACATAGTAAAATAATTATATATGGACATTTAATTAATCTTTTTTTGAATAGTGTACAAATCAGATGATTTTCCGTAATGATAATTCGTTAGTAGATTCAATGAAAGAATTACATTTTCCACTTATATATAATGAATTTGGTAATTCTTTCTCATTAAAAATAAATTTTCATGAGGTATAAACTACAACCATGGAATTATTCATGAAAAAATTCCATTACATTCTTTGAGGTGTCACTATATATTTGAAATCCTTCTCCACTATTGGATATTTTATGTATCGATGAACATCTAAAATTTCTTGATAGTTTATTGAAATTTCAATCACATTGATCTATGAAATGGATTATGGATCTATTTTATGTCAACATGGTTATTGTATTTGATAGTAATGATAATTTTCTATGAATGTGTAGATAGTATCATCCCAATCCATTTAAAATATGGATTTTAGTCATAGTGGTTGGTCTGAGTTGATGACCAATAAATCCATTCATTGAAGGATCCAATAACATACCCAAACATGAAATTATATACCATAAGATTTATAATTTTTATGTAATAATTTACCATTTTCTAAAATGTCCTAACAAAATTTCCTTTCATAATTTCCTCAAGAAATCCATAAATTATCATGAGGATATTCATTCATTTTGGAATATTTAAAAGTAATAACTATAAGGAATATAAAAAACTAATCATAGAAATATTTAAGGTCTATATTGATTATAACCATAACGAAATCTGATAAATTGGAATGTACAAAGTGAATCATTATAATTTTATAGTGTTTGTAACTCAGATAGAAGGATGTATTTTGACATTTAACTAATTATTTCATTATCGATGTTTAATCTTAGAAAAGAATTGATCTACTTGTAGTTGATCTAAAAAATAAAATAATAGGGAATAAGAACATAATCTTGATAATTAACTTATTTTGTTTATGAAAATCTGTCACACAATGAGATATTAGGATATATATATATATTTCAAATAAATTGAACATCTTATATAGATTTCATAAAATATAAAATTGAGTTTTAATGAGCTGTGATATACAATTATTATTTTTATATAATGTATCCCATCATAACATATATGATATATATTATTGTGTTAATACGAATAACATATTTCTAAAATTAGGTATATATTTGTTAGATAAAAATTTATATTTATAAAAAAGAATGTAATTATTTATAAAGGCTTTATATTCTTAAAAAATAATATTTTATCAAAAAATATTTTTTAATTTTTTTGAATAATTAGTAACTTTAATGTGAAAAAATAAACAACATTTATTCAATTAAAATTTCACATTTATCAAAGGGCGATTTTGAAAAAAATTTCCAAAAATATAATTTTTTTGCTGAATAGTGAGAATTCACAATTTTTCGTAAAAACATTTCATTCATCTAAAAAATATATAAATATCATTCTTATATGAAAATATTTTATAATTAATATAAGTTCATTTATGTTATATTTCTTACCAATACATTTCATTGGAAACAAACTCATTTATGAAACTTGATATCAAAACATTCTATAATTATTATAACTTTCTCATTGGAAAACTATTTTCTAATTGTGCTAACGTATTTAATTTAGAAATAAAATTCCCCAAATATGTGAATGAAAATTTGAAAAATTAATTATATTTTTTTAATTATTATAATTAACATTATATAAAAGGTTTAGCTTAATTTTTAAAAAAATTAATATTAAAAAAAGTATGTATTAACTATCAGGTTTATGATTAAAACATGTTTACCAGAGGTTAAAATAAAATGATAATGGCTTTAATTGATGTCAAACCACGTCTAAATGATGTTTTATTCCATATTCAGACCTTATATCATCAAATACTCTATAATGATACATTTTCCCCCTTGGATTGTCTTAAACAAGGGTATAAATTTTTCTTTTAAAAATATTGATGTCTTTCATCTACCAACCTATAAAAGGGAACATATATCCAATTTTATTCACAGTCAAACTAATTTTGGATTAGTTATTACATACCATAATCCATTTATTTGTTCCATAAAGACATCCTAGATGCCTTACATTGATCATGTGTCCCACTTAAGACTATTTTTGGTGATAACCTAATGAGGTTGTCTAGAAAAGAGTTATCGTTTTTAACTAACCATTGTTTATTTTATTTATTCTTCCAAATCCATAAAATTTAAGGAAATATTATGATATTTTAAAATTAATATCTATTATATAAAAGTATTTTATTATGTTAATGAAGTAACCTAATTACATCATCTATTGTATCAAATTGGATACAAAAATTTCGACCAACTTTATGGTGGACTATCATCTCAGGAACCAATGTAATTAATTTTCTATCACAACCTCTCATGAATAGATACAATTATGTATTGAATGTTAAAATATTATATTTATGTAATATATATTATCCTATTATTTTAATATCACATCAAAATTTATACCTTTCAATCTATTAGAAAACGATAACATTGTTCTAGCGTACATGTAGACTATCGCATCAATAAATCGATGTGATATGTTTTATTATGATTGGTTGGTAATAATGATATATTAATTGAATATATATGATATATAAGATATATAAATGATATTATAAAAGTTAATTAATATTTAAAGACCTTTTTTCCACACATCATGAATATGGAAACAACATTCACGGTTATGTGTGACCTCATGCCACCATGAATTGTATATTTCAACTTCAATCATTAAAATTATTTTATTAATATAAATATATTCATAATAAATATATATATGATATTAATATCATGGATAAAATTTTTTATATATTGAAATCATGATAAATGTTAATGGACATACATTTCAAATCCAAAACATAAATTAAAAAATAAGCTCTTATTACATGAATAATGATTGTAATAATAATATTTTAAATAAACAGGTATTAAAATTTTAGAATTAAATCTTATATGGAATGATATATATATGAATATTTTTTGGAATAGATATATAATAACCATCTAATTTTTATTAAGGATTTTTTTATCATTTATGAAGAATGCCAAGACATGACTTAAGGGAATTTCTTCCAAAATTGTCCTCTTTGGGAAAAATGTTATATTATGCACATATTATCATTTATGTGGTCTATATATAGCCAAACAAAAAATTTTATATTGTATTTTATTATTTTCATGATATTTAATGTTTTATTTTATGATATTCTTTCATGGGGAAAATTATTAAAATTTAACAAAACTATGTTATAGATTTTTATCACACTTTTATTCATAAGGGATGCATTCCACATTAACCATGTGTTTATTTTTCATGGTATATATAATACATATTAGATATTTTCTATCACGAATATCCATATTTATAAGTTTGTCAATTTTTAAATTGATGATTCACCCTTATCTGTTTAATTATACAAAATTTATAAAAAATATACAATGGTATTATGATATAATCTCAATGTTTATAGTTAATATTTATGATTATTCTTATGATGGAGAAATATTACATTATTTCACTCAAGAAAGTTAGAAATTTTTTTTCCTCTAGTTATTGCAAAAAAATACATATTCTTCCAATATCATCCTCTCTTAATTTACTCAAATGTCCAAAAGAATATTTTTTAGAAAAACCGTATTTATTTCACTCTTTGATATGAAATTGGTTTTTTATTGACAATGTTTTATAAAATTATATTATAAAATTATGTTAATATTATTGAATTTTTTTAAAATAAATTTTTAACCATTTTAAATTTTATAAAATTATTTAAATAGAGTAATATTTTTGGTTTTCCGAATAATACCCATTGGATAATGGTGAAAATGTAAAATAAATCTTAATTCTAACATGTACAGAATGATAGATATTTTTCACCATTTATGACTACTCAATGATTTAAGTTTTATTTACATGTATTAATAGTTATTTTAAAGGAATATATTTTCCTTAATCTTGGTGAAGTTTTTATTTTTTAAAGAATAAATCTCAATTTTCATAAGATATTTTCCTCATAAAATTCACTATGTTATCTTTCAAAATCACTTTCTATCTATGATGAAATCCATTGAAGATAAATAATATTTAATGGGGATATGATAAAAAGATACCATCTTTATTCAGTATTTTTATAGTTTATGATTACAAAGAAATGGTTATTATAAAACTCATTTCTTTTCCAAGGGTTATTATATGATGTATTAGAGAAATTATTTTTAAACAAATTTATTAACCACTAGTTATGATATGATAAAATGTTTAAGAAACTAATTTAACTTCCACTTGTATTGGTAAGATGACAGATTTATGATCTTGTTGAAAAAATATGTATGATTTTCATTTTGTGACAAGTGGTACCTATATCTTCCTACAATGTGATTCGGAAATAATAGAAATCTCTTGAGAAAAATAGGTCTTCAAGGGTACTGAACCCTATACAATGATTTACTCTATCTACTATAATAATATGGGGTGTAAACCTTGACTACTATGTTGGTTTGGAAAGTTATCCCAATCCACTACTAAAGCATTTGAAATGATCCTTTACATCCCAGGAAATGATTTTATATTATTATGTGTATACCACAATTAAACGTCTTATGCTAATGATATACTTCTTTTACTCATTATCTTTGATTCCATCCTTATTCACATAATATAAACTAAAATTATTAATGAAATGGCTCATGTTTAAAATATATTATTCTAATGTTATTGTTTCCAAATGGAATTGTCATGTTTTTGTACCCTTATGATCATTTTATGTTGATATATTCATTATTTACCAATTTTGAGAATCTAATCTCACCCATTCTTAGGATTCCTTTTCCACGAGCTATTATGAAAGTTATTTTGTATGATATTTCTGAGAATGATGATAGTTATAAATAACATAGTGGGATATGATATTGTTAATTATGAAAAATTGTATTGCATATCCATGTTTCTAATGGAAGTAGATCTATACGATTATGGTATGGATTACGATTTTTTGTATCGAATATTAATTAAAAAATTTGTATCATATACGTATGAAAAGTTTGTTTCACTATATAATAATTCTAAATATAAATTGATATAAAAAATTTAAACAAAATATTGTTGACCCCCTGTAAAATACAATTCCCAAAATATTCCCTTATCTAAATTCACATGTAGTTTCATCATCAATTTTGGAAACTCAATTAGTTTCATTATATAATGAGTCCTTTAAATATATATATTTCAAATTATATGTTTCCTTTAGAATATCAACATCACAATTTAGAGAAATTCTACATAACTATTTAGAATATAAAATGCTATATTCCCATAAATTATGATTATTTTCAATGTTGAGTTTATCCCCATCCATTTGAGATAAATTATCCTCTTGAATACATAATAAGGCCTATATAATTGTAGTAATTTCAATTATATGTTAATTTTATTCTTAGAAATGATAATGTTTAATATATTGATTCATAATATGAAAAATTACTTCCATTCCATGTAAATTGATTTGTTATCAATAAATATAGGCAAAATCTACCCAAAATCAAATAAAATTGAACAAGTTTGAGAATTATATGATTTTTAGGAATTAAATATAAAAAAATATATTAGAGAGGGTACATAGACATAAGATGATATCATCAAAAAATTATGGGTTTTAAACAATAATTAAACATCTAAAAAATGATTTGGTGATGTGTTACCCATATCAAATTACTCAGATATAAATGAGTGGGTAGTTCTTGAATAAAAGAAGATATTTTTATTTCTAATAGGATTATAAGTGTACCTTTCCCCATTTTTTTATCGATACCCACTTTACTTATTATGAATATATAATATATTAATTTATGCATTATATTATGAATTTCATGATTCTTATTATTCTATTTTACCATTTTATTCATGAACTGGTTGTCTAATTTATATACTATTTTTAATTTTTAAACTATAGTATAAGTATAACCGTTAGTTTTTCTCTATCTCCCTTTATATCACTGACTAGGAATTTTATATCTCATCAATATTCATTTTCTCAATTCCAATCAATTCAACCCAAAAACATTTACTATTCCCCTTAATGTAACATCCGTATGATTCATTAATGTCTTTTGACAAGTAAGAAGAATAATTCTTATTAGTACATGTCTTTTAATATAATATAAATGAAAATCCATCTCCTTGTGTATATCCACCAAACCATGGGAATAATAACATTTTATACTCTCAATTCATACTTTGGATCACATCTAATGGATTCTGCATAACTATCAAAGTATCATATATCCAATAATATTTGAAGACTTATATTTAAGAAACTAATGAATCAATTATTTTTGCCATTATCAATGATGACAATCGAATCGTACCATGAATGTATTGTAGAATTTTCCTTAACGGTACCAAATCATCATCATTCTGTATTGTATCAAGGAATATTGTTTCTTTTTTCGTGAAATTATTTTTGTGAAATTAGTTATTGAAAAATATAATCATAAACTCATCCTACTACATAGATTAAATTTAATCAACTTTATATATATTTTTATGAATATTCCTCCAATGATAATATTTTCCACTCAAATGATAAAATTATTTGATATAATTTTTATGATATATTATTTTCAGAATAGAAAATATCATTTGAATTGTATTGATCCATTTCATAGTTATTAGTGTTTCAATGGTACTACTAAACAAAGGTATATGTGGTCTCATGAATGTTAAAATGATATTTTTTGAATTAATTTGATTATTTTTTATACAATTATGATTAATGTCATGAGAGAGTTTCATAGTCATTGAAAAATGTTTTATTTATTCCATCTCCTGCTCCATTCAGTTGTTTAATGAGAAAAATCCTTAAATTTCTCGCAACATTTATTATTATCATGATTATTCTGGTTTCCAAGTACTAACTAAAACCATAATGTGTAGTGTAATAATAAATAATCATTAATCAGAGTGAGGAATCCAATAATCAAGAAAATATTTGCTAAATTGTCTTCAATTATGAAACCTTCTTGTGAGACTATGGAAATCTAGGCTCATCCCATAACACATTTTTCTATTATTGGGTTCCATAGGTCTATTATCTATTTTATCAAATCCAAATATCAAAAAATAACTAAAACCTTCTCAGATACCAATTGATATTACTAAATTATCACTTAAATAACGATTATATTATTTTATATTAATATTCACAATATAATATAATAATAAATTAAAAAAACAATAATGGTTTAGTGTATTTGTTTAATATATATATAAACTTATGATTTACTTATGACCATTATCATCTCCAAAAAAATTTCTCATCAAAAACTATTTATATATATTCTATATATAAAACCATTATTAAAATAAAAGTGAATTCAATCCAAATAAAATGTTGTTTAAGATTCCTAGTAGGAGTAAACATTGTATCTTTTAACAGATGATCATAAATGAGTATAAAAACATATTGTGGGTAGTCAAACATGATCTCAACTTATTATATCATACCCAATAAGACATAAAACATAATGCATATTTCAATGAATAAATGTTTTTCACAATAACAGTCATGAGTCCAGTAGTTGGATTATCATAAAAAAATCATAATCAATGAGATCATATTTTACTTGTAAGACCTATATTTTTTGTACAATAATGAGGCTTCAACATATTAATAAAAATAAAATTCCATGGAAAATGATCACATCGAATACTAGAACTGGAATGAATACTATAGATGGTTGGGTTCACTCCCCATTCCTGTAAAAATAGATATCATATGTCCCACGTACCCTTTGGATTAGAAAAAACTCATGTATTACAATTGGATTATATGATAACATACATTTTCCCATTTTTATCGTTTAAGATATAAAAATTTTCACAATACATTTTATGGTGATAAGGGATCCACATGTCACATAATTACAAAACTATTCATATAAATTTTATTAGAACATAAGATAATTTACAATTCATATATATTGCAATTAACTGATGAGAGAAAAGTAGGGATTATGAAACATCATTAAGAAATAATAATCATAAGACATATATATAAAATAATTTTATGTTATCCTAAAATATTAACTATGGTAAACTGAATAAATCCTTAGAGGATGTTGATATAAAGTAAAACTACTTTTATAATATCATTATAATTATTCTTTTCAAAATAAAAGATTATATTATTTTTATTCAAAAATTTATAAAACTAAATAATCATTATATTATGGGACTAATATTTTCAATAACATTATCCAAAACATATAATTTAATAATGATTTGAAATTATGGTCTTGATGTTGAGAAAAATATTTTGAGCCATAAATTTTAAATAATGTTTTCTGCAAACTTTTTAAAAATTCCAAATGTTAGTTTTAAAGAAAATGATTTAAAATATTCCTATTAATCACATTTAAATAATGATAAAGTTTTCATAAAGATAGATTTTCATTATTTTTAAATTATATAAAAACATCAATATAAAAATTTTAATGAATTTGAATATTTAGTAGGCATATTTCCTACCAAAAAAGTGAAACAATTATCTACTTCATAAAAAAAACTTATCTGGTAAATTTTATTATAAAATGGGTAATATGTAAAAAATATTTTAAAAAATAAATAAATATAGTATACAAAATTATATGTTGTTTATAATAAATAATATAATTTCTTATATCGTATGCTGAATCATGAAGAGTCCTGATGTAAAGGGAGATTATTACATATAATAATTACCTCAATTTATGACATGTTATTAATATCATATTACCATGTATATTATGATATTATACTTATTATTTTAGTATTTATTAACTATATTTATACTTATATTACTATGTATCATTCCCTTCTAATTTAAAATCACACATTCATTAATAATTCATTATTAGAATCATTATTTGTGTGTCTATAATTCGGTATTCCCCATTTGTTTCGGTTCAGAGTTTATATCACTTGCAATGTGGTCATGGTATAATCATCAAAAAAATCAAAATCATTTCATAAATATAATAATTATTAAGTATTGATATTTTTATAACCATCCATGTAAGTTGGTGATGAAAAATGAAAAACATCACTTTGTGTAGATTGGAGTCCATACATACACATTAATGATGTTTTCATTTTTCAATGGATGGAATGAAATGATAGTTAAAAATAGTTTTTAATTTATAATAATAACTACTTTATAAATATAATACCTATTAATGAAATAATTAAATAAATAAATATATATATATATATATATATAATTCATTAGATATGTTGATGAAAACTTTTCTGTGCTGCTTCCTGGATATGGTAGTATGTATATACACATGAGAAATTATTTAATTTTCCTTTAGATCTAAGGTGATATAAAACGGTTTTAGGACAAGTTAAAAACATTTTAGTATTTTGAATATATTATATTAAATATTTTAATATGGTTATGAAAAATATGGGGGCTATTTATGAAGATAAAAACTTAAAAAACATCGGTAAGATCGTATATCTATTCCTTGTTTAATCCCTTGTGAGAAAATACATAATGATTATTGCATTGGTATTTTGTGAAAAAATTAACCTTTAAGTGGAGTTACAATGAATTTTATTTAGATCATGGAAAATATAAGCTATTCAAGTGATGTCTAGAAGTTGGAATAGGATGTGCTATTTTTATGTGATAAGAGTGGAAACTTATAATTATTTATAACATTTAACAATATCAATTTCATAATTGTGTGAAATTATCTCCAACAAATAAAATATTATAAATATGTTATTTGAGGTTGATATACACTCAACCAATGATAGTAAATTTAAGGATTAGTCATATCATGAATCATTATCTCTTTGTTTAAACCCATTTAACCAATTATTTCATTACCATGGTCCCAATATTTTATTCAATGTATATTATTTTTACAAAAAAAATGATATTAAAATTATTAAAAAAATTAAATGATGAATCAAAATATGGAATCTAATTTATGTGGTTAAATTTATAAATATAATAAATATTAAATAAAATATCCATTTAGAAAACACAAAAAAATAACCATTTATAGAAATAATATATTTCTATGATTATAAATTTTATTCTCTTTATAATAATTGAAAGAATGTATATGAATATAAATATATATGAAAATATATAAATTTTTTCATTTCATTAAAATTATTCATCAAAAGTGAGTAATTTAATTTCATAACATAAACACACATTCCATGCATAAAAACAACTTTTTGATATAAATATATATTATTTTATATTAAATGATTTAGTCTTCAATTATATCCATTTTATAGTCAATAAATGAATGATTTTTTTAAATAAAATGTACAAAAAAGTAATTTTCAAAATATATGATACTGAAAATAAAATAAAATATTTTTTTTAAAAAAATATATATAATAAAAAAATGATTGTGAACAAAACATTTTCATATATCTAGAAAATAATTAACTAAAATTCTTTATTAGTTTAAATAAAATTTAGGAATATCATTACATTATTTGATAAATTTATGATTATCGACATCATTTAAATGAATGATAATTAATTATATTTTTTATTTCTAATATGAATGTATAGGCAAATGTCTGACGTCTCATCTACCACAATATATCAATCCATAACATTTATTAATGTGAAATATATTCTAAATTAATGGGATGTTACACTAAGTTGTTTCAGGTGAATAATAATCAAGAACATATGTAATGATTTAAAATATCAAAAAATAGATATTCAAAATTACCAATGTTAGTAAAAATAGACTCCCACATATTTTTTTCATTTATAGTGTCTATCAGTTTATTAGATAGGGAACTTGTTTGAATTGTTTTTGAAGTCCCAAAGGATTGTTTGGTATTGTTTGAACTTCCATGCCAGACCCCAAGGTTGAAGCTAATAACCCTCACCCAAAATTAATCCTTCATAAGCCTATGTAGTTTCTATATAGTTTCTACTCACTTATTAGCTAACATGAATCTTGTAAGATAATGTTTCTACACTATTTGGAAAATACCCCAGGTAATTTGAGTTATAAACTTACAGGATAGGTAATTTTTAGACCCAAAATTAAACCATCATGAGAATATGTGTCTTTGGCTCATAGACACGGTTCTCCCCAAGGTGATGTTGGATTATTATAGCATGTAGGTTTATCTATTTAATGCTTCAATAAAAATCTATGTAGTTTTTTTCACATATAGTATAAAATTCCATTTTATCAAACCAAATATCATGACTATGTGTTCCAAACATTGATCATCCCATATAATTCAATTGGGAATCATCCATGGTTTGTGGGTTATTTAGGGGTGAGTCCCATATATGGATACTCAGTGACAATAACATCCCTAGTAGGTTGTTTTTTTGTACAAGTTTCATACAGTATTTATATATGATAACCTATAGGGGGATTTGTAATGTGAATTTCATGGTTTACTAAGACATTAACATTAGGTTTCCTTTGAGTTATTAATTTTCATGATACATAGTTTTTGGGGCTATAACGGAGACCATAGTGGCCCTTGAGTTCTATCTCAGCAACAATATTTGTCTATGGATATTGTGTTATGTGTAACCCATCTGAGGGTTATCAAAGGTTGGTTGTTTCCAAAGAGAAATAAACGCATGTATGTTTTTCCCGAATGAGATCATGCCATGTGAGGTGATAATGGGTATGTGACATTGGAATAGTAGAAACTTGCAGGTTTTGAGATGATGAAAACTCTAGTGTTGGTTCCTTAACTATCATGGTTTGGTTTTAAGGGAAGGAATAATGTGATTTATTACCCTATGTGTTTTGAGAAGAACAATATTTCTATGTTCTAAACACCAGTATGTGTCCTTGAATGAAATAATGTAGGGAAACAGATAGATGTTTGGGTTTCGTCAAAAAATTAATATGTCATAGAGAATCATCAGGGTTTATGATGTGTTATCTAAGTTCCATGGGGTGTGAATCACTAGGACTTGAGCTAAGTGACGTGAATGGGTGGTATGGGATTTATATTAAGCAATTTTAGATGATAAAGAAGTGGATTGTGTTGGCTTTTTAGTTCACCCATTTATTTAGGAATTGGTGAGATATTGTGTTTCAGCTGAGTAATAATTGATCTTTATGAAACACTTACAATAAAATATTTAGTGGTTTGTTTGAAGTATGAAATTTATCTTTATGGTTGTAGAGACATCAAAATTCAATCGAGTTCAGTAAAACTATTGATCAATGGGAAATATCATTCATGTATTTATAGGATGAGATGAGTGTTGATCAAGAAGATTTAAATGCGTGTTCTTATTGAACTCGATAAGGGTTCACTCAACACATGGTATAAGGAATGTTTTATGGTGGGGATACCACCATAGGCTATGGGATGATGATGCTCGTGTGGGATGGATCATTAGAATAAAATGATCTATAGTTGGATTACTTAGGTGTATCTTGGGTCAACTAGTCTATAAAATCCTGATATATCTAGTCCCATGTAAGTTCAAAATTTATTTCCAAATGATATGTTTGATTGATTTGGGGTGTCGAAATTGAGAATAGGGTAATATGGGTGTTTAATTAGGATGTTTTGGGTTGTGATACATGATTCATGATGTTTTTTACAGGTGAATCCCATTTTAATGACATTTTATGGGATAAAAAAGAAGTGTGACAAGGTTTTGTGGGTGAACTTGTTTTTTGACATCTATTATGTTGTGCAAACCCATTTTTTCACATAGTTCATGGGTGTGTAATCTTATGGTTATATATAATGATGTTTTGTTGTGGTGAAAATTGTTGGGAAATCAATATAATCTAGAATCACACCATTAGTATATTTTATCTTGTGAAATGGGTTGGTTATAAGGTATTGATAGTGATTTTTTTAATGTTTGGGAATATACAATCCATGTAAAAAGGCAATGTATACTATTAAATTTATATTTAGATTAAACGATTAGATGAAATGTTGGAATATTTTTTTTCAGAAATAATAATGATGTGTGCGATGGAATCCAGAAATAGGTGGTTGTAAGAAAATGATGGGACATGATACAGTGGTATATTCTGATTGTGTGGAGTAAAATGATGTGAAATCATTTGTTATGAGCTATGATGTTAGGTATATAGTTATACATGATTGATGGCCCAATTTAATAATTCAATAAGGGAATCCTTGAATGGTTGGGTTCCATTAGGAACCATCTTGATGGTTTTTAGATGATAGAGGTTGGTATCTTGTATTTTAAGGTTTTGGGATTTTTGTTCTTTGAGTTTCACAGTGGAAGATCATTCCACATTCTAGATTATAATGTGGAAAAATGCCATGGGCCATTTACCCTAGTAGGTTTGTATTGTTGATTGTAATTTTTATGATACTTTATAAGGATGATAATTTTTATGGTAAGGAGAATTTAAGACTGGATGTCCGTACGAGTGTCAAAATTCATTAGGGGATTTTAATTTTCAATTTTAAAGATTGTTTATTTCCAAAAACATTATTTGAAATCAAATTATAATGGTTTTAACTTATTTATGTGTGCAATTTTCTTATTTTCTAAGGGTTCAATGATATCTCTAGAGATTATAGGAGCCTCAAAATTGAGTGGGTGGATCATATAGTCAATACTATAAAAAATCCAATAGACCATCAGAGGAGTATGACTATAGAAATAAGTAATTCAAGCATCCAATGTCTAACTAGTGAATCTCACCAGATATTTAATGGGAACAAATTCAGGAAAACAAAAAATCACCCAAAACATAAAGAGGAAACAAAACATCCACTTTCCCCCCATTTTCTTGTGCAGTCTAGGGTCTAAAAACCTTTTCTTCCCCTCTCTATGATTGATCATAATGTTGTTTTTGAGTCCATTCCACAGTGATTTGTGGTACATCATTGACTATGATAATCCCATTACATCCTCTTCACAATTCATTTCAATTTCTGGGTTCCCAATTTATGGAATTGATACTAATTTCACTATATAATTTTCCTATTTTTCAATTATCATTGTTAATTCCTATGGAATCTTTAGTGAAGATCTTATGTTGACATTTTATTATTATCAATCATACATTTTATGGATGTAAGAATCTGAATTGGTTTCAAATACATTTTCATGTTTAAATAAATAAAATTTAAAATTTATTCATCATATCCCATTTATGATTTTTCATATCTTGTATAAAGTACATCCATAGGTGACATCGGCAAACCATTATAGAGAAATTTGGTAGCGGCATTCTAAGACATTGAATATTCTAATAGTTTCTCAATAAGGGTTAAATTAATTGGAAATTTTTCTAGAAAATATTGTTAGTTATTTATCCTAGACTGTTCTTTGGGGTACACCATAGGATTTTATCATGCATTATTCCATCTATATAGTGCATCATGGTTGACATGTGATGTTCTTTTAAATTGTTCATTTTTAAATATAAAATGTTACAATGTTTTCTATTTTTATTGTTAAATAAAATTTTATGAATTGATTGTAATTATTTAATTTAGAGGTTATTTTTGGATACATGTCATCAATTCACATGGATGATTACTAAATGAGCTTCTCTAACAACTATGAGAGTTGATATGATACATGTAAAATGCGGTTTGATTAGGATTATATTAGGAAGTTTTTATTCGTATACCCATTGTATGATGAATTTTCTTATGTATTTATTTTATATGTGGCCTCTTCACATTAGGTGGTGAGCATCATTAAATCTCTCAAAGTTATTAATAAAAATAGAATCCTATAATTGATCACACATATTATTGATGGACCTAGTGTACCAATGTGTGAGGGATAGAAATCATGGAGAAGATCTGATGAGAATATAAATTGAAAATTGTGACTTGTGATTCATGGATAATGTTATGAACTGAATACATTCCCTAGGGACATGTTTCATGAAACAATAATCTGAGGGTCCCAGGCTAGTGATAAGATGAGTTTAATACACCAAGTATACCACCAATTGGCTAGGGGTTGGAGATCAGAACCCAGTAGGCATTTTATACACATGGTAGGCATTAACCTGTTAAGCATGTATAATCAGACACATACCAATGACCTTAAAATACATAATTTTAAAACATATCAACCAATACCAACACATTATAGAAATATATCCCACATTCAATGAACAAAATATTTACTAAAGTAAATAACAGGGAAACAAATTCCTAAAAAAATTGAAATGGAGTCCAACAAGATCAGAAAGAGTGGACTACTATCAGATGAATCACCCATTAATCAAATTTTTATTCCATTACAAATCTTGTATTTTCCATGTCTTGGTCCACCTAGGACACAATTAAATTACATCACATCTATATATGTCCTGAAACATTCTAGAGAAGACCTTGAATGGGGGATTATAAACTATACCCAATATGTGACAATGAAATTAAAATTCATTATAAATCATGAGTAGTTAGATCAACATAATATTTGGTAGTGGGTTGAGAGAAATAATAATAATAAACAAATATATACTCATATCAGTCAAAAATTAAATAAAAAATTTCTCATCCAATACTTCGAGAAAGGGGATATTGCCAAAGGATTCATGGAATCATTTTTTCCCTGGGTGTACTCACTCCATGAGCCATGCTTTCATTGATGAAGCTCATCCATGTGTTGAAGATCCTTGGGGACAACCCCAGACATACTCATTTGATCTCTACTAATCTCATAGTCTATGTGGTTGATCACACACATGAACATTCATGGACACCACAATCCTACTATTTTTCTACAAAGATGGTTATCGATTCCCTATGAATATTGGGCATACATAAACCATGATCTCCATATTGGAATGTTCTATTATTCCACTCTAGGACCATAATGTGATCCATTGAACCCATTTGGATAAAAAACCAATATATTAGATCGCAATATAGTGGCATGTATGTAAGATAACATTAAAACCTCATGGGAAGGGACTTAAGAAACTCAATTTGATAACCAATTTCTATAAAAAGGAACTAATGCATCAAAATACCCTCAATTAGAGTACATGAATTATAATAAGGGTACACAAAATTTCATTCCAACAAAAAGTCATCTCATGTCTCACCGTCTGTCATTTCATATAAACGTCTTGTATACATGGCATGTCTATTAGGGTTACATGGTGTATAACATTCTAGATGGAAGTAAGTGCAAATTCTTACTAAGAACATGCACACCTAGCCATTCCCTTGCATAGTGGTTGTTCCTATGTTCTTGGTCATGTTTGAATACTTGTCTATTCCCATTTACACCACCCATGATTATGTACCTAGAAGTTTCCATGCCCATGTACTTCCAACGTACATGTATGAAATCCATCAATTGGTCACACATCATATTACACTTTTCACACAACAGCTGATTTATAATATTCCATGGAATCCCTCTCCCCCTAAGCAGGGTTCCCATATGGAATTTTTCTCTATATTAAATTGTTTATAATGTAAAAATTCTAGTTTTTACTATTCTTCCATGCATATTTTAATGTTACACCAACTTTAAATACAATCATTATAATCTAAAAAATCGCGGATATATGTTTACTAACCCTCTCCACCTCTGCTAATATTATTCTTTCCTTAAAATTACTCAAAAAACAATCATCATTTCATAAATATATCAACATTCATAAAATATCGATGTACTTGATAATAGGTCTGATCCAATCTAACTCTGATCATCCATTTTCGTCTTCACATGTTTTTCATATACTTGATCAGAAATTGCACCAAATATATTAATTTTTGCTATCGTAGTACTCTTTCACAATTATTGAATATCTTTTATTAATCTAACAACATTCCAATGAAATCACACATAATGAATGCGCACAAAAACTTGGGGATATCTATAAAAAATGAAGGGAATGAACCTCTACGATTGATTGGGTTTTCCTTGTTCCATTTGTAGTAGAATAAAAAAAATTAGATAAGAAGTAAAAATTTCAATAATTAAATGAATCAACCATCGATCCATGAATCAATTCATTTCAGTGTAATTGATCCTCATTCATCACGAGATACAAAGTGGGATGATTCCACCAACCAAAAACATCCTACCTCATGTTTGAATTGCTCACTGATGAAGAACAATCCTATGTCAATTTCTTATCTTATGTCCAAAAAACTATTAGATGATCCATGCGGTATTGATCAAATCCTGTTATCCATTTACATCATTTAATGATCCCTTAAAAAAAATGTTTTTTATCAAGGAAGAGTGTTTAAACTTACGAATTTTCCATAAAAAATATTTATAGAATATTTTTTGGTTTTTTGACATAAATAAATAAACTAATAAATAATATATTCATTTAATAATTTATCTTCCCATGAGGGTATCCACGGTAAACAACAGACAAAACTATGATTTATTTCATGCTAAGGGTATAAATCAGGATATAAAATTATTGGTGGCCTTATATTACTAATATAAGCCTTCATTATAGAGTTATTCCATTTTTTGTAAGATTGTGTGTAGGTGATATTTTTTATATTTAATATTTCAATAATATTAGTTCCAAGCAGAATAGGCCATGAAATTTCACACCATTATAGGTTATATGTGAAAAAATATTACTTGATATATTTCATAATAATAATTTGATGAAATTGATATGTTACACTATCCCCACCTTACATATTCTTTTAATGAAAATAGAAAATGACTGCTCAAAAATGATTTGTGTATGGTGGTCACATATGGCTCTCCCACTACAATGTTCTATCCTATGTATTCTCATGATACCATAAGAAACATTCCAAGGGAATCCCTCACCAATAAATGATAATCTCTTTCAAATCAGTGATCTCTAACTTGTATTCTATAATTGTTTCTCCTTTCTCGATAACCATCTCACCACATTAGATAAAAATAGATTAGTCATGCACCGACCAACAAATCTAAAATATATGGATGACATAATGTATCCTCTTAAAAAAAAGATATAGAACCAAGTTGTATGCCCCATACCTGAACCAATATATAACATGGAAAGACCGAATCGATCTCATAGATTAAATACATCCATATAAAATATACATAATCATTATTGAGGTGACACAATTTGGAAAACACGGTCTCACTCACAAAAATCAAAATTCCATCATCATCAGTACACATAGGTATTCATACCATTCAGTGAAGTATGCATCCACTCCGGGATAATATGAACATTTTTTTATCATTGTGGGAAACAACAATAGGACCATGAGTGCTGGATTTCTTATTAAAAACCATCGTAATAGTGTCTTATAGGTTCTATCGAACAAATCCACAAATGTTACAATAGTTACGGTAAAATGGTAGTTGTTTTTTGTGCATGAACTTCAAAAAAGGTATATCATACTACCAAATTTATCTAATGTCCAACATTAAGACCCATATTAATTCTTCATGATCATGAATGGTCTACATAGATTGGATATCAATATGGCACAAAAACTCTATGCTCAATCCTAATTGATTCCTAAAGATATCTTAAAATCCACTCCATAATCGTGTAGTGAAGGGAGAATCATTTCCTAAAATTAATGTCAAGGGAACTCTATTGGAATGGTCTATATCTTAAAATAAAGGCTTAATAATATCTCTTTAGAACACTACACTTGGGTTTATAGAAATTGGGTTCACTTGGGGATTCGGCATATGATCACCTAGAAGGAATCATGTCTTGTAGATTAATCTAGTTACCCTATCATGAAGTCTGTAGGTACAACATACCATATCCACTCTATAATAGGATGTGGATGAGTGAAAAATATTGGAACACGACATTTAGAGTTGATATGCTGATAGGTGAGGTGTTGAGAGATAAAATATGATACTCCATTCTTCTTTCCTGGCCACAGAAACCAACATTAGAGAACCCAATACATCTTTTTTTTCACATATATGCACCACAAAATGGGACTACTAAAATCCATCAGAACAATCTACCACAACATCAATGGTAACATTTCAAGCCCAATGAAAGGATAATGTTCTTCCCACTCATAGAAAATACCTAAAGTGAACATCTTGTGGAAATTTTTGTATGCATAGTTTCATAATAATTATATCCATGATGGCCCTCTATAACACACTATAGAAGATATGGAGTGGCAAACATCGACTGTAGGTATGATGAACCATCTGTTTGTACTAAAGAAAGTAATAACATATCTAAGTACTCTATACCCTCAATCAAAAATCATGAGAAGGATCTCCAATTTAGTGTATCTTCAACCATGTTCCACTTCCCTATCTTATAGAGTATCTTAAATACTTAATAATTGAGGAACTCTAGCTATGAAATATTCATAAAGTAAATATCATTTTGTGATATGAATTAATTTAGTATCTTATGTTTATTGTATATGATAAACTGATAACATATAAGGCAGTTTCACAACATCTTTGAGGTGAAGTCTACTAATGCCAACTCAAAATCAAGGGGCATATAATAATTCCCAACCGGTCTCAACTACTAATACCCATATGCAATCACTACTATCCTCTCAATCATAAAATATATTTTCTAGTCCCTGATGAATCATAGAAAATTTTTTACTTGATTCCATGCTATGGAAATATAAGATAGGGGAGAAATTAAATATATACTGAATCTCATTAAAGGTATATTGTAAACTCTATTTCCACACAGAATGATTCCCCTTTCATGGATATGAAGTTAAGGGTTTTGATATTATTGAGAAATTTGGTAGGAATCTCATGTAAAAGCCTACCAATCCTAGGATTCTCTGCACCACCATCACACTCATTTTTTCCTCAATGATAACATATCATCATCGTCTAATGGTTCCACTGCTAAAATAACTATTAATGTGAAATTATTTATAAGGTATACCTCTTAAATCCAAAACTGATACTTCCTGAAATTCCCATAAAGATGGTGCTCATGGATTATGTCCATGACCACACATAGGTTTCATGAATTCTCTTCCATGGATGATGTGTATACTATTATGTCATCAATGAATAGTGCAACAGATTGATCTAATAAATCGTTAGTGATCTTGTTCCTGAGTCCAATAAAAGCTATTGAAGAATTATTCACACTAAATGGAATCAACTTATAGTCATATTGATAATAGTAAAATTTTAATTCCCAATTTGTTATATCTTTACATCGTACTCGAAGATGGTGAAACCTAATTTATTGTAAATCACTGAGAACCATAACTCCCCCATCATCTATAAATGAATAAATTGATCCATCCAAGTGAATACTAACCATTATGGGTCACAAGTTTTGGGCACCTATAATACCAAAAAACTCAGGGTCCCATCATCATTCATGATAAACAACATTGAGTCTGCCTAGGGAGATACATTAGGTCTCACAAAAACCTTCCTATACAATTCCTCCAACTAAATCCTTATCTGTTGGAGTTATGATGGTTCCACTAGATATTTTTTTAAAATATATCATCATCTTCCGTGGGTGTTAGTCAATGTAGTGGTCTATCGTTTGAAGGAGATGTAATCCTAACAAAAACTAAGGAAATATGTACCCATAATAAACCACATAAAAACAAAATCCCCTTGACAACAACTCCTGAATGTGTAATTCTATACAACTGGTGTGTAATTAGATATATCCACCAATGTATATCCTATCATTCTCTAATTTGGTTTCTTTCTAACCAATAAAGACACAACTTGAACCATCACCACATATACACCACAACCTCAACCATAAAAAATCATTTTGGTAATGAATTGTGGATAGATAATACAATAATTATATTAAATATTAATGCATAATTACTAAAATAAAGATATACCACATTAATCTCTCTCTTATAATCATCATGTCACTCTATTGGTAGAAGTGTGTTATCCATGAGTCAATATAGAATGGAGTCTCCAAGTGCATCCTTCATGCTAAGGGATCCAATATAATCACATTTTCTCTAAATAGAGAGGTTTCATAGATATTTTTGCTAACACCTGTCTCTATAAATATTTCAAATATGGCTGAGAATAAAAAAACCATTCATTTAATCTTCCTGGGAGCCTCGTGATTATAAGTCTCTAGTGCTTGCACCAGTCCTCTCACCTGATCACCATCTCCATGATCCTAGAATTGACTATAATGTGTATGGCGGAAATAAGTCAAATCACATTCCACCTTGTACTAATCTACATTCCAATCATCAACATCTACAAATGTAGAGAACAAATAACTCCAACCACTACCTATATTATGGTGGTTCCTTAACTATCTCCATTTCATCTATGTAGCAGATCAGAAAATCTCAAGAAAGATGTCCTTAATATCATAATATAAGAATTACCTCTCCAAATGTGGACTCAAACCATATTTATAGCACTGAATTTAATATCCTTTACCTTGAGATTGTCTCTTGAATCAACTCATATGTAATGATTGTTATGACCACTATAAGTTACTATCTATATACATATCAATATTTATGTGCCAACTACTAAAGCCCAAAGCCAGTATAATCACAATTAATAGTCTCTCCACAACTAATTCTTTGTCAAGAACCACAATATACATGGGAGAGAAAATAGATATCATTGAATCTTTATTATCTTATTTAATGTCCTAAAATGTTATTGTTCTGTAGAATGGATCTAGCACCATATTCAAATAGTGTAGCGAGAGGTTGTAGAATATAAATGAATAATCCAATGTAGTCATACTTCTTTATTGTAAAATTTGTAGCTCATGGATTCAAACTAATTTCATTATAGTAGTATATAAATCCTTCTTGAAGATACTCTAAATATATGTTAATGGTATGGTTGATTTGTATTGTTTCTGAGTCACCCGACCTTCCCAGGAGATTGTTAGAAAAAATCATTGTAAGGGTTTCCATACGATCTATATATGTCCTCACAATGGGGAAAAGTTAATTGACTGCCTCTAGAATGTTCTCATCTTCATGGGGTATAGATTGACCTAAAAAATCGGATATTACATCCATTGAAACTCACGAATACCACTCAAACTACATGAATCTCCATCTTAAACTACTAAAAAAATATCTACTCAATGATTAGTGGAATATATTCAAAACCACAAAAAGGTACTACTTCATATACATGACCCTACACTAAAGCCTCATAACTCGATGGATGATCCTCACTATCAAACCATAGACTTCTGAAAGGATTTTTCATAGGGGCGTCCTAAAATAGACTATATTTCACCATGGATAATGAGTATATATGAGAGGATGACTCAAGATGTAAATTTATCCATCATCCAATTATTATATGATGCTAGTAGAACTAATTCCCTCAATACTAGTTTCATCCTATAACAATTCCAAAAACATGTTATAAATTTCTAGGTGAATGGAAACATTGGCTGATACACCAACAATGATGTCTCTGGTCTGAAACACATACTCCAAACTATTTGACAATATTTCTAAAAATTACATACTATCCCTAACATATGGATAAGGATCATAACTCTACTAATAAGGTTGAACCATACTCCCATAACACTATGTTTTGATCCAACATAATGACACCCATATAGCGATAAATAATCATACTATGAAGTCCTTTATCCCACCTCAAATAAGCTAGGGTCTAGTAACCATAACTAGGTAGGAATATCCAAAACATTAATTTCATTATCCAAATAAACCTATAATCTCACATACAACTCTAGGAATATACAATGTTGAAACTTTGAAAATGAAAAATGATTCTAATTCATGCAATCCATCTTTCCCAGAGTTGGATGGTGTATATATTGTTGAATTTGATAAAAAAATCCAAATAAAATCACAACCATTTTAAAAAGGGAGTCCAACATTCATTTATGTAGGGAATTACTATACTCTTTAAATCTCAGTAAACACCTTAGTCTTTATACACAAATATAATCTACACATACTCCATGTCCTCTTGGGACATCATCAAATCGTATGTCGACTGCATGAGACACAACATCTGATGGAGAAGACCATCCAGTGATGAGTATAATAATATCATGCAGGATATAACAAAAAATAATAAGAGTAAATCATCACAAGTATTCATGTCAATACAAAATATGTCAACCTTATAAGACACATATCTATAATAATCCCAGATATATTCTTATCTACATATGTGATTCAAAATGGTCTCGACCAATACTACCAACCACACGATACTACGCATGGATTCCAAAAAACACACATTTTTTGAGTAAACACCCCATTATCCATGATATCAAGGATTAATCATATCCAAGAGGTCATGATCATCAGACCACACCCATGATGTACACACTGGATCACTAAGGATCTTTCCATCTAGGTACTAGATCACTCATTGGGCCACTAGGGGACACCACAACCCTAATTTTTCAGGTTGATTGTCATGGGATTAGTTAACTATGCATTGTGGTTATGATGATACCACAAACGCTACCTAGGATTGGTAAAGGATTCTACCATGAGCCTTTATGGGGATACAATGAATTCTATCCACCATAGAACCCTTATAAGGGACCAAATATATTTTCCAGCATCATAATTACAGAATATACCCTCATAAGAAGGGACCAAGGAAACATTATTAGATTTATATGGTCTATTATAAAGGGATTAATGGCTCTAAATACTAATAGAGGGGGTATATGATGTGTAATAGGGGTACATGGGGTGTCTTGGTATCTCTTTTTCTTCCCATGGCTCACCATATCACATGTAAAATAAACCATCATAAAAAATATTGTCACAAAAGGGAACAAGATATGTTGTGGGATGGCCACTAATTGGTTTATTTCCTTCTTATGATCATGTACAACTGGTCATGCGCATTTATAGAGGTTGTTCCCATGTTCATGGCCATGTCTGAATATGGGGTCATGCCCATTTAATATATCTATGTTATTGTGTCTATCTATGTCAATTCCGATGTACTCCCAAAGTACACACTAGTCCTGAAGCATCTTGTCACATGGAATACGACATGTGTTGTAGGGTGTGTAATATTTAATTTTCAATATAAACCCTACACCCACTTCCATGGGTCTGACATATTGTGTATCTATGGATTACACACTATGTACGGTGAAATTTTCTAGAATATATGGATCTTTCATAGAAATTTTTCAATACCATAGTTCTTCATTAAATCAATGATACTCTTTGGAAATCATGGATCACTGTGGAATGACCCTCTCAATCACCACTCACTAGTTTCCACTTTTTACTCTTCTCGTAAATTGACTATCATCGCCTCACACCATCATCATTCATAAAATCTTGAAGAACATGGATGGACCGTCTAATATTACCCTCCTCCTATTATCCTCCTTCATCATTTCAAATTGTTCTAATCATTAATCCTGAACCACAACAATGTAATGGATCCATTGTGTTGAGGGACAGTTGCACAATGATAAAATACTATGATTCCATCGAAAGGAAGAGAAATAAAAATTCCCACAATGAACTGGTTAAAAAATGGGGAAGAAATCCAAGAAACACTAGGGAAGAACGATCCATAGACTTCTTTCGGCTGGTCACGATCTGTTTCCCTTAGAATTATGTTCTAATTAATTAAATAATATTATAATAAACTGTAAACTACATCATCCATAAATGTATTAATCATTTCTTATTTGTGGAATTGATATGTGTTCAAATGGGATATCATAATAGGATGGATACAAAAATTACAAAAACATCCTACATCTTGTTTGGATCAATTACATATGTTTAATGATCATACATTGTAGATTCTGGAAATATCCATGAACTCCATTGGTGTAGACGATCCCTACAGTATCAAAACAATCTTCTGATTTTTTTAACTTTATCTAACAATCAAAACCTACAAACTCTTATTCTTTTAAGGGTTTTCTAGATGAACCAAAAGAATTTAAAAAATATTTTTTTTATATAGGTTTCATAGGTTGTTTCCTCTAATTAAACAATTAAATATGTTATTTATTTATTTAATCATTTTTCAACACATTATGGTTCCCAATCTAATCACCTGACAAAATAATGTTTATGTAAAACCAATGTTAGAACACATGATTTAAAATCAATTAAATCTTTATATTTCCAATCCAAGACACTATTATAGAGTTATAAAACATTTTATGAAACACAGATGTCACGACCCATCCCCCGAGGCCCGTGCTGTGACTACCCCAAGCCCGCCTTCCATAGGCTAGGGGCTACCAGCTATCACCAAAGGCATAAATCCCTAAACTGAGAAGGCATTTCCTTTATAACTGAAAACACACCCAATAGAGTACACATCTGAATACCATACACTATGAAAAACTGTATTAGAAGAGAGTGCTAAAAAGTAAAGTGGCCAAAAATACAAGCCCAACTGTAAAGTACAAGTACCACTAAAAAGTGTAAAACAACTGAAAGGTGAAAATCAGCTCTTGGATCATCCACCACTGATACTACCTGATGGGTATGTACAGATAGCCTCCTCAACACTCCACGTCCGTCTGTCTGCACCGGGTACCGACTCGTCATGAGGTCCACCTCCGGGTACCGTCCAATCCTTGTACACTCAGCCTTGGTCAGCGATGTATGTCGTCTACATACAACAAAACGAGGTGTATTCATATCCCGTGTAAGTGTGAGTATAAAAAAACTCAGTAGGGACCCCGAGACCCTCAAGGTCACACAAAATCCAACAAGGATAAACCACATGATGTGAAATCAATAGATAACCCCACTTAGATATATGCCCATACATATACATAAGTTATCTAGGAATCCATCTCAATCATGAGGAAAACACAAAGTTATTGAATCAGCCCACAGAGGTATACAACCTTTGAAGAGAGATAGAGATGATCAGATGTAGCCATTGAATCATCAATTCAGTCGAACCCACACAGGATCCAGGAATAGAAATTAGAACTGTCAAACTCACACAAGATCTTGGAACAGTTATTCTATCGAACCCAAATAGGATCCAGGAACAGAAGTCAAAATCTGTAGAACCCACACAAGATCTAGGAATAGTAGTCAAAGCTATCGATCCTGTAAAAGATCTAGGAGTAGTCCTCAGTGTTTTTGAACCCACACAGGATCCAGGAATAGTAGTCAGTGTGGTCGAACCCACACAGGATCCAGGAACAGTCTTCAGTGCACATCCAGCCACATGCTTTCGCATAAAGAATGCTTGATTCCGGGAGGGTCTTCTACTCAAGTCGAGTGTCGATACATTAACTGCCATGATGTCCTAGGAATAAGTATCTCAAAGGGCCACCATGTCGTAGGGGTCTCAACCCAATAGAAGGCGCATCAATCAGACGTCCGGTCTATGAGTTATTAGCCTTTTAGTCCTGGGGGCGCAGTTGGATTCGTGTACAATCCAACCTGACCATATGTCAACTAAACCCCAAACTTTAGTGGGGTATGATCAACTGGACAGTTACACTCCATGATTTCCAGCGCTGCTGACGAATTTTCAAATGGATGTCCGGTGCCAAATATATGGCCCAAAAAAGTAAAGGGTCGGTAGTGGGCCCGGGTCTGGTCCAACCTAGGGTCTGGGCCGACCCATTGGGCGGGCCAGCCTGTTAGGTTTGGCCCGGGATGCTGGGCCTAGCCCAGCAGGCTGTAAGGGCGGTTCGGCCCGGGCTCGGGGCCAGTTCGGCCCAAAGCATTGTGAAGTCGTAGCTCAGCGCGACTCGACCTAGAGGGCGCGACATGGCCAGTTCGGCCAGTGCTCCATGAGGGGGACCATGGACAAGTTTTTAATGTCGGGAATCCGAGAGGGGGAAAGGTAGGGTGTGGCCCTACGGGCTGCACGGCGGCCAGTTCGGGCAGGCGCGACTAGCGTTGGTCGGTGTGGTTCGGGTAGGGCATGGCCAGGCGGGCCGGTTCGGGCGGCCGGGTAGGGTGCGGCCAGGTGGGCCGGCGGGTGGCCAGTTCGGGTGCAGCTAGGCGGGCTAGTGACTGGGAGGCCTGTGTCGAGGCGGTTCGGTGGCCAGGCGGGCAGCCGGGCAGCTGTGAGGCTCGTGGCGGCCAAGAGCCTGGGGCGCAGACTGGCGATAGTGTGGCTAGTGTGGCTCGGTCGGAGGAGCGCGGTTCAGCCCAGTGCACCGGAGTGCCACTGGGGCGGTGAGGCTCGCAGAGGCGACAGGTAGAGTGACCTTTGGAATCATCGCCTATGTCAGCTCTTTGCTGATCTCCATGCCGAAAGTTCAATATAAAAAAGATCAGTAGAGGGGTCATGCCATATTGGTTTGGCCCACCCCTCCACTTTTAGGGTGGAATCAATTGGTTCATCAAGAAGTATGATGTACAACAATTATTTTAGAACCACACAAAGAATTCCTTCTATCCGAAGGAGAGAAAGAGAAATGGAATAAAACACAAAAGTAAACCCCCTACTTTTGTTCATCCTTCGTCGATGGAGTTGTGAAAAGTAGATGAAGAAGTTCTTCATTCATCGCATCTACCAGTCACTTCAAATCCCAAGCTGCATCGGCTCATGGAAGACGCTCCACATCGATAGGTGTCTGAGGAAGATGTTCAAAGAGGATTAGCGTTTTTCGTCGGTGGACCGTTCTACATTCTTTGTTGGGATATTTTCTACGTAGCTCTCATCTTCCCAAGCTCCACCAAAAGAAAAAATGCCAATAAAAATAAATATGTCCCCCATAAATAATATATTTTCTATTATTTTATAATTTTGGATTTAAAATTCAAAATGGAGTATTAATCAATTGGCCCTGCCCAATTAATGTGGAGGATTAGGGAAAGTAGGCACAAATTAATTAAAGGGGATTTGAAGAGGCTCCCCTATATTAATTTGGAGCTTGAGAGTTTCTCCATGTTAATGGGGAGTTTCAATGGGTTAAAAGCCCGGTTTTCCCCACCGTAATTAACATGAAGAGAAGGTTGGGTTTTGGTGGGACCCACCGACATAACCTCTCATGGGAGGTTAAGGTGTGGTGGTCCCACCTCCAACTTCCATGGGGAGGTTTTAACCACCAAACACTCACATGGTAGAAAAAATAAAATAATGTGTCACTCACTTTATTTTTTTATTATTTTTTTCCATGAGAACTCAAAAACAAACTTTTATTTTTGACCAACTATAGTCAAGGTGAAAGTCTTATCAAGAGAATACTGGTGCTTCGAGTTCAATGGTGCCCTCAGATTTCAATTCCGAGCACCGGTTCAAAAGTTATAGAAACTTGCTTGTACTTTTACTGAACGTAATTGAACAAAACATCAGAAATTTATTTCGGGCACACCGGGCCTCGGAATAAAGCGCCGTCAATTTTCACGGACTCGTTAAATTCCCATGTATTTAAGAACAAATTTTCCACAGAAATTTTGTGTATTTACATTCTCCCCACATCAGGGATTTGTGTCCCCAGAAGCTACATCTCAAACTAAGGGAAAAAATGGGGGTACTGAGCACGCATCTAAGCCTTCCTCTCCCTTGCGCTCTCCTGGAGGTTCTCGTGCTTCCAAAAAATGTGCACCATAGGTATGGATTGTCCATGAAGGACCCGCTCCTATCGATCCTCAATCTCCTCTGGAACCTCTGTAAAAGTCACCCCATCATCAACGTCCAACTCCCCATGTTCAATGACGTGAGAAGGATCATTTATGTATCTCCTCACCTGGGATACATGGAAGACGTTGTGCACCTGGTGAAACTGAGGTGGAAGAGGTAGGCGGTAAGCCACCTCGCCTACTCTACCGAGGACCTGTAAAGGTCCAATGAAACACGGAGATAACTTGCAGCCTCATCCAAATCTCTATAAACCTCATCGGGGTGAGACCCATAGAATGATGTGGTCACCATCCTCAAACTCCATAGGTCTCCGTCTCCAATCAGCATATGACTTCTACATACTCTATGCAGTCTTCATCTTCTCCTAGATGATCTACATCTTCTTTGTGGTAGACCGTACCATATCTGGTCCCACCAGTGCTGTAATGACCCAATGTTTTTCAATGGAAATTTCCTTATTATAATTATGTAATAAAATAACATGAAAACAAAAAATAATAAACTAATATGTTCTAAGTGACATTTAAACATAATTTTGTCACTTCTGTGTTTGGAATTTTGAAAATTTGATATACAGGGTTGTGTTCAAGATGATTTTTGGAGTCTAACAAAACAAAAATAATTTTTGGTGAATAGTAACCTATCCTTATGAATAGTAACATACCCTTATGAATAGTGATATAACATTATAAATAGTAACCTTAACTATAATATTATAAAATTAATATTCATGTGAATGTATGATGTACCTATATTTTAGAATAAATTAATGAATGTTTTAAAACAGCTTTAGTAATAAACTATGATTTTAATTAAATATTAAACTAATCATATTTAGAAATTTATTTTTGAAAAATGGAATTCATTTTTGGATTATACACGTCGAAAAATGGTTGGGGTAAATTTTTGGGACTTTTCTGAAATACTTGAATTTTTGATGAATTGTGAAATACCATAATTTACAAAAATAAGCTATATAATCTAATTATAGAGTAATGTGTGATGTTATACTGATATAAGCTCTCTTGGTTTGGGATCACATGATTTTTTACTATTATTGGTCATTGAAGACTCATTATTCCTTGTCTAGGGGAAATTAATAAACCAATGAATTTTATATTAAGGATACCCCTCTCCACTCCACTATAAAAACCACCCTTCACACCCTCATTTCCTCAAACCACATAAGCTCCAAGCCTTCTCTAAACTCTTCCCAAAAATCTTCCCTAGCCCCTGTCCCACTTTCAAGAGCTACTGGTCCCATCAGAAGACAAAGCATAGCTTTCTTAAGGAGAATCTCAAGAGGGGGATTTAAGAGGTAATTTCTCTCCCTCTTCTCTTGTAATTTTTTTTCTAGTTCAAGTTCATTTCCTGATCTCTCCCCAAAAATATTCATCCATATGGTATTGTAACTCCAGTATTATACATATAATAGAATTTTATGATGCTAATGGGATATTATATCATCCAACCCCTTTCCCTCTCCCTTTTATTTTATTAAGGAGAACGTTGTTCGGGAGGTGTTAATTAATCTCCTTAAAAAACGACATGTTTTGTTCATCCATTTATATGATAAGATCTGGTCATGAAGCCATTTTTATGGTTTAACCAGAATTATTTATATGTTTTATTCTCTATTAAACGTTCTAGAACTAACTTATGACCATATTGCTAGTGATAAAATAAAACAAGTTCATTATGATAATAAATCGCTCAAATTAATCCAAACAACCATCATTTAATTATTATCTACTGTTACATCCACTTAGATATAATATGATTCATTATAAGTTCATTAAAACTCCTGTAATATCATTAATAACATGTAATATCATTTCTTGATGTTTACCCATGTTCTACCCGATCTTCAATTTAAGAATACTAGTGAACCACTCAAGAAAACCCTAAAAACAAACATTCTCGAACAATGTTTTCAAACTCTATAACTCATCCAAAGGCACATAAAATCACTTAATGAAACCATAATGAACCATATTAATGGACACAAGGTTATTTATCTCTAATTAATTAATATAATTTCATTATACAAGACATTAATGAGAAGGAAGCATTCAGATACAAGGTTTGGGGAAATTCTGGAACCCAACTTTCATCCTTCGTGTTATTCCTCTTTAACTACAATTTTTATATGGTTACTCCTTAAAGATAATTTATTCATAAATTTATTTCCCTTTTTGTGATATAAATTTTTTTCCTAGGTTTTTATTTCAAATAAAAAATATTCCAAATGAACTATTCTTTTAAGAACACACCTTTTACTTCTCACTCAAAGTGGACATTTCTGGTAACATGTATGGTATTCCATCTTTCTTTTAGGAACCCAAATTTTTCGAATGTGTTATTATGAAATGTAACCCATTAAATTCCATGGGTTAGTTATGTTTGCTTTTGATATATTTTCCATTTGGCTAGCATGATAATGATAATGTTATTATGTGACGGTTACACCCGGAATTATATAGCGCAATATGAATGTTTCATAGTGACAGGTGTGCCAGAAATTATACAGCACTCCAATGGACTGGTTAATGTGATGAATCTCATGAGTAAATTTGAAATGATGTGTGAACAAGATTCTAGAAAGGTTCACAAGTATCTGTGTTAGTTAACCACTACGACATGATGTTTCATTTTTAAGCATCGCCACATTTCAAGTCTTTTATTTATGCTCCTCTAATGTTCATGATCTTTTGCTTATGTAATTATTATGCTCACCCCATGGTATATTCCTCTTATCTATACTCTTATTAGGATTTTATCTCACAACTTTTGATGTATATCCTCAGGTGGCTACATGTACTAAGGGGAGGACAAGTTCCAATAAGAAGCTAGAGAGGAAGAAATTAAATAATTGTTTATGCTTGATGTTGTAATTGTTATGTACGATCATATTTTTCCCATGAAAATGATTCTTTGGATACTCTATGTGTAATAAAATTATATTTTTTATCTTGAAAATGATATAATGGTAATGTAAGAAAATACAGGGTCACTATATTTGGTATTAGAGGAATGGTTTAGCTAATTTTGGAATTAGGATTAGTTAACCCTAGTGAAAACCTATAACATGGGACTAAGTAAAAATATTCACACAAGAATATTTACATAGGGATCCCATAAGTTATGTTTTTGGTACAAATTGTTTAAATGAATATGTTATTCATTACTTCTTTACTTGTGTTTTGTTCTAACCCTTTTCTATTTTAGAAAATGGTGGGATCCAGGAGAAATCATGCCATCAACTCATTCGAGGGCCAATGCAATGATTTCCCGAATGACATCCCCAATGATTTGGGAGGTGGAGTTCAAAACATCATGGAAATTATTACCCAATTATCTCAGGTTATGAACAATATCCATAATATTGAGGAAATTCCGCCTTCACCAAAGAGGGAGTAACTGGCTGTCGAATGTTTTATACGGAAACGATCACTGACGTTTAGTGGATCTTCTCATACAGTAGTTGTGGAACAATGGGTCAACTCCATGGAGAAGATCTTTTCTGTGCTTCACTATTTTGAGACAGAGAAGTTGACTCTGTTTGTTTGTCATCTAGATGGAAAATCCGATCAATGGTGGGATTTGATTAAGAAAAACATGCCAAGGGAGGAAATTTAAGAGATGGAAAAGTGAAAATTTTAAGATAATGTTTCTTAATATGTATTTCCCATGAAATATTCGTACGAAGATAGAGAGAGAATTCCTAGAGCTCCCAAAAAATAAGGAGAATCTGTCACAATCTATGAAGCGAATTTCACAAGGCATTCAAGGTACGCTTCAGGTTTTGTTATCAACACTGATAGAAAAATTGATAGATTCTTTAGTGGATTAAAACCACACCTTTGAAAGACTCTAGGAATTCGAGACTTTCTGAGTTATGAAGAATTTGTTCAATGTGGCCTCAAAGTAGGGATGGAGTTTGGAGAATGGTCCCATGGCTGTGGGAATAAGAAATGAGAGAAGGAGTTTCAATCTGGAGGATCTAATGAAAAAGTGGGAAGAAAACTCAACGACCCACATGCCAAAAATGAGGGAAGGTGCACCATAGGAACCGCCTCAAAGGGACGAGGAAGTGCTTCAAGTGTGGGAAAGAACGACACCATTCTCAAGAGTGTCGAAAAGACACAAAAAGGAAGGATAATGTGTTGGAAGAAAGGAGATAACCACCCATGGTTCAATCTACAACTATATGGAGCTAGGGAAATATGCAAGCCAGTGCACTAAACATCGAGTTCTTGAGGGTAATCATTGTCAGCAACCACCAAATCCCAAGGAACAAGGTAAGGCTTATTCCATCACTACTATAGAGGTGGATCATGATAATAAAGTAGTACAAGGTACACTTCCTATTCACTCAGGAATGGAAAAATTATTATTTGATTTTGGTTCTACGTATTCATTTATATCTTGAAAGTTTTCTAGATCTATAGAATCGAAGCCCCAAAACATTGAAGTAGATATATCTGTAAAAACACCAAGTGGTGCAATCATTTCAACCCACGTGTTTCACTCTTCTCTTATTGGATTATGTAGGAAAATTCTTCCAGAAAATCTCGTAATACTTCCCTTTGTGGAATTCAATGCAATAATGGGAATGCATTGGCTCTCATTATATAGAGCACATATCAACTATCAGGAAAAAGAATTATCTTTTCATATTCCAAACCAACCCATGATCCTCTTCAAATTAAAAGAATATCTTGATTCTCCTTTGAAAAATCCTTCAATGGTGAGGGTGTTGATTCCCTATGAAGAAGCATACCACACCCAAATGGTTGAGTCGAAGGCAAGTTCCAACCATAAGGAAATGAAAATCGTGAGGGAATATAGTGATGTATTTCCCTAATATTTACCCAGAATTCCCCCGGATCATGGGGTAGAGTTATCAATTGAACTCATACCTGGAGATACTCCTATCTCAAAGTGTCCCTATAGGATGGCTCCAATCAAAGTGGAGGAGTTAAAGAAGAAGCTGTAAGAGCATCTGGACAAAGGGTTCATATGCCCTAGTGCATCACCTTGGAGTGCGCCAATGCTCTTTGTGAAGAAGAAGGATGGAACAATGCGGTTTTGTATCGATTATGAAGAACTAAACAAGATCACCATAGTGAACAAGAATCCTCTCCCAAGGATTAATGACTTGTTTGACCAGTTAAGCCGAGATCTATACTTTTCAAAGGTGGATCTTCGTTCTGGATATCATCAAGTAAAGGTGAAGAAGGAAGATATTCAGGAGACTGCCTTCCAAACATGGTATGGGAACTATGAGTTTTTGGTGATGCCCTTCGGACGTACTAATTCCACTGAAATCTTCATGGATTTTATGAATATAGTCTTCAGACGTTACCTTGGAAAATTTTTGGTAGTGTTTTTTGATGATATTAGCATCTACTACATGAGGAAAGAGGAACATGAAGAACATCTAATACTTGTGTTGGAAAATTGGGAAAGGAGAAGTTCTACGCCACGTTCCGAAAGTGTGACTTTTGGATGAATCAAATCACATTATTTGGACATGTGATTACAAGTGATGAAATTTCTATGGATCCTTCAAAAACTAAGGCAATTAAGGAATGGCCCATGCCCTCTAGTGTCAAAGAAATCTGTAGTTTTCATGGATTATCTGGGTATTACTGATGTTTTGTGAGAAACATCTAATAATTGTCATTCCCACTAAATAAGTTAACACGGAATAGGTTAAAGTATTTCTGGACGAAAGAATGTGAGGGAAGCTTCAAGGAGATAAAGAGAAGGCTGATCACTGCACCTGTACTCACACTATTGAAAAGTGGTGAAAGTTTTGTGATATACAGTGATGCTTAAAAGAACGTCTTGGGTTGCATACTCATGGAAAATGATAATGTGATAGCCTATGCCTCAACACAGTTGAAGATCCATGAGCAGAACTACTCGACGCCTGATCTAGAGCTGGCATCATTGATTTTTTCCTTGAAAATCGGGCGGCACTACCTTTATGGTGAGAAGTCTGACATATACACTGACCATTATAGCCTACAGTATATATTCACACAAAAGGATCTCAACATGCATAAAAGTTGATGGTTAGAGCTAACCTAGGATTATGATTTCTCTATTCACTATCATCCTAGAGAGGCAAACAAGGCAGCTGATGCTCTAAGAAGAAAAGAACCTGCTACTCTATCCATGCTGTGGATTGAGAAAGACCATATCTTCTTGGATATAAAAATAATGGATTTGGAAATCAGAAGGGAAGGGGATACATCCTACCTTGCCCAAATGATTTTGCAACCATCCATCCAGGAGACGATTAAGTAAGCACAAATGGATGATGTGGAGATACAAAATAGGGTAAATGCAGTAAAGGAAGGGAATCTACCGGAGTTCCAAATCGATGATGATGGTGTGATTCGGTTTGGAACGTGGATTTGTGTGCCTTCATCACCTTGGATAAAGAAGGGGATATTGGATAATGCACATATCTCCATATTCTCTATCCAACTTGGGAGTACCAAAATGTACCGTGATCTTCGAGAACACTTCTTGGGGATAACATGAAGAAGGAGATTGCAGAATATATATCAATATGCTTGGTATGTCAGCAAGTTAAATATGAGAAACAAAAGTAAAAAGGTATGATGCAGCCATTGCCTATACCCATGTAGAAATGGGAAAATTTTACTATGTACTTTTTCACGGGTCTCCCGAAGACATCAAAGGGAAATAAGGCGATATGTGGTGTGGTTTAATGACTCACAAATACTTCCCATTTTATCGCTATTTGGGAAGATATCTCACTTGAAAAACTTGCAAAGATATATTTTAAGGAAGTTGTGAGACAGCATGGAGTTCCACTCTGGATTGTCTATGACCGTGATCCACGGTTCACATCAAAATTATGTAGTAGTCTTCAATATGCTTTGAGTACTGAATTAAATTTCAGCATGACCTATCACCCCCAAAATGATGGCCAATCTGAAAGGACTATTTAGACACTTGAAGATATTCTAAGAGCCTGATCTCTCGAATTCAAAGGTGGTTGGGATCATCATCTCCCATTGGATGAGTTATCATACAACAATAGCTTCCACTCAAGTATTCAGATGGCTCCATATAAAGCTCTGTATGGAAAGAGATATAGAACTCCAACCTGTTGGGATGATGTTGGAGCAAGGAAGCTCCTTGGACCCGATCTTGTTCAAGATATGACAGAGAAGGATCAAGTCATCCAAAAACACATCAATGCTTCTCAAAGTCGGAAAAAGAGATATGCTAACAACTATCGAAGAGACATGGAGTTCGACATTGTAGATAAAGTCTTCCTTTGAATATCTCCATGGAAGAGAGTCATGTGATTTGGGAAAAATGGAAGCTAAGCCCAAGGTATATTGGATCCTTTGAGATCCTTGGCCATATAGTTGATGTGGCCTATCGGCATGAAATTCCACCAAATATGGCTCAAGTTCATAATGTGTTTCATGTATCACTACTAAAGAAGTAGATACCAGACCACTCACAAGTACTAAACTCAGAGGTGGTGCTTCTGGAAGATGATCTCTCTTATGAGGAGTAGCCAGTAAAGATTCTGGTTTGGAGAGATATGGTTCTATGAAAAAATACAACCCATATTCTCAAATGGTTGTCGAGGAACCAAATGTTTGAGGATGCAACTTGGGAACCAGAATAGGCAATGAAGGATAAACACCCTCACCATTCTGTGTAAAGTGAAATTTCGGGGGCAAAATTTCTTAAAGGAGGAAGAATGTAATGACCTAAAGTTCATCAATATAAATTCACTTCTTATAATTATGTCATAAAATAACATGAAAACACAACATAATGAACCACTATGTGTTAAGTGACCTTTAAACATAATTTTTTCACTTCTGTGTTTGGAATTTTGAAAATCTTACATACATGGTTGTGTTCAAGATGATTTCTGGAGTCCAAAAAAATAGACATAATTTTTCATAAATAGTAACCTACCCTCATTAATAGTAACATAACCTTATGAATAGTACAATACGCTAATGAATTGTATCCTTACCTGTGATAGTATAAAAATAATATTCATGCGAAAGTATGATGTACCGATATTTTAAAATAAGTAAATGAACGTTTTAAAACTATTTTTTCAGTAATAAACCATGATTTTAATTGAATATTAAATTAATCATATTCTGAAAATTATTTTTGAAAAATGGACTTCATTTTTTGATTTTACACGTTGAAAAATGGGTGGGGTAATTTTTTTGGATTATTCTGAAATACATGAATTGTTTATGAATACTGAAATTCCATAATTTACAAAAATAAGCTAAATAAGATAATTAAAAAGTCATGTGTTGTTATGATGATGTAAGACCACTTAGTTGAGGATCACATGATAAAATTACTATTCATGGTCATTGAAGACTCACTATTCCTTGTATTAGGGGAAATTAATATACTAATGAATTTTATATTAAAGAAACCCCTCTCCCTCCACTATAAAATCCTCCTTTCACACCCTCATTTCCTTACACCTCCCAATCTCCAAGACTTCTCTAAATTCTTCCCAAAAATCATCCCTAGCCCCTATCCCACGTTCAAGAGATAATGGTCTCATCAAAATTCCATGCTCAGCTTCATTAATGAGAATCTCAAGAGGAGGATTTAAGAGGTAATTTCTCTCCCTCTTCTCCTTTAATTTCCTTTCATGTTCAAGTTCATTTCTTGATCTATCCCATACTATCTTTATTCAAATGGTATTTTAACTCCACTATTATGCATATAATATAATTTTATGATACTAATGGTAAATTATATCATCCGACCCTTTTCCCTCTTCCTTTTATTTTATTAAGGAGAACGTTGTTCGTGAGGTGTTAATTTATCACCTTTAAGAACAACATGTTTTCTTTTTTCCATTTATACCTTTAGATCTGGTCATGAAACCATTTTTATGTTTGAAAAATAATTTTTTATATGTATTATTCCCAGTTTAATGTTCTGGAACTAGCTTATGACCATATATCTAGTGATAAAATAAAACAAGTTCATTATGATCGAAAAATCGCTCAAATTAACCCAAACAACCATCATTTAATTCTTATCTAAGGATACATCGAAAAAGATATAACATGATTCATTATAATATCATTAAAAATCCTGTAATATCATTAATAACATGTAATATCAGTTCTTGATGTTTATTTATTTTCTACCCAAACTTCAATTTAATAATACAAGTGAACCACTCAAGAAAACCATTAAATCAAACATTCTTGAACAATGTTTTAAAACTCTAAAACTCATCCAAAGGCACTTAAAATCACATAATGAAACCATAATGAACCATATTAATGTACACAAGTTTCTGGATTTCTAATTAATGAATATAATGTCATTATACACGACATTAAAGAGAAGGAAGGTTTCAGATACAAGTTAAGGGGAAATTCTTGAACCCAACATTCATCCTTCGGGTTCTTCCTCTTTCACTAAAATTTTTATATGGTTACTACTTAAATATTATTTATTTCATAATTTTCTTTCCTTTCCTGGGATATAAAGGTTTGTCCCTATTTTGTATTTCAAACAAAATGTTTTCCAAAAGAACACTTCTTTTAAGAACACACCTTTTACTTCTCACTCAAAGTGGACGGTTCTTGTAACATGTATGCTATTCCCTCTTTCTTTTGGAAACCCTAATTTTATGAATGTGTTCTTATGAAATTTAACCCATTACATTCCATGGGTTAGTTATGTTCACTTTTGATATATTTTCCATTTTTAAGGCATGATAATGATAATGTTATGATGTGACAGGAGCACCCGGAATTATATAGCTAAATATGAATGTTTCAAAGTGATGGGTGCTCCAGGAATTATACAGCGCTCCAATGCACTAGGAAAAGTGATGAATCTCATGAGTAAATGAGAAATGATGTGTGAACAACATGTTAGATTTGTTCACAAGTATGTTTGGTAGTTAACCTGTAAGACATGATGGTTCATTTTTATGCACTGCCACATTTCAAGCGTTTTATTTATGCTCCTCTCCTGTTCATGATATTTTGCCTATTTCATGATTATGCTCACCCCATGATATATTCTTCTTATCTATCCATTTACTAGGATTTTATCTCACCCTTTTTGATGTATATCCTCAGGTGGTTACATGTACTAAGGAGGGGACACGATCCAATAATAAGCTACAGAGAAGTAATTAAATAAATGTTTATGATTGATGTTAAAATTGTTATGTACCGTCCTAGTTTTCCATAGACAGTCAACCTTTAGATCCTCTATGTGTAATACTATTATGTTTTTTTATCTTTAAAATGATGTAATAGTAAAGTATGAAATGGCAGAGTCCCTATATGTGCTGACTCCCCTGGGTCTGTCCAACACAAGGGTGATTTGCAAGGTCGCTCGTATAACACCTCGAAAGGTTCCATCCCAATGATGGAGGGATAGATTTTGTGGTATGGTAACTCCACCAAAGTTAAGTGATCCTCCCATCTCCGACTGCAGTCGAGGACAAAACCATGCAACATGTCCTCAAGGGTACGAATGGTCTGCTCAGTCTAACCATCCGTCTAAGGATGGAAGGCGGTGCTCAGACGAAGCTTCATCCCGAAAGCCTCCTACAACCCCTTCCATAGCCGATAAGTAAACCGTGCATCACGATCAGAGAATATAGAAGAATTTAATCCATGTAGACACACAATCACTTGTACATAGAGATGTTCCAAGCTCTCTACTGAACCCTACTCTCTGATTGTTAGGAAGCGGGCTGACTTGATGAGTCGGTCAACGATCACCGAAATTGAGTCATGACCCATAGATATACATGGATGTCCTATCATGAAGTCCATGGATATCCCCTGCCACTTCCACTCTGGAACCTCGAAATACTGAACCAAGTCTCTTGGTACCTGGTGCTCCACCTTCACTTTCTGAAAATTGAGGCATCGAGAGAAAACTCTACTACTGCCTTCTTCATACCTAGCCACCAGTACTATCGTCGAAGGTCCTGGTACATCGTCACCACTCCTGGATGTAACACTAGTGGGGATGTGTGGAACTCCCTCAACACTTCCTTTTGAAGTGACACTGGCACCAGAGTATGTCCTCGGAAGAGGATGACGTGATCGCCACCTTTAGAAAATCCATCAGGTTCCTGCCCTTTGGATATCTGAGCACATCGTGTCACGCAGTCAGCATCACCACGTTGTGCCTCCATAACTCACTAAAGAGGTTAGGGAGTTTCTGTAAGAGATTGAGGAAAGGTTGCTCTGTCTCGGTCCAGAATGTATATCTATAAATCAACCAGCTGCTCTGTTGCCTCTCCTAGCAGCTGTATACCAGATCTCCGACTGAGTACATCTACTACAATGTTCCCCATCCCAGGAGTATAGACTATCTCAAAGTCATAGTCCTATAGGAACTCAAGACAACGTCATTTTCTCACGTTCAGGTCCTTATGAGAGAAGATATACTTGAGACTCTAGTGGTCAGAGTAGACTGTGAAATTCTCTCCCATCAGATAGTGCCGCCACATATTCAAGGAAAAGACCACTGATGCTGACTCTAGGTCATGTGTGGCATAGTTTTTCTCATGTTTCCTCAGCTGATGAGAACCATAAGAGATACCCACTCACTCTAGCATCAGGAAACACCTATGTATGGTCCCTGATGCGTCATAGTATACTACGCACCCTACGCCCTCCTTTGGAAGCCTCAAGATGGGGGCACTAGTTAGCCTCTACCTCACCTCTTGAAAGCTCTATTGTCATCTCTCTGACCATACGAAGTGTTTCCCCTTCTTTGTCATGTATGATAGTGGTGTTGAAACTCTGGAGAAGTTTGGTACGAACCTCTGATAATATCCAGCCAAACCCAGGAAACTCTGATCCTCCGTCACACTTCTGGGGGGCTCCAAAGCTAGTACCACCTCAATCTTCGCTGTATCTACTGCAACTCTAGCCTCCAAGATGACATGTCCCAAAAAGTGAACATCTCGGATCCATAACTGACTCTTCGATATCATTATATAATGTTGGTGCTCTCGGAGTATGTTTAGTACTACCTACAAATGGTAGGCATGCTCCTCCTCAATAGTCGAGTAGATAAGAATGACGTTGATGAAGACTACGACAAATCGGTCAAGGTATGGCTGTAAGATTCTTTTCATTAGTACCATGAACACTAATGGTGTGTTGGTTACACTGAAAGGCATAACCAGAAACTCTTAGTGTCCGTACTGACATTTGAAGGCCATATTCTGCACATCCTCATCTTGAACTCTGAGCTGGTGATAGCATGATCCGAGGTCTATCATTGGGAACCACCGTGCTCCCTTCAGCTGATCATAAAGGTCTTCAATCATTGAGAGTGGGTACTTGTTCTACATGGTCAACTGGTTCAGGTGACCATAGTCGACATACATCCTCAAGCTTCCATCGGCCTTCTTGGCGAAAAAATCAAGGCTACCTAGGGAGAAACACTTGGCCAGATGAATCCCTTGTCCTACAAGTCCTCCACCTCTACCCGAAGCTCACAAAGATCAGTAGGAGCCATCTGATATGCTAGCATAGATAATAGTGTCGTCCCCAGGTACATGTCAATGTAAAAGTCCACCTCTCTGTGGGGAGGTAGACCTAGGACATCATTAGAGAAAACATCTGCATACTAGTCCACCTCTACAGGATATGTTGGACTCTCCACATCAACTGCTCCGATGGTAAGGTAGGCCAACTGATGAGTGATCAGCTGCACCCTCCTTTGATTAAGTCTGTCTTTCACTACAAAGGCTCTCTTCTTTCTAGTGAAGGTGATCCTGGTCTCATCCGTGCGGACACACTGCACTTTGCAGCTAATACACTCGATCTGAGCATGGACTGTAGATAACTAGTCCATACCCAAGATGATGTCATAAGGCCTCAATACCGATACGAGGAGATCCCAATTGAAGCTCTTTCCACCTAGAGTGATCTCACACTATTGACAACAGTGTGTGATCATCGAGTCTTCTCTCGTAGGAGTATCTAGCTGTAATGATCGAGCCAACGTCTCCGTCAGAATCTACGAGATCTGAACGAGGGTGGTGGAAATGAAAGAGTGAATGACACCTGTGTCTATAAAAACTACAGCCAAGGTGGCGTAGACACAGATCATAACACGATTCATCTCGGAAGCACCATGATTGTAAGCCTTAGCTTTCTAGAGCTGAGCTCTTTCTTGTACACCTGATCCCTGCGGTCGGGGTGGACCTCCTGTTGGTGGTGGTGGTTACACCTTATAACATTGTCCACCACCACCAGTATGACCAGCTCTTCTACAACGTCTATATGCGCCCTACGGATTGCCTTGATCGATCCTCTACCTCTTCATGGGAGGCCCCTCAACTATCTGCTGATCATTCGTACGACGGGTCGGATAGTCACGAGCCATGTGACCCGACCCGCCGCATGTGAAACACTTCTTATTCCTCTAATGACTGACTCTGTCTCATGTGCCTCGCACAACCGAACCTGAGTCCTGAGGTCTTACACCGGATGGTCATTTCCACTTGGACCTCTATGCAATCTATCTACTGCCAGCTGCAGAAGACTCTGCTACGTGACGCCTGATGGTGGGTCTCGCTGATGGTGACTGCTCAGCAAGTAAACTCTCCAGTAAGAGGGATCAGTCCAACACCCCGCCAGCGTCGGGATGCTGGGGGAGATCATTGAATCCCTGATCTCTCGCCTAAGCCCCTGATCAATGGTATGGGCCCTAAATATTGGGTCCCACACCATATCTGTGGAGTAGCGCGAGAGGTCGTTGAACCTCACTGAGTACAATTCCACCATCATACTACCCTACTGTAGATGAAGTAGCCCTTGAATCTGCACAGTATGTCGGGTGGCTGGGATAGGCTTCACCCAAAATAGGCTCTCGAATTCTGCCTAGAGAAGTGTCTCCCCGTTATGTCCCTAGATCATCAGGATCCACCATCTGACTGCTTCTTCCTGAAGGAGACTCGTGGGAAGGATCACCATATTGTCTGCTAGTGTCCCTACCAGTCTGAAGTCTCTCAGCACAGCCTCCAGCCAATCCTCTGCTTCCTACGGGTCTATCTCGCCCATGTACCTGGGTGGCCTCTAGGGCTGGAACTCGTGCAATGTGATCAGGTGTCATTCACTCTCTGCTAGTAGGGCTGGTGGCATCGGTGGCCCAACGGGTAGTGGTACCCCTGGTGCCTCCGCTGTGATAGGGCCCTGCATCGAGGCATTATATCTCGGTGGGATTCCATCTCGTACAAAGCCCGGAACCCTGTCCGGCTATCCACATGGGGACATCATGAAAAGAAACAGGTGTGGCATAGTAAATAAGTTATACCTCATGAGCTGAATCAAAGAGATCACTAAGAAAACTCTTGAAACACACACCCAATCAGTGATTTCGTGCACTGAGTTAGAAGTCAGAAGTTAGGGTCCTGGTGTATGGATACTTCGGCTGCTGCACTAACACTGGAAACCCTGAAATGAAAACCACACTCAGTACCCATAGCACTATTGATTCACAGAAAGGATTAGATTCCTATGTTCTGTAGTAGAACCGACTCCTCTAATACCAATTTTTCATGACCCGTCCCCTGAGGCCCGTGCTATGACTACCCCAAACCTGCCTTCCATAGAGCAGGGGCTGGCGACTAGAAACAAAGGCATAAATACCTAAACTGGGAAGACATTGCCTTTATAACTGAAAACACACACAATGGAGTACACAGCTGAATACAATACACTAATAAAAATTGTATATCAAGAGATTGATAAAAAGTGAAGGGGCCAGAAATACAAGCCCAAATATAATGTACAAGTAAAAATGAAAAGGGAAAAACAACTGAAAGGTGAAAAGAAGCTCCTAGATCATTCCCCACGGATCCTACCTGAAGGGTAGGTACAGATCTCCTCCTTAGCACTCTACGTCCATCAGTCACCACAGGGTACCGATTCGTCATGAGGTCCACCTCCGGGTACCATCCAGTCCTTGTACACTCACCCTTGTTCAGCGTTTTCCATTGTCTGCATCCAACACAACGAGGTGCGGGCATAACCCATGTAGGTGTGAGTTTAACGACACTCATTAGGGACCTCGAGAACCTCAAGGTCTCACAAAATACAGAAAGGATAAACCACAAGGTATGAAATCAATAGATAACCCCACATAGGTATATTCCAATATATATACCTAAGTTATATAGTAATAAATCTCAATCATGAGTAAAACACAAAGTTACTGACTTATCTCACATAGGTATACAACTTTTGAAAAGAGATAGAGATGATTAGATGTAGCCACTAAATCACCTATTCTGTTGAACCCACACATGATCAAGGAACAAAAATTAGAACTATCAAACCCACACAGGATCTAGGAATAGTTATTCGGTCGAACCCACTTAGGATCTAAGAACGAAAGTCAGAACTGTCAAACCCACACAGGATCCAGAAATAGTAGTCAGAGTTGTCGAATACGTATGGGATCCAGAAGTAGTTGTCAGTGCTATCGAACCCACATAGGATCCAGGAACAGTATTCAGTTCTATCGAACCCACACAGGATCAAGCAATAGTCATCAGTACAGAGCCATCTAGAGGGTTCTGTACAAAGCATGCTTGATTCCGAGAGGGTCCACTCCTCAAGCTGAGTGTCGATACATCAACTGCCTAGAAGTACCAAGATGATGTATCTCAAAGGTTTTCCACGTCATAGGGGTCACAACACAACATATAACATGTCAACCGGACACCCGGTCTATGAGTTATTAGCCTTTTAGTCTCGGGGGCTCGGTTGGATTCATGTATGATCCAACCTGGCAATATCTCAACTATACCACAATCTCCAGTGTGGTATACTCAAAGGGATGGGTACACTCCATGATTTCTAGTGCCACTGATGGATCATCAAATGGACGTCTGGTGCCAATGATATGGTCAAAGAAAGTAAAAGGTCATTAGTGGGAATGGGTCTGGTCCAACCTGGTCGGACCGACCCAGTTTGACCGAGGGTCTGGCATGACCCATTGGGAAGGCCATCCTGTTAGGTTTGTCTAGGCCCACTGGCCCCAGCGCATCAGGCAGCAAGGGTTGTTTGGCCCGGGCTCGGGGCCAGTTCGGCACAGAGCATCGTGAAGGCACGGCTTGGCCCGGAGGGCGCGGCCGGGCCGGTTCGGCCAGGGCACCGTGAGGGGGACTGTGGAACTATTTGGAAGGCTGAGCGGCTGAGAGGCTTCTGAGCAGGGTGCATCCAGGTGGGCAAGAGGGTGGCCGGATTTGGCAGGCGCGGCCAGGCTGGGTCGGCACGATACGTGTTGGGAGCGTCCAGGTAGGCCGGTTCGGGTGGCTGGGTAGGGCACGGCCAGGGGGGCCATTGGACGGTCGGTTCGAGCATGGCCAGGTCGTTCGGTGGACGGAAGGAACATGGCAAGGCGGGCCACATCTCGGCCAGGAAGCCTGGAGGGCGTCCTGGATACCGGGAGGCCTGCATGGGCTGATAGCCGAGGGGCGCGGGACGGCGGCAGGGTGACGGGGTGGCTCGGCCGAAGGACTGTGGTTTGGCCCGGATCACCAGAGCGCCATGGGGTCGGGGCGGTTCCCGGAGGCTGTGGGGAGCGCGACCTTTGACATCGCTACCTTCGTCGCCTCGTTGCTCATCGCCATGCCGAAATTTCAACGTAAACAAGATCGGCAGAGGGGTCAGGCCATGTTGGTTTTGCCCGCACCCTCCGTGTTTAGGGTGGTATTAATTGGTTCATCAAGATGTAGGATGTACAATAATTAATTTACGACCACACAAAGAATTCTTTATATCCGAAGAAGAGAAATAGAAAAGGAATAAAACACAAAATTAAACCCGCTACCTTTGTTTGTCATTCGTCTTTCGTCAACGGAGTCACGCAAAGTAGACAAATATGTTTGTCATTTGCCGTGTCCACCACACGCATCCAATCCCGAGCTACGTCGGCTCGTGGAAGACGCTCCACATCTGTAGGGGTCCGATGAATAAGTTCAAAGAGTATCATAGTTCTTCATCGGAGGAGAATTATTTGTTTTTTGTTGGGAGCTTTTCTCCCTAGATCTCCACTTCCCATGATCCACCAAATGAAAAATGCCAACCAAAAGAAATATGTCCCCCAAAAATAAAAGATTGTCTATTATTTTAGAATGTTGGATTTAAAATTCAAAATGCAGTATTAATTAATTGGCCCCCCCCAATTAATGTGGACGATTAAGGAATGTTGGCACAAATTAATTAAAGGGGAGTTGAAGAGGATCCCCTATATTAATTTGGAGCTTGAGTGTTTCTCCACATTAAGGGGGAGTTTCAAGGGGTTAGAAGCCCTGGTGGTCCCCGCCATAATTAACATGAGGAGAAGGTTGAGTTCAGGTGGGACCCACCACAATAACCTCTCACGGAAGGTTAAGGTCTGGTGGTCCCACCTCCATCTTCCATGAGGAGGTTTTGACCACCAAACACTCACATGGTGGCTCAAATAAAATAATGTGTCACTCACATTATGTTATTATTATTTTCCACAAAAACTCAAAAACAAACTTTTATTCTCGACCAACTGCCATCAAGGTGAAAGTCTTCTTAAGAGAATACCGGCGCTGCGAGTTCAACAATGCTCTCAGATTTCCATTCCGAGCACCGGTTCAAAAGTTATAAAAACCCACTCGTACGTTTACTAAACGTACCTGAACAAAACTTCCGAAATTGATTCCGGACACCGGGCCTCAGAATCAAGCGCCGTCAATTTTCATGGACTCTTAAAATCCCCATGTATTTAAGAAAAAAATTTCCATGGAAATTCAAGGCCTTTACAATAGATGTGGATGATACAAATATATTAATTTTTTTTTTAAATATTAGTTCTGAGATCACCAGACCATAAAATACAATGTCAGATCAGTGCATTTCATTCAGAAAATTACTATATATTTTAAATAATTACAATGAATAAATTTCATGTTACAATTTTTGGATTATTGGGATGGTCATTTGGAGATTTTTACAATCCCATTAGAATTTGAATTTTCTGGTGCTAATACCAGGAAAATATTGGTGAATGGGTTGGGTGTATAGAATGAAATATGACACTGAGAAAGGTAATGAGATTAGGGTCATATCTATTTTATGACATTAATAGTATTCAAGTGAGGAAATAATGAGAACTACATGACCTCTGACACCCCAACATTTAATGATATGTTATCTTCAATAGCTTGTGTTGTACGCAACCTTATCCTGGATTCCATTACATAAAAGATTGAAATTACACAAAAAACAAATTAGTATTATGATAATTTAAATGATATATTATAACATATCAATTAAATAATGTAATACGAATAGTAATAAATAAAATTTTCATTTTAATTATAATGAATTAACATAAATAAAACTTTTTTATAATGAAATCTACATGTTTCGGTAAAATAGTTATATATTTAGAAATACTATTTTCATAAAGGAACTACATTTATGATGAATAATAAAATTAATTTTAGGCACTCCTAGAAATTGAATTTGGTAAAATTGACTTCATTCTAGAATTATGAATATCAAAATTATCATTGGGTTAATATTTGATAATTTTTAGAAAATTTAGAACTTTTTATGAATAATGAAAATACTCAATTAATATAAAAAACCAGACTTTTTAATTTAAATAATTATTTCACATTAAATTTGTTTTAAAGTAAAAATATAAAAATAATACATATATTAAACCAATTTAGTTAATTGGAATCATCTTTATAATAGAATTCACTATAAAAAGTCCTTGAGGTTTTGAAAGTCTGTTTTGTCATCCTTCAGGTACATTTGCAAATTTGCATTAAATGTAATTTAACGATATAATTGGATTGAATTTTAAAAATATAGAATACCTGGTAATTATCAAGGTGAAAAATGTGTTATAATAGAATAAAAATAATTTCTGGTGAATAGAAACATTTGAATATTATTTACCACAGTAAAAACTGAATAGGGTAATTAAAGGTAAAAATAATATTATAATAATATAAAATTACCCTAACACTTCTGTTAAACTTATTGGATGAGTCATGGATGACCAATTAATGCTTTAAGAGACAATTTTTTTCCTTTGGATGCCGCATGGGTGTGATTAAGACATTTATATCATTTAATATTATATAAAGGTAAAAATAACATAATCATGACTCTTATTACTAAAAAAAATTTAATATGGGGTTATGTCAGTGATATCCTAGACTATAAGTAGTAATTAGGAAGATAAAAATATTTCCTACATCATGGATATATTTTTTAAATTTTTATGAATTAAATTATTAAATTTAATTATGACACAATGATGATGCAATAATAGAGTTATCAATAAAATAATCAAATAAAAGATATTATAAATATTAAATCAAATATTATTTGAATTATTTTATTCCATAAACAAATGTATTGTTGAATATGGAATTTTAGGATTGATTTAATGCATTTTGTGAAGTATCAATTTCTTATGAATTTATCAAAAATCATGTATTAAATAGTATCAAAACATTCAAAAATGAGATTGTAAATTAAATACTATTTTATTAAATGATAGAATAGTCATAATAATCTAATGTTCATCCAAATAACATGGATTTTGTTAAAAAATTCCTTAATTATCCACTTTTTTATCTCTTATCATTTTATAGTATCTATACTAACCATGTTGTGTAAAAATAAAACAAGCCATGGTTAGAGTAAAACAATTATACTAGGTGTTAAATCTAAAAGATAAGGTTAAATTTATGACCTAAAAAAGTATAAAACTTATTTTTTTGAGAGTATTTCAACCCATAATAATCGTATAATAGATATAAATAAATTATGAACCATTAAAACCTAAAAGAATTTTACAATAAATAAATATTTTAGGATTTTCCAAAAGTTCCCATAACCTCTCTCTTAAAAGGGCACTTCTCCTTCTCTTTAAATCACAACTTCACCACCCTTTGGATCATCCAAACCCTGACCATTTCATCTCCCAGCTTCCCTAACCTCTTCTTATAGGCAAAACATTGTTATGAAAAAAACTTATGGAGTCCTTCTGGGAAAATCAAAAGGAGATACCTTAAAAAGAGGAAATTGTTTTATAAAACTCTTTCAATGTTCGTTGTTTTTACACTTCAATTTCCTATGTAATTACCATAATAAAATAATTAATCTATCATATAATATATGATGATATATTTTTATTTTTATGGTACTACCATATTCCTTCTTTTACCCATCCTACGAAAAAAAACATCACCATCTGTGTGTACGCATGACTTACCATCTCCACTTTATAAAGTAAACTGTTTTTCATGTACACATTATTTCTATGGGTATAACGATGAATATAAAGGATAAAAATATTAAATATAACATGATGGTTTTTAGGTGCAATTCATTTCCATCGAATTCCATACTATTTAACCATTATGGGAATTATATTTTCGCTCGTGCATATATACAGTTAACCATCTCTACAACGTGATGAGATTCATCATCCATGATTACCATCTAATAATGATTGTAAAAAATTATATTAAGAATAATTATTAAATAAATGAAATAATAATGGTACTAGAATATATATATATATATATGTACAGATATTTCATTCACCAACTTGTGGATATGCTTACCATAATTCATAATTTATTTAAAACAATTATAAGTAATTTTAGTGTAAATATGTCCCCAATAAAACAATTCATATGGTTCTGGATTAAATATGAATAGATGTTATAATATATGATTTCTATTTTACTAGTTTTTAATCATGAATTATGATTCATATGATAATACAGTATATGAAATATTATAGAAATGGATCACAGTATAATGAATGAGAACTGAAGCAATTCCCATGATTTATAGAGTTAGGCAGATCATATAAATCATAGTGTGAAGCCAATATTTCAAAGGGAAATATCCTCCCATGTATTCTAATCATTTGAGGACACAATATCATGTGTTAATAATATAATTAAATAATTCTTAGAGTCATGTTGATTTGAAGGGAAGAAAGAGAATAAAAGGATAGCAGAGAAAAAGATGGATAAAGGGAAAGAGGGAAAGAAGGATTTTCCCACATGTGTTACCTATGGAAATAATTTCCCTGGTAAATTAATGAAGCGAATGGGAATTAGTTATTTTTTTGGAGAAAAATTACACCATGTTTTGTTTTTTAGGTTATTATATTTTTTCTAATGTACAATGCTTTGAGGAGATGTGACATTTTGAGAATAAATGTCCCTATTGTCAAAGGAATATACCCCAAATAATACTATTAGATAATGATCCTATTATTACAGTACCACATGTGATGTTTAATGATTAATATTCATATTCAAGAATTATTATTTATTTGAATATCTTTTTTCAATGTACTAGTTATTATTAATACTCATTATATATGGGTTGTAATGCAGTATTCTTTCATTAAGGATTTGAGATTGTATGGTACCCAAAAATTTGACTCAGTGGCAAGTTAATATTTTTCGAAAATATATGGTTGTGGGAAATATAACCCTTAATATGGTCCTGATATTGATATAATTATTTCATAATAAGAGATATATTTTTTTTGGAAAATGTAAATTTGATATTATATGCTTCCTTGGAACTGATTAATGGTTTGTTAAAAAATTGTATTCTTGTTTAAGGTTAAAAAAATTCTTATGAGAAATTTTGGAATGTTATAATTTTATGAAAAGAAAAACCCATAGGTCTGGTGACAACATGTGCCATTCGGTAAGGCCGCGAGACATGAACCCACAACCAGAAGGAGACAAGGGTGCCTCACCTACCACTGGACTATGTGATTTACTTATTGTATAATGTGTTTTTTTATAGATGAGGTATATGATCATTTTTGGAACCCTATATGATTATAATAAATAGCATATTTTTGAATTTATTCATATTTTGGAAAAAAAATATGAGTTTGTGGTAACAATTAGTTAAAGGAAGTTACACTACACGTCATGTAAGAATGATTCCATTTAATCTTATTATTTTATTTAACTAATTATTAATATTTAGGGAAACAATTAAAAATCCTAATATATTTTCCTAGTACATTCTTTTCAGATGAATCTAATGGTCCCTTAGATCATCACTAACTTCTAGATTTTTGAATGATAACTTTTTCCTGACCATGTTCTCTACCAATCCCTATTAGAACATCATGGATAGGTTTATCTTTCACATGCATGTTTTCTTATATGGAACCCTAGTATGTGTTATCTCTGGTTAGGTTTTTACTTCCCCTTCATTGTTTTAAAATGGAGGTCTCATTAATCCATTTTCAAATGTGGGATTTCAATATATATTTTTTCAAAAGTCCAACCCATTGTATTTGATTCATAGGTCAAATTTAAAAGAATAAAATTTATTAAAATAGGGGTGAATATGACACCCCAATATTCAATAGTATGTTATCTTCAATAGATTGTGATGTACGCAACACCGAATTGGCTTCCATTACATGAAATATTGAGATTATACGAAACAAAACAATAGTATTATAATTATATAAATGATATTATTATGAAATATCTATAAAATATTTTAATATTAATAGTAATAAATAAATTTTAAATTACATTTATAATGTCTTTACATAAAAAATCATATTTATAATTTAATGTGTAAGCATCGATAAAATAGATATATGCTTAGAAATACAATTTTCTTATTAGAAATACTATTATGAATAATAATAAAAACAATTTTAGACACTCATTGAACATGAATTTGGTAAAATTGATTTAATTTATTAATTTGGAATATCAAGATTTTCAGGGTGTGAATTTTTGGTATTTTTATAATAAAATTCAATTATTAATGAATCATGAAAAATGCTACATTATTACTAAAAACTCGGGTTTTCTATTTAAATAATTATTATAAATTAAATTTGTTTTAATGTGACAATAGAAAAAAATACATATATTAACAAAATTTAGGTCATTGAAATCATTTTTATAATAGAATTAGATATAAAAATCCATCGAACTTTTGAACGTCACCTTTACCCGCCTTCTAGGAACATTTTCAAATAATAATTAAATGTAATTTTACCACTTCTGTGAATTGAGTTATGAAAATCCTCCATTAATGGATGTAATATGGGTGAAAAATTTGGTCTAATAGGATCAAAATAATATTTCATAAAAAGTAACTTTTCAATATTATTTACCACGATTAAAGGTAAATAGGGGAATTAAAGATAAGAATAATATTATAATAATATAAAATAACCCTAAAATTTATCCAAACCTTATTGGATTAGTCATGGATGATGAAGAAAAACATTATGATTCAAATTTGTCCTCTGGAATATAGTTGGGTGTGATTAAGATGTTTATAACATTTACTTTTAAGTAAGGGTAAAAATATAATAAACATGACTCTTATTACGAAAACAATTTTAATGTGGGGTTATATAAGTGATCTATTAGACTATAAAAAGTCATTAGGATGATAAATGTTTTTCGTAAATCATGTTTATTTATATTTATTATTTAGGAGTTAAATAATTAAATTAAATTATGACATAATGATGATGAAATAATTGAGTTATTAATAAAAGAATCAAATAAAAGATATTATAAATATTAAAAATAATAAAATGTTAATATTTGATCCCATGCACGAAATATTTGGATGAATAAAAAATTTTAGGATGGAGGTAATGTATTTTTTTTTGAAGGAATCAAGTTGTTTCTAATTTAACAAAAATCAAGTATTAATTAGTGTCAAAATTGACAAAAATTAGATATTAAATAAAATACTATTTTATTAAATGATATAAAAGTCATAAAAATATAAGGTTATTCAAAATAAATTATACAGTGTTAAAAATTTCATTAATTATCCTCTTAATTTTATTCTATAATTTTATAGTAACTATACTAACCATGTGGTGTAAAAATACATGATGTTATGGTAAGAGTTCAATAATTTAACTTGTGTGTAAATATAAAAGATAAGTTCAATTTTATGATATAAATATGTATAAAACCTATTTATTGATAGTATTTATACCTATAATAATCTTATCTAAGAAATAAATTATTTTGGAACCATTACAAACCGAAATGAATTCAACAATAAATTAACATTTCGATAATTTATAAAGTTTCCCTCAACTCCCTTATAAATGGGAACTTGTCTATCTCTATAATTCACACCTCCAAAGCCTTTGTATCAGCCACAACCTACCCATTTAATCTCCCAACATCCCTCAATACATCCTAGAGAAAACAATTAGGGTAGAAAACCAACTTAAGCATCCTTTTATGAAAATAAAAAGGAGATACAAGAAAAAGAGGTAATCTTTTAATCAAGCATTTTAAAAGATCATTCTTCTTCTACTCACACTTACTAAGTTTTTAGTATGATAAAATAATTACTACATAACCTAATATATGATAATATGTATTTATTATTATGGGAAAATCATATTCCACCTTTTACTCATACTACTAAAAACAATATCACAATTTCTATATACATACAGCTTACCATCTCCATGTCTCAGTGTATAATGTTTTTCTTGTACACATTTCTTATATGGGAATAATAATGAATTTAAAATATTTAAATAATATATATAACCTTAATTTTTTTATATAAAATTCATATTAAATGAAATTACATACCATTTAACCTTTAGGGAAATGATACCATCACTTGTGCTTATTTACAGCTTACCGTCTCCGCCACGTGAAGATATTCATCTTCCAAATTCACCATAAGAGAATGATTATAAAAATATATATTATGTATAAGTATGAAATATATGAAATAATAATTATTATATAATAAATATAAATTTATTTAAATTTATATTTTTTTTTACATATATATTATTCACTTATTTCCATTAAATACGATTAGAAAATAGAAACATCGTTCTTGTGTACATATAACCTACCATCGCAATTAATAGTTTATTAAATTTCATATATCTATCTATTATATAAATTTATATTCTAAATATATTATATATATAAATTCTATTATAAATTTTTTATGTAATTAAATCTTGATCTATGACAGACGTTCAAGAATAACTGGTCAAAACACATGAGATAAAGAAAGTAATTATTACCCAAAACATTGATTTAACTTGGAATTGTTGAAATAAGAGTAATATAAAGTCATAAAACAATCCTATATGATTTCCAAAATTTTATTTTATTATGGTAAAATTTAATTATTTGTTCATAACCATTATACTAGAGTATCAAACATATACAGAGTGTATCCGAGTTAAGGTATGCGAATTCTGTCTCACTTTTAATTTTCATGAGATATAAGCCATGTTCAAAACATATTTCTTATGCATAGTGTATGTAATACCCATACTTGATTTCATATCGTGAGTAAATTTATCTTCATAGTATTTTAAAATCATTTTATGATACGAGAGATATGATTTAAATGTTAATTACTGTACGAGATTCTTGGAATGTTTAAAGAATTAATACTTTCTCCAATATATTATTATTAATATTACTCTAAATATCTATTTATATTGACTTAAAATAATTATATATAAATTTTATATCTATTTTAAAACATAAAAAAATGTTTTCAATAGGAATATTTGAAGGTTTTATTTAATGGAATTATTAATTTAACGATCATTTTAAATGCTTTATGGATTTATTCTTCAAAATATTTCCCATTAATGACCTTGTTTTATAAATGGATTTAAGGATTTTTTTTATATGAAAATGATTTTTTTAAAAATGTTAATTCCTGTAAAAGTATTAGAAGTGTAATGAGATTATATTATTCAATACCCCCTTTTTATATTCTTTTATAAGTGAACATATTTTAAATAAATGACTTCAAAAAAGGTGAATTTCTCTCAAGATACTTTAAATGACTTTATTTGAGTATTTTCATCTATGTCAACAAACATTATGAGATTTTATGCTTAATTGAGATTGATTTATTATGATAAAATCTTATATATTGTAATTAAGTTTTTATACTATGTTTGACTATGGATTTTCTATTTTGTACAATTCATATCGTATGTTTTAAGTATTGACATTTTGTATGAAATTTTTAATAAAAAAATTTATGTTTTTAATGGTTTACTCCATTCATAAGAGAAAATCATTAGACATATTATGTAATGGGAGGGGCCCACTATATCCACTCTTTGAATAAGTAGGTCTCATTTTATGAAATTAGTAGGTGTCAAACCCTTCAATTTTTTTTCTAAGTAGTTTTAAATTTTCAGGAGGATAGATCTTGACACAAATCGGGTGACTTCTACCCAAAAATATAAAATATCATGAGGATAGATCACATTAGAAATTGTCTTTTCAGGAGGTTATATCTTGACACAAATGAGAATGGTTTCTACCAACATAATTAAGCTTTCATGAGGATTGATATTTATAGAATCTATCTTGAGAATATATCTTGATAGTGTAGACATCCCACCTTATGCATTCAAACATTTTGAGATTTTTTATTGATATTAAATGTGATTATACGAGTATTAAAATATCCATGTAAATGATTAAATGTATTTATTTGATTTATTATTTGACATATTATAATCAAGATAATGTTTTGAAACGAATTTTTTTTCGTTTTATACTTTCCTTAAATGTTTTTCTTATTTATGAAAGCTTCTACAATATTGTTTACCCTTACTAAGCATCTAAGATCACCCATTTCTTATGTTTTATTAAACCATGATTCCAAGAATTTTTTTATGACTGATATGTAATGTTGAGGTTGGAGAATAATGTTGTTATAAAATAATTAACTTTGTTGAATTTTATGTTTCAAATTGTAATGTAATGTTAATGTATGTAATATATTTTCCAATACTGCTAAACTGATCGGTCCTTCATTCTTTGATTCCTTATAATCATGCCAATGTATTTATATAATGAAACAACTCCAGACACCTGGGATTGAGGTATTAAATGACCCTAGTACATTCCATCAAGACATGTGATCTTATTAAGATGTTGGACTTGGTAATCGGTACATATATTAGTGAGTTCAACCTTATAAAACTCCCTGGTTATTTATTCCAGAGGGGATATGGAAAATGCGATACGGTTTTGGAATTCATTAATACCTTGAAATTTATTTAGTTTTAGTTTGATTTTTTATATTAATTCTCTTGATACATAAGAAAATTTTAAGTTCTTGATAGTAATATAATTCCATGGGATTCATGGAAATCAGTAGATGGCATAGATGAGACCCTAGGATTTGTTATATTTTGTTATATAATCTCATGGTATAATAGTGGATGAATTATATCGAATATGTTATCTAGTGTTTTTATTGAAATGGGAAGGGATTTCTATATGTGGTCCCTAGGATCCAACATCAAAGCATATTAGTGAGGCCATATGCACTTGAATTCTTGAGATTTAATGGTTTCATTAATTATTGTTAAAGTATAATAAATGATCTTGTTATAGGATTCAAATGAATAGATTATTTGCGTATTGTTAATTTTTATAATAATCTAGATTCAAATGGTTGTTTTAGGTGTCATTTTGATATATATCAAACATCCTAGCATGAATGCTAGAAAAACTAATATAGATTGTGGTATCCCTTACATTGATTCCTTGGATACCCTAATGATTAGGTGAATGCACCCCTAATGGGTTGGATAATAAACAAAAATTAATGGAATCCTAGGAGACTAACCATGGGATCAAGGTAGGGTATTTCAATTTATTTCCTCAGTCTATAAGGAATAATAAATTCATATATGTATAGGATCTCGAAGGGTGTACTTCATATTTTGTTAGTGGTCTGGGTCTGAGATCATAAATGTTTGAGAAGATGTTATGATGACTGCATTTTATTTCTCATAGACACCCTAGATATTTCCAAGATTGGTATTTTCAAACAGGTTCGTAGACCAAATGATCAAATTTAAATTATAGAGAATAGACTAGGTTTATATGTATGTTCTATTGGAGAATGTTAGAAACTCATTAGAAGGGTTAGAGTGATGTTCCAAGACACTTTTTGACATAAATCTTATGAAATTATTGATGATTATTGTTTATTTTTGGGTAATTATATTTATTTAATAAAAGCATGTCACTTTACAATATAACAACATAAACATGTTACGTATAAGACCATGTTGGTGGTGCGATACTAGATTTTGTGATCAGACCCATCATGGGTGTCCATGGAACACGAGAATCCAAGAAAATAATCACATTGATTCTTTCATTTGTTAGATAGAGGAAAAATATTAACTGTTAAAGCTGGAGTAGATTGAGTGAGACTAGAATATTGGCATTATCTAACACCCCATTATTTTATGATATATTTTTAAAAATAATTTTAATTTATTATATAGATTTTGATACAGAAAACCAAGATGCTAAATGAATCATAATATAGTGTATCTGTATAACATATTAGTTATATCAGGAATACACATTGAAATAATTTAATTTTAAAAAATATTTATGAATTTTTTCTGTAATGAAATATAATTTTTTTAATGTATTTATATAAAAAAATTACTTATTCCTAAAAAAAGGGCTTACTACTTTTATAGGTAGAATAATATAATTATTTTTTCCCACTTCAATAAAATGTATTTTAAGGAAATTAATAGAAATTTTAAAATAACTATTCAAAAATTACTCTTCAGTGAATTTAATGGAATTTATCTAAAAATTTAAATGTATAGATTCATTATAAAAAAATAATGATTTTCAATGATTTGGTTTTATTTAATGAACAGAGAATATTTTATTTTTGTAAAAATAGAATTTAATGTAAAAATTGTTAAAAATTGTTTTAATCATAAATTTATTGTTCAAATTTTAATTAATTTTATATGGATTTTTATAAATATACATTTATTCACATGAAAACATTGTATCTATTAACACATCTTTTGTCATGTTTTTTAATTAAATATATTTATTTAGTCCAGTTTTCAAGACTAAATTTTAGAAAAAAGATTAAATAATTAAACTATAATTTCCATACCTGGTAATTAGGAAACAATAATTTTTGTCACAATTAATAGTTAAATAGTAAAAAAACTGCACCAAGGATAAGGTTTGATTGGGTCCTCCAGTGGGTTAGGAAAATAAATAATGGAAAATTTTCATATTAAACTTGTCTAAATACTATATAATGGACAAATTTATATTTTATATTGTCCCACTTTCAAATATATATCCATTTGAAATAAATACTCTTGAGATTTACTTTATTATCTTTCAATACTTTAGTAAATTCCATGAGTGTCCTCTCAACCAATTAAAAATAGATACCCCTCTATTATATTCTTTACACCAATTTGAGGATTCAAGCTTAAGTAAAAACTGATCAAATCCATTTTAAAATTCCTTATTAATGACTTATTGGTTTTTCTGTTCTTAAAATAACATTACATTGTTTCTTAAAAATGATCTTTAGGAGACCAACCAAATGAGTAGTAATAATCTTACCCGACTCTTTCAATTTATTCATTTATCAACCACCTATTAATCTATGAAATTCTTGAAAAAACAAAAAATTTATTTTTATAAATTTATTTTAATTTTATTATGATATTGTTCTCTCTAAATTCACCCTATATTCCATAAAATGTGATGTGAATGTATCACGCACACATATGTGTGGATTACCACATCCATGAGAAAAATGTTTTTCTATTAGGAATTTTAGTGGATGGTCATTATGTTAGGATAAAAGTTTATAAATAATATTATTGAAATTATTACCATTTCATAATTTTAATATCATATCTTCCTTCTTACCATCCACTTCTTTATAAAACAATTACATCACTCATGCACACATGTAGAAAATCGGAACTATGATTCCACGTGATTATATTCTAATAACTATATTTTATGTATTTTATAAGGATATATTTATTGAATATATATTATAAATATATGATATAATAGTTATCTTTAATGATATTTAATGTTTACATTAATCTCATCCGATCCCTAAAAAAATGTAAATAATATTCATGTGTACGTATGGTTTACTATCTTTATGATTACTGTGATTCATTTTTATACCTATATTCTTCATGGATGAAACTCTATGTATATAAAATTAATATATACGATGTCTAAATAATTATTAAAATTATAGATATGAATTAAACAATATAAAATTATAATGAACGGAACATTGAAATAAAAATTATCATATTAAATGTAACAGTTTAAAATAAAAATTGATGATATTTTTATTGAATTATAAATAAATTGGATTTGAAATATGTTAAAGGTGTTAAATAAGTTCTAATAATTATGTACTTGAATTTGATATAAAATTAAATTAATTTTAAATTTTTTATTTATGATGTTAATGAACCTTCAAACAAAATCTAACTCTAGGTAAGGTAATTATGTTACAATCTAATTATCTATGTTGATTATTTATGAGAAATTTTAAAATGATATAATTTTATAGGAAACCACTGAATAATCACATAAATTATATTTATTGCTATTTATTTATATATTAGTCATGTTTTCCTTTCATTTTACTTTGTTTAAGTCCAGATACCGAAAGAATGCTTTTACCAAATATCATATTCTTTCTCTCTTAGGATGAAAATAATTTTTCCTCAATGTACATGTTTTCTAAAAAATATTTCAAGAATATTTTACTATTAATCATTTTTTTAATTAATTTTAACCCATATTTTAATTTTTTGGAAATAATTCAAATATATATATATATATATATATACATTTTATAAACAGATTATTTTTAACATTCTACTAAAAATGTGAATAGAATCTAAATTTTAACACAAATTCTATTTATATAATTTTCGACATCATGAAAACATGAATAATTTAATCATCATTTAAATGTTTAAATGTTTATTTAAAAGTTATATTTTTGATAATATATGGTATTTTTTATAATTTAATATTATCTTTTTAAATAAAAGGGAAATTTTATCATGGAAAATTCATGTAATCTTGGAATGAATATTTCCTCTAAGATTATATCATTTTAATAAACTAATGATTTATTCAGATATAATCTGATGATATTATCCTTATTATTTATCTTAATGGTTAATGATAATGATGACATGATGTTTATTAAATATCATTATTCACATGGGTTGTGCTCTGTTGAAATGTTAAAATTCTACTAAAACCATTTTATTTTCTATGTATTATGATCTAATAATGTTTTATGATCTTCTAGAACACATATACTTTATTTTTCATAATGTATTGGGTGGAACCAAAATTATATTTCCCTTTAGTAAACTGAGTGATGATTTTTATCTCATTAGATAATACGGTATAGAATGATGATTAAAACCAGTTCAGTAAGAGAAATTTTCTATTATGATGGTCTTGGGAGTGAAAAATGATTAATTAAATGATAGAATGGGGAGTGAACCCAGAACAGTATGATAGTAATGGATTTGAGAATTTGAGAATTGAATGATGTTATATTATTATGTGTATGCCAAAAAATATGCATTATACCAATATTTGGATTTCATATTTCATGGTTTCTATTCATTTATCATTCTAGTCTTATGAACTGCCATGGAATATTCAATAATGGATTTTTATGATATATGATACACAGAGTATGGTTTCCAAATTATATTCTCATATTCACTTACCCTTAGTCTGATGTGATGTTTTAGGGAGTCTTGATATCTCCCTTATTTAACCAAGCTTATCATTAGATCTCACCATTTCATATATTACATGTCTCTAGGATATGAATAAAGGTTTTAAGAATGATAAATTTAAGAATGTTCATATTTATAATGAATATTGAGGGAGATGATGCATATATCTTATGAAAATATTTTTTTATGTATAGTTGTTTTGAAATAAATTTAACATATATAATTCATTGAGGAATTACAAATATATGTATTAAAAACTTATATAATAAGATGTTATATTTATATAAGAAATGTTTATTCCCCTAAAGTAGGTATCAAATAAAGGTTTAGTTACCATGGGACGATAGGGTGAGAAAATATTAACGAAAACCTTAGGATAATCCTATGTATTGGGTAATATTCTATGTTTTCTTAAAAAGAAGTGTTAATTTTATATAAAAAAATCATTTTTTGGATACTATATATGAATATGGTATTTTTATAGTTCAAAACAAGTATAATAACACCAGAAATTGTGGGTGGAGTATATATCAACTATTATTTTGGTGTACATTTAGTATACCCATGATAAAAAACATACCTTTAAAACTCCAAATGGATATGATTGTATAATAATTTTATTTATAATATATTTTGATGGAATTTAATAGATCATGACTGTGAATGATCTTGTATAAAACATATGTGTTATAGAATAAAATTAATTTTTTCATAATTAAGCCATATAATAAATGATATTTCTTGATTAATTGATTTTCCCCAATGATTATTTCTTCCATTAGTTGGATTTTTTTTTCAGAGATAGAACCAAAAGTAATCATTTTAATGATAACTGTGATGGGAAATGAAGTTATAGTATTAAATAAAAAACCAGTTTTGTGTGATTTAGAATGAAAAATCATATTTCCATGCTTACAAAACATTCTTATGTGTTGAATCATATTGAGATTCCAAATGATAAAAGGAGGTAGCATTATTCTATTAAATCCTTTATTAGTAAACATATACATTATTTTAGTGTGTTTTCTGATCCAAATTATATTAATCAATTTATTAGAACCCCTGAAAATATATTTTTTATACTCCAATGTTTAAAACATGGTTATTTATTTATTTATCATTTAGATGTTGAGGAAAATCAATGGTTGAATATTATAAAAAAGATATTTAAACATGAATACATTATCTCCATAGTGATGGATGAGCTATGTAGCTTCATTATTAATAAATAATTTTATTATATTCCTTGTATTAAAAAAAGAATGTAATTACATGATATAATTCATATGGATGATTAATCAATTAAGGAATATGGGGATAATTTTGGTAGGATTGAGAGGCATGCCTCTAATATTATTATCAAACCATAAATTAATGTTGATAAAAGATTAAGTTTCTCAAAACCATGTTAGTATTTATAATTACCCATAAGGGAAAAAATAAAAAATGATGAAATAATTAGTGTCCTATTTTATTGGATATGTATATTGGAGTTACCTAAATATCTCATGATTTTGAAAAGACAATAATGTTGGAATTAAAAGAAAAGTTTTGAAATAACTGAGAGAAAATGAAAATTTTCAATATTATTGAATGTGGGGAATGAATCAGGATGGAAATTACCTTAAGGGGACTAGAAATTATTTTATGTGTGGAAATGAAGGTCATAATGTAAAATAATGATAATGGGATGTGTATAAAAGGTTATCTAATTATAGATGAATGGAACCACATAATGATCCACTAAAACACTAGTTTGACAAATGAATTCAGTATATGTGTTATGATAACCATTCCTCAAATATGATGGTTACATATTATGATCAATGATACCCACCTATTAGGCCTAGAGACTATGGGAAATAATATTATTCATAATTACGTGTGATGGATATTATAATGACATGGGGAAAGGTACACATACCATTCACTATAGAACTACTAATGTCTTATTTGTTTCTAAAACTAAACACTAATATATTTCATCAATTATCATTGTGTATCAAAATAACTCCACAATAATTAGATATTAAATTAATAGTGAAACCACCTAATGGTATGTTTATCACATCTCATGTCTACAATACTTATCAAATAAATTTTTGATGGAATTTTTCTCCTTTAAATCTTGTTATTCATCATCTAGTTGAATTTGAGGTTGTATAAGACATGTAATGTATTTCATTGCATAAACCCCGCATGAATTACCAAGGGAGCGAAGACATATTTTACATTCCAATCCATACTATTACATTATGTTATTGTGAGGATTAATATGAACTTAAAATGGTGTTAACATATAATAAAAGGGTCAACATTCTTATATAAATGGTTCTCAATATTATATGGTTTGGGGGAATGTAAAAGTTAAATATATTTCTACTGTGAATTTTTTTTTGATTTCAATATAGAATATTTTCATATAATTCTACTAAAAGATAATATTGAGTTTTCAATATAATAGATACCTCATGTTACACCTATTATATTTAATCGATATCGAATATCCTAGATTAGATATAGGATTTGAAGAATGAACTCTAAATGAATCATGATAAGTGATTCATTCAACCATGTAGGTCACCATGTCTTCACATGTTATATATGTTAATTTGAAATGAATATCAGGTCAATAGTTCAATGATTATCAATGATGTAATAAGATCACTCACAAGAACAATTATTCTCCACCTAGTATTAATGACATATATAATGAACTATGGATAAATAATCAATTTTTCTAGATTGAACATTTTTTCAGGATATCATCAATTAAGGGTAAAGAGTAAGGATATTTATAATACAATATTTTAAATATGGTATCTGAACTATGGATTTTTATTTATTCCATTTGGAGTAATTAATTCCTATTCGATCTTCATGGACATAATTTATAGAGAATTTATAGATTTCCATGATATATTTATAGTAACCTTTATATATTATAATATTATATTTTCAATGATAATTGAAGATAAATAATATCACTATTGAACTATACTAAAGTCCCCAAAAAAGGATAACAAGTCTGAAAATTTTACCAAGTTATAATCTTGGACATACATAGTTAAAGTTTTGTGGAAAATAATCTAAAGTGAGTGTATACATATGGACTCGTAAATGAACGTTGTTATTAAATGTTGATCTAGAACAATCCCAGTGATTTTGATCAATAATTGTTTAGTTTTAAAAAGATATTATTGACATATTGTAAATATTTTGCAGGACAGTACAATCCACTCACCATGATAACTTATAAAGGAATAAAGTTTCACAGTATATATGATTTTTTTTAAAAATAAATGATATCAATAGAAGGTTAGTTATCACACAAGTGTTTATACTAGCACGGAGTGGATATATTTTTGTGTAATATAGTTTCTATAAAATGAAAATATTTAGAAGCTTCGTCATGTAGAATAATATAGTGATAACATATGTTCCTTAAAAATTTATGGCTTAAGAGAAAAATGTCCAAAATCATTATTTGTAGTTAGCTTTGGTAATATCAAGATTAGATATTTTTATGAATTATCATTATAGAGAATTTTTTTTATCTATATATATTGATCATATATTTTTGAAGTATATTTTCAATCTGAAAGAGTCAATTGATAAAAAAAGAAGATTTTTTGTAATTGATTATTGATTATGAATGTTCAAAACATTACCACCGAGTGAAAAATAAAATTGTGGTTGAGGCATTCTTCAAAATGGAGAATGTTGACATACCTATAATGAAGATCATACAATAACCAATACTTAACAATTTATAGAGGATGGATCATAAAATCTTAAAATATGGGATAAATATAATATTTCTAAATTTAATGTTCAACCATCAATATAGATAAAGTATAAAGTGTTTCTAAAGGAAGATGAATAACTATAAAATACTCTATGAAATAATTATAACTTCAATCCTGATTATGATGGAGTGATAAGGTTTAAAAACCATGTTTCTGTCCCATCGGTACCAAAGTTGAAGGAGCTACTGGAAGATTTTCATATATCATCATTCATTATTCATCCTATAAGTTTAATGATTTATCAGTAAATGAAGGATAATTTGTAAAGCCCAAACCCCAAAATCCCATTGCTTGTGCATTATTTTAATACATTATCATGAATATAGTAAATCAAATCCTAATGGACCAATCAATTTATCAATCTTAGAAAATAAATTATATTCATTAGATTATATTATAATTTAAAATATAAAATAACACATAGATAATCCATTGAGAATGCCATTATTCTCTGAGATTAAACCTTTATATCAATCAAAATACACTTCTTTGAATCCAATGAAAATAAAACATAAGAAAGGGGTGAGCTCATATACATTGTAAGGGTAAGGATAAAACTGAAGATATTATGAATAAATAACCATAGACCTTATGGAAATATGTATAAATGAAACTCAAAAACATTATAAATAATATTGATAAGTATTTGTATAGAATTAATAATACCATATAAAATTAGCCTAACCATGGATATTCTTCGAGATGAATAATGTTATCAATAACTAATACCAAAAGAGGGAATGCATAATGTTAGTCATCTATACAATTAAGATATATCCTGAAGATAGATGCTGTCAAGATCAATCCTCCTACCATTTTCTATATTTGGGTAGAAACATGAATGAATTTTGTTGAGATTTATCCTCCTAACAATGTTAAATGGGTGTGGAATCAAATGTGAAGGGTTTTTCAACAACTAATTTAATCTCACGAGACATACGGATGAATCAAGGGACTATAATGGCCCCCTCCCATCCCTTAATATTTCTAATACAATCCTTATATAAAAATGGAGAATCATAAACAACATAATCATTCGTACTAATATCTCTTATATGAAAAATTAATAGTTTAACCATAAACAAAGAATGAAATATAAATAGTGAATCCACTATCAATCTAATCGTAAAACAATTTTTAAAATATGGTAATAGTTATTATAATATGTCAAAAAATTAATAACAAGATCCAAAAAATATGTTCACATAGATGAAAATAATTTAATGAAATCATTGAAAATATCTTTAGGGAAATTCCCTTTTTAATTGAAATCATTTATTCCAAATCCATTGAATTTTAAAAGATGAAAATCAAAAAGATATTTTTTAATCAATGTGATGAATATGAAATTGAATTTTTTTTAAAGGAATTAATATTTTAATACATTAATTTCAACAAATATAAATCCATAAACCAATTTTAGAAACATGGAAATTATTTAAAATGATTTATATGAATAAATATTTAAATGATTTAAAACAATGTTTTAGTCACAGTGACCTTTACAAAATAGAATAAAAATATTCCTTTTTCAATTTTTTTGGATGAACATAAAAATTGGCATAAAATTTCCATTGTAATCCTTTTATATCCCTATAAATAGTTATGTAAAATAATAACAATAATATTTAAATGGAGAACAGATTAATTCTCTAATCATTCAAAGCATCCCATACAACTTTTAATATTTAAATCATAAGAAAAAATTCTTCAAATTAATCTTGAAATAAAATTTCTAGGAATTTATTCATGATATTAAATATAATTTTCGAATTTCATACATCACACACAAGAAATTAGTGGTGAAATTTGCATATATCTCACAAAAATTTAAGTGAGACAGAAATCCCATACATTGTGATTCCTTCTGTGTGATTGTCCATTAAAATAATTTATAATGGTGTTAAGAGTGTTAATAAATTATTATATAACCATAATAATGATTATAATATTTTATTTCATCTCTTCATAATATTTTGTTAGTAATTTGTTAACAAATTTTCATTATTTTGGTTGTTAATTTCCTAGGTTTTTCAAGTTTCATTTGACTTGTTATATGTTTATTATATTACATAGATAATGATTTCATCATCTCCATAATTGTGTACCATGACTTAGTAATCTTATATATTGAGTTAATATGTATTTATAAAAATTTATTAGAGATATGAAATGAAATACACTATTCATGGAGATTGTAGGTCGTACATTTGAATGAATACTACTTTCATTTATATTTTATATTTTAATATTGAAAACATAATGATAGAGATATATATTATAATTCCATGATCATATATATGTCATATATATTACATAAATTTATAAAAATTTTCATTAATACATTCCTTGTATAGAATGAAGGATTCACATTGCTTCGAGGGAGTTGGTGTCCATACTTCCACATACTATTTAATCATATATCCTCACAATGAAAAGCATAATGGTATGATTATAATAAATTTAATATAATTTTAAATAGTTTTTAATATAGAAAATAAAATATTATTTATCCATAAATTAGATTTAATACTATCGATTAAGGAAGTAATGGAAAAGGAACAAAAAAATTATTCATGGAGTCCATTAACTACTATAACTTGGAAATCAAATTTGACTATTTGAATAATAGGATGTGAGAAAGTAAATGTATTGGGATATTCCTTTAGAAAAATAAAACTACAGTATATACATGATTCTAGAGTTACCATGCATTGATGTATGAAGGAGGTGTGGAGAAAGTAGAAAAATAAATAAATTAAGAGAGGTACATTGAGAAAATTACCTCTTGAATATCCCTACATGGAAGACCCTTGAAAACCTTGGATATGGTATTTTTTTGAAAATAGAATCATTTAGAAGTGGAGAGAGTGGGGAGGAAATTACTGGGTTCAATTTTGAGGTGGTACATGGATTTTTGTGTCGAAATGGGGGGGGGGAGGATTGTTATTTGTACTTGAGGAGGGGTGGTTCAAGTTATTAATTATTGGATAATTTTATATTAAAGAATAAACATATAAAGGTGGAATTAAATTATAGAAATTTTTATTGTAATTAATATATTATTAGATGGTTTGGGTCGATCCACAACTCAAACAATCTTTATATGTTTTTTTCAGTATGTTATGTTTTTAACTTTTAATTATAACCATTGTAAAAAATTTACTTTAACTACAGTAAATAATTATTTACCATGGTAAAATTTTTATAACATGAAATTAAATTCACTATATAACCTAATTTAGACCACTTGATTCCAAATATGGAATCAATTTTACATAATTATATTAATATATTGGGTAATAATATCATTAAAAATAATTATGAAGACAACACTAACAAGTGGGTTTTTTGATTGAAACGTTCAAAAGATTGAATGATTTTTATAACTATTTACAATTTGAAATTGATTGTAATGACCAAAATTTAATAAAATGACTAAAAAAATTAATTTAATATAATTTAAAACAAAATAAAATTATAATCTAACTATATTAAAAATTATATTAAAAATAGTTTTGTATTAAAATGCTGAATTTTTCACTATTCATTAAAATATCAATGTCATCATAAAAACAGTAAAAATTTATCCAAACTAAATTTTGTTATAATAATTCCAACCAATAAGTATATTTTTTAAAATTTAATATTCAAAAGTTTTAAATATTTGATTTAAAACAGGTTTTCCATTAAATGGTGGAAAACAATATTTTTTTTCGAAAAACACTTCTTTAATAGGAAAAATTGAATTATTTCTTATATCGGGTATAGAAAATAAATAAGATGAGTTTTAAAAATATATTTAAAATAAAAATTTTAAAATGTGATTAATATTATTCATAAGTGCTAATTTAACACCAATGTTATATATTATATTAAATTATAATATTTAATTAATATATCATTTTTGGTGAAACTGTTCCTTGCTAGTAACTCAATACTTATCATTATTGTGTATAGAGTAATATTAACATGGTATTTTATAAATAGAAAAAAAGAAAAAAAAGTAATTTTATTCAGAAATTAAAATATTGTAATGTCTCGGGGTGTTACATTCTCCCATCCTTTAATAAATTTTGTCCTCTTTATTTAAACTTAGGGTTGAATACTTGGGGTTTGAAATTTAAAAACTTCTTTTCTGAAATCCCATATAAAAATGGGATTAATGATATCCCCACATTAAAATAAATAAAGGGATGTATAAATGTTACTAGAAATAACACATAAAAGTGTTCTATGTAGAAAACATGTACAAGAAAGAAAAATTTAACCATTATGTTCTGATTGTGGGTGATAAAGCACATGGTTATGAGAAAGTCAACAATCACAAAGCTATAAATCTACAATGAGCTAAGGGATCATTTGATTAATCATAAAATGCACATGTATATCATTTTTTATTCCCAGATCCTTTCCTTAGATATTAAAATTTTATTTACATCATAGAATATGAAAATAAGGAAGCATTGAAATTGGAAAAGTAGAGTTTCTTCCTTTAAATAATTCCAAACACAAACTCATATTTCTCTTTAAAAGATAATAAAATTAAAAAATATTTTACTTATCTAAATTAGATAGGGTTCACTAAAAGAAGTTATGCTTCATTATTCAGAATGCTAAAATAATGAAAACTATGTTATACTAACCAGGACACAACCTAAGTCAGTGGTAGGTTATTCACCCTTGTCTCCTTTTGGTTTTGGGTTCAAGTATCACAGGTTATCCAAACGATATGGTTAATTGCATGACTATTGAGTTCTACTTTTTCTAAAATATTATTACTATAAAATTATATAAATTACCTTTTTATGTTGCACATTATTGAAATTTTTTATCCTCAAACAATAATATCCAACATTCAACAAAATCCATTCCTAAATTGAGACTCAAAAAAATAATTATGTGAAAACTAAGAGTCCAATAAGGTCTCTAAATTTCCAAAATCAATATTAAAATATGATTTTCCTCAAATGTAATGTTTCTATAATCATCACATAGAAAAAATATATGAATACATTAATCACATTAAAACCTTAATGCATTAAGATCCTTAAATAAGAAGTACTTTATTAAAATACACATATATTCCATTATTCTTATAACCAATTCATTTCTAAAAAAATATTCAAATTACATAATTCATGAATCGAAAATATAGAAATATACAAACTATTATTTTTCAACTGTTTCAACTGGATAATCAGGAATGAGGTCCCTTTGATTTTTATGAGGTGTATTTCCTCAACCCTTAGGAAATTTATTTACATAGTATACCATTTTATGATAGTTGAATCACCTAATATTAGTCTTTTAATTCTTCCCTATATATTAATTTTCTAGTTAACCATGTTCTTCACACTTATAAGAGGCACCCAATCATCTCAAATAGTTCCCGTGGTGATTAATTAAAACATTTCCACATGTGGGAAAATATTTCATTCCACTCTTCCCGTTATATGTCTCCTATTCCACTGTCCTCTTCATCTCTTTAATTCCATTAATGTCAAAAGACTTAGATAATTCTTTCCCCGTCTTGATATCACATGAGAATATATTTTCATATGAGGCTAATTTTTGGGAGACCAAAGCCATTCAGAGTAATGGATTTAATCCATCAATGAAATTATAAATATTACTAATTATGTTATGTATATAGTTTGTATCATGCCTTGAAGTCCTTGTATAGTTAGCCTCATATTTCTTAACATTCTCATCTTCCTTTTTCCATAGACTGAGAAACTATCTCTCCATATCAGCTCTCTGTTTGTGATGGAATTATTTTTCAAAGAAATGTTTCCTAAAATCCACATATCCAGAAAGATGATAAAATTCCATGACAATATTCTCCCTTTTATTTCTTCCCAAATCATGAAATATAGTCTCTATGAAACTTTTCCATTTCCCAAAAATAAATGTATTTGTATTCTAATTGAATGTTGGAGGTTGTTGTCTCATGAAGTGGTCTAACATTGATCATCCACATTATGGATCAGGCTGATCTATGTGGTTAAGGTTAATATTAATAACCTAATATAGTTATCCATGTATAAATATAAGTTTTTCAGCACTAGTTGCATCTCCAACTCCAATATCATTATCTTTCATTGAACGGAAATTCCTACATGGATTATGTGTGTTGATATGATTTCCATTCCCTCCAATAGGATCAATTTCTAAATAACTGTATTCATTAAATTAGTTTTAGAATCATAATGCATAATTCTGAACCTGAAAATACATCACATTTATTGAAACATTTATGCATATCTAATATTAAAGAAATGGATTCCTGGGGAGCATAATTACTTTTAAATCCTTCATAATAGTTTTTAATGACAATGATAATTAACCAATTAAAATCTAATGGGAGTGTCAAACTAGGCGCCTAGTAAGGCCTGTTTTCATATACCAAGTCACCCTAAGTCAGGCTCGGAACCTCTTGTGGTAGTTATTACTCCTAGGTACATTTATTCCATAACCACATCCACTTGTACTAACCATTAATGTATGCATTTCTATAAATACGCCCATAATATCTAATATAAATTCAATCATGAACGTTTTTATACACTTGTCCTAGAGGAAAATCATAGGGTTATATCCCCTAGTATATTTTCTGTAAATATAATTTCCATGGTTATTGCTAAACTTCCTCTGATACCGACTATAACACCCAAACCCTAAAATCTCAGAGCTCGTGTTTTATTTTATCACATTATCATGATTACATGAAATCAAACCCCAAAGGAAAAATAATTTTATCAGTCTTCAATAATAGATTACATTCATCAAACATACATTACAATTTAAAACATTAAATAAAACATAGATAATACTTTGAGGATTCTGTTATTCTCTGTGATTAACCCTTCATGTCAGTTATAACACACTTCTTAGGATCCTAGGAAACTAAAACATAAGAATGGGTGAAAACATATGCTCTATAAGGGTAAGAATACAAAAGAAGCTATCATGAATAAATTTTCATAGACCTTAAAGAATTATTTATAACTATAATAGAAGAACATTACAAATAATAGAGATCCCAGAATGGAAATAATAAATAGTACCATATAAAATAAGAACAACCATAGATATTTTACTAGTCGAATAATCTCATCAATAAATAATACCATAATGGGGGAATTCATAATTTAGGAAAATCTATACAATAAAGATATATCATCAAAAAAATCCAGTATTAGGATCTATCCTAGTGATTTTTTTAATTATGTGGGTAGAAACCCATATTATTTATGTCAAGATCTATCCTCGTGCCGATGTTAAACTGCTTGGAAAACAAACGATAAGGGTTTTCACCCAATAATTTCATCACATGAGATATACCAATGCATCGAGGGGATATAGTATCCCAGACCCATCAAATAAAAATTCAAATACATTTCACATAGGAAAATGTGAAACATAAAAAATATAGTCATTTACCTTAAAAACATATATACTAAATAAAAATAATTTAACCACAAACCAATAATAATATCTAGATAGCACAACCACAATGAATCTAATAATAAATAATTAAACAAAAAATGACAAATTATATCATAAGAGATCAACCACAATTAAACATAGGATCTGAAAAAGGATGTTGATATAGATTAAAATGATCTAATAAAATCATTATAATTTTCATTAGAAGAATACTCTTTTTTCATTGAAATAATTAATTAAAAATACATTAACTTATAAAATAAGAAAATTAAAATGACATTTTTGTATAAAAGTGTCCCATACCACTTTTAAATTTTTTAAATAAATGAATATTATAAGACATTCACGTCCTTATAGATACATCCTTCAAACTGTTTTGGACAACACAGACATCAATGACAATGATTTAAAATAATAAATCATTAAAACAATTATAATTGTGTTTAATCAAAAGAGTGACTTACATAAAACCATTAAAATAATTTCATTTGAAATCATTTAGATAAGAATAAAAATATATGTAACATTTAATTTTAAATCCTTTTATATCCATATAAATAGTTATGTTAAATAATACCATGAATTTTGAAATAGAGAAAGGATTAATTATTTAAATATTCAACGCGTCACATAGAACATGGATCATTTAAAACATATTACCAATATCATAAAATGAATATTTAAATACCCTTAATATTAAGATATTGATTCTATGAAATATAATATGGTCAATACATACATCACACAAAAGAAAAAGGTGTTGAACATGACTTATATCTCAAGAAAAGTAATGAGACAGAAATGCATTACCTTGGGTTACATTTGGGATATAATCATTTAAAAACAATTATAATGGTTTTAATATTGTTACTAACTTATTATAGAACCATAATCATTTTTATAATATTTTATATCATCTCATTATAATATCATTTTACCCGTCAGTAAACAAATTTTCACCATTTTTGGTGTTTATTCCCTAGTTTTGTGAAGTGTCTGTTGACCTGTTCTATGATTATTATATTACATATATAATGATTTAATGATCTATAAAAATTAAAACCCTGAAATAATATTATTTATATTGATTAATTATATATTTATAATAATCTAAAAGAGATACGAAATTAAATACACTGTTCATGGAGACGGTAGGCAATACGTATGCATTGATGCTACTTTCATTTATTTATCATATTAAAATATTAAAATATAAATGATGAATATGTATATTATAATTATAGTATCATATATATGTCTTATATGTGACATATTTTTATTAAATATTTTCTTTAATATGTTCCATGTATAGAGTGAATGATTCACATCGCTTTGAGTGGGCTGTAGTTTACACATCGACAGATGATGTTATCATAAATCTATAGTAAGGAAAAAGTAAAGGTATTTTAAACAAATAATTTTAAAAAAATGAAATATATTTAAATATAAATATATTTAAATTATTTATCAATAAAAATAGTTTTGAGACTAGACATTATGGAGGCAATGTAAAGTGAACAAAAACAATATACAGTGTGTCGATTAACCAACATAACATAGACAACAATTTTGATTCTATAAATAAGATTAGGTGAGAAATGAAAGGGATATGAGATATTATATTGGAAATATGAATATATACTATATACCATATTATGGGGGTATCATTCCTTGATTAATGAAGTAAGGAGGATAATGTATAAAATAATGAAATTAAGAGAGGTACATTGTGTAAATTACCTCTTCAATATCCCCTCCATGAAAGAACCTTGATGGCCTTGTAATTGGTCTTTTGGTGAGACATGCAACACAATGACGTGTGGAGAGTGATGATGAGATGTTTGGGTAGAGTTATGAGGAGAAACAAGTCTTTGTGTATCTAAATTTGGAGGTAAGGGTTGTTATTTATACTTCCTAAGAGTTTGGTTCAGGTGATTAATTTATTGAATATATTATATTAAAAGAGAACCATATTGAGTTGAAATTACATTCCATGACTTCGTCATGTAATTAAAGATTTATAGGATGGTTATGGTCGATACAAACCTCAAACACCATTTTAATTTTGTATTTTTTAGGTATGTTAAACTTTTAACTTTCAATTTTATCCCTTGTCAAAATTTTACTTTAACAATGGTAAATAATTTTTTTACCGTTGTAAAATTTTATACCTATAAATTTAATAGAACTTATAACTTAATTTGGAACATAGGATTCAAAATATGGAATGCATTTTACCTAATACAATTTACATAATTGGGTAAATTAGATTTTAAATAATTTTGTAGACAACACTAAAAAGAAGGTCTTTAAAGTGAAACATTCAGTAGTTTGAAGTGTTTTTAAACAATTTTAACATTGAAATTTATTACAATGACCTGAATTGGATTAAATGATAAAAAATTATTTAATTATACTTTAAAACAAATTAATAGTATATTTTTACTATATAAATGAATTATATGGAGAATCAGTTTTGAAATAAAATGTAGAATTGTTCATTATTCATTAAAATATAAACGTTTTTAGAAAAACACAACAAATGTCATCCAAAATACATTTCTATGTTCCAAAAAAATAACAAGTACATTTTTTCAAATAAAATATATAAACGTTTCAAATAATATATTTAAAATGGGTTCTCCATTAGAAGGAAGAAAGACATTATTTTTTGAAAAATACTTCATTTATCTATAAAATTGAATTATTTACTATATCATGTATAGAAAATAAATAAGATGATGGTTAAATTTATATGGAAAATATAAAATTCAAAATTTGGTTAATTTTATTCATAACCACTAATTTAATGGCTAGGTTATATATTATATTAAATAATATTATTTAATTAATATAGTGTTGTTTAGTGAAATTGTTCCTTGCATGTAATACAAGACAACTCATTCATGTGTATAGAGTAATCAAAAAATGAAGTTGTATAAAAATAATGAGATCATTTTTTTCAGAAATGAAAATATTGTAATGCCTTGGGGTGTTACAGAATTTATAATGGAACAACATGATGTCTGATAGTGCAGAGAATACACCTCAGTGTTTTTTTGTTTTATAATTAATGTGAAGAGATAAAAGACTAATGGGATGTCACAACAATTACCCATAACTGAATTTAAATGCGATAAATCACCAATTATTTTTTTACCAGACTCCCAAAAATGTCTTTGGAAGGTAATACTATTCAATTATTATTTGATTACCTTATGAGGCTAGTAAACATTTTTTCTTATCTGGATATTCATTTTATGTTGATTTTATGGTAATATAATCATCATGATATAAATATAGTGTTTTGTTTTTGTACATTATATCTTCTATTGATAGATTGTTAGTCTAAGATAAAATTATATAAAATTTAGTATATTTTGATGTCCTCTTAAATGGGTTGAAAAGTATTTTAAAAAAACATAGTCCTCTGGTTGTGTTTTCAAATAATAATTGTATTCACCTGAGAATTTAAATGGATCCTTATGAATCATTAAATGGAAATAAGTATAGAACTCTTATGTAATTGGTTGAATCTAGAAAAATAAATATATTTGGACTTAAGATTTATTTGAAAATGACTTAAAATGTTTGATACATCAATAACACAATATATAAGCTCAAAGATGATAAAAAATTATGCTGGTAATGTTTATTAAAATATATAATATGAAGTTAATGATAAGTTATTACTATTATTCTCTCTCCGGAATAGGTTATGAGATTTAGAAACATGAGAAATTTGAGACCCATGCATATTGGACCCTTCAATATTCCTGATCAAGGGGGGATGAGAACTTATATCTTGGTGCTTCCACGGAACATCCCTCAAATTCATAATTGGTTCTGTATATATCTCCTTTGGAATTTCATACCTAATCATTCACATATATTAAACGTTGATATTTTATCATTTAACGATGTTTTTTTTGTTCGAAGAACCCCATATTGATTACATGGATTAGAGAGACTATAATGTCTCAACTCAGGTGCAACACACCGGTTCCCCAAGATGCTTTGTAACAATACCTCAGACACACCTCCCCATTTACCAAAGGATTCAGACTAGTAGCGAGGGCTTAATAATGATCATGGAGGGGCAATAGCCTCTTTATCAAATTAAAAAAAACATCAGAAGTTATTTTTTTTGAAAAGTATAATAAACATAACCATAAAAACTATAACAAGACATGATGCCCAAAAAATAAATACAAAACCAAAGTTAAATGTGTAGATATTTCCTACCATAATAACTATCATGGGTTAAAATAAAAAACCCAAAATGATGAAACTGACAACTCTAAGTTGTTGCTCACACCATGTTGGTTTCCGTCATCCCCTCACTATCCCAACTCAAATATCTAACATAGGTATTTTCCCATTTCCTATCCAATAATCAAAAAGTCTATTTTGGTACTGATTAGGCATCCCGAGTAGTGGGTGAGTACAATGTTTAAGCCACCCCCAATTATTTCTAAAACAATACCTACTCATTATCATTGTACACATTTGTATAATGAATAATGTAAAATAATTAAGGTAAACTACTTACATTTTCATTTATTATTTATTTAACCACATAATTTTCCTGGTTCAGGATGACACCCTTACTATCAATACATTCTATAAACCATGCCAGATTCTACTCTATCGCCAAGGGATATCACATATCAAAGAACCATGGTTACAATTTTTCATTTCCTTTCATTTCACATTATTTCAATTTCAGAATCATAGTCTAATGCCAACATTTTGGGGCTAGAATTCCATGTCTATCACCTCATCAGTTTTTAGAGAATGTTTCCCTATCTCACTTACCATTTTACAATAAGTCACATATGTTTATTTGGAGTGTCCCTCTACATCCCAAACTTGTATATTAGTCAACCACATACGGTTATTTTGAGTATCAGTCAATTTCCAACCCTTACACATCAGTCAATAAAAAATATATCATATATATCACAACAATCATGATTAGAATAAATTAACTATTTTTTTAATAGTTCACGTCGGGGTACAATCTCAATAATAATAAAACTAATGGTTTAACTCTTTAATAACATTAAAAAACATACATAGGTAACAATTATACCACTTTACGTTAGATAAATCAAATAACCCCTGAATGTCCCAAAGGCCTTCATTTTTATTTATTTTTGATAACCCCCCTTTCAAGGGATGAGGGGGAAACCTCACAAGGCCCGTAGGTTCAAAGATTACATGGCCCGTAGGATTAGGAGATTACTTTACCTGAATGTCTTAGGGAATTCAACTAGACTATCTACAAAGAACTGCCCCTCCCGAACATCTGCATCATGATAGTGGATCTCCACCTTAGCATGGTCCTCTTGCTAGGCATCTCGTGCAAGTACAGGCTGGTCTCAATAGCCTTGCCATACCCTATCATTCTGAAAAATCCATTTGGCTGTACTCTGGTGAGTGCACCTGCTCTGAATCCTCTTATGGGGTTGATCCTTTTTTGTAGTGTGTCCGGGACAACTGCATGTGGCCTGAAAGCCTTGAGATGGCCCGAAGGCCTTAAATGTGGCCCAAAAGCCCAAATGACCTGAAGACCTGGGTGGCCCAAAATCATTAAGTACTCCAAGCCAAAACCGATGGCCTAAGGTGAATATTTCAATCTATTCCATTACTAAACAGTAGCTGCTACAGTAAATGCTACACTGCCCGTACAGTGTACAGTTCGCAATAGTACCTTCACGGGGTACAATTCTTCTATAGTACTGCATAGTTCCTGATACAGTACCTGCTACAGTACACCCGAAAATATTCCTCTACCTGGTTTTAAAACTGGTTTTTGTGGTTGAACTTAAGGAAATCTATCCAACTGGGTTGAGGCTCATGTGTGATAAATCAAAAAACTCATTAACCGATTAATGTTAAGAAATCCATCATCATTATCATTTTCTATCAACTCATAATCATGATAATTATAACACCCCAAGCGTCTATGGTATGTTTACCATTAAAAAAAACAATAGCTTGCATTGTACGCAACATCGAGTTCTATCACACAAAGAAAATCAAACTAGCCATTTTAAAAGAAGTTATGAATAGTAATACCCACTTTTTGAAATTTTATAAATTTTATTTTCCAAAATGGACTTCATTTTTTGATTTGGAATATCAAAATTAGCTTAGTTTAAATTTTTGGTATTTTTCTGATAACATTAAATTTTTTATGAATAGTGAAAACACAACGTTACTGTTTAAAATTGATATTTATATAAATTATAATTATTATTATTTTAATTTATTTTAAATTATAAAATAGATACATTATACCTATATTAGTCCAATGTAATTCTTTGGAGTCATTTTATAATAAGATTAGATATATAAAATTTTATTAAACTTTTTAACGTCTTTTACCCTTCTTATAGGGACATTTGCAAATTTGTATAAGTTGTAATTTTACCATTTCTATGAATTTAATTTCAAAAATAAAAGAAACATGGTTTACATTAGGAAGTAAAATATAATTAAATAGGATGAAAATAAATTTTGGTTAATAGTATCTTTTGAATTATATTTACCACAGTTAAAAGTAAATAAAGTAAATAAAAGTAAAAATGATATTATTATTACTATAATACATGTCCTAATTATATTGGATAAGTGTATATCGACCTAAATCCACCTTAGGAATAAAATATGATCCTTTTTGATCCACAATGATTATATTATGACATTAATTATTATTTTATTTAAAGAATAATTAAATGTGGTAAATTCAAATTTTAATAACTAAACCATTTTTTAATATAGGGTAATATATAAGATAAATTCGACTATAAATATTCATTAGAAAGAAAATAATATTTACTACATCAAGGAATTTTATTTATAATTTTTAGATATTAAATAATTTAATCTATTTATGACACAATGATGATGCAGTAATTACCTTATTAATGAAAGGTTAAAATAATTGATATTATAAATATTAAAATAAATGTAAATTGAGACTTTTATTGAATTACAGGAATTTTCACGGTTAATATGACATTTTAGGGTTGATTAAATAATTTTTTTCGAAGTTATATAGTTTTTATGACTATCACTGTAACACCAGAGACTTTTATGAGAAATATTTTGTTTTTATTAATCATCAATGGAATCATTCACTACACACAACACTAGCTTGACTTGCTTTACATGCAATTGTGACCTTCCTCGATAGCTTGCGTCGTACGCAATACCGAGTTTCACTAAACAACGATATGCTATTAAAATATTATTAAAACTAGCTGTTATGAATAGTAATAACCACTTTTTGAAATTTTATAAATTTTATTTTTCAAAATTGACTACATTTTTTGATTCAGAATATCGAAATTAGCCTAGGGTAAAAATTTTGGTATTTTTCTGAAAACTTTCAATTTTTGATGAATAGTGAAAACACTGGGTTACTATTTAAAAACCGAATTTTTATTTAAATAATTATTTATTTTATTTAAATTTATTTTAGGTCAAAATTGATAGATAATACCTATATAAGTTCAATGCAATTCATTGGAGTCATTTTATAATAATTTTAGATATATAAAAATTTTATTGAACTTTTCACCGTCTTTTACCCACCTCCTAGGAGAATTTGAAAATTTACATAAAACATAATTTTACCGCTTCTGTGAGTGGAATTTCAAAAATCGGAGAGACACGGCTGATGTTAATAAGTAAAATGTGGTTCAATGAGATGAAAATAATTTTTGGTGAATAGTAACTTTTTACTTTTTTAACCACGGCTAAAAGTAAATATGGTAATTAAGGGTAAAAATGATATTATTATTACCCTAACACATGTCCTAATTCTATTGGATAAGTTTAATTCGTCCAAAAACAACCTTAGGAATAAAATAAGTCCATTTAGGCCCACTTGGATTAGATTAGGACATTTATTATTAATTTATTTAAAGAAGAGTTAAAATAGTTAAAATCAAAGTTTAATAACTAAAGCATTTTTAATATAGGGTTATACATAAGATAAATTAGACTATAAATATGCATTAAAAAGATAAAAAGATTTCCTACATAATGGTATTTTATTTTTAATTTTTAGACATTAAATAATTTAATTTATTTATGACACAATGATGGTGCAGTAATTATCTTATCAATGAAATATTGTCATAATTGATGTTATAAATACCCAAATAAATGTAATTTGAGACTTTTTATGTATTAAAATAATTTTATAGGTTAATATGACATGTTAATATTTATTTAATTAAATTTTTTCGAAATAATATTTCTGTTATGATTTTCTCAAAAATCAATTACCAAATAGTGTCAAAATGGACATAAAATAGTTTTTAAAAAAAATTTATATTATTAATTTTTATTTTATTCCTAAAAATATAAAGATCGGCCAAATGACTTATATAAGGTTTTATATACTAATAATAAAAAACTTGGGGTTCTTTTGGATTGTTATAGTAAGTTTATTAACCTTAGAGAGTAAGAAAACATGAAGACACGGTAAAAGTAAAATTATTTAACTTAAAGTCCAATCTAAATGATAAGGTTAATATAGATACCTAAACTTGTCTAAATTATATTGGATGAGAGACTTTAGACCCATCCCCACCTTAGCTTCGAAATAAATAAATTTGGAGCTATTAAAAACTGAATATTACTTTATAATAAAATAATATTTTTAGTTTTTCCAAAGGTGCCTCTCTCCTCCCTTATAAAAGGGCACCTCCTCCCTCTCTTCCTCACACACATTGAGCCTTCAAGCTCGGACAAACCCTCAAAAGTCTCTTCTAAAATTCCCTAAAAACATCCTAGAGGTAATGGTATTCTTCAAAGACCAATTTTAGTGCCCTAAGAGGAGGTCTCAAAGAGGCGCTTCAAAGAATAGGTAATGTCCGTTAACGATTCTTTCAACTTTATTTCTTCTTCCACTTCTTCTTATTTAGTTGTTTCATTATGATGTCATAAAATCAGTATCACTCATATACTGGTATGTTATTATAAGTATGAAACAACCCTATTTAACCATCTATCCACCTAATGAAAAACGAAATCATCGCGCGTGCGTACGTACGGAATACCGTCTCCACACCGTGGTGTAATCTATTTTCCACCACCACCTTACTTGGATGGGTATAATGGTGTAAATAATAACTATATATTATTATTTTAAATTGAAACTGATTCTGAAATAGTATACATACACTCCAATACAATTCCACGATCATGGGAATGATATCATCGCTCGTGCGTACGTACGGAATACCGTCTCCACGACGTGATGCGACTCGTTATACATGATCTTCATTGCATAATTATTATATAAATGAATTGAATGAATTAATATGATATATATTACACTAATACCATTCTTGAAATGAGGTATCTATAACCTAAATATAATAATAATAATTTATTTGACAAAACATGCATAAGAAAAAAATGTAATAAACACCCGAATAACAAGTAGAAATGAAATATTACTAATTAGAAGCTAATAATATGACCATATATGATATCATAACAATGAGTATGATTCAGGAGTAAGTCAATGACATTATTTAAATCATTATACAGGAGGTTCGGACACTAACGAAGCAAATCGGACCTAAGGTAAGGGAAAATATCACAATCTCATTTTTATCCGAGATTATTTATACTTTGGTATTTACAAGGGTGTATTTTATCATACACATCCATGTTTCCTCAATATGTAATATTATTTCAATCCAGCTAAAATTGTTTAAATCCAATTTTACCATTCGGTGAGTTCTTAGTAATAGATATGAAAGAAATGTTTTGTCGTTTTTCGTATGAGGTACTATTTTACTTTTCCGACAAAAGTACGAGAAGAATGTTTTTTTTAACTTATACGTCATGAATGGATTTTTAAGACATTATTTCCAAGAAGCTTCCTTTACAAGTTTTCAAGTTTATTTTTGACCAACTTCTTTTAGTTTAAAATTGTATGACATGTTATGAAAGAAAAATGTTTTTGAAGTAGAAAGGATATTGTCCTCAAGAATGGAGTTCAAGTGTTTTATCAAAATTATTTTCCATCTAAGATAATATAGGGTTCTGTTTCTATCCATATTATTAAATTTATTTTATTATGTAGTTGTGGAATTATTTTTATGAATTTCGTTATCTTATATGAATTGTTTTATGATGTCATGATGTTTAAGAATCCCATTTTTATTACATGGGTTATGCAATGATGTATGATTTTTTGATTTTGTGGAACACATAAGAATGGTATCATTATGAGATGGGTGGGACCTATATCTCCCTCCAATGCATTGGGTAATGATTTATATCCCAAGAGATATACATGGCTGGAACGACAGGTTAATCCGGTTCAGTGAAACATGACTGAAATGAGGAGTGAACTCGGTTCAAAAATGGACATTGTCCGCTAAGATAGTCTTGGCTATGAGTCTTGACTACTAAAATGATTCTCTATGATTATGTGTGTATGCCACAAGGTTTCATGTTTTATGTTATGATTATTGGGATTACATTTCACTTTTATGATTTATCCCATGATATGAAATTATGATTTTCTTTTGCTGGTTAAGATTTCCAAAATGTTGTGTTCTTATGAATATGATGTGATTGATTTTTCTTTTGTTTACCCTTTCTGAGAATTTTTTCTCACGCTTTTGTATGTTTTCATTCCCCCAGGTCAAGAAGAAGGCTATTAAGTAGGATATGCTAAAAGGGACTCTAGATATGATGAAATAAATGGGGGACAATGTAGATGCTTTATGAACCAGTTGTTTATGTTTCCCAGTTTCTAAAGACACTATAACTATACGGTCCTTTCCTGGTTTTGTTATATGTTGTAATAAGTGTGCTTCAATTTTGAAGTATTAACAATGTATTTAATGTATGGGTCGCTATAGTTGGTATCAGAGGAAAGGTATAGTCAACCTTTGGTAACTTGGAAGTGAAAGCCTTAGTAAGAACCCTAAGGATAAGTCTAAGCATAGAACACAATCTTAGTGTTTTAGAAATGGCCATGAAAAACCTATGATAATACCTTAAGTGTGAAATCTTATTCTTGATTATGTGCTTTTCCTATTATAATTAGTGTTTCTCACACTATTATTCTTGGTTCTAGTCAATGGCTGGAACCCGAAGGAACTGTGTTAATGCGGAATGTGACGGGAAATGCAATGATTGTCCCCCTGAGAAACCAAACATTATGGGAGCTAGAATGAAAAATCTTGTAGCCATGTTCACACAACTTTTTCAAGCTATGAATCATGCAAGACATCCAAATTAGAAAAAGAAGGAGCATCATTCTGTTGAATCCTTCATGAGGCAGCGTCCACCTTTATTCAGTGCGTCTTCTAATCCATTAGTGGCTGAACAATGGATCAGTACCACTGAAAAGATATTTTCAGTTCTTCAATGTTCTGAACATGATAAATTCATCTTAGTAGTTTATCGTATGGAAGTTGATGCTGATCAATGGTGGAATATTATTAAGAATATGAGGAAAAGGGATAAAATTGAGTCTATGGAATGGGACGAGTTCAAGAACTTATTTTTCAATAAGTACTTCCCTCGTATTCTCCGAACAAAGATGGAGAAGGAGTTTCGTGAACTAAAGCAAAAGGATGATGAATCTATTGGTACCTACGAAGCAAATTTTACAAGAGTTTCAAGGTACGCTTCTGGTATTATTATCCAACCGGAGAGTAAGATCGATCGATTCTTTAGTGGCTTAAAACCAAGTCTTTGAAGGGCGTTAGCCATAAGGGACTTCAATAGCTACGAGGAAATTGTTCGATGTGCTCTCAAGGTTGAGATGGAGATTGGTGTAACCCATCAGTCATATGGGTTTGATAAGAAGAGGAAAATGGAATTCAAAGGAAAATCTAAAGAGCACACTGAAAAGAATATGAATTTTCCCTTATGCTCAAAGTGTGGAAATAAACATGGGGGAAATTGTATTAAGGGGACAAGAAAATTTTATAAGTGTGGAAAAGAAGGTCATCAGGAAATTGAATGTCAAAATAAGGGGAAGAAGATGTCTAATGATGCAAACAAAGGAAGGGATACACAGAATGAACCTTCTACCCTTCAATGTTTCATGTTCAAGGAGATGGGGAATTATGCCAATAAATTCCCAAATCCAAGGGTTTATGATGATGATCGAAGTCAAAAAACTCATAAGTCAAAGACAAAGGAAAGTCACATGCAATTTCTATCTGCGATATGGAGTACGATAATGAAGTGGTGAAAGGTACACTTACTGTCCACTCTAAAGTAGCAAATGTTTTATTTGATTCTGGATCCAACCACTCTTTAATTTCTGAATAATTTTCTAAGGGTATCACCATATTACCTCAACAATTAGATGTGATTTAGCTGTGACAACCCCAAATGGAACAACAGTCACATCAAAAGTTTATAATTCTTCTCCGATTGAAGTTTGTGGGAAAGTGCTTCCTTTAAATCATGTGATCCTTCCTATAGTGGAATATGATGTGATTTTTGGCATGGATTGTCTTTCTTTATATGGATCTCATATCAATTGCCAAAGAAGGGAAGTCACATTTCATATTCCAGATCAATCTATGATCGTCTATCGATGTAAGGATGAACATAACCTTCCAGTGGAAATTTCTTCCATATTATGGGTCTTGATTCCACTAAATGAGGGTTATTTATCCCAAATTGTTGTTGAGAAACTCATGACTAAACATATGCCCATTGTACGGGAGTTTGATGATGTCTTTCCAGAGGATTTTCCGGGTCTTCCACCTAATCGTGAAGTTGAGTTTTCAATAGAACTCGTACCGGGTGCTTTGCCTATTTCAAAGACACCTTATAGAATGGCCCCAATTGAGTTGCCAGAATTGAAGAAGAAACTCCAAGAGAATATTGATAAGGGATTCATATTCCCTAGTGCGTCGCCTTGGGGAGCACCTATTTTATTTGTTAAGAAGAAATAAGATCAATGAGACTCTACATTAATTATTGAGAACTTAACAAGATCACTATCAAGAAAAAATATCCTCTCCCGCGCATTGATGACTTATTTGACCAACTACGCAGAGCTCAATACTTTTCCAAGATTGACCTTCGTTTAGGGTATAATCAATTAAGGGTCAAAAGGGAGGATATACCAATGATGGCTTTCCGTACAAGGTATGGACACTATGAATTTATAGTGATGCCATTTGATCTTACTAATGCCACTGCTATCTTCATGGATCTGATAAATAGAGTCTTTAGAGACTATCTTGATCAGTTTGTGGTAGTCTTTATAGATGATATTCTTGTCTATTCAAAGAGCAAGGAAGAACATGAAGATCATTTGAGAATTATATTGAAGACCATGAGAAAGGTGAATCTTTATGCCAAATTTACCAAGTGTGAATTTTGGCTTAAAAAAGTTTCATTTTTGGGTCACATAATCTCAAAAGATGGGATATCTATGGATCCACCAAAAACATAGGTTATCAAAAGATGGTCAAGACCAACAACAGTAACTGAGATCTGAAGTTTTCTTAGTTTGGATGGATATTATCGACTTTTTGTGAAATATTTTTCACGATTATCTAATCCACTCACCAAGTTGACTCGGAAAGGAGTTATGTTTGTTTGAATGGAGGAATGTGAAGAGAATTTCAAGGAGTTGAAAAGAAGGCTATCCAGTGCAACTCTTCTCACACTTCCTTGTAGTGGAGAGAGGTTTGTGATCTATAGTGATGCATCCAAGAAGGGGCTGGGGTGTGTTCTTATGCAAAATGATATGGTGATAGCTTATTCCTCACGATAGTTGAAAATCCATGAGCAAAATTACCCAACTCATGATTTGGAGTTAGATGCGGTAATCTTTGCATTAAAGATTTGGAGGCATTATCTTTATTGAGAAAGGTGTGATATTTATACTGATCATAAATGTTTAAAGTATATTTTCACACAAAAGGAGCTGAATATGCGCCAAAAAAGATGGTTAGAGCTGATTAAGGATTACGACTGCTCAGTTCATTACCACCCTGGGAAATCAAACAAGGTGGCAGATGCATTCAGTCAACAAGACCATGCTAGCTTATCCATGATCAGGATCACAAAAGATCCATTATTTATGGATTTACAAAGGATGGATCTTGGAATTATAATGGAAGGGGAAAAATCATATCTTTCTCAATTGAATGTTCAACCATCTATACATGTGAATATTAAAGAGGCACAGAAAGAAGATGTAGAGTTACAAAAGAAGGTGAGAAATGTTCCTGAATTCAACCTTGATTGTGATGGGATAATAAAGTTCAGGAATCAGGTTTGTGTTCCTCCCATCCCCGAATTAAAGAAGGAGCTGCTGGATGAGGCTCATAGTTTTTCATTCTCTATTCATCCTGGAAGCACGAAGATGTATAGGGACCTGAAAGGGTACTTCTGGTGTGATGGCATGAAAAGAGATGTCGCGGAATATGTCTCTTGATGCTTGGTTTGTCAGCAAGTTAAAGCTGAGAGACAAAAGTCTAAGGGGATGTTACAACCATTACCCATACCCAAATGGAAATGGGAAAACATCACTATGGACTTTGTCACCGGACTTCCTAAAACATCCAAAGGCAATAATGCTATCTGGGTCATAGTTGATCGTCTTCCAAACTCGTCACTCTTCATCTCCATTAGAGAGGATTTTTCTCTGGATAAGCTTTCCAGGATATATGTGAAGGAAGTGGTGAGATTACATGGAGTACCACTTCCCATTATATCTGATCGGGATCTGAGATTTACCTCAATGTTCTGGGGAAGTCTTCAGCATACTCTGGATACAAAGTTGAGTTTCAACACTGCTTATCATCCTCAGACAGACGGTCATTCTGAGAGAACAATTCAAACTCTAGAAGATATGTTGAGAGCTTGCTCTACGGATTTCAAAGGTGGTTGTGATCAACACAAACCTTTGGTGGAATTTTCTTATAATAATAGCTTTCACTCCAGTATTTAGATGTCTCCTTATGAAGCTCTCTAAGGAAAGAAATGCAGGACTCCAACTTGATGGGATGAAGTTGGGGAAAGAAAGCTATTAGGACCTGATCTAGTTGATGAGATGGCAGAAAAGGTCAGATCTATTCAACAAAACATAAGAGCAGCTCAGAGTCGACAAAAACGTTATGCCGACAACCGATGAAAAGAACTAGAGTTTGAAGTGGGTGATAAAGTGTTCTTACAAATATCTCCCTGGAAGAGGGTCATGAGATTCAGAAAGAAGGGAAAGTCGCTCCCCAGATATATCGGTCCTTTTGAAATTCTGGATCGTGTTGAGAAGGTAGCTTACCGATTGGCTCTTCCACCGAAACTCTCCCAAGTTCATGATGTGTTCCATGTATCTCTCCTGAGAAAGTACATACCTGATCCTTCACATGTACTCATCTCAGAAGTTGTACCGCTGGAACAAGATCTTTCTTATGAAGAACAGTCGATAGAGATTCTCGATCGTAGTGAAAAAGTCCTATGGAGAAAGACCACTCACTTGGTGAAAGTTTTATAGAGGAACCACCAAATAGAAGAAGCTACATGGGAGCTTGAGGATATGATGAGGGAGAGGTATCCTCATCTGTTTGTTAAAATGTGACGAATTTCGAGGGAAAAATTCCTTTTAAGGTGGGTAGAATGTAACACCCGAGACTTTTATGAGAAATATTTTGTTTTTATAAATCATCAAAGGAATATTTCACTACACACAACACTAGCTTGGCTTGCTTTACATGCAATCACGACCTTCCTCAATAGCTTGCGTCATACGCAATATCGAGTTACACTAAAAAACAATATGCTATTAAAATATTATTAAAACTAGCCATTATGAATAGTAATAACTAAGTTTTGAAATTTTATATATTTTATTTTTCAAAATGGACTTCATTTTTGGATTCGGAATATCAAAATTAGCCTTGGGTGAAATTTTGGTATTTTTCTGAAAACATTCAATTTTTGATGAATAGTGAAAACACTAGGTTACTATTTAAAAACTGACTTTTTATTTAAATAATTATTTATTTTATTTAAATTTATTTTCGCTCAAAATTGATACATAATACCTATATAAGTTCAATTCAATTCATTGGAGTCATTTTATAATAATTTTAGATATATAAAAATTTTATTGAACTTTTCACCGTCTTTTACCCACCTACTAGGAAAATTTGCAAATTTACATAAAACGTAATTTTACCACTTCTGTGAGTGGAATTTCAAAAATCCGAGAGACACAGTTGATGTTAGTAAGTAAAATGTGGTTGAATGGGATGCAAATAATTTTTGGTGAGTAGTAACTTTTTACTTTTTTTTACCACGGTTAAAAGTAAATAGGGTAATTAAGGCTAAAAATGATATTATTGTTACCCTAACACATGTACTAACTCTATTAGATAAGTTTAATTCGACCAAAAAAAACCTTATTAATAAAATATGACCATTTAGGCCCACTTGGATTAGATTAGGACATTTATTATTAATTTATTTAAAGAAGGGTTAAAATAGTTAAATTCAATGTTTAACAACTAAATCATTTTTAATATAAGGTTATACATAAGATAAATTCGAATATATAAATTCATTAGAAAGATAAATATATTTCCTATATAATGTTATTTTATTTATAATTTTTGGACACTAAATAATTTAATTTATTTATGACACAATGATGATGTAGTAATTATCTTATTAATAAAATATCGACATAATTGATGTTATAAATACCCAAATAAATGTAATTTGAGACTTTTTATGAGATACAATAATTTTATAGGTTAATATGACATGTTAATATTTATTTACATAACTTTTTTCGAAATAATATTTCTGTTATGATTTTCACAAAAATCAATTACCAAATAGTGTCAAAATAGACATAAAATAGTTTTTAAAACAAATATTATATTATTAATTGTTATTTTATTCCTAAAAATCTATGGTTCGGCCAAATGACTTAGATAAAGTTATATATATTAATAATAAACAACTTGGTGTTCATTTGGCTTGTTATAGTATGTTTTTTAACCTTATAGTGTAAGAAAACAATAAGGCACGGTAAAAGTAAAATAATTTAACTTAAAGGTAAATCTAAATGATAAGGCTAAAATAGACACCTAAACTTGTCTAAATTCTATTGGATGAGTGGATTTCAACCCATCCCGACCTTATAATATAAATAAATCAATTTGGAGCTATTAAAACCCGAAGATGGCTTTATAATAAAATAATATTTTTGGTTTTTCCAAAGGTGCCCCTCTCCTCTCTTATAAATGGGAACCTTCTCCCTATCTTCCTAACACAACATTGATCCTTCAAGATCGGCCAACCCATGGAAATTCCTCTTCTACACTTCCCTAGAAACATCCTAGAGGTCCTGGTCTTCTTCAAAGACCAATTTTAGTGCCCTAAGAGGAGGTTTCAAAGAGGCGCTTCAATGAAGAGGTAATGTCCGTTGCCAATTATTTCAACTATATTTCATCTTCCACTTCTTATAATTTTTTTGTTTCATTATGAAGTAATAACATCATTATCACTAATATACTAGTATGTTATTATAATTATGAACCAACCCTATTTCACCATCTATCCATCCTATGGAAAACTAAATCACTGCGCGTGCGTACGTAGAGAATACCGTATCCACGCCGTGGTGTAGTCTATTTTCCACCACCACCATACTTGGATGGGTATAATGGTGTAAATAATAACTATATATGATTATTGTAAAGTGATATTTATTCTGAAATAGTATACATACACTCCAATACAATTCCACAATCATGGGAATGATATCATCGCTCGTGCGTACGTATGGAATACCGTTGCCACGATGTGATGTGACTCGTTACACATGATCTTCATTGAATAATGATTATATAAATGAATTTAATGAATGAATATGATATATATTACACTGATACCATTCTGGAAATGAGGTATCTATAACCTAAAGAGAAGAATAATAATTTATTCCACAAAACACGCATAAGAACAAAAAGTAATAAACACCCGAATAACAAGTAGCAATGAAATATTACTAATAAGAAGCTAAAAATATGACCATATATGATATCATAACAATGATTATGATTCTGGAATAAGTAATTGACATTATTTAAATCATTATACAGGAGGTTAGGACACTAACGAAGCAAATCAGACCTAAGGTAAGGGAAAATATCACAATCTCATTTTTATTCGAGATTGTTTATAATTTGGTATTTACTGGGTTGTATTTTATCATCCACATCCATGTTTCCTCAATATGTAATATTATTTCAATCCACCTAAAATTGTTTAATTCCAATTTTACCCTTCGGTGAGTTTTTAGTAAAAGATATGAAAGGAATCTTTTGTCGTTTTTCATACGAGGTACTTTTTGACTTTTCCGACAAAAGTACAAGAAGAATGTTTTTTTAACTTATATGGCATGAATGGATTTTTAAAACATTATTTCCAAGAAGCTTCCTTTACATGTTTTCACGTTTATTTTTGATCAAATTTTTTTAGTTTAAAATTGTATGACATGTTAAGAAAGAAATTTTTTTTGAAGTAGAAAAGATATTTTCCTCAAGAATGGAGTTTAAGTGTTTCATCAAAATTATTTTCCATCTATGATAATATAGGGTTATTTTTCTATCCCTATTATTACATTTATTTGATTATGTTGTGATGTAATTATTTTTATGAATTCCTTTTTCTTATGTGAATTTTTTTATGATGTCATGATGTTTAAGAATCCCATTTTTATTACATGGGTTATGCAATGATGTTTGATTTTTGATTTTGTGGCACACATAAGAATGGTATCATTATGAGATGGGTGGGACCTATATCTCCCTCCAATTCATTGGGTCAAGATTTATATCTCATGAGATAGACATGTCTAGAACGGCAGGTTAATCTAGTTCAGTGAAACAGGACTGAAATGAGGAGTGAACTCGGTTTAGAAATGGACTTTCTCTGCTAAGATAGTCTTGGATATGAGTCTTGACTACTAAGAAATTATTCTCAATGATTATGTGTGTATGACACAAAGTTTCATGTTTTAAGTTATGATTATTGGGATTACATTTCACTTCTATGATTTATCCCAACATATGAAATTATGATTTTATTTTGCAGGTTATGATTTCCAAAATGTTATGTTATTACGAATATGATGTGATTGTTTTTTCATTTGTTTACCCTTACTGATAATTTGAGCTAACCCTTTTGTATGTTTTCATTCCCACAGGTCAGGTAGAAGGTTATTAAGTAGGATATTCCAAAAGGGACTCTAGATATGATGAAATAAATTGGAGACAATGTAGATGATTTGTGAACCGGTTGTTTATGTTTCCCAGTTTCAAAAGACACTATAACTATACGGTCCTTTCTTGGTTTTGTTATATGTTGTAATTAGTGTGCTTCAATTTTGAATTAATAACAATGTATATAAAGTATGGGTCGTTATATTCACCAAAACAAAATAATAAATAGTGTCAAATTTGATATAAATGTATTTTTTTTTAAAAATAAATTATTATTAAATGATATAATAATCCTAAAAATATAAGGCTCCGCCAAAGGACTTATATAATGATATATATGTCATCAAAGAACCACTCAGGGTTCTTTTGGAAGTTTATAGTTTGTTTATCAACCATGTAATATAAAACCAGACAAAGACATTATAAAAGTTAAACTATTTAACTAAGAGTAAAATCTAAATGATAAGGTGAATATTTTGACCTAAACTTGTCTAAAACCTATTGGTTGAGAGTATTTAAATCCATCCCCACGTTAGTCTCTAAATAAGTCCATTTAGAACTATTATAAAACGAAAATGATTTTATAATAAAATAATATTTCAATATTTTCCTAAATTACCCCTCACCTCTATAATAAAAGGGTACTTCCCCTTCTCTAAACATCACAACTCCAATGTCATTTGGATCAAAAAAAGATACTCAAATATCCTCCTTACTACCCTAAATTCATGTTAGGGTCCTTAAATTGATCAGAAATCCAACCTAAGAAGCCCTTTTGATCAAATCAAAGGGAAGCACCTGAAGAAGAGGTAATTATTTCATCACCGCTTTCAAATTATTTTCTTCATCCACATCCACTTTCATTGTTTTTTACATACCAAAATAATAAATCTTGTAACTTATACATACTATGATGTTATTATAAATATGGTACGACCATATTAAATATTCTATACATCCTATAAATGACAAAGTCACCATACATGCGTATGTACGGCTTTCCCTCTCCACTTCGTGGTGTTTTTTTTATTCGACACTACATTATTTGGATGGATATAATAATGAGTATTATTGATGTAAATAATAAATATATCATGTTAATGATTATGTATATATGATAAAAAATCCAATTACATACCATTTCACCATCAATAGAATGGTATTGTCGCTCATGCGTACGTACGTATTACAGTCTCCACGAACACAATAAGATTCATTCCCCATGGTAACCCATCAATAATAATTTTAATTTTATTATTTAATTTTTTTTAAGAACATAATATCATTACAGATATGAATCAATTAATTCATATCCCTGGCAAACAATACATACGTAATTAAACATATAATTTAAAACGAATCAATCAACACATGAAACAATGATATGACTAAAATATTATTATCAAAGCAACATTAGAAGATCATATATGATATCATATTTAATTATTTGTTTCTTTTATAATTTAATAAAAATCATTTAAAAATCATAATGTAGGTTAACGTACCCTCGATCAAAGAAAATTACAAGTTAATTGTTAATGTTACAATATCTTTATCTATCTGAGTTTGTTTATACGAAAGTATCTATTGGGACTTATTTATCATCCACATATGTGTTTTTAATAATGTAATTCAATTTTATTACGATTTCATAGAATATGGGTTAAATACATTTATACCCTTGTTTGAAAATTTATAAAATGTTTTTAAAGGAATATTTCCATCATTTTCTAAACAAGGTACTTTATGAAATTTTCTAAAAATTAAGGTAATAAGGTTTTTTTAACATTTACGGAGGGTGTGTCTATTTTACGCCATTATAAAACCATCACATCTAACCATAAAAACATATTAGAATATTTTCAAAGTATAGGTTTTCTTTAATAATTACGTGACTTTTGAATGATTTCAAAATATAAATAGATATTTCTCCCAAATAGTTTTGATTTCATCTATGTCATCATCCTTTGATGTATTTTATAGTTGTTTAAAGTTGATTTATTATGATACAATATTCCATATTATATTGATGTTTTAGTGATATTTTCGACTTTGGATGTGTTATTTTTATACCATTCATTGTTTATAGTTAATGTATTTATCATTTTATACGATAGTTCTAATATGAATGTTTATGTTATGTTTCAGCCTTTTCATATAAGGAATGACTTGGACCTAGTAAGTGACTGGTGAATCTCGTTGTAGCTCCTTGATGCATTTTTATGTCTTATGAGACAAACTAGTGTCTTGGCCTAAGGCCTTGACAAAATATTATTTGTAGTCTTGGCACTAGGCCTTGACTATGTGGTTATGATGTCCAGCATTATGCATTTCATCATTATGAAATTGGCTATTGATATTTCATGTGATTATTCGACTAGTATAATTTCCATCTGAACAAGTAAATGGAATTATATGAGTTATTTTTTCCATATTATTCTAAAGTTTATGTATAAAAGTCTTGGGTTTTAATCTTATACATTTCCTTAAATGTTTATACTTATTTAAGATAGTTTCCACTATATTGTTATCCTTACTGTGCATCTGAGCTCACCCCTTTCTATGTTTTATTTCTCCAAGGAAGCGAAGAAGTATATTATGATTATCCTTTAGGGATAGGCTAAAGGATACGAGTGTTTTCAAAAGGGACATAATGATGTTTTTTATTTCATGATATTATGTAAAACTTATGTATGTATCTAGTAGTCCCAAGGCTACTAAACTAATTAGTATTTTGAGACTTGATCTCTTGTGATCATTCCAATGTTATGTTACAATACACCGACTCTGGGTAACATGGGATATGGCATTATAGTTGGTATCTTAAGATGTTTAGTACAAACCTTGGAAACTATATTAATAAAAACTCTGATTAGAGAACATTACCCTAAGATAAAATTTGACAATATGTATAGAAGAAATTCCAAGAAATTTGGTAAAGTAGATATTTTGGGTGTTTTCAAAGAAATAATTCCATGTCTAGATACGAGCAGGTAGAGGTGGCTCTGGCATAGATGTACCCAGGAGTGAAAACTATGAAAATGAGTTTTGGGCTTGACTCGGCGTATCCTGGTACGTGACAACGGGCATTGCTACACTCTTGGTTATGACACACCCGGGGGATATGCTTAGGATAATTAACATTTTCTTTACAATCCATTTTGAAGAATTAATGGGTAAATACCTCCTCAAAGAAAACATTTGTTTATTGATTATGGATTATATGCAGAAACTGTTCAATTTATGTTTGTTATTTTAGTAGTTTGGAATTATGTATTGCGATTTATAAACTAATCTAGTGTAATCCATTGTTTAGAAATATAGCCTAGTAAAATGAATATAAATTGTATCAACATAGGTAATCCATGTAAAGATTTCCATCCTAATCAAGATAATTATAGTGGATTTGGTGATGCAACTAGTGATGAACAACTTATAACCATACTCAAACAACTCACTCAGGTTTTCAATAATAACCTTACCCGTATTTAGCACCCTAACCCACAACATGGAGGATTGATGCTAGAAAGCTTCATGAGGCAACAACTACCAACATTCAATGGGACTACAAATACATTTTTAGGTGAGTAATGGATAAGTCCTTTAGAGAAAATATTTCTTTCTTTGTGGAGTAAGGAAAGGGAAAAAAATTTCATGGTAGTTTATCACCTCATGAGAGATGCAGATCAATGGTGGTAATTAATTCAAAACACAAAGGAGGATGAAGAAGTATAAAATATGGAATAGAGTGAGTTTAAAGACATTTTATTAGAAAAATACTTTCCTCATGACCATTTAGTGGATATAGAATGCCATTTTCTGAGTCTGATGCAAAAGGAGGATGGGACTGTCACAATGTATGAGGCAATCGTTACATGGTTTGAAAGGCATGCTTCAAATTATATACATAACCCAAAGTGTAAGATTTTTTGATTCTTTGATGGGTTAAAACCATTTATCCTCCAAGCATTAATCTCAAAATCATTCACATTGCATAAAGAAATTGTCTCATGTTCAATCAAGACAAAAATGGAATTCTATAAGTCTTATGACATTAATGCAAAGCAAGAGAAGAAGAGATATTATGAAAAATCTGGAAATGGAAACAAGGGGAAGAAGGGGAATGTTGAGTATCCAACCAATAGTAACTGTGGGAAGAAGCACACTCATACTTACCATAAGGGAATTGGAGTCTGTTATAAGTTTGGAGAAAAAGGAATCTATGCTCGTGATTGTAAGGGGAAGAAAGATATTATCAATGTTGAATGCTACTGTTGTAAATAAATGGTGCATTAAGAAATTAAATGACCTATGCTCCAAGGAAAAATACCTTAGAAAAGGACATGGGAGTGAGGCCATGATTATGCAATCATTAATGCTGAGGTTGAAGCTCCGAATGACGTTGTGGCTGGTAATTTAATGGTTTCCTCAAATTTATCCAATGCTTTATTTGATTCTGAATCATCACATTGTTTTATATCTTCCCATTTTGCTTAGAAAATTTGATATTTATAATTTTATTTAACAAGGGAGTTGTCAGTCAAAATTTAAAGTCCCAGATTTTCAATGTATTTTTTCTAATTATAAGGAATTATTATGAGTCTGGGAAAATTTATAGTGCGTGATTCTGAGGCTTGGTGTGCCCAGAATTAATTTACAAACATTTTTTAAGGTACTATCAGTAAACACGGGAGTGGCATTTTCTAATTTTTGAAACGGTTCTTAGATTATAAATCCAAGGACACCGGTGAATCCGCAGCACCAGGATTATCATAAGGGAGACTTCACTTTAGCCATAGTAGGTCAAGAGAAAATGATAGATTTTGGGACTTTTTGAAAGAATAAATAATATAAAATTGTTATTTGATTTGTTTCATTTATTTCCTCCAATGGACAAGCGGCAACGTGGGACCAGCAATGTGTCAATCCATTTAATGGATTGACCCTTCAATCCTAAGTAACAACATCATTGGGATTGTTGAAGGTTCCTTATTAATGAACCCACATAAATCCCATGACCATTAGACACCCTCCCCCTCTCCTATTTATATGGTGCTTTGGGAGAGGTATCGGCACAACATCACCAAGCAATGAAGTGCTGGAAAAGTGCTAAGATGCCAAACCCATGGAGGACGGAACTGGTTCCAGCGGTAGATGAGGGGTGACATCGAACCACGATCTGATGGATGACGTATGTGCAATGTCATTGGAATCTTGTTGCAGGAAAGACAAACACCCACACTTCATCGATCATGGGAATTCTCCATCGTTCTTGAGGTATAGTTTAATCATGATCTGTTTTTCAGGAGTTTGTTGAATACTTCCTACCCTTTTGCTGTCAATCTTACACAGATGACACGTTCCAAATGAAAAAGGCTCGGTCCATTTTCTATCTTAATTATTTAGTGCGTTCTTCATGGGAAATTCTATATATGGAAGAAATCCAAATTTGATGCGCTAGAAGTGATAGTGATGTTCTAGGAAGTTCAGTGACACCTTCAGAAGGAAAAACCTTCCACTAGAGCTCACACGGTGACCCGCAGAAGGCCACTGGTGCAGAGGTACCAGCGACTGACGCCGACATGGAACAAGGCAGGGCCAGCCTCGGCCGGCCGTGAGGGAGGAGGCGCAACACCCGCGTCGCAGGAAGAACCAGTCGCGGCTCATCAACTGCGGTAGTCAGAGTTGGAGGCTGAAACATTGGATAACCATATAAGGTGGGGAAAATAGAAACATCATGCCACTACTGAGCAAGGGTCCACAGTTGAAGCTGCAGCAGAGGAGGAACCCATGCCTCCGGTAGGTTCTGTGGCGACCGGGAAAAATCCACATGGCACCGCCGCTTCACAAGATGAATTCCCCTTGACTGTTCAGGAAGATTAGGGGCCTCACCACTGGTGTTGGTAGGGAGGGCCCCACCTCATTCTAGGCCGCACGAGCTAGTGGACCTCACTCTTCCTCGGGATGGGCGGCACAAGAAAGCAGGCCATGCTCCGCCTCAGGTAGGGCCACCCAGCCCAGTAGCCCGTGCCTCCGCGGGCCAGGCCGCGTCGCGCTAGCCCAGTGGGTCACCCCCTTATAGGCCTCCCCCTTTCAGGCTGCCCCCTTGTGTGTCGGGCTGGAACAAGACCTAGTGGGATAAGTATGCCGTTGTCCAGCCCAGCCAGGATGGGTCGGGTCGGTCCGACCTAGTCGGACCGGACCTTGGTCCAACATGACCCAGAAACACTTAAAGGGCCATTTCTTGAGAACTAGACGTCTGTTTGATGAACCATCTATGGAACTGGGATTCATGGATCGAGAAGGTACTTTTGGTATACTCCAATTGAGTTTTGGAAATAGTTGGAGTATGACAGGGTTGGATCGAACCTAAATCCAACTGGGCCTTAGGAACTAAAACGCTTATAACTCAAAAACCGGGCATCCGATTGATGCATCATCTATCAATTTGGAACCCTTAAGACATGGTGGTCCTATGGTTACTCATTTTTTGAGCTTTGTTGTGGTATAGGTATGACTGATATCTCGAGGGGTAGATTCTCCAGAGCTTGAGCTCACCGGGTGCGTGGAATCCTGTGGAAGGTTGTAACGTGAAGAAAGAACATCGATCCTATGTGGGTCAACATATATTGATCCGGTGTGGGTTAGAATCTCTCAGATCTTGTGTGGGTCAGTGCTCAATGATCCTATGTGGGTCAGTGCACACTGATCTTGTGTGGGTCAGATCCTGTATGGGTCAATGCGGGTTATTACATATCGATCCTGTGTGGGTCAAAAGTAGTGCCTCTTAAAAGAATAATATGAGCTATCTTATGACTAATCATCGACACTTATGTATTGAAGTTATACCAGATTTTGAGATGATTATTTTACCTTCTTGGTGTCATAATTATGGCGTTAACTATCAGGCACTTATATCTATGAGGTGTTACCTGTGTGGTACTTCTACCTTCGTAGTGTTATCTTCGTGGTGTTACCTATGTGGTACTTTTATCTTCGTGGTGTTAGCTGTGTGGTACTACTAACTTCATGGTGTTAACTTTGTGGTAATATTCCCCCATGTATGAGAAGATTATATCTTGATAACTAAGGTATATCTACGGGCATATACCTAAGTAGAGTTGTTTTTTAGCACGTCGTGCTTGAAAAGGAGGTCTTTCTTTGTGTTTTTTCCTTTGTGGAACTATAAAAGACCTACGACAGTCTCAGGGTCCCTATTGAGTATCATTATACTCACCCCCGCACGGGCTACGCCCACACCTTATTGTGTCTTCTGCAGATGACGTACAATGTTGCTCGAGTGTGAGGGAGTAAGGACTCGACGGGGCTCGAAGGTGGACTATTTGGCATGATGTGACATGGGGACTATTGATCTGAAGTTGTACCTACCCTTTTGGTAGGATCCTCGGTGGATGATCCCGAAACTGATTTTCACTTTTCAGTTGAAATGTGCTTTACAATTGGGTTTGTATTTCGGCCCCTTTACTTTTAGAACACTTTTACTACATCAGTTTACTACGTGGTTGAATCTTGTTGCATTCTATTCTGTCTGTTTGTACAAGTTTAAAGTCAATTCCTTCCTGTTATAGGGATACGCCTTTCCGGTGCTAGTATTCAGCCTCTGGCCTATGGAAGGAGGGCTTGGGTAGTCACAAAATGGCCCCTGGGGGACGGTCATGACAAAGTGGTATAAGTGAAGTCAGTTCTTCCGAATAACTATGACTCCAATATTATCTATGTGGAAATAGTGTTTTGTTTAATGAGGGTGGATTTTAGTTTGGAGAATCTAGTGTTGGTGTGGTGTCTGACGTATTCATTCACCAGGACCCTGAAAATCCGATTTCCGACTCTGTGCATGAAAACACTAATTGTGTGTGTTTTTGAATTTTTTTTCTTATGATCTCTTTCTCCCAGCTCACCAGGTATAACATATTGACCATTGAAGAATTGTCTTCTTTCAGGATGTAACCCCGTAGATAGATATCTAGGATTCCTGAGAGTGTATGAGATGATGGTCCATCGAGGGATGAGACCTCAGTGTAGGGCCCTCATACGGTGTTAGCATCTTCGGGTGGTGTACCAGCAGCACCACTACCCATAGTGATGATGTTGCCACAAGCCCCACCAGAAGATGATGCACACAAACTGAGCCAGTTTCACGAGCTTTAGCGACAGAGGCCTCTGAATTTCCAAGGTGAGATGAACCCGCAAGCAGCTGAGGACTTGATGGTGGTTGTAGTCAGAGTTTATTGACTGGTTGGGACACTAGCAGACCTTATAGTGATCCGAATAGCCTGTATTTTTCAAGAAGCATCAGGGAGATGGTGGAGCTAGATGCTCCGGATCAAGGCATGGTGACCCTCATCTAGGAGGACTTCGAGATTTTTTTCATGGCAAAGTACTTCCCAGTGACCTTACGCTCTGTGCGTATACAGGTGCTACTACACTTACAGTAGGGCATCATGACTGTGGCCCAGTACTCAGTGAGGTTCACTGATCTCTCCTGCTACTCCACCGACATGGTACAAGACCCTTTATTCATGGAATGGACCTCTGAGAAGGGTCTTGTACGAGAGATCAGAGCATTGATGATATCTCTCAGCATTCCGACATAGGCGGGGTGCTAAAGAAAGCGATTTTGGTGGAGATATTCCTAGGTGAGATGACACCCAAAATGAGAGACACCATTGGACATCAAGTAGCAGTGTCATCTTTAGAAGGAATTAGATGGATAATGCAGGGGCCCAAGCAAGCCCGAACTTTTGGTGGACTACCTCAATATACATGGTCGGTGGTGAGGGGCTCACGGGACAGAAGAGGAAAAATGAGGAGAAGAAAATGCTACCTGTGCAGTGGGAGGGTCACATGGCCCATGACGGCCTGACCTGCCATACGGACGACCAAAAGATAGTCGAGGGGCCATAGAGGAAGAGGCAGAGATTCAATCGAGGAAATCTAAATGAAGTTGGTGGACATGGTAGGGGAACTGGTCTTGTGGAAGGTGGTGGGTGGCGATTCGAGGTTCTACTACCACCACCTCCAGGTGGTTCACCCCAACCACATGGAGCAGGAGGTCAGGGACAAGCTCAGCTCTAGGTAGCTATGGCCTACGACCATGGTGCTCTGGAGATGATTAGAGGTACAATATGTGTCTACTCCACCATATCTACAGTACTTATAGACATAGGTTTCAATCACTATTTTATTTCCACGACCCTTGTTCAAAGCATCAAGATTCTAGTGGTGACATTGGCTCAGTCCTTGTGGATAAAGACTCATACGGAAGAGTATTCGAAAATTACACACTGGTGCTGGCAGTGAGAGATTACTCTAGGAAGTGAGAGCTTCAGTTGGAATCTTCTAGTAGCGGTGTCAAGGCCATACGACGTCATCTTTTTTATAGACTACTTATCCACAGTCCATGCCCAGATTGACTGTATTAGGCACAATGTGTGGTGTGTCCACGAGGATGGGACCATTTTTTCCTTCATTGATACTATTGGAACCTTTTCAGCACATAATTGACTTTCTTAGAGGAGGGTTAAGCTGATTATACATCAGTTGGCTAGTATTACCCTCGGAGAAGTTGATGTTGAGAGGTCCAACTATCCTGTAGTGGTCGACCAGAATTCTTATGTCTTTCTTAATGATGTTCTAGGACTACCTCCTCACATAGAGGAAGACATTTACATCGATCTGTACACTAGGACGACCCCAATATCATCAAAAAAAATATCAGATGGCTACTACAGAGCATCGGGAATTATGGGTACAACTTGAGGACATGAAGAGGAAGGGGGTTATATGGCCCAATGTTTCTCCATGGGAATCCATGATTTTGTTAATCAAGGAGGAAGATGCGATTTTGATACTTTGTATGGACTATCAGCACTTAAACTAGGTGACCGTGAAGAACATGTATCCACTTCCAAGGATATATGATATTTTTGATCAACTGAAGGGAGCTCGTTGGTTTTAGAATATAGACCTCATATCAAGATATCATCAACTTCGAGTACGTGTTGAGTATGTGGAGAGGGCAACATCAGATGTCGATATGGCCACTATGAGTTCTTGGTTATGCCATTAGGGATGAAAAATACCCTAGCAGTGTTCATGGGACTCATGAACATGATCTTACAACCATGCCTAGATCTATTTGTAGTGGTCTTCTCGACGACATCTTGATATACTCTACGACAAAGGAGGGGCATACCTATCATATTCAGGAAGTTCTAGATACACTCTGAGAGCAGTTTATTTATGGTAAGCTTTCGAAGTGCCAGTTCTGGATACGAGGGGTCCATTTTCTAGGACACGTTATCTCGAAGGATGGAGTTGCAGTGGACCGGATAATGATAGAGGTTGTTATTTCTTGGGATCCAACCATGAGTGTGACTGAGGTGTGTAGTTTCCTGGAGATGGCTAGATACTACCATAGATCTGTGCCTGAAATTTCTAGACTTGTGGCACCATTATCCGCTTTGACGAAGAAGGGAAAACCATTCATGTGGACAAAGAGATTCTAGCCATGTTTTTAGGAGCTGAGTCAATGTGTGATGAGTTCCCCCATCTTGAGACAACCAGAAGTTGGTGTTGGTTATGTAGTCTACTGCAGCACATTGGAGACCAGCCATGGATGTGTCTTGATGCAGGAGAAAATAGTGATCGCTTATAGTTCGCGACAGCAGAGACCACATGAGCAGAACTACACTACCCATGACCTGGAGTAAGCAATTTTGGTCTTTTCATTGATGATGTGGTGACATTGCATGATGGGAAGAAGTTTCACTGTCTAATTTGATAAAAAAAAGTCTCATGTATATCTTCTCTCAGAAGGATATGAACCTGAGATAGCGGCGATGTCTAATGATCAGGAATCGGGATTGTGTTCCTCCCATCCCTGAATTAAAGAAGGATTTGCTGGATAAGGCTCATAGTTCTTCTTTCTATATTCATCCTGGAAGCACGAAGATGTATATGGACATAAAATATTACTTCTAGTGGGATGGCATGAAAAGAGATGTTGCTAAATATGTCTCTCGATGGTTGGTTTGTCAACAAGTTAAAGCTGAGAGACAGAAGTCTAAGGGGATGTTACAACCATTACCCATACCCGAATGGAAATGAGAAAACATCACTATGGACTTTGTCACCGGACTTCCTCAAATATCCAAAGGCAATAATGCTATCTGGGTCATAGTTGATCGTCTTACAATGTCGGCACGCTTCATCGCCATTAGAGAGGATTTCTCTCTGGATCAGCTAGCCAGGGTATATGTGAAGTAAGTGGTAATATTGCATGGAGTACCACTTTCCATTACATCTGACCGGGATCCGAGATTTACCTCAAAGTTCTGGTGAAGTCTTCAGCATACTCTGGATATAGAGTTGAGTTTCAGCACTGCTTATCATCCTCATACAAATGGTCAGTCTGAGAGAAAAATTCAAACTCTAGAAGATATGTTGAGAGCTTACTCTATGGATTTCAATGGTGGTTGGGATCAAGACCTACCATTGGTGGAATTTTCTTATAATAATAGTTTTCAATCCAATATTCAGATGGATCCTTATGAAGATCTCTATGGAAAGAAATGCAGGACTCAAACTTGCTGGGATGAAGTTGGGGAACGAAAGCTATTAGGACCTGATCTTGTGGATGAGATGGCAGAAAAGGTCAGATCTATTTAACAAAACATAAGAGAATCTCAGAGTCGACAAAAAAGTTATGCTGACAACCAAAGAAAAGACCTACAGTTTGATGTGGGTGATAAAGTGTTCTTACGAATATCTCCCTGGAAGAGGGTCATGAGATTTGGAAAGAAGGGAAAGATGATCCCTAGATATATCGGTCCTTTTGAAATTCTGGATCGTGTTGGGAAGGTAGCTTACCGATTGGTGCTTCCACCGAATCTCCCCCAAGTACAAGATGTGTTCCATGTATCTCTCTTGAGAAAGTACATACCTGATCCTTCACATGTACTCAGCTCAGAAGTTGTACCGCTGGAACAAGATCTTTCTTATGAAGAACAATATATAGAGATTCTCGATCGTAGAGAAAATGTCCGGAGGAAAAAGACCACTCGCTTGGTGAAAGTTTTATGGAGGAACCACCAATTAGAAGAAGCTACATGTGAGCTTGAGGATATGATGAGGGAGAGGTATCCTCATCTGTTTATTAAAAAGTGATGAATTTTGAGGGTGAAATTCATTTTAAGGGGGGTAGAATGTAACACCCGAGACTTTTATGAGAAATATTTTGTTTTCATAAATCATCAAAGGAATCTTTCACTACACACAAGACTATCTTGGCTTGCTTTACACGCAATCACGACCTTCCTCGATAGCTTGCGTCGTATGCAATACCGAGTTTCACTAAACAATGATATGCTACTAAAATATTATTAAAACTAGCCATTATGAATAGTAATAACCACTTTTTTGAAAATTTATAAATTTTATTATTCAAAATGGACTTCATTTTTGGATTCTGAATATCCAAATTAGCCTAGGGTTAAATTTTGGTATTTTTCTGAAAACTTTCAATTTTTGATGAATAGTTAAAACACTGGGTTACTATTTAAAAACCAACTTTTTATTTAAATAATTTTTTATTTTATTTAAATTTATTTTAGGTAAAAATTGATAAATAATACCTATATAAGTTCAATGCAATTCATTGGAGTCATTTTATAATAATTTTAGATATATAAATATTTTATTGAACTTTTCACCGTCTTTTACCCACCTCATAGAAGAATTTGCTAATTTACATAAAACATAATTTTACCACTTTTGTGAGTGGAATTTAAAAAATCCGAGAGACACGGTTGATGTCAGTAAGTAAAATGTGGTTCAATGATATTAAACTAATTTTTGGTGAATAGTAACTTTTTACTTTTTTTTACCACGGTTAATAGTAAATAGGGTAATTAAGAGTAAAAATGATATTATTATTACCCTAACACATGTCCTAATTCTATTGGATAAGTGTAATTCGACCAAAAAAAACATTAGGAATAAAATATGACCATTTAGGCCCACTTGGATTAGATTAGGACATTTATTATAAATTTATTTAAAGAGGGGTTAAAATAATTAAAATCAAAGTTTAATAACTAAATCATTTTTAATATAGGGTTATACATAAGGTAAATTCGACTATAAATATTAATTACAAAGAAAAAAATATTTCCTACATAATTTTATTTTATTTATAAATTTTAGACATTAAATAATTTAATTTATTTATGACACAATGATGATGTAGTAATTATCTTATTAATGAAATATTGACATAATTGATGTTATAAATACCCAAATAAATGTAATTTGAGACTTTTTATGAATTAAAATAATTTTATAGGTTAATATGACATGTTATTATTTATTTAATTAACTTTTTTAGAACTAATCTTTCTGTTATGATTTTAAAAAAAATCAATTACCAAATAGTGTTAAAATGGACATAAAATAGTATTTAAAACAAATATAATATTATTAATTGTTAGTTTATTCCTAAAAATCTAAGGTTCAGAAAAATGACATAGATAAGGTTATATATATTAATAATAAACATCTTGGGGTTCGTTTGGCTTGTTATAGTATGTTTATTAGCCTTATAGTGTAAGAAAACAAGAAGACACAGTAAAAGTAATATTATTTGACTTAAAGTTAAATCTAAATGATAAGGTTAAAATAGATACCTAAACTTGTCTAAATTATATTTTATGGGAGGATTTAGACCCATCAACACATTAGCTTCGAAATAAATCAATTCTGAGCTATTAAAAACCGAATACGACTTTATAATAAAATAATATTTTTCGTTTTTCCAAAGGTGCCCCTCTCCTCCCTTATAAAAGGGTACCTTCTCCCTCTCTTCCTCACACCACATTGAGCCTCAAAGATCGGCCAACCCCTACCAATTTATCTTCTCCACTTACATAGAAACATCCTAGAGGTCCTTGTATTCTTCAAAAAACAATTTTAGTGCCCTAAGAGGAGGTCTCAAAGAGGCGCTTCAAAGAAGAGGAAATGTCCGTTACCGATTCTTTCAACTTTATTTCTTCTTCCACTTATTTGTATTTAGTTGTTTCATTATTAAGTAATAACATAAGTATCAATAATATACCTGTATGTTATTATAAGTATGAAATAACTCTATTTCACCATCTATCCATCCTATGGAAAATGAAATCACCGCGCGTGCGTACGTACGGAATACAGTCTCCACGCTGTGGTGTAATCTATTTTGCACCACCACCTTACTTGGATGGGTATAATGGTGTAAATAATTACTATATATGATTATTTAAAATTGATATTGATTCTGAAATAGTATATATACACTCCAATACAATACCACGATCATGGGAATGATATCATCGCTTGTGCGTACGTACGGAATACCGTCTCCACGATGTGATGCGACTCGTTATACATGATATTCATTGAATAATGATTATATAAATGAATTTAATGAATTAATATGATATATATTACACTAATAACATTCTGGAAATGAGGTATCTATAACCTAAAGAGAAGAATAATAATTTATTCGACAAAACACACATAAGAACAAAAAGTAATAAACACCCGAATAACAAGTAGCAATGAAATAATAATAATAAGAAGCTAAGAATATGACCATATATGATATCATAACAATGAGTATGATTCTGGAATAAGTCAATGACATTATTTAAATACTTATACAGGAGTTTTGGACACTAACGAAGCAAATCAGACCTAAGGTAAGGGAAAATATCACAATCTCATTTTTATCCGAGATTGTTTATACTTTGGTATTTACTTGGGTGTATTTTATCAGCCATATCCATGTTTCCTCAATATGTAATATTATTTAGATCCACCAACAATTGTTTAAATCCAATTTTACCCTTCGGTGAGTTTTTATAAAAAGATATGAAATGAATCTTTTGTCGTTTTTCGTACAAGGTACTTTTTGACTTTTCCGACAAATGTACGAGAAGAATGTTTTTTTAACTTATACGGCATGAATGTATTTTTAAAAAATTATTTCCAAGATGCTTCCTTTACATGTTTTCAAGTTTATTTTTGATCAACTTCTTTTAGTTTAAAATTGTATTACATGTTATGAAAGAAAAATGTTTTTGAAGTAGAAAGGATATTTTCCTCAAGAATGGAGTTCAAGTGTTTTATCAAAATTATTTTCCATCTAAGATAATATAGGGTTATGTTTCTATCCCTATTATTACATTGATTTTATAATGTTGTGATGGAATTATTTTTATGAATTCCTTTATCTTATATGAATTGTTTTATGATATCATGATGTTTAAGAATCCCATTTTTATTTACATGGGTTATGCAATGATGTATAATTTTTGATTTTGTGGCACACATAAGAATGGTCTCATTATGAGATGGGAGGGACCTATATCTCCCTCCAATGCATTGGGTAAAGATTTATATCTCATGAGATAGACATGGCTGGAACAGAAGGTTAATCTGGTTCAGTGAAACGGGACTGAAACGAGGAGTGAACTCGGTTTAGAAATGGACTTTCTCCGCTAAGATAGTCTTGGCTATGAGTCTTGACTACAAAGTAATTATTCTCTATGATTATGTATGTATTACACCTAGTTTCATGTTTTATGTTATGATTATTGGGATTAGATTTCACTTCAATGATTTATCCCATGACATGAAATTATGATTTTCTTTTGCAGGTTAAGATTTCCAAAATGTTATGTTCTTATGAATATGATGTGATTGATTTTTCTTTTGTTTACCCTTAATGAGCATTTGAGCTAACCCTTTTTATGTTTTCTTTCCCCCAGGCCAGGAAGAATGTTATTTGGTAGGATATGCCAAAAGGGACTCTAGATATGATGAAATAAATGGGAGACAATGTAGATGCTTTGTGAAACAGTTGTTTATGTTTCCCAGTTTCTAAAGACACTATACCTATACGGTCCTTTCCTAGTTTTGTTATATTTTGTAATAAGTGTGCTTCAATTTGGAAGTATTAAAAATGTATGTAAAGTATGGGTGGTTATATTCACCAAATCAAAATAAAAAATAGTGTCAAATTTGACATAAATGGATTTAAAAAAAAAATACTATATTATTAAATGATTTAATAATCCTAAAAATATAATTCTCAGCCAAAGGACTTATATAATGATATATATTTCATCAAAGAACCACTCAGGGTTCTTTTGGCAGTTTATAGTTTGTTTATCAACCATGCAATATAAAACGAGACAAAGACATTATAAAAGTTAAACTATTTAACTAAGAGTTAAATCTAAACGATAAGGTAAATATTTTGACCTAAACTTGTCTAAAACCTATTGGATGAGAGTATTTAGATCCATCCCCACGCTAGACTCTAAATAAGTCCATTTATAACCATTATAAACTGAAAATGATTTTATAATAAAATAATATTTCAATCTTTTCCTAAATTGCCTCTCACCTCTATAATAAAAGGTTACTTCCCCTTCTCTAAACATCACAACTCCAATGTCATTTGGCTCTGAAAAAGATACTCAAATATCCTCCCTACTACCGTAAATTCATGTTATAGTCCTTAAATTGATCGAAATCCAACCTAAGAATCCCTTTTGATCAAATCAAAGGGAAGCACCTGAAGAGGAGGTAATTATTTCATCACCGCTTTCAAATTATTTTCTTCGTCCACATCCAATTTCACTGTTTTTTACATACCAAAATAATAAATCTAGTAACTTATACATACTATGATGTTATTATAAATATGTAATGACCATATTCAATATTCTATACATCATATAAATGACAAAGTCACCATACGTGCGTACGTACGACTTTCCCTCTCCACTTCGTGGTGTATTTTGTTATTCGACACTTGATTATTTTGATGGGTATAATAATGAGTATTATTGATGTAAATAATAAATATATCATGTTAATTATTATGTATATATGATATAAAATCCAATTACATACGATTTCACCATCAATAGAATGGTATTGTCGCCCCTGCGTACGTACGGATTACAGTGTCCACCAACACAATAAGATTCATTCCCCCTGGTAACCCATCAAGAATAATTTTTATTTTATGATTAAAAACAATGTTTAAGAACATTATATCATTATAGATATGAATCAAGTACTTCCTATCCCTAGCAATTAATACTTATGTAATTAAACATATAATTGAAAACCTATAAATCAACACAAGAAACAACGATACTACTAAAATATTATTATCAGAACAAAATTAGAAGATCATATATGATATAATATTTATATATGTGTTTCTTTTATAATTTAATAAAAATTATTTAACAATCATAATGTAGGTTAACGTACCCTCGATCAAATAAAATTACAAGGTAATTGTTAATTTTACAATCTCTTTATCTATCTGAGTTTGTTTATACGTAAGTATCTATTGGTACTTATTTATCATCCACATATGTGTTTTTCATAATGTAATTCAATTTTCTTACTATTTCATAGAATATGGGTTAAATTCATTTATACCCTTGTTTGAATAATTATAAAATGTTTTTGAAGGAATCTTTCTGTCGTTTTCTATACATGGTACTTTATGACATTTTCTAAAAATTAAGGTAAGATGATTTTTTAACTTTTACAAAGGGTGCGGCTATTTTACGCCATTATAAAACCGTCACATATAACCATAAAAACATATTAGAATATTTTCAAAATATATGTTTTCTTTAATAATTACGTGACTTTTAAATGATTTCAAAATAGAAAGAGATATTTCTCCCAAATAGTTTTGATTTCATCTATGTCAACATCCTTTGATGGATTTTATATTTGTTTAAAGTTGATTTATTGTGGTAAAATATTCCATATTATATTGATGTTTTAGTGATATTTTCGACTTTGGATGTGTTATTTTTATACCATTTATGGTTTATAGTTAAAGTATTTATCATTTTACATGATTGTTCTAATATGAATGTTTATGTTATGTTTCAGCCTTTTCATATAAGGAATGCATTAGACCTAGTAAGTGACTGGTGAAGCCTATTGTAGCTCCTGAATGCATTGTTAGGTCTTATGAGACAAACTAGTGTCTTAGCTTAAGGCCTTGAAAAAATCTTATTTGTTGTCTTGGCACAAGGCCTTGACTATTTGGTTATGATGTCCAGCATTATGCATTTCATCATTATGAAATTGGCTATTGATATTGCATGTGATTATTCGACTAGTATAATGTCCATGTGAACAAATAAATGGAATTATATGAGTTATTGTTTCCATATTATGCTAAAGTTTATGTATAAAAGGCTTGTGTTTTAATCATATACATTTCCGTAAATGTTTATGCTTATTTATGATAGTTTCCACTATATTGTTATTCTTACTGTGCATCTGAGCTCACCCCTTTCTATGTTTTATTTTTCCATGGAAGCGAAGAAGTATATTATGATTATCCTTTAGGGATAGGTTAAGGATACGAGTGTGTTCAAAAGGTACATAATGATGTTTTTTTATTTCATGATATTATGTAAAACTTATGTATGTATATAGTAGTCCCAAGGCTACTAAACTAATTGGACTTTTGAGACTTGATCTCTTGCTATCATTCCAATGTTATGTTATAATACACTGACTCTCGGTAACTTGGGTTAGGGCATTACAGTTTGTATCTTAAGATGTTTAGTACAAACCTTAGAAACTATATTAAAAAAAACACTGATTAGAGAACATTACCCTAAGATAAAATTTGAGTATTAGTATAAAAGAAATTCCTAGAATATTGGTAATGTATATATTTTGGGATTTTTCCAAGAAATACTTCCCTGTCTAGATACGAGCTGGTAGAGGTGGCTCTGGCATAGATGTACCTAGGAGTGAAAACTCTGAAAATGAGTTTTGGGCTTGACTCGGGGTATCCTGGTACACGACAACGGGAATTACTACACTCTAGGTTATGAAAGGCCTGGGAGATATGCTTAGGATAATTCAAATTTTCTTTACAATCCATTTAGAATTATTAATGGGTAAATACCTCCTCAAAGAAAAAATTTCTTTATTGATTATGGATTATATGCATAAACTGTTCAATTTATGTTTAGTGTTTTACTAGTATAGAGTTATGTATTTCAATTTATAAACTAATCCAGTGTAATTCATTGTTTAGAAATGTAGCCTAGTAAAAGGAATAGAAATTGTATCAACGCAGGTAATCCATGTAAGGATTTCCCTCCTAATCAAGATAATTATACTGGAGTTGGTGATGCAACGTGTGATGAACAACTTACAACAATACTCAAACAACTCACTCAGGTTTTGAATAATAACCTTACCTGTATTTAGCATCCTAACCCACAACATGGAGGATTGATGGTAGAATGCTTCATGAGGCAACAACTACCAACATTCAATGGGAATACAAATACATTTGTATCTAAACAATTGATACGTCTTTAGAGAAAATATTGCTTTCTTTGTGGTGTAAGGAAAAGGAAAAAAATTTCATGGGAGTTTATCACCTCATGAGAGATGCAGATAAATGATGGTAATTAATTAAAAACATAAAGGAAGATGAAGAAGTATAAAATATGGAATGGAGTGAGTTTAAAGACATATTGTTAGAAAAATACTTTCCACATGACTATTGAGTGGATATGGAATGCCATTTTCTAAGTCTGATGCAAAAGGAGGATGAGACTGTCACAGTGTATGAGGCTATCGTTACATGGTTTTAAAGGCATACTGCAAATTATATACATAACCCAAAGTTTAAGATTTTTTGATTCTTTGATGGGTTAAAACCATTTATCCTTCAAGAATTAATCTCAAACCCTTCACATTGTATAATGATATTGTCTCATGTTTAATCAAGACAAAAAAGGAATTCTATAAGCCTTACGACATTAATGCAAAGCAAGAGAAGAAGAGATATGCTGAACAATCTGGAAATGGAAACAAGGGGAAGAAGGGAAATGTTGAGTATCCAACCTACAGTAAATGTGGGAAGAAGCACACTCATACTTACCATAAGGGAATTGGATTCTGTTATAAGTTTGGAGAAAAACGAATCTATGCTAGTGATTGTAAGGGGAAGAAAGATATTGTCAATGTTGAAAGCTACAGTTGTAAATAAATGGTGCATTAAGCAATTAAATTTCCTATGCTCCAAGGAAAAATACCTTAGAAAAGGAAATGGGAGTAAGGCCATGATTATGAAATCACTAATGCTGAGGTTGAAGCTCCAAATGACGTTGTGGCTGGTAATTTAGTGGTTTCCTCAAATTTATCCAATGCTTTATTTGATTCTGGATCATCACATTGTTTTATATCTTCCCATTTTTCTTATAAAATTTGATATTTACAATTTTATTTAACAAGGGAGTTGTCAGTCAAAATTTAAAGACCCAGATTTTCCATGATTTTTTTTAATTATAAAGAATTATTATGAGTCTGTGAAAATTGAAGGTGTGTGATTCTGAGGCATGGTGTGCCCATAATTAATTTAAGAACTTTTTTTAAGGTACTATCAGTAAACACGGGTGTGGAATTTTCTAACTTTTGAAATGGTTCTTAGATTAAAATCCATGGACACCGGTGAATCCACAACACCGGGATTATCTTAAGGGAGACTTCACTTCAACCATAGTAGGTCAAGAGAAAATGATAGATTTTGGGACTTTTTGAAAGAATTAATAATATAACATTGTTATTTGATTTATTTCATTTATTTCCTCAAATGGACAAGAGACAACGTGGGACCAGCAATGTGTCAATCCATTTAATGCCTTGACCCTTCAATCCAAAGTAACAACGTCATTGGGAATGTTTAAGGTTCCTTATTAATGAACCCACAGAAATCCCATGACCATTAGACACCCTCCCCCTCTCCTCTTTATATGAATCTTGGGGATAGGTATCTGCACATCATCACCAAGCAATGAAGTGCTGACAAAGTACTAAGATGCCAAACCCTTAGAGGAAGGAACCTGTTCTAGCGGTAGGTGAGGGGTGACATCGATCCAAGATCTGATGGATGATGTATGTGCAACGTCATTGGAATCTTGTTGCATGAATGACAAACACCCACACTTCCTCTATCATGGGAATTCTCCATCGTTCTTGAGGTACAGTTTAATCATGATCTGTTTTTCAAGAGTTTTCTGAATAATTCCTACCCTTTTGCTGTCAAGATAACACAGATGACACATTCCAAATTAAAAAGGCTCGTTCCCTTTGTTATCTTAATTATTTAGTGCATTCTTCATGGGCGATTATTCTATATGGAAGAAATCCATATTTGATTGGCTAGAAGTGACAGTGATGTTCTAGGATGTTCAGTGACACATTTAGAATGAAAAACCTTCCACCAGAGCTCACACGGTGACCCGCGGAAGGCCATTGGTGCAAAGGTACCTGGGACCGACGCCGGCATGGAATAAGGCAGCGGCCGGCCTCGGTCGGCCATGAGGGAGGAGGCGGTGCACCCGCGCCGCAGGAGGAACCGGTCGCGGCTCGTCATCCGCGGCAGCCGGAGTTGGATGCCGAAACATTGGCTAACCATAGAATATGAGGACAACACAAACAGTGTGCCACTGGTGAGCAAGGGTCCATGACTGAATCTGCAGCAGAGGAGGAACTCGTGCCTCCGGCGGGTTCTGTGGCGACCGGGAAAAATCCACATGGCGCCGCCGCTTCACAAGATGAATTCCCCATGACTGTTCAGGAAGATCAGGGGCCTGACCACTGGTGTTGTTAGGGAGGGCCCCACATCATACTAGGCCGTATGAGCCAGTGGACCTCCCTCTTTCTCGGGTCAGGTGGCACAAGAATACAGGCCATGCTCCGCCTCACGTAGGGCCACCCAGCCTAGTAGCTCGTGCCTCCGCGGGCCAGGACGGGCCGCGCTAGCCTTGTTGGTCACCCACTTGCGGGACTCCCCCGTGTGGGCTGCCCCTTGTGCGTCGGGCTCGAACAAGACCCAGTGGGATTAGTACGTCGTTGTCCAGCCCAGCCAGGATGGGTCGGGTCGGTCCGACCAGGTCGGACCGGACCTGGGTCCAACATGACCTAGAAACACTTAAAGGGCCATATCTTGAGAACCAGACGTCCGTTTGATGAACCATCTATGGATCTGGGATTCATGGATCGAGAAGGTACTTTTGGTATACTCCAATTGAGTTTTGGAAATAGTTGGAGTATGACAGGGTTAGATCGAACCTGAATCCAACTGGCCCTTAGGAACTAAAATGCTTATAACTCACAAACCGGGCATCCGATTGATGCATCATCTATCACTTTGGAACCCTTAAGACATGGTGGTTCTATGGGTTACTCATTTTTGGATCTTAGTTGTGGTATAGGAATGACTGATATCTCGAGGGGTAGATTCTACGGAACTCAAGCGCACCGGGTGCATGGAATCCTATGGAAGGCTGTAACGTGAAGAAAGAACATCGATCCTAAGTGGGTCAGCATATATTGATCCTTTGTGGGTTAGAATCTATCAGATCCTATGTGGGTCAGTGCTCAATGATCCTATGTCTGTCAGTTCCCACTGATCTTGTGGGGTCAGATCCTGTATGGTTCAGTGGGGGTTATTACATATCGATCCTGTGTGGGTCAAAAGTAGTGCCTCTTAAAAGAATAATATGATCTTGCTTATTAATAATCATCTTCACTTATGTATTGAAGTTATACCTGATTTTGAGATGATTACTTTACCTTCTTGGTGTTATCTTTGTGGTGTTACCTATCAGGCACTTATATCTCCGTGGTGTTACCTGTGTGGTACTTCTACCTTCGTAGTGTTGTCTTCGTGGTGTTACCAATGTGGTACTTCTATATTCGTGGTGTTAGCTGTGTGGTACTACTACCTTCATGGAATTAACTTTGTGGTAATCTTTCCCCATGTATGAGAAGAGTATATCTTGATAACTAAGGTATATGTACGGGCATATACCTATGTAGAGTTGATTTTTATCACTTCATGCTTGAGAAGGAGGTCTTTATTTGTGTTTTTTTTTGGAACTATAGAAGACCTACGACGGTCTCAGGGTCCCTATTGAGTATCATTATACTCACCCCTGCATAGGCTATGCCCGTACCTTATTGTGTCTTCTGTAGATGACGTACAATGTTGCTCGAGTGTGAGGGATTAAGAACTCGACAATGCTCGAAGGTGGACTATTTGGCATGACGTGACATGGGGACTATTGATCTGAAGTTGTACCTACCCTTTAGGTAGGATCCTCGGTGGACGATCCCGAAACTGATTTTCACTTTTCAGTTGTAATGTACTTTACAGTTGTGTTTGTATTTCTGCCCCATTACTTTCAGCACACTTTTACTACATCAGTTTACTACGTGGTTGCATCTTGTTGCATTCTATTTTGTCTGTTTGTACATGTTTAAAGTCAATTCCTTCCTGTTATAGGGATACGCCTTTCCGATGCTACTCTTCAGCCTCTGGCCTATGGAAGGAGGGCTTGGGGTAGTCACGGAATGGGCCCTGGGGGACGGTCGTGACAAAGTGGTATAAGCAAAGTCAGTTCTTCCTAAGAACTATGAATCCAATATTATTTATGTGGAAATAGTGTTTTTTTAATGAATGTGGATTTCAGTTTGGGGAATCCAGTTTCGGTGCGGTGTCTGACGCATCCATTCACCAGGACCCTGAAAATCTGATTTCCGACTCTGTGCCTGGAAACACTAATTGCGTGTGTTTTTGAATTTTTTTTCTTATGATCTATATCAGCCAGCTCACCAGGTATAACTTATTGACCATGGAACAACTATCTTCTTTCAGGATGTAACCCTGTAGATAGATATCTAGGATTCCCAAGAGTGTATGAGATGAAGGTCCATCGAGTGATAATGCCTCAGTGTAGGGTCCTCTTACGGTGTTAGCATCTTCTGGTGGTGTACCAGCAGCACCACCACCCATAGTGAAGCTGTTTCCACCAGCCCCACCAGAAGATGATGCACGCTAACAGAGACAGTTTCACATGTTTTAGCAACAGAGGCCTCTGATCTTCCAAGGTGAGATGAACCCACAAGCAGCTGAGGACTGGTTGGAGGCTGTAGTCATAGTTTTTTGACTGGTTGGGACACCAGCTGACCTTATAGTGATCCAAACAGCCTGTATTTTTCAAGAAGAATCAAGGAGATGGTGGAGATAGATTCCCTAGATAAAGGCAAGGTGACCATCATCTAGGAGGACTTCAAGATTTTTTTCATGGAATAATACATCCCGGTGACCTTACGCTCTGTGCGTATACATGACCTACTGAACTTATAGTAGGGCATCATGACTATGGCCCAGTACTCAGTGAGGTTCACTGATCTCTCCCGCTACTCCATCGAAATGGTACAAGACCCTTTATTCCTGGATTGGAACTCCGAGAAGGGTCTCGTACGAGAGATCAGAGCATTTATGATATCTCTCAGCATTCTGACACAGCTGGGGTGCTAAAGAAAGTGCTTTTGGTGGAGAGATTCCTAGCTGAGAAGACACCCACAATGAGAGACACCATCAGACATCAAGTAGCAATGTCATCTATAGAATGATATAGATGGATAACGTAGGGGCCCAAGAAAGCCAATACTTTGGGTGGACAACCTCAGTATACATGGTTGGTGGTGAGGGGCTCACGGGAAAGAGGAGGAAAAATGAGGAGCAGACAATGCTACCTATGCAGTGGGAGGGTCACTTGGCTCGTGACTGCCTGACCCACCATACAGATGACCAAAAGATAGTCGATGGGACATAGAGGAAGAGGAAGAGATTCAATCGAGGAATTCTGAATGAAGTTGGTGGACATGGCCGGGGAACTGGTCTTGCGGAAGGTGGTGGATGGCGACTCGATGTTCTACTGCCACCACCTCCAGGTGGTTCACCCCAACCACATGGAGCAGGAGGTCAGGGACAAGCTTAGCTCTAGGTAGCTAAGGCCTACGACCATGGTGCTCTGGAGATGAATAGAGGTACAATATGTGTCTACTCCACCATAGCTGCCGTACTTATAGACCTTGGTGTCAATCACTCTTTTATTTCCATGACCCTTGTTCAAAGCATCAAGATTACAGTGGTGACATTGGCTCAATCCTTGTGGATAAAGACTCATATGGAAGAGTATTCGAAAATTACACACTAGTGCTGGCAGTGTGAGCTTACTCTAGGAGGTGAGAGCTTCAGTTGGAATCTTCTAGTATCAGTGTTGAGGCCATATGATGTCATCTTTTTTATGGACTACATATCCATAGTCCATGCCCAGATTGACTGTATTAGGCACAAAGTGTGGTGTGTCCGTGAGGATGGGACCATTTTTACCCTCACTAATAATAAGGGAACCTTTTCAGCACCGGATGGACTTTCCCAGAGGAGGGTGAAGCTGATCATACATCATTTGGCTAGCATTACCCTCGAAGAAGTTGATGTTGAGAGGTCCAGGTATCCTATAGTGGTCGACCAATATGCTTATGTCTTTCTTAATGATGTTCTGGGACTACCTCCTCACAGAGAGGAAGACATTTACATCTATCTGTACACTAGGACGACCCTAATATCATCAAAAAAATATCAGATGGCTACAACGAAGCATCATGAGTTATGGTTACAGCTGGAGGACTTGAAGAGGAAGGGGTTTATATGGCCCAATGTTTCTCCATGGGAAGCCACGATTTTGTTCACCAAGAAGGAATATGGGAGTTTGAGAATTTGTATGGACTATCAGCACCTAAACTAGGTGACCGTGAAGAACAAGTATCCACTTCCATGGATATTTGATCTTTTTGATCAACTGAAGGGAGCTCGTTGGTTTTCGAATATAGACCTCATATCAAGCTATCATTAACTCAGAGTACGTGGTGAGTATGTGGAGAGGACAACATCAGATGTTGATATGGCCACTATGAGTTCTTGGTTATGCCATTTGGGATGAAAAATACCCCAGGAGTGTTCATGGGACTCATGAACATGGTCTTACAGCCATACCTAGATCTATTTGTATTGGTCTTCTTGACGACATATTGATATACTCTACAACAAAGGAGGGGCATACCTATCATATTCAGGTAGTTCTGGATACACTCTGAGAGCATTAGCTTTATGGTAAGCTTTCGAAGTGCCAGTTCAATATACGAGAGGTCCATTTTCTAGGTCACGTTATCTCGGAGGATGGAGTTGCAGTGGACCGGATAAAGATAGAGGCTGTTCTTTCTTGGGATCCACTTAGGAGTGTGACTGAGGTGCGGAGTTTCCTGGAGTTGGATAGATACTACCATAGATCCATGACTGAAATTTCTATATTTGTAGCACCATTATCCACTATCAATAAGAAGGGACAACCATTCGTGTGGACAATGAGATGCTAGCCATGTTTTTAGGAGCTGAGTCAAAGTGTGATGAGTTCCCCCATCTTGAGGCAACCAGAAGAGGGTGTTGGGTATGTAGTCTACTGCAGCACACTAGAGACCAGCCATAGATGTGTCTTGATGCAGGAGAAAGTAGTGATCGCTTATAGTTCACGACAACAGAGACCACATGAGCAGAACTACACTACCCATGACCTGGAGTTAGTAGTTTTGGTCTTTTCCTTGATGATGTGGTGACATTATATGTTGGGAAGAAGTTTTATAGTCTAATTTGATAACAAAAGTCTCATGTATATCTTCTCTCAGAAGGATATGAACCTGAGATAGTGGCGATGTCTAATGTTCTTATAGGACTACAACACTAAGATAGTTTATACTCTTGGGAAGGGGAAATTGGTAGATTATTCACCTAGAAGGAGTTCTACTCTACAATTATTGAGTGAGTTGGAAGGTCAGTTAGACGTGGTGCATATATCCTTAGTGGATAGAGATGGAGTAGCTTACCTGTAGTCTACGACTGTCACTCCCCCACTTCTTCAGTGAGTACGAGAGGTACAACTTGGGGACATTGACTGCGAGGCACAATGTTCTAAAATATCCTTCAGACAGGCACTTGAAGGATTTTATGAAGGTAGGGAGCAAGTCATTCTTTTTGAGGATGTACCATGGTACCTGTGGCGGTACAAGAGGAGGTGTTGATGGAGTTCCATATGTCCTCTGTGGAACTAAATCATTGTATGTAGAAGATGTACCAAGAACTCCGGTGTCAGCACTGGTGTCATGGGATGAAGAAAGTAGTGGCATAGTTTGTTTCTCGATGCCTCACTTGTCAGCATGTGAAGGAAGAACAGCAGGTTCCAGTTGGCTTAGCACAACCACTAGAGGTGCTAGAGTGGAAGAGGGATGAAATCTCCATGAAATTTGTGACGGGGCTTCCATGTATGTCTATTGGGTAGGATTCTATCAGGGTGATCGTTGACTGACTCACCAAGATGGCCCACTTCCTAACTATCTGAGAGTAGGGATCAGTAGAGGTCTTGGGATGCCTCTACATACAAGAGATTGGGTGACTTCATGGGGTTCCATAGAAGATAATCTCTAACCATGACACATGTTTGTCGTCCCAGTTGTGGATGGGATTACAAGAGGATTTTGGGACTCAACTACATTTGAGAACTGCCTTTCATCCATAGAAGGATGTTAAGATGAAGTGGACCATTTAGACAATGGAGGACATGCTTCGTGCTTACATCCTAGATTTTGGTCATAGTTGGGAGGATAAATTTCCCATGGTGGAGTATGCATACCACAATATTTATCACTCCACCATTGGTGGCCCTATATGGTTGACCATGCAGATCACCTCAATGTTGGACATACCTTGGGGAATCAACACTTATGGGTCCAGAGTTGGTACGGGCTACCACTGATAAGGTGCAGATCATCCAGTTGTGGATGAAGACTCCATAGAGAAGACATAAGTCTTATAATGACAAGAGGTGATGTCCTTTGGAGTTCGAGGATAGAGACCATTTCTTCCTATGGGTATCAACTTGACAATGTTTACAGAGATTTGGCCGAGGAGGAAAACTCTCAATGGGGTTTATCAGACCATTTTTTATACTTAGGAGGATTGGCGAGGTGGCATACCACTTGGCACATCCACCGTATTTGGAGAGGGAGCCCTAAGTATTCTTCATATCCCAGGTAAGGAGATAATTTCATGACCCATTTCACATCATCAACCCCAGAGAGATGGAATTTTATGTTGGGGATACATTTACGGAGGTTCCAGTTGAGATTGAGGATTGACAGGAGCGGGTCCTTTATGGATGATTGAATCCTCTGATGCACATTTACAGGATGCATGGGAACCTCCTGGAGAGAAAATGGGACATGGATGCTCAGATTAATGCTCAGTACCCCCTTTTATTTTCTTAGTATATGTTCTGGGTTTCGGGGATGAAAATCCTATAGTGGGGAGAATGTAATGACCCTGATTTTACATATAATATTATTACTTATATAGAATTATTACGAGTTTTTGAAAATTGACGACACATGATTCAGAGTCCTAGTGTACACATAATGAATTTATAAACTTTTTTTATGGTATGTTCAGTAAATACACGAGTGAAATTTTCTAACATTTGAATCGGTGCTCGAATTAAAAATCTGGGGGAAACATTGAATCTGCAGCGCTGAGATTTTCTTAAGGGATACTTCACTTCAACCGCAGTAGGTTGGAAAAAAGATGAATTTTTTGGAATTTTTGAAAGAATAAATAAAATAACATTATTATTTGATTTATTGATTTATTTTCCTCCAATGTAAAAGTATCAACTTCATACCAACGATGTGTCAAGTCATGAAATGACTTGGCCCTTCAATCCTAAGTAACCGCCTCGTTGGGAATGAGGAAGGTTCTTAATTAATGAATGCTCATAAATACCATGAGCATTAGATAGCCTCCCCATCTATTATTTATATGGTGCTTGGGGAGAGGTATTGGAACCGATTCACCAAGCAACGAAGTGGTGAAAAAGTGAAAAAACGCCAAACCCTAGGAGGAGGGAGCTAGTTCCAGTGGGAGGTGACAGGTGACACCAAACCACGAACCGAAGGATGACGTACGAGCAGCTTCATTGAAATATTGTTATGGGAGAAACAAATGATGAAAATTTCTCGATCATAGGTGTTCTCCATCTTTCTTGAGGTTGGGTTTAATCTGGATTTGTTTTTCAAGAGTGTGTTGGGTCCTTCCTACCATTTTTCTATCATGCTAACATGGAGGGTGCAAGACAAACGAACCAGGTCGGGTCCCTCCACTGTGTTTATTATTTAATTTGTTCTTCATGGGTGATTCATTGGGATGGAAGAAACCCAATTTTTATGGTATATAAGAGACAGTGTTGTCTCGGGAAGTTCAACGATCCCTTTGGAAAGAAAAAAATGGACATCATAGCTCATCTGGTGACCTGTAGAATACCGCTGGCATGGCGATACCAGTGAACAGTGATGCGGGGACCAAAGCGGCGACCGACACTGACTGGCCTCAAGGGAGGAGGTAGCACACCCATGACATAGGAAGAATTGGCCACATCCCATTATCTACGATGGTCGGAGGAGGCGGCTGGCAGATTGGTCGGCCACTGAAGAGGAGAGAGGCGCGATTAGCTCACTGCCGGTGAGCAAGGGGTCATGACTGAAGCCGCGACGGAGGAGGAACCCAGGACTCCGGTGGGTTCCGTGGAGACCGAGCAGTGCCCACATGGTGCCACCGCTTCACAAGCATAATGACCCCTCAGCCATTCAAAATGACTGGGGTCCTCACCCCTATTGTCGGCTCGAGTGGGCCCCGCCTCGGGCCGAGCCGCATGAGCTAGCAGGCCGAGTTTTGCCTCAAGTCGGGCCGCGCGAGCCCAACCGGCCTTGCGAGCCCAACAGGTTGGTTCAAACTATGACCCAGTGGGATGAGCCTACCATGTACTAGCCTAGAAAGGAGGACACGGACTGGGTCAATCTGACCAACTTGGACCGGACCCAGTCCCAACTGGACCTAGAAACATATAAATGGCCCTATCATTAAAATGAGACATCTGTTTGATGAACCATCTTTGACGCATGGATCCTTGGATCAATATAGTAAATTTGGTATATTCCACTTGTGTTTTGTAAATTTTTGAGTACAACCGGGTTGGATCGAACCCAAATCTAACTTGGCCCTCGGAACTAAAACGATTATAACTCACAGATCGGGTGTCCGATTGACGCACTGTATGTTGTGTTGGAACCGTTACAACATTGTGTCACTTTTGGGTTTCTCCTTGGTGGATCATAAGGGTAGTTGATGTATGACCAATATCTTGATGGGAACATTTTACAGAACTCAAGTGCACTGGGTGTGAGGAATCCTGTGGCAGGCAGTAATCTGAATAAAGAACATCGATCCTAAGAGGGTCAGCATCAATCAATCCTATGTGGGTCAACATCAATCATATACTATGTGGGTCAGTTATCAATGATCCTTTGGGGGTCAGTGCACACCGATACTATGTGGCTCATATCCTATGTTGGTTAGCGGGGGATATTATCTATTGATCATGTGTGGGTCAGAAGCAGTCCCTGTTAATAGAATAAGATGATCTATCTCACAAATAATCATATGTACTTCTGTGCATAAGTAATACCCGATTGTGTGCTGAGTATTTTATCTTTTTGATGTTACCTATGTGGTACTTCTATCTTTCCAGATTAACCTTTGTGGTACTTCTACCTTCGTGGTGTTGCCTCCGTGGTGTTACCTATGTGGTACTTCTATCTTCGTGGTGTTATATGTGTGGTACTACTACCTACGTGGTGCTACCTTTGTAGTAGTCTACCCCCATGTATGATATGAGTATATGATGATAACTTAGGTATATGTATGGGCATATACCAAGGTATAGTTGATTTCTATCGCTTTGTGCTTAAGATGGAGGTCTTGCTTTGTGGGTTTCCCTTTTGGAACTCAAGGAGACCTGCGGGGGTCTCGGGGTCCCTACTATGTATCTTTATACTCACCGCTACACGGGCTTCGCCCGTACCTTGTTGTGTCTGGTACAGATGGAGTGCAATATTGATCGAGGCTGAGGGATCTAGTACTAGACAGTGCTCGGAGGTGGACTATTTCTCGCGACATGACGGGGGGACTACTGATCATGAGCTGTACCTACCCATCAGGTGGAATTCTCAATGGAGGATCCATGATCTATTTTTCATTTTTCAGTTGTAATGTACATTACTATTGGGTTTTTATTCCGGACCCTTTAATTTTATCATACATTTGCTACAGAAGTTTACTACATGGTTGCATCTTGTTGCGTTCTAGTCTGTGTGTTTGTAAATGTTTAAAGGAAATGCCTTTTCATTATAGGGAAATTATTTTCCAGTGCTAGTCGCATACCCCTATCGTATGGAAGGCGGGCTTGGGGTAGTCACGACATGGTCTATGGGGGACAGGTCGCGACACAATACTCCTAATGGAAGTATCATTGAAAAAATGATTTTTGAATTAGTTCCCATTATGGCTTATAAACGCGATTTATCTACTAATCTCATTGTCATACCCGTGATTTAATTTGATATAATGCATCGTATGGATTGGATTTTAGACCATGATGCGTAAAAATTTTGTAAGAAGAAGGAGGTTACAATTTTTGATGTTGATAGGAAGTACCTTATCATTACAGAAAAAATTTCATCATCTAATTCATATCTAGATCCAACCCCAATATCTCTACTACATTCAATTATTGGGGAGGAAGACAATGAATTATCTATGGGTGAGGAATGTAATGTTTAAATAGAGGGTATACCAATTTTTCAAGAATATGTTGATGTGTTTCTAGAGGATTTACCTAGACATCCTCTGGAACAAAAATGTATGTTTTCCATTGATTTAATTCCTAGTTCAAGGACCATATCAAAGGACCCTTATACAATGGGAACTATTGTATTAGTGGAACTGAAGAAACAAATAGAGGAATTGAGTAATAATGGATTTATTTTCCCTAGGGTTTCTCCATGGAGAGCCCCTGTTCTTTTTTTTAAAAAGAATGATGGATCTATGAGGTTGTGCATTGAATACAGGGAGATCAATTCTATAACAATAAATAACATGTATCCCCTACCTCGAATTGATGACATATTTGATTAACTTCATGGAGATAAATATTTTCAATGATTCAACTTATATATGGATGACATAAGTTGTGTGTGAAAAAGGAAGACATTCCAATGAAAACATTTTGAACCAGGTACGAGCATTACGAGTTTATAGTGATGCCTTTTAGACTAGCTAATGCACCCTATGTTTTCATGGAAGTAATGAATATAGTTTCAAGGAATACCATGATGACTTTATTGAATTATTTATTGATTATATATTTCTATACTCCCAAAGTTAAAAAGATCCTAAAAATCACTTGTGTACTATTTTGAAAACCCTCAGATGAAATGAATTATATGGGATGTTTAGGATGTGTGAATTCTGGCTTCAGAAAATTTCTTTTCTTGGCCATATTGACTCTATGGATAGAATAACAGTCAATCCTTTGAAGAACAAGCCAATCCAAGAATGGCCATCACCGATGAGTATAACTGAGGTACGCAATTTTATTTGTTTAGTAAGTTATTATCGATGCTTTGTCCAGAATTTTTCCTTATTGGGAATCCCATTAACCAAGCACATACGTAAAGGGGTTATTTTTTTGGAAATAAGTGTGTGAAGAATTTTTTGAAGAATTGAAGAAAATATTAGTCAATTCTCGTATATTGACTCTACCATCAGGGAATGACGAGTTTATTATTTATTTTGACACCTCATAGAAATGTATCAGTTGTCTCCTTATTCAGAATGATATAGTTATTTCCTTCGAATCACGAAATATGAAAACTCATGAAAAAAACTATACTACTCATGATCTTGAGTTACCAGCTATAATATTTTCTTTGATGAAATGGAGACACTATATCTATGGTAAAAAATGTGAGATATATACTTATCACAAGAGTTTGAAGTATATTTTTTCACAGAAAGAACTCCACATGAGTCAAAGGTTATGGATTGAAATACTCAATGATTATGATTTCATAATACACTACCACCCAGGGAAAGAAAATAAGGTGGAAGATTCTTTAAGAAGAAATGATCATTGAGTTTTGAGCAATTTGAGTGTTGAAAGAGATCATATTTACACGGATATAGTAAAATTGGATATGGGAATAATCATGGAAGGTGAAAGATCAATAATTTTTTATATGGTTTCCAAATAATCTTTACTAGAATGGATAAAAAGTTCTTAGCCTGATGATGAGGAGATTGAAAATAAATTTAATGTTGTGAATGATGGGAGAATGATCGACTTTATTTATGATGATTGTTTTTTGAAATTTGGGATGATATGCCTTATCAAAAAAGTGATTTGTTGGATGATGCTAATATCTCCTATTTCTCTATACACCCTGGTAGCACTAAGATGTATAGATATATGAAGGATCATTTTTGGTGGGACAAAATGAAAAGGGAGATTGATGACTATGTGTCAAGATGTATGGGTTTTCAATAAGTTAAGGCTAGAAGACAACATCCTAGAGGAGTCTTGTAACGTCTTAGATTTCCTAAGTGGAAATGGGATGATATTACAATGGGATTTGTGATGGAGAAACCAATTAAATCCAGAAAGAATGATGCAATATGCGCCATTGTTAATCATCTTACCTAGTAGGAACATTTTCTTGCTATAAGAGTTGATTTACCATCTAAATGATTAGAAAGAATATATATTAATGAAGTTTTAAGAAATTATGGTGTACCCCTATCGATTGTTTTTTATCATGATCCCCATTTTACATCAAGATTCTCAAAAAATATTCAGAAATCCCTAGATTCTAAACTTCGTTTGAGCCCTGCCTACCACCCTCAAACTGATGGACAATCAGAATAGAAAATTCAAACCCTAGAATACTTGTTGAGATCTTGCTAACTTCAATTTCAAGGGATGTAGGATCAGTATTTACCTCTGGTATAGTTTTACTACAATAATATCTTCCATTAAAGTATTCATATGGCACCATATGAAGATTTATATGGAAAGAGATTTTGCACACCAACTTGATGGATTGATGTTGGTGAAAGAAAATTCGTAGGCCCAAAACATTTTAAGGAAATGATGGAAAATGTAAAGATCATCCAAACCCACATCAAAGAAGCTGAATTTAGGCAAAATATTTATACTAATAACCAAATGAAATATTTAGAATTTCAAGTAGGTGATCATGTTTTCTTGAAGGTATCTTCATTGAAGGGTGTTATAAGATCCAGTAAGAAGGGTAAATTAAGTCCAAGGTACATCGTGCCTTTCTAAATTCTAGAATGAATTGGAGTTTTAGAATACTATTTGTCAATGCCACCATGTCTCTCCAAAGTTAATGATGTGTTCCACGTATCACTAGTGAGAAAATACATGCCTAACAAAATGCATGTACTCACCTATGAAGCAATATAACCAAAACCTGATCTGTCTGTTTTTGAAGAGCCTTTCAAGATTCCTGATACCAGAGAACAAGTGTTGAGAAACAAGATGACTCGTATGGTAAAATTTCTATGCTGAAACCATAAGATGGAAGAGGAAATGTGGGAACCTAAGGAACTTATGGTCAAGAAGAACCATAATCTTTTTATGAAATAATATTCAAGAAATTTGGATGATGAAGTTATTTGAAAGTGGGTATAATGTAACACCCCATGATTCCATGGTACGTTTTCCATTGAAGAATACAACATCTTGCTCTGTATGCAACATCATGTTCTAGCACACCATGAAAAATCAAACTAGAAGTTTTAGAAGAAGTTATGAATAGTAATACCAACTTTTTAAAATTTTATAAATTTTATTTTTCAAAATGGACATACTTTTTGGATTTGGAATATCAAAATTATTATAGGGTGATTTTTTGGTATTTTTCTGAAAACAATCAAAATTTTATGAATAGTGAAAAACACTATATTGTTGTTTAAAACCGAAATTTACTTAAATACATATTATTTTTATTTAAATATATTTTAAAGTCAAAATAGAAAAAAATACCTATATTAGTCCAACTTAATTTTTTGGAGTCATTTTATAATAATATTAAATATAATTATTTTTTATTGATGTTTTTATCGTCTTTCACCCACCTTCTAGACACATTTGAAACTTTGCATAAAACGTAATTTTATCACTTCTATGAATTGAATTTAAAAATATGTGAGAAATGGTTGACATCATTAAGTAAAATGTGGTTCAATAGGATTAAAGTAAGTTTTCATGAATAGTAACTTTTGAATTTTATTTACCCCGGTTAAAAGTAAATATGGTAATTAAAGGTAAAAATGTTATTAAAATTACCCTAACACATGTCCTAATTCTATTGGATACGTGTATTTAGACCTAAATAAACCATAGGAATAAAATATGATATGTTTTTTTGGATTAGATTAGGAAATTTATTATTATTTGATTTAAAGATTCGTTAAAAGGGTTAAATACAAATTTTAATATCAAAACAATTATTAATATAGGGATATAAATATGATAAATTCGACTATAAATATTCATTAGAAAACTAAGAATATTTCTTACATCATGTTATTTTATTTATAATTTTCAGATATTAAATAATTAAATTTATTTATGAGACAATGATGATGCAGTAATTACCTTATTAAAGAAATGTTAAAATAAATTATATTATAAATATTAAAATAAATGTAACATGAGATTTTTTATGAATTACATGAATTTTATAGGTTAATATGAAATTTTAGGGTTGACTAAATAAATTTTTACAAAGTGATAAAGTTTTTATGACTTTAAAAAACAGAAAATACTAAATAGTGTCAACATTGACAAAATATAGTTTTTAAAACAAATACTATATTATTAAATGATAAAAAATTTATAAAAACATACTATTCAAAAAAAAGATTTCTATAATGATATATAAGTAATTAATTAATCACATGGGGTTCACATGTCATTTTATTGTATGTTTATTAACCATGTAATATAAAACCACAAGAAGACATTGTATTAGTTATGTTATTTAACAAAGAGTTAAATCTAAATGATAAGGTTAATATAGTGACCTAAAATTGTCTAAAACCTATTGGTTTAGAGGATTTCGACCCATCCCCATCGTATCCTCAAAATAAATCCATTTGGAGAAATTATAAACTAAAAATTATTTTTAATAAAATAAAATTTCAAGCTTTTCCTAATGTGTCCCTCACCTCTCTTATAAAAGGGTACTTCCCCTTCTCTCAAAATCACAACCCAAAACCATTTGGATCGGCCAAAACATTCTCTAAAATACTCCAATATACCATCAATTATTCCTAAATTCCATACATTGATCAGAAATACAACTTATGGATCCCTTTTTATCAAATAAAAAGGAAGCACCTGAAGAAGAGGTAATTATTTCATCACCTCTTTTAAAGTTCATTTCTTCATCCACACCCTCTTTATTTGAAGTTTCTACACTAAAATAATAACTACGGTACCTTATACATACTGTGACGTTATTATAATAATGGTAAATCCATATTCATTATTCAATCCATCCTATAAATTACAAAGTCACTATACGTGTGTACGTACGACTTATTGTCTTCACATCATGGTGTAGTTTGTTATCTAGCACTTCATTATTTGAATGGGTATAATAATGAGTATAATAAATGTAAATAATAAATAAAATATGTTAATTATTCTGTATATATGATTTACCATCCAATTACTTATGATTTCATCATCAATAGAATGGTATTTTCGCTCATGCGTATGTATAGATTACAATCTCCACAAACGTGATACGATTTGTTCTCCATAATAACCATTCAAGAGTAATTTTTATTTTATGATTAAAAATAAATTTTATGAACTTAATAAAATTATTGATATGAATCAAATACAAACTAACCAAAACAAACAAAACTTACGTAATAATACATATAATGTAAAATGAATCAATCGACACCAGAAACAACGATTCTTCTAAAATATTATTAACCATGAAATATTAGAAGATCATATATGATATCATATTTTTGTATGTGGTTATTTTATAATTTAATAATAATGATTTAAATATTATAAATGAGTTTAACGTACACTTGACCAAGTAAAGGTACCAGGTAGGGGTTAATTTTATAATCACATTATCTATCCAAGGTTGTTTATACAAAAGTATTTATTGAGACTTCTTTATCATCCACATATATGTTTCTTAATAATGAATTTTCAAAAAAAAAATTACTATTTACTAGAAAATGGTTTAAAGTCATTTATACAATTGTTTGAATTTTTTTGAAATGTTTTTAAAAGTAATGTTTCTATTTTTTCCAAACACGGTACTTTATGACCTTTTCGACAAATTAAGGTAAGAATGTTTTTAACATATACGGAAGGTGAGACTATTTTCCACCATTATAAAACCTTCGAAGCTTACCTTACAAGCTTATAAAAATATTTTGAAATTAAATTTTTTCATTTATAGTTATGTTAATTTTAAATTATTTAAAAATATAAAGTGATATTTCTCTCAAATAGTATTGATTTCGTCTATGTCAACATCCTTTGATGTATTTTAGACTTGTTTGATATTGATTTATTATGATACAATATTCCATATTGTATTTAAGGTTTTGTGATACGTTTGACTATGGATCTGTTATTTTTATATGATTAATGGTCTATAGTTACATTATTAACATTTCATAAGATAGTTTTAATACTAAGGTGTATGTTATGTTTCATCTTTTTCATATTAGGAATGCATTGAACATAGTAAGTGATGGGTGGAGCCTGCTATAGCTCCTCGATGCATTGGTATGTCTAATGAGACAAACTAGTGTCTTGGAACAAGGACTTGATAAAATCTTATTTGTAGTCTTGGCATGAGGCCTTGATTAGGTGGTTATGATGTCTGAAATTATGCATTCAATCAGTATGAAATTGGCTATTGATATTTCATGTGATTGTTTGACTAGTATAATATCAATATGAATGAGTAAATGGAATTATTTTATTTATCTTCACCATATTATGCATTAGATTAAGATTAAAAGTATTTTTTTAGTCTTATACATTACCATAAATTTTTATGCTTATTTATGACAGTTTCTTATATATTTTTATGCTTACTGAGCATCTGGGCTCACACCTTGCTATGTTTTTTCTCATGATGCGAAGAAGTATATTATGATCAACATGCAGGGATAGGCTAAAGGATATGAGTGTGTTAAAAGGGGACACAATGATGTTTTTTTATTTCATTATATAATATAATACTTTTATATATATCTAGTACTTCTAAGGCTACTAAACTAATCAGTCTTTCGAGAGTTGATCTCTTGTGATCATGCCAATGTTTTGTAATAATGCACCAAATATGGGTAACTAGGGTCAGGGCGTTACATTAATTGAATGACTACACAATCCCAATATCACTTAAATTCTACCATGATAATATTCCATTATTCATTTATCCAAATTAATTAATCACATTCCACTAATTCTAATCACATCACTTTTATCCCAATTCACTAGCACATGGATATTAAATTTAGTCAATTTAATATTTTTTTAAATTTCCCAATCATTGAAATTAAAATTTATAAATATCATTTACATAATTAAATTATTACTACGGGGTATTCCATTTAGAATTCGTACCTCAAGAACCTTTATGGATGCTCTCTAATGTAAATTAAAAAGATTGAAATAGAAGGACCAAGATCCTGGATACAATTTATCTTTATATATAAAAATTGATATTAGAGGGATAAATATAAACAGTAAGAAAACCCATACTAGTATTGGTGTAAATCCATCAATATAGCCTTTGGATCATCAAGAAAGGTGATTTAGGGAACTAGTAATTGATATGGGAGCTTCAAAAAATGATGTGAATGAGTTTGGGATGATCTTGGTAAAATAGAGTTAATTTTTTGTGGTTTGAGATTTTAAATAATATTTTTTCGGAAATATTTCCCTTTTGAATGGTTTATGGGGCATGGGGGAATAGTTTTCCAAAACCACATACCTAACTATGCCACTCCATATAAGGGTACAAAGCTACTACAAAGAGGGAATAAGGTTTGAAAAAAATCAAGAACCAACCATTTGAATCCCCTATGTTTGGGTTCGTACGCATTACTGTACTAGGTTCATGGTTTTGGAAAATAATGCTCCAAAAGTGCACAACCCCTCATATATACAAAAATCTCCAAATTCAACTAGAAAAACACCAAAGTAAAACCCAACCATGTTGCACCAAAATAATGGTCATTGTGTACCTTTAAACGAGTTCAAGAAAACTGCAAATAAGGTCAGGATCTAGTAATCTCTTCACCTTATAATATCTTTTCCTTGATCTATACTCCCATGCATCTCTAGGATTAGGAAGTAAAAAATTCGGGCCACTGAGACCACATATCTGATTCCCTATCCCTTGTTACCTCCTAAACATGTCCATATTGAACGAATAATAAATATTTTGGCCCAATCATTCCCCACAAAACATTCTTAGGGTAATCCAACATAATTATCAGATGGAAATTAAAGAACAAATTAGTCTCATGCATAAAATAATCCACATAAATCCAATGATAATGGTCATGGTGATACCATTGATGTTATGGAACATGAAATACATAATTCATAGAACTATACCTTTTTATAAGATATAATTGATAATATACAGTCCCAATTCTCTCCACCACCTGAAATATTATAAAAAATATAGGCTCCATCATTCCATGTATCTAAATCCTAAAATGACCTAGTATACGCAATACCTAAAGGAACACATGATAACCTACTATAATATCAATGGGTCAAAATCTCCAATCAGCAAGTGACATATACCTAGTCTAGTTGTAGTGATAATATTCTTAATTAGTTAAACCTTATCAAATGTATATTGCATGAGACTTAGTACCAACACCTCTAAGTCACCTACCTCTATTAAATATTTAGGTGATCGAGATGGCCACCATAAGGTGCCTCATATGATTCCATTTGAATATTCACATGATAAATATTGTTACATATATACACAATGTGAACTAAGTTTTTATCTTATGAACCACCAAAGTTACGAACAAGCTCTCAAAGGATGTCCTCAAAAACATTTACAGTACCTTCTGCCTTCCTGTCTATCTTTTTGTGGTATTCTATAATATGTAAAACCAATACAACAAGAACCTTCAAAAAAATCTAGAAGATTGAAGTAAAATGTGTGTCATGGCCAGAAATTATTCTTATTGTCACTACATGCATACTAAATATATACCAAATATACAAGACTCTCAACCAATAAATTCAGAATATCTCTCACATATAAAATAATTTTTCTTCTTTCCTCAGTTGGTCCACAACCACCCAAATAGTTTCATTCTTCAGAGGCATCTATGAGATACCCACCAAAAGGTACATAGTAATTTTCTACCACATCCATTATATAATGGAATATTCTTGTATTAAACCACCAAGTAATTGATGTTTGGACATCACATATTTATATGAGTTTCATCGTTTCATAAACCCTGCAATCTCTATTTTCATACCTATCCACAAATACAGTTTTCTTTTGTCATGGTACATTTTTTAAAAATAAAGATGTACCAACCCCTTTTAGGATTGAAATAAACCAAACTTATGTACCCAGATACATTATGGGAAAAAATATTACTTAATAAATATATGATCTCATCCTCATCTATTTTCCAATTTGAATATGGACCCTACCATCAAGGATTTCATTCAATCTCAAACACTATGAATCTTCAAAATACATGTATCTTATATGACACAAATGTGTAGACTCTTATAAACCTGATATGGGATTCATCCGCTAATAGGATTCCTAATCCATAATATTCATCTCAGCCAGTAAAGTCATCATCTCCCATTTAGAACTAGACTATTGAACTTCCTATGGTTTATTATTCCAATTTAGAGCATCAGAAACACTATTTCCCTTCCATGCCATATATAAAATATCAAAATTAAATGACATCATATAATCTACCAGTCTCTACTACCAAATATTCAAATATCCCTTCTAAAAGATACATCACAAGTTATTTTGACCATTATACATAGTAATATTTTAGATCAACAAATATTGTCACCAACTTGTTAAGGAATTAACCATTGCTGCTAACTTGGGGTCATGCGTATTTTATTTCCATTTTGTGAACTCAATTTTCATGACCCGAATGTTATAACTTGTTTTTCGGTATAAATAATTCTCATCGACCGATCCCATAACCATCACACAACACCTTATACTACTCACTTTTATTGTGTAAGATCATGATTGGGGAAGTTTTTACGTTCCTATTTAACTCATAGAAGGTATTCTCACATTCTCCTTACAATTAAAACATCACCTTGTTTTTTCCCCATAAGTGGTACAACAATGAAGGAAAAGTCTCAGATGAACCTCCAACAATTTCATGATAACCCATGGGGATTTAGATGATGTTACCTAATAAATATAACTGATCAACCCATAAGGGAAATTTATATATCATGTTTTATAGCTTATTCTCTCTTTGTGTACTCAGGGTGATGTCAAGATGTTGGTAATGATCATCCAGAGTCATGGATTACACCAAGATTCCATCCATAAACACTAAAACCAAATGATCTTGGTATGGGTTGATGATTTTATGTGTCAAGTCCATAAATAAAATAGCCGGTCTAATATTCCCAAATTTAATAACAAAGAACTCATAAATTCTATACATTCTTAGAAATTTAGTCATTATTATATCATAAGTGTTAACACTCTACTAATGATACCGATATCTCACATAAATATTTGAGAATACATGGGATCCTCTCAACTGGTCAATGAGATCATCAATATGTAGATGTGGATATTGTTTCTTCACATTAATATGGTTCATCCTCTTACAACGAACACATATAGTTAATTTCCTACCATCATTCATAGAAAAAACTAGACAAATCCATGTAGACACTAAGATGGATAATCCAAATATCCATTAACTCATTTTATTGAGACCTTAACTCTTGATTCTCTTATGGTTCCACTATATAATTGGGAATAGGAATTGGCTCAGCCCTCAGAATGAGTTCAATTGTAATTTACAAATCTATCGTAGGAGAAAACACTAAGATGTATTTGAGAAACACATCACGAAACTGGTGCACTATAGGTGGAATAACCTAATGATTCACTCACCCATCATCTAGAGAAAGACTCAATACCCAAGCATTGATCTCCCCTTGTGATATTGAAATAGACTTTCATGTCATACTTGGATATCCTCATCTCAATTATCAATTTAATTTTCACCCTCTTGAGACATAAAAGACTCTCTCATGTGGTAATAGTCCATGTGGGCTTTGTATTCCACTATGCAGTCCATGCTAAAAATTAGGTCAAAGATGTCTATTTCAAGGATTTAAGGATCCAAAATAACACCTTGATCCCTATCCTAAAGATAACACCCCCTATTCAAACATATGTCCCTCAAATGTACTCCCAATGGAGTATCTATCACTGTAAACATGCTCACAAACTCCACTATAAGGATAAAAACATTAAAAGGTTTTATATATTTAAAACAATGACATGCGCTTGTATAAAAAATGGAATACATAGAATGTACTCTATAATAATAGTTCCTCTAATTGTTGATGATCTAGCCTATCTATCTATAAGTGTATTATAAACATCATGAGCCTATCTTACCTCACTTCCCAGTGCTGATGCATGAGTACCATGAACTATACCTTTCTTATTTTACATGTTCACTTTCCTAGAATAACAACATCCACTACCTTGACTAAAATAGCTAGTATAACTCAACCTACCTAATTGATATTGGAGTTATTGACCCCCTTTTATAAGTATAATTCTTCCTATCTCATCCATCAATACCCATCTATAATGGGATCCAACAGAACCTCTATTGATGTCCCATCCTTCCATAGGATCAACTCTCTAATAGTGGTTAGGGGAACTATCTAGGAATGTGACATGGCCTACCACACTAGTGACAGATCTTTCAAGTAAGACCTAGATTAACATATTATTCCCCCTTACTAATCCTCTTTTTTCTACTTTGGTCAACATTATCCTAATGATACTTCTCATAAATTTTTTTTATCGAGACCATCTAGTAGGAACCACCTGTTTTCTATCAAAATATTCTTTCAGTTTCCCTTTATAATGGAAATCATAATTCACTACATCAAAAATATTTTTTCAGCTGATATATATTAACATGTGACTTAATATCACATGTACACTAATCCTAGAACTTTTTTTGTAGTATCTTCATCCCATGACCAACATTTGAAAAATTTATTTAAATCAGTAAGTTTTTTTACCACAACATTCCATAGAAAATCTCCCATGTGTCATCCTCATAAATTAAGACACTCTATCCTTCCTAATCATCTCTAGGTATAAGTAATCCAAAACTATCTCTTATATATCCATACAACCTTTATTTTCTAGCTCTAAAACCTTAGTCTAGTTGTCTCTCAAACTATTTACTTTACATTGTAACATGTATTTATCCAATTTAACTCTCTTCTTACCTGGAGTATCTATTCAGTGAAGTATAGTGTCAATAGACTCATCCCATAACACAATCACCTCAGTTAAACCCTTTATAATTATAATCAGAGGGTTCTGTAATGGAAACCACAATGTTATGTCTGACATAATCTTCCAAATCCTCCCACAATATCATCCAAAAAACTTTATTAAGTGAGAAACTTTATCACAAAACTGCTCTCTGTCTTCATCACCCAACACTTTCAGTGCTTTAGGTACCACTATTGGTGGATCATTTCAATCCCTAACCTCCGATCTTCATCTCAATAAGAATAATTATTTAGGTGTATCTTCAGATTTACTAACACCCATCTTAGGAAACATTTCAAAACATTAACAGACTAATGTAATAGGGATTCATAATAGGACATGACATGTGATTCCTCCCATTCCCATCACAGAATCTAAATCAACATGCTAACACTACCCTTAAGCATCTATCATCTAGGTCAAGGTTCAAAAGGGTAAACACATTCTAATTATTCTTGTTTTTCATTAGAATCCTATTTTACACAATTTTCATCATTTCTAAATTTTCTAATCTAAATAGAGACCTATTATTTTAAAATATATAGTGAAAAACCCTTCCATTTGAAACGATTTGATAAAAAAAGATGTTTTCCCATGCTTTGATAAAATTATGCATGTAACATAATAATCTTGAGTTCATATAATGATGGATGAATATTGAATCATCATTCTATACTGAAAAATTATTCAAATTTTATTGGATCCTTGAAATAATTATCATATCACACAGCTAGTGCATCACTATTGGTGAAATAACATCAAATTTTATAAAAAAAAAATCTATAACAACAATCCACCATGGGTTATTGGATTTTACCTTCATACTTGGGTTATCCAATCCAATTATTGAACTCCTAACCATGGAATTAATCATTAAATTTTCATGTCAATATTTCCCTAACATTACGAAAAAAAAGAAATTTCATTTGATTCCACTTTGTGACACCAAACCCAGGTTCCTCAAACCGGTGCCCTCATTTAGTTTTTCACATAGACTCATGCATGCCTCCCCAGATGATAGTTGTTGATGACTAGAAAAAAAGTTTTAATAATGACCATGAGTACACTACACCCTATTTATCAATGTAGATCAATAGTGAATGTAAATATAATAATGCCTGAAGATAATAACCACAAAAAAATAACACGCATACTATATAATAACCAAAAATGAATAAAATATACATAATAAAACATTAGTTATATCCTTATAAAATATTTTTCAATGGAAAAAAGAATAACCCAAAATAAATACTCTGATAACACTAAGAGTTTACTAAAATCATGTAATATTCCCTTAGCTCGGCTCCATCCCGACTCAACCTTCAAACATAGTGCTCTTAAATTTATCTTGTCCTCAAAACAAGAAGTCCATCTGGGTACCAAATGGGAAGCCCAAGTAAGGTGAGAGTAAAACTGGGTTGGCCACCACTAATGACATCTAAAAAAATATGTAGTTATCAACAATGTATTTAATAATAACAAAATAATGTACATTAAATAAGAGAAATAGTTAAATTATTCATTTCTTCTTTAATTAACCACATACTTCCCCACATTCATGATAAAACCCATACAATCAGTGCCTACTTATTCCTATGCTAGTGACTGAACTATCCCCAAGGGATATCACATTTCATAGTACCATTGTTAAAAGCTATCATTTCATTTCAATTAATATCATGAAAATTTCTAACCACATTCCAATGAAAACATTTTGGGCATATAATTCCATTTCTAAAACCCATGTCAGTATTTTGACAATTAATCCCTTTATCACAAATAATTTATCAGTTATTAAAATATGGTTATTTGGCACATCCATTTGTGTCCCACACTCATATATCAATCAATAAAATCTTATTTTTTTGAGAATTAGTCTATGTCCCAAACTCATATATCAACCAGTCACAAATATATAATATATATCACACCAATAAGGGTTAATCAACATGAACACTTTTTTCATAATTTCACATCATAGTATCATCCCAATCATCAAAAAAATAATGATTAAACTCTTTAATCACATGGAATAACATGTGAAATTCCCCACTAAACAATTTTACATTAGTTAAATCATATACCTCAGTAACCCATTGCGGTTATGCCAACCATCATAATTCCCATTTTCAATCAATTCAAATTAACATTAATTAAACAATCACACAATCCCACTATCTCATTAACTCAAATATAAGAATATTAGATTAATTAACTTAACAATTCAATTAATTTAATTCCATGAATTCAAATTTACTTCATTTTATACCATTTCATCAACACATGGAATTTAAACTAAATAAATCATATTTCTATTACAATTTCCCAATAATGGATATTGAAATTTATAAATTGGGTAAATCTAATTAAATTGTGACAATGGGGATCATAATTTACACCACCTACATTAAGATCATTAATGGATTCTCTCTTATAAAAATTAACCAATTTTAATTAGAACATCATGATTATGATGAAGAAAAATTTCTAGACTCAAATCATAGAGAGAAGATCAAATCTATCAACCTTCATCATGTCCAACATCAAAAACCAGACCAATAGGGGATAAAACAGTCAAAATTGTCTAGAAATATGTATAGGATAGAGAGAAATCTAATTAAGAAGAAACCACATACTGATATTGGTGGAGACCCATCAATACAACCATTGATTCATCTAGAACAGTGTTTTAGAGCACTATAAATCCATCCGAAAGCCTTTAAAAATGATAGGAATGAGATATGGTTGAGTCAGGTTGGAATAGGGTTATAGCCGGAGGTTCTTGATTTTCAAATATTACCTTAATAGAAAAATTTCTTGAATGCATGGTTTCCTAGACAAGGGTGCATGAATTTCACAAACTATACAGCTAATTGTTATCCTCAACATAGTGGTCAAATTGTAACTAATATGTGGGAACATTATTTAAAAAAGAGGGTTAAAACTATGTTAAAACCATGTGAATCCCATTTTTTGGGTTCAAATGATTTTTTTGAATGGGGGAACATTTAGTGAAAACCATGTTCTAACCATGTAATACCCCTCGTCCTTCAAAAATATCAAATTTTACCCAAAAAACCACCCAATGATAGAACCAACCACGATAAATCAAAAAAATAAAAAATAATACATATAATCCAGCTTGATCCATCATCAAAAAAGGTTAGGATCTTATAGATAATGTGATATCACATAATACTACAGACTAGCTTATAGTTCATGGGAGGAATAATAAATTTAATGAATATACATAGGAACTAGATGATGTGATGAGTTATGAAGATGGAGCTAAAATATTATATGTGGGTGAATTTATTGAGAGAATATTTCCTTGATTCGATTACCTTTTTTGATCATTTCTTTTTTATAATATAACTTTTTATCATCCTCATGGAACTGTTTAATGAAAAATGGGGAGATCATTCAAGGGGGTGGTTTGAGAATCATTTGAAACAAATAATTAGACTAAAAATAACATATATCCTCTAGGGGATTACAATAACCATGTTCATCCAAATAGAAATGGGATCACATTTATAGAGGCCCTTCAAGGACCAAATTTCAACAATGATTCTCATCTAATGTAACATATGTTTCAAAAAATGTACGAAGGTTGATAATTCGTGATGATGGGCCATGGTGCTCATCATAAATACCCTAATATTTGAATATTCTATATCCTAGGTTGCATCACATATTTAAAGGTGGATACGAATTTTTATTTTTTGGATATGAAATCAAGAGTCCTTTAGTTATGGGGAAATAGAATTTAAAGATTGGTAACCATAGTAAGAGGCCTTTACTATATTATTTTGGGGAAAAATAATAACCAAACTAAATATTTAAATCATTATTATTCAACTTATGACCTTAAAATACATGGATAATGTAATAGAATTTAACTTTCAATCCCTTCACCGGATGGAATTGTATTTCTGATATTTTTTCACGCTTCATGGATTGAATTGGGTATTTTCCTCCTCAAAATTAAAAATGATCTTTTTTCTAATATATTAATTAATTCCAAAAAATATCAGTATTCACTAAAGAGGGATATGATTAAATATTATATTTTCTAGGTTTATTCCAAATATGTCTCAAATCTAAGTTAAATTTTAATGATTACTATCAATGAGAACAAGGTCGATGTCATAGTGGAGTGTGAATGCATTCCCCCATTCTGTAATGTTTTTTGAATTATTAGGAATTCTATTTTCAACATTAGGGTGATTTAGAATCATGAGAAAGTACACTATGAATTGAATTCCATGAAATGGGATAAAATTATTTAAAATAGAAATTAATTTTTCCTTAATAATGACGATCCTTCTCAAAAAAATTATGATAAAAACGGGTGAAAATTAAACAAGGAATCATGCCTAATTTAAAGGCTATTACAAAAACAATCTTACGATATCCACGATTCAGAATTGGAAATATATTTGAGGATTTCATCATGGATCTATAAATTTCATAAACCATATGGAATCATGATTGTAGTCTTGAAATTAAATCAGATAATGAAAATCTAACCATAATGTGAATTATACCCCATCTGAATTTTGGAATAATGATGTGCATGTCACTCCTCATGAGGTCAGTATGGTAAGAGACACTCTAGCACCATGAAGACATCATAATAAATCTGAAAAATTATTTTACAATGATCATGTAATTATGGATGATTGATCCATTAACCATGATATTTTGGGATAAAGGGTGTATACTAGAATACCAAAAAAATGCCATATCCTATAGTCAAAAAACAAACAATTGATGAAATTTAGAATACCATAATGGAACTAATGAAATGAAAAATTGATGTTAAAATTTAAGCACTACCTTCTATGATTTATAAGAAGGTAAATCATAATTATACCACCCTAGATTATTAAAATTCCCTCTATTTTATTTATACTGATTGATGATCTGAGAGTACCTAATATCTTGAAAATGAGTATAATTTCCCAACAGACATATATTCATCTATAGAGTTTTGGTCAATGGAATTTTGATGAACCTCTAGTGTCTATATAATAAATAATGACTACACTATGGATCACAATGTAAAAAGAATTATGTTGGTAAGGATTTGACAATATTGGACACTAATTTCTGTTACAAGGAATTAGCTATTATTTGTGATTGTGATGAATATACTCTAACTATTTATTTTTAGGATAATGTGAAAATAAACCCATTTTTAGTCACATTGTTGAAAAAAATAATGAAACATAAGAACATGGGGAAAAGGTAAGTCTACTATGAAATTAGCTTGAAAAAAGAACTCAGGAGGATATAAAAAAGGAGGTTCCAATAATAAAACAAAATCGTTGATAAATATCCCAATATAAAACAATATTGTCTCAGAAAACCATGAAATATATAGATCTATATGGATGTTTTTAGGAAAACTAATCCTTAACTTTTGAGTATGTCTAAACCAAAAAGTATCTTTTCATTAAGTGCTACCTATTTTGGCCAAATGTGTTATTACCTAATTGAATCTAACTAGTATTCCCCTGACATAAGGATAATTTTGTTCCCTACTTCCATGAATGTAAAAATATTGTCTTTTAAAAATTGTATTTAATATATTTTTAATGTAATCTAAAAATAATTTGGTATTAAATAGTTCTTCTCATTCCTTTATACATACAATGGCTACCATGTTCAAAGGTATTTATGGAAGAGAATTAAATCAATTAGCATCATTATCAAGGAATCATGGACTATAAATGAATGGTTTTATTCCATTGTCAATCTAGATGAGAATACAGGTATGATTAATTATTCTACTTCATCTAATGAAATATAGTCTTATATTTATTATATATGTATGTATGAAGTGAAATCTCTTGGATCCAAAAATACATTTTAATGAAGATACCTAAAAATTAAGGTGTCCATGAAACAGGATAAGGCCTTTATCAATAAATCTTCCAATACAAATTGTGAATCCATATCTTGTAACACAAAGAAATGAATGAATTCATAACATCATTAAATTTGTGTGTATATTTTTTACATGATAGGTGAAACAACATTTCCATTTAGGCTAATCAATTCCAAGAGATTTTATATTTAATGTAAAATGTTTTTCAGGATATCTGGAGATCATTCAATTATACTTATGAATCTTTGTCTAATATTCAAAATAATAATTTTTTCTATTGGAAACCAAAATAATGGAGAAAAAAATATTATAGGGATCATAAAATAATAGTCAACAACTTAAATAATTTCATCATTCCATAAAATAATATGACAACAATAACAATTTTTATTTCATAATTGATTAGGAAATTGTGATTTACCTTCAACGTTAGAACCATTTAATTATAACGGAAAAGCATGTAGAGGAAAACTTTTAAAGAGAAATTTTTTGTAGATGGTGGCTAAAACTCCAATATTTTAAACTTTCATCAATTATCCAGGAATTTTAGAGGGCCCTTGATAATCCATAATGAGGATGAGAAACTCATTGAAAACATTATATAGATCAGTAATAATATTATCTTATATAATAGGAATCAATTAAATAGACAAATCAATATTATTGATTTGAATATTAATATTATCCCCATTCTCTTAAGCCAATAGAAAAATTCTATGTTCAATATGATTCATCTTCATTATAAGATAAAATCAGCAGTCATTCCTATTAATGTTGGAATCTCGCCTGGAAAAAATGGCTTGGACGCATTTTTCTTTAAATCATTTTTGGAGATTATTCAGAAATATGTTTATAGATTTTTCAATAAGTTTCACAATGGATGTTAAATAACACATGAAATAAATGATGAATTCCTAAAAATAATTTCAAAAGCTTAAATGAAAATTAATGTTCTTCTTTTAGGATTTTATCCCTTATTAACACTATATTCATGATTATTAGAAAATTATTTCTAAAATAATGGCCTCCATTGCCATAATGATTTTATCCTGAAATCAATTTAAAATAATTAATGAAGAATCCATATAGGTATTTACCATCAATACCTATTTTTTTCGTAAATATTCTTAAAAAAAACACAATGTTAGGTAACATTAATTTGAATCATGATTTTAAAAAATATTTCGATTAATTGCAATGGGGATTCATCTAAACCATCCTTTACAATTTTGGTTTTGATGAGTATTTGGTCAATTGGGTTAAATTACTAATGAGTTCATAAAATATTTTATTCATTACTAATGGTTAAATTGAGTGATAATTTATGTACTATAGTAGTTTTATAAAAATTTATCATATCTCAGTAATGGTGTACTCATTGTTGAATACTATTTATATAGACTACTTCTCAACATGGTAGTGAATCAAAAGATCAAACCCATTACATCTGGTATAGATATAATATCCCACAATAAATTATTATATGTTTATGATATAGTAATACTAATCAAAGGGATATGTGAATAATAATAAAGATAAATCTTAAACTTATTCAATGTCATAATGTTTCAGGTAATGAGATCAGTTGGAGTAAATCATTATTTTACCTTCGAAAGAATTATAATATTTATATAAATATTAGAATTATAACTGATTGAGGAATCAGATAATATGTGTTCGAATTAATTTATCTTGGAAATCCTATGTACTCTAGAACATCTCATGAATATCAATTAATTCATATTTTCTGTCAAATTATAAATGAGTTGGATTCTTGAAGGGGGGAAGTCTTTATCGATGATGGGATGGATTTATCTGGTGAAATCTATCATTGTATCCAATTTTTTTATGTCAATTTTAAAACAGACCAACATTTTTAATCAATAGAATTAATATCTCAGCAATGTTTTTTAGTGGGAGTATCACACATTATCACCAAATGGATTTAGTATAGCTCCCTTGCTTTTAGTAGCTTACAATTTTGATTATAGTGGATGATATTGAAGTTATAAATGTCATATAGACCTTATGAAAAAAATTTATTCATTATAATAGTCCCATAAATATTAAATTTTCTATTTTCTAGTTTTTTGGTGTTGTAAAAAATGGTAATTTCTTTCTAAATTTTAACTACAACAACTCCATTCATGACCTCATGTTTCTCTGGTTCCTTACCATTATAGTTCATTTGGACTTCCCTCTAGAAATCTTGATGTGATGTTCATCAGCCCAAATTCATTAGATGGATTAAATGAAGTTGATATGGGACTTGATGGGGGATATTTGGTATATTATATATTTAGAGAGGTCTTCATAAATTGTAGAATTTTTGTCATAGTTTTTCTACATGGTTCGTGTTGAGATACCACGTCACGTGATGAAAAAAGTCTTGGAATCATTTAAATGATTTCTATGGGAATCAAATCTGCCTAGTGATTCTTATGAATGGTATGTGACTCCACCAACATCATGGAAGCTATTAGAAATGATACAATTCATATATCATGGAAATTTACTACGCGATAGATTAAATTCATGAAGACCCTTGTCAATGTGCTACATCATAAAACATATCTATCTTAAAGAAAACTATCTAGAAAATAGGATTGAAAATAATTGGGTCACAACAAATGGAATGACCTGGATCATGGTTTACCCTAATGATTTTTAACTCTTTTATAAAGATATTAGTGTAAAAATCCACACATCAATTTTTTTTAATTGTGATTGTTTTTATTCAATAAAGGACATGTTTCCATCTGGAAATGGGTAGAATGTAATAACAAATGATATTATGATAAATTTATTCTCAAAAAATAAATTTGAGTTCTTTGATGGATTATAATACATGATACCCTGAGTCTAAATAAATTATAACATAGTATACCATTGTAACCTAGAAATTAACATGATGGTATTAATGCAAATATTTTTTTTTAAATTTTCATTAATGTTTTAGTCAATGGGTGTATTTTTTAATAAAGCCTTTATACGCCTTAATAAATACTTTATTCTCTAAATAGATTTTTACTTAATTGTTTGAGAAAATAATATATATATTTGTTTTACAATTTTAAAAAATTTAATTTTGAAAATATAATTGATTATTAATATAAAAAATTAAAAATTACTAATGATTGAATTTCTTATAATCTAATATAAATGATTAGTTTTTTTATTGATAGAGAAAATTTTAAATTGCAATTTAAATCAATATTTTCTTTTGAAAAATTTACAAATATCCATTTTATGTAAAAAAAAAATTTAAAGTAATATTATATCATTTTTACATTTATAATCGATTAATTATAAATGTAATTAATTTTATGTTTATTTAGGCGTAATTGTTTTTTATAATTATGAAAGCATTATTTCCTAAAAAAATTTATTTCATGCTTTTGATAGTTCATTTTATAAGTAATTAATTTAAATTTTAAAAATATTATTGTATAAAAATACATTCTATATTTGGAATTAGAATTAATAAAATATGCTTATTGGAATAAATTAATAGTTGATAAAAATTTATAGTAAAAAAGTAAAAAATGGTAATGATAATTTATGTTAAAATGAGTTTATTAGGTTAGAGTGGTTAAATCAAGTGAGAATGAAGAATTTTCCTATTATGCCTTTATAAATTAAATTTTATGTACACATTTCAACTTTATCGTATCCCAAAATCAATTTTTCTCTATTTGGACGTTTTTTTCAAGAATAACATTATTATACATTAATCTTTTAAGAAATCACTCGTGTGTCCTCCCCACATCATAAAAAAAATAACTATTTATTTTTATTACATACAAAAATATGTTCTTTCAAGGTCAAAGAAACCCAATCAAAACAAGTTCTCATCTTCCCTGTCCATGAATTATATTTTTTGGAATTCTTAAAATACGTTTCATAGGGTCATTATGAAAGGATATCTGGGAGGCCCACTGGGGAGAGGTAATAATCTTACCTGATGAATTTCAGTTGATTTCTTCTTATACTTTGAATAAAAATATTTTATTGATCATTAAATAAAAAAGCATATATCCAAAATATATCAAACATTATTTAATAATATATAACCACAATTATCCACCATATACTCTATTACATGAGTAATTAATGTATCATTTGTGTCTACATGTTTGCTACTAACTCTATGTAGTGATAAAAATTATTTTCTATCACCCAATTTAATAGATAATAGGTAATATGGTTATAATTTTTATATTGATATTTATGAAATTAATATTCATTTGTAATTTAATATCATATCTGAAATCATACCATAAAATCTATAAGAAAATTTTTACATCAATCATGTGTTTGTTTGGACTACCGCCTCAAGGAAGTGATGGGGTTAGTTTTTTATATATTATATATATTTATCATAGTAGTGATATATTTAAATAATACATCACAAATTTATTATATAATAATTATTTGGAATGATAATTAATATTTACCATTAATTTCTTCCATCTTTAAAAAACTATAAAATGTGTTCATGGGTATGTATAGCTTACCATCTCATTGATAGATGTTATTTATTTTTCTATATAAATATTTTATGGATGTGTATAACTATATAATAAATGAATATATAAGATATTTTTATTATTAATATCACTGAAGAGATTATGTAACCATGATTAAATTAAAAGGATCATAACTATCAAGTAAAAATTCTCATGGAAAATGAAACTATTAACACATAAAAACATTTATTTTAATAAGGAATTAATTATAAATTGGTTTTGAAATATTTTCTGTGTATAATATTTGAAAGTATAATTATATAAATGAATATGGAATTAAATTTTAAGAATTCTAAAATTGTTATTTAGGAATTACTATTCTATTGATGAATATCAAACTCAATGTTAAGGATCTATGTTTCAATATCAATGTTTATCTGAATTGTTTATAATGAGGTATTTGATAATGGAGTATAATAAAATCTCTCTACTGAATATGATGAAGGTTCTTATACTCTATTAATATATTTAAATTATCTGTTTTCCATTCTTTTTTATTTTTTTAAGAACTCTAGATATTTTAAGAATGTTTTTATGGAAAACTGGGTTTATTTATTTCATTTATCGAAAATAATTTTTCTTTACCATCCACGATTTATAAGAAATGATTTCAAGAATGATTTAAATTAATTATAATCTTGTATAATATATATTAGAATTGTTTTATATTTTAAAATATTTTTATACTACCCTTAATGGAATTTCTTGATCATGACACATTTATTTTCATAAAAAATATAAATGAAATTCAAGTTTTAACATAGAAAATATTAGTGGAATTTATGTTTATAGTGAACAATAAATAAATTAATGATTCATTTTAATCCTTGATATGTTATTTTAAATTAATATGGTGTGCTTAATATAATAGAAATTTTTATATTTTATAATGTGATTTAATAATGATACTGGTATTTTTTCACATGTAATATTCCAGTGAACTTTTAAAGGTATTTTTCGTATATGATATAATATTTTAATGTTAAATAATAACTAAAAGGATATGATACATTATACCATAATTAATCATTCTATGTATGTTTTATGATTTTGATTATAGGATTTTTATAAAAATCATTTATTTTGTATGTGATATACCTTGATTAAATAGTGAAAATACTATGAAACATAATTCTATTCACTGTGTTATGATATTATATGATCTTGTGAAAAATATGTGTGTGATTTTAATTATACGATGGGTGGGAAAATAAAAATATAACCCTTTAATGGCTTATGTAAATATTGATATCACATGAGATAATATGGACCTGAATTTGGAGTGAACCCCTTCTATCATGGACACTATCCACTATGGTAGTGTCAGGAGTGATCCATGAATATTTATTGATATAATTGGTAGTGATTCGTATGCACTATGATATAATTGTTTTTTATCAATGATAATAATAATTGTTTCCCCTTATTGTGTGTATCATTCCATTAGAGGTGGTATTGTTCGCAAGGATTTAGAGATAAGATACCTGACATCTATAATGATTTAGTTATTCTTTAATTAAATTATTTCACATAGAGATCACTATTTTTTTCTAATTTGACGACTATGAGAAGATTTTTTTTTCGGGGTATGTGTTCAAATATTACTACCCAATCATTCATGTCAGGTTCATCATTTTCATATCTCATTTAAACTCCCAACGAAACCCATATTCAAAATAAGGAACAAATATTCCCTATAATGTAAGGCGTCTATTTGGGGTTTCAATCCCAAAAACTCATTGGAACACAGAGTGGTTTACATGATGTGAGGAAAAGATCATTGAACCCTTGGTGGGGGAATTTTTGACAATCTATAGACACTTAAAGATATTTAGTATATGTTTTTATATATTTTCAAAATAACGATAAGGGACTTGTAAACATAATAAAATTATTTGGTGTTGGATACTTCTGTATGTAACGGGATATTTATTAATGAGAAAATATTCATATATCTAAGGTTATCCATCAATTTACTGTTATTTCTAGTAAATTATTTATTTCTTATAAATTGAATCTACATATAAGGAACACTATAGTTTACTGTCATCCATGGAGATGATTAGTGCTTCGATTATGGTATTGAACTTCCATGAGTTTTCTTATGTATCATATTAAAAATATGAATAAAAAATGTAATTCATTCAATTCCATTTCATGTAGTTTAACATCACATTAAAATGGAGTATGTGAAATAACATAGGCACTATTAATGGATCTCAAGGAATAGGAAGGAATACTATATACTTTAATAGGAATCCAAGTCATCATACATCAATTATATATCATCATAGTAGTGGGTGGGATATATTATTAATTCCTTAGGGGGGGGGGTTCCCTATGTTTTACTAATAAAAGAATACATCTGAAACATACACAGACGTTGATTCCCTTGAATGAGGAAATTTAATCATTCCACTAGACTAGGATAACATAATTAGGTATATATGGAATATGGATATTTTATGATAATAATTATAGGATCATTGACAATATTAATGCTAAATTGAGTTATTCACAGTGTGAGAAAAAAGGGATAGAAAGTGGTTTGACTCAATACATATGGGTATGATAATTCTGGAATAGGAAATCCCTAATATGGTATTTAATAAAGATATTAGAGGATAAGAAGGAATTTTATATATCCTTATAATATTAGGAACACGAGTCCTCATAGATCTATTTGTATCTCAATCTACTGATGGATTGGGAATATTGATAAACCAACTAGAGATTTTTGGTCCCATGGATTAGTATATCGTAGATATGGAGGGGCTTACATTATGGAGGATTAAAAAGTGGATATTGGGCATTAGGAAATAATTCAATGAACCATAACTTGATATGAATTTGGATATTTATAGATGAAAATTGAATACTTACATTTGTTTCATCCAAACATGTTTATCATGTACATGTGTGTCTAAATGAAAATATTGTAATTTCATTGGGTCTATAGATGACATTAATTTAATGTCAATGGTGTCCAATGTTTATTTATTTATTGTCTAATTAAAATGTATTGTTATGTCTAGAAATTCCATAGTCATCATGTGGACATGTATGAGGATGTCGGGAAAATAAGTATGAGTTTTATAACCAGTGATCTAACTAAATATTCAATGTAATTCTGCACAAAAAGGATTAAATTTCCATCATTATTATCATGATTGAAGAAAACATACAAGGGGGTTGTTTCATAATTCATCTTACATGTCTACAGAGCCATTTAATTATCAATGCTAAAATGTCCAAGGGTTACATGTATTCATAGATTACATGATAGAGGGTTTTTTCATGATATATCTAAACTGATTATACAATGTCACATGGCTTGTACAACATGTCTAGGGAACAATATCTATCTTTTATAGTATATCCTTAGGTCTTTTTGTGGCATGGATAAAAAGTACAAGAGTTTTCATGTGATTTGGATAACTTGTTCATGTGTTGTCACATGACTATGATAGGTTATGAAAAGAACATGATTCCATCACATGAAGATAATATTATCTTTCTCCACATAAGGATTCCATATTTTTTAGACTTTACTATGTATGTTCACTGACATTCATCAGGAATGGCCTGTAAGAATCTTATGTGACCATGTAAACAAGTGGATACTCAATTGTATAATCTGTCTAATGCACTAAATTTACATCATGTGATCAATAGTGTGATCCCTAATAGTGTATATACATTATGTTATTTTACCTTATACAGTCCCATGGGTTTAACCGATTGAATAATCTTATGACTGTGTGTATTTTCACACTAACAAATATTTTATTGCATCAATTATCCAATGGGAGAATTTTATTTACCAACGGGGAAGAACTTTTAGGCCTCATTTACCATTCTCTCAGTACAATTGTATTTCACATATATAAAAAATATGGGAATGAGTTAGTGGAGGATCACCTAATTCACATGAACCTACCATTTTACATCCTTGACATCATCCTTCTTTCATTTGATAAAAAATTCTCACCTAATAATTCTTTCATTAGAATAATTATTAGACACCCATATTTTCAATGAAATTTATCAATATGAAATCGTTATTTCAATGGGCCTATACAATACTAGGATGAAAAGTTAATGATCCTTCGCATGATTAGGCTATCAAATTAGAGCCATCATAAGATTGGGATGCCTTTTAAATAGGATTTTACTTGATCAAGTGTGAGTTCTCATGGAACCTACATATGATATATTTTGATCATGAGTGAGAATTCTCATTAAGAACATCATAAATATCATTCACATAAGTGTACATACTTTTTTAGCTTTTAATTTACAAGGATTAATAAGATTACCAATTGATTGTCAATCAGGGTGTTGCATGATCAAATAGACATGATTCAAATCCTTAATATAATATATGTGAAATGTATATTAGCTTTTTCAATAAAAAAAGGTTTTTTCAGAAGGTATTTTTCATGATCAAAGTGATAATAATGTGTATCACAATAACCATTTGAATGAGAAACATCACATGGTCCATTATCATGATGGTTCTAGAATTTAGAGATTCTATAAGGTATTTTTTCAAGGCATTCAAATATTTCTCATTTGTTGTCCTTCTGGTCATCACATAATCAATAATAGATCCCACCATATCTTGTTAGTATAATAGTATTTGGATAAAATGCTTGTCTAGATCCCATTTCATGATAAATTTTATAGCTCATGACAGAGTTCTGGAATTTCTATAGACAAAAACTCTAGTTTTCTATTAATTTGATGGGGGTATCATATGATAAAATGGATGTGTCTAAGATACTTTTCCTGATAAAGTGTATATACCTAAAAGCTTTCAATTGTTATGAATAACATTTATTTTTTTATTTCATGTGATTGTTCAAATTATAATGTCATTCTTGAATCATAGGATATCATCACATGAACATCAACATAACATCAATCCCATGAAAAATGTTCTTTTTTATATTTTATTTTATAAGGTGATTTTAGTGATTTCATGGAATCCGTGGATTTACATGTTACATGATCAATTGAAATTTTCTATAAGCCTTATCATGACCATGAGTGCTTGTCATAAGTGCTTCATGTGATCATGAATCGATCATGTCAAGTGCATGACTTGTTCACATGAAGTCCATAGGGTCATGGGATCATGTATCTTCTTGGGGGTCATGTGATCCGCTTTACCAAGATACATGATATCAATGTTTCCATGAACTTCCATATTTAATTTTTAGAGAATATAATTCCTATGAATGGTTATTTCTCTGAGTCAAATATTTTTGATTCTCAATTGGAATGCATTATTAAATTCTCCCTATAAAGAGAGTTATGTACAGACAGGGTCTCAGATATAAGGAAAGGAAATTACCACCTGATTCATTTTTATTCATGTTGTAGTTGTTTTGATTGGCTTATAATCATCTATGTGACCATTGTTATTACTCAATCTACCCTATAAATAGCGGAGCATGAGGAATGTTCATTCCACCATTGAATCAGACCTCTAGAACTATCGTAATTTCTTCTATCACATGACCAACTCATTAGACCTCATATCCAAAACCACTCATGTCACTTAGTTCCATGATATAACTACATAAAATCTCCACATAATCAATGTTTCTCATTAACAAGTGAGACAAACTTGTTAAACAATTGATAATTATTTGGAAGAATCGTGATACATTTCTTTTCTACAGGGATTCTATTCATGCATAGAGTGATCCTTGGGAACATCACATGATAAATCAATCATTATATGGTTCTTTTGATAATAATTTGGTAATTAAATATCAAATGTATAAAAATATCACGGGAAATAGAAATTTTACACAGTTCAAGAGAATTTCAAGAACTATAATCTATAATGATACATGAACCCTTGTATTGGTCATGTGATTCATGTGATTCTCCTTGAGATATAAAATTATTTTAGTCATTTTGTTAAGGAATATAACCCACCTATATTTAATATCATTAATAGTGAATATTTATTCATAACAGGATTCCATAGTGGTAGTTGGTCAATATAAATCCATGGTTGTGAATGGGGATGCTGACCAACTAATGTAAATCTAGTCACCTCAGATGTAGCTCGAAAAAATGATGGGGATTAACCTCCCAAAATATCAATTTTAAACATGTTTCAAATAAATTGGTATGGCCTAAAAATTATTCTTTTATTCTAGAACTATATTAAATTCTCATATGTCTTTATAGGATCCTAACGACTCGTGAATTATATAGAGAAAAAATATCTAATGTGATCTATTTTATTTCTGAAAAACACTCAAAATATTACGTATAAATGTAAATTACAACAAACCTAGTAGAGTTCTATAATTAATTTTATATTTATATTCATATATATTGATTGATTATTCCAAAATATACAATGAATAAAATGTATGGATATTTTTAAAACATGGAACTTCAATCAATATGAGGCTTTGGATGAGATAGGGGATAACCACTCTAGGTGAAGAATACTTCAACAATATTAACAACTGAGTTGAGAGAAGGTGTCATGTTTTTGGACACATGGATTTCACAAAACCCTAATTTTTTTTACAAAGTATTAATTGTATAATTAGTATGTCGGTGGATACTAGACACAAATACATTTCCTTTGACAAGTGGAAAGTTGAGCATTAGTCTCTTGGATATCAATCATATATTTTTTTATCTAAATTTAGGAGAAATGTATAATGAGATTCTCATTCCATTTTCTAGGTGGGATGATAGAGATAATACACCTATCTCTCAAGTTAGTTAATCATGCCTTGTGAGAAGGTCATCGATAAAGAACTACTGCCTAGGGTGGACATCCCGTTGAAGTAGTTGAAAGTGTAATTTAGCAAGAAAGAATATATTGATAATAGAGCCAAAAATTCAATGGAATTCCGATTGTTTGAAACTATTTTTTATGAATGTTCTTATTGGATGATGTTTTAATAACTATATATTAAAATTTGGGGGTGGTAGGTTATTCTTGACATCAACCAACTTGTTTATCTAGTTTCAATTCATTTTATGTTACTATGTGGGTTCTAGATCCCAATCAAGAAAAACGTATGATTCAGGGATTCCACATTTATGATAGTTTCTTATATGGAAGGATGAATGATAATAGTTTTGTAAATTTAATTATTAGTGATTATATATATCCTAATACACGATATAAATATGGGAATATCTCCATATATAGTCATTCATTTAATTAGTGTGTTGAGTTGTTGGATGGGGGTCCACATAAAAAAATAATAATATATATGCAACCAGAAAAGCATTTGTTTAATTTTTTAAACATATATTTCTATTTATTAGTGGGGTGAATCCCTGTCCTATGATGGTATTATATATCCATCCTCATATGAATTACAATGATCGCTAATATATCACACATAACCTTTTTTTCTAATAGATGTATAATTGGAAGAGTATAATGATGATATGAATATTGGGAATATGTGATTTCATTTCATGAGGGTTTCCACTCTATTCAAATCAATGAAGATTATTTTGTGAGTTTTATGGGACCTATCAGTTTGGGAATCAATTTTTATGCCTTTAGATGATGTGTCTAGCTTCTCTTAAAATCTTATTTGGATGGTCTACTATAGTAGATCAATAATTTTGGATGATGTCACCAAGAAGGGGACCAATATTCTTATATAATTCTCTCAAAATGGAATTTATATTGGTTTTTTCAAATGATAATCTAAGTCCAGGATCCACTCATAGAAGAATGGGAAACTATCAGTACGATTACATAAACACAATGTGATACCTCCAATTGTTGAATTCACTGAGATACACAGCATGAATATTTATTCATTTAAACCAATAACAACAGAGATTCTTCCCAATAAAGTGATTATTATATAATCAATTTCTTCTTCTAGGGAGGAACTAGATGACATGACTATAATGAATGAAGAAGATATAATTGAAGGCTTCAATGGGATAAGGTTTCATACTGCATTTATGAATTGGTAAATTTGGATTGGGGATAACTCATATTATGATATATGGTCTTTTTATATATAGTTATAATATATTTGACATTCTTTTTCCAAAAAAATGCTCAAGAGGGAATCACCATTAATGCACAACAGAATAATCATCAGAAATTCCATTAGGTTTTTGATGTGTCAATACAATTTGAGAATGTGAAACTGTAAAACATGAATCAGCTTCAAAAGCTGATGGTTCTTGGAACAATTGTAGTTAATGTAGAGGTTTCAAACTAGCTCATCTCAAAATTAAAATTTTCATAGATTCCGTGACTATCTGAAAATTATTAAAAAATCACAAATCTAGGTTTTGACATATATTGGGTCCCCTTGGGGATAAGAGGAGTCTAAAGGATATTAGTTTGTCCCTCCATATCTGGTATATTCCATCTAATGTATGGTTTCTTGTTCTAAATTAGGTGATTTCTAGTTGATTAATGACGACATATTCCATGGTAAAATGGAGAAAATGAAATTTTCATCATTCATTAAAAAGGTTTCACAATATAAAATTCAATCAATTCCTTCCTCAACACCCTTATGTCATCTCCCTATGTGGGATACTTCCCATAGTGGAATGAAAAATGGACTTTATGAAAACAATCAGAGCCCTATCAATGAGAATCATGAATTATATATTGTAATTTAATTAAAATCCTCTTCCTAACAATTTTATTATTTTGTTATGGTATATCAAATTGTGAATGTCACCACCAAGCCCACCTGCAGGAGAAGACATGTTTTCATGAGGATATGTGTGGGAGTTCCATCACTTTAATAGAATCAATAATTTTGGACCAATTCTATCGTATTGTTGAAATGAATGAGGCACTTGCATGGTCATACCTAGACCATCCTATAGAAATTCCTACTATCATGCAATTTGGAATGGAATAAGAGAACACACATCTAGAGGAGGTGGATTATGGTAGTTATTCTACTATAGATGTAACACCCCAAGATTTCATAGTGTGTTATTTCTTCAAAATAATTCAATAACTTGCACTACACGCAACACCGAGTTCAATTGCACCATGACTTACCAAAAAAAAGCCATTAAAAGAGGTCATGAATAGCATTAACTACATTTTTAACTTTATATAATCCTTATAATTTTAGAATCCATATTATGAGTTTCTTAGTCATAATGCAAGAACAGATTCATTTTCAGTATTGCACTTTTATCAACTTTTGATAGTGAAACCTTTTTAAATACAATATTTTAAACTTTTTGACTAAATGGAGACATCAAAAAATTTAAAATGAAACATCCCAATCTTCCACGGTACGCTTTCCTTTGAATAAAACAGTAGCGTGTGTTGTACGCAACGTCGAGTTTTAACACACACCACAACCGATCAAACTAGCCGTTATGAATAGTAATACCTAAATTTTGAAATTATATATATTTTATATTTGAAAATGGACTTCATTTTTGGATTCGGAATATCGAATTTAGCCTAAGGTGAAATTTTGGTACATTTCGGATAACTTTCATATTTTGATGAATAGTGAAAATTACTAAATTTTAATTAAAAACAACTTTTTTAATCAAAATAATTAATAGTGATAAATTATGAATTTGAGTGGTTTTAAAGTATATTTAGAATATATTTTTACCATTTAATATAATGTTGGTCATTGGACATAATTTTACAATTAAACCGAACATAAACAAGTGTCAATCTTTTGATAGTTATTATCTCTTAAAAACACGCTTTTTGTTTTGACAGCGGGAATTAATTTTAAATTAATTTCTGCCACTTCTGTGTTTTGAATTTAGGAAAATGGATTCCATATTTGGAATCAGGATGTTCAAATTGTCTAAATAGGTAACTTTTATTTTTAGACATTTTGAATAATTACTGCGGTAAATATTTTATTTACCATGGTTAAGGGTAAATCCGGTAAATAAGGGTTAAAAATAATATTATAATAATACTAAATTACCCTAAAACGTGTCTTAACCCTATTGGTTGATACATGGTCGACCATGGGAATATTTGGGTCTATTTTGGGACCCCATGGATCCACTTGTAAGTGATAATGACACATTATATTAATAAAGCTTAAATAAAAATAAAAATGGCATAAGCTTTCATCTTTTAGAAGAACAATTTTTACATAGGGTTATACATGTTGGATTTTCGATTATAAATACTCATTAGAAAGATAAAAGGATTTCCTACATAATGATATTTTATTTATAATTTTCAGACATTAAATAATTTATTTTATTTATGACACAATGATGATGAAGTAATTACTATAATAGTGAAAAATTAAAATAATTGATATTATAAATACCCAAATAAATATAATATGAAACTTTTAATGAATTAAACTAATTTTATAGGATAATATGATATATTAGGATTGATTTAATTGACTTTTTTCGAAGTAATCAATCTGTTATGAGTTTCAAAAAAATCAACTATTGAATAGTGTCAAAATTGACATAAAAGAGTTCTTAAAACAAATATTATATTATTAATTGATATTAAATTCCTAAAAATCTAAGGTTCGGCCAAGAGACTTATCTTATGATAGGTTAATCATTAATGGACCAATTGGGGGTCTCTTGGATGTATATAGTAAGTTTATTAACCATATTATATAAAACTACAAAGAGACATTGTAAAAGTGAAACTAATTATCTTAGAGTTAATACTTAAAGATAAGGTTAATATAAGTACCAAACCTGTCTAAATTCTATTGGATGAGTTGTTTTCGACCTATCCCTACCTCATCCTTTGAATAGTCAACTTTGGAGCCTTTGGAAACCGAATATGAATTTATTATAAATTAATATTTCTAGCTTTTCCAAAGGTGCCCCTCACCTCTCTTATAAAAGGGAACTCCTCCTCTTTTCCTCACACCTCTCAAGCCACTTGGCTCGTCCAAACTCTGCCCAACTAAGCTCCCCACATCCCTCTCCTCCTCCTTGAAGCTTCCCCTTAGGCAGAAAGCATTTCAAGAAGTCCTTTGGTTCCAACCAAAGTGAGTTACCTAAATTAAAGGTAACAATTTTCTCTTAAAGTATTTTCATTTATTTTGCTTCTCCAACCCCCAAAATCTTTTTATTTCCTTTCTTTTGTAACAACACCAGTATCCTCAATATACTAGGATGTTGTTACAAGAAGGATTCAAACTACACATACACACAACTCCATCTAATGGATGATGAACATAATGTTTCTGTGGATGGAAAACTAACGCCTCACGAAACGATGATTGTTCAAATACATCTTACCACCTCTCATGGTGGCCATTATGATGGAACTGTAATTAAATATGATATTAATGCTATATATTTTATATATAATCTTCTGTAATTCCATTTTCTTTCATTCCATTATTCGTTTCATGTTGTATATACATACGATAATTTCATTTGAGGAAGTGCGGACTACCGCCCCCTTAAAATGATATGACTCGTTCATACCACACATGGAACGTATAAAGGATGGTGTTAATGAACTTAAGTAACATATATAAAATATTATATTATACTGGAATAGTAATATACCTATGTATCATTTGGATTTGAATCTTTTAAAATAAAAATTAAATGGAAGTAGCGTTCGTGCGTACGTACGGACTACCGTCTCCACGAACGCGATGAGATTCATTCTCCATCGTAACCATTCAAGTATAATTATCATTTGATGATTTAAAAATGATGTTTAAGGACTAGATATCATTATGGATATGAATAAGATACAACAACCATGTCTTATGTAACAAAACATATAAAGAAAATGAGTAAGTTAACACCCGAAACGACGATAATTCTAAGATATTATTAACAAATCAATGTTAAAAGATCATATATGATATCATATTAATATATATGATTCTTGTATAATTTAATAACAATTATTTCACCATTATACAGGAGGTTAACCTACCCCAACCAAGGAAAAGTACAAGGTAAGGGTTATTTCACAATCTCTTCACTATCTGAGGTTGTTTATACGTAATAATCTACTGGGATCTCTTTATCATCCACATCCATGTTTCTTAAAAATGTATTTCAAAACATTTTTACTATTTACTAAAATATGAGTTAAAGTCATTTATACCCTTTTTGACTTTTATAAGTGGTTTATAAAGGAATCTTTCCATCATTTTCAAAACAAGGTCCTTTTTAACCTTTTCGACAGAATTGAGGTAAGAATGTTTTTTTAACTTATACGGCGGGTGCGGTTATTTTACGCCGTTATAAAATCTTCAAAGCATTCCTTACAAGCTTATAAGAATATTTTCAAAGAAAATGTTTTATTTTATATGGATCTTAAATGATTTCAAAATAAAAGGAGATATTTCTTTTAAAAGAATTTTGATTTCATCTATGTCAACATCCTTTGATGGATTTTAAGATTATTTGAAGTTGATTTATTATGATACAAAACTTCTATATTGTATTGAAGGTTTTGTGATATGTTTGACTATGGATGTGCTATTTTTATACCATTCATAGTTTATGGTGAAATTATTGACATTTCGTATGCTAGTTTTAATACGAATGTTTATGTTATGTTTAACCCTTTTCATATGGGAATGCATTGGACTTAATAAGTGACGGGTGGAGCCCGCTATAGCTCCTCGATGCATCGGTAGGTCTCATGAGACAAACTAGTGTCTTGGCACAAGGCCTTGACAAAATCTTATTTGTAGTCTTGGCACGAGGCCTTGACTATGTGGTTATGATAGTCTGGCATTATGCATTCCAACATTATGAAAGTGGTTATTGATTTTTGCATGTGATTATTCGATTAGTAGAATATCCATGTGAATAAGTAAATGGAATTATTTCATATTTACTTTTGCCATACTATGTTGAAGTTCAAGTTTAAAAGGCTTTTGTTTTAGTAATTCATTGCCTTAAATGTTTATTCTTATTTATGAAAGTTTCCGCCATATTGTTATCCTTACTGGGCATTTGAGCTCACCCCTTTTCTATGTTTTATTTTCCCAGGATATGAAGAAGTAAGTTATGAATGACCTGCAGGGATATTATGTGGGGATATGAGTGTGGATTATGGAGACAATATGTTGTTGTAGTAGTTTTTCGTTTTATGATGTAATGTAAAACTTATGAATATATCTAGTGTTTCCAAGGCTACTAAACCAATCGGTCTTTCAAGATTTCATCTTTCTTGTGATCATGCCAATGTTACGAAGTAATGCACCGACTCTGGGTAGCTGGGGTCGGGGCGTTACAGTTGGTATCAGAGGAAGTTTAGTACAAACCTTGGAAGCTAGATTTAGATAAACTCTGATTAGAGCACGTAGACCTAAGATGAACTTTGAGGATTAGTATAGAAGAACTTCCTAGAATTTTGGTATTGTAGAGATTTTGTGAGTTTTCCAAGCAATACATCCCTGTCTGGATACGAGCAGGTAGTGGCGGCTCTGGAACAGATGTACCTAGGTGTAAAACCCGAAAACACCGCTTTGAGCTAGACTCGAACGGGAACTGGTGCACGACAACGGGCCTTGCTGCACTCTTGGTTACGACACTCCCGGGGGATATGCTTAGGATAACTCTCATTTTCTTTACAAATCATTTTTAAGGGATTATGAGTATATACTTCCTCAAAGAAAAAATTATTATGATTATGGATTATATCCATAAATAGTTCAATTTATGTTAAGTGTTTTATAAGTATGGGATTATGTATTTTGATTCATAAACTGATCTAGTGTATGCCATTGTTTAGAAATGGCGCCCAGTAGAAGGAATGAGAACTCCAACAATGCACATGATCCAAAGAGAAAGAAGGATCATATCTTTCATGGTCTTAAGACAGAATTTATAAGAGAAATAGTCTCCCATGTATTATCATTATATGAAGAAATAATATCATGTGTTGATAAGATAAGTAAAGATTTTACTGAGTCCTATGGATTTGAAGGGAAGCAAGAGAAGAAAAGGATGGAAGAGAGAAAGATGGATAAAGGGAAGAGGGAAAAGAAGAATTTTCCCATATGTGGTAACTGTGGAAAGAAACACCCTGGAACTTGCCTGAAAGGAATGGGAGTTTGTTATAAGTGTGGAGAAAAAGGGCACAAAGTACGTGACTGCAAGGGTAAGAAAATGGTTTCAAATGTACAATGCTTCATTTGTAAGGAGTTTGGACACTACGCGAACCTATGTCCCAGTCATCAAACTATGCCGCAAATGATGTTATTGGATAATAATCAAGTTATGATACTACCACAGATGAAGAGGAATGATTAGAGTTCTTATGTTGATTATGTCAATTGAGTGTGTATCAACAATTTACTTGTTATAATAATTATGGAGTATGTAAGGATTGTACTGCAGTACTATTTCATTAAGGACTTGAGATTTTGTGGAACAAAGAAAAGTGACTCAATAGCAGGATAAATTTTTGGAAAATATATGGTTGAGAGAATGATAAACCATAATATAGTTCTGATACCGAGGTAGTGATTTTGGAATAATACATGATTGTTTTGGATAAATTATATTGGATATTCTTGACTACCTTGGAACTGATTAATGATTTGTATATTCCATCATTGTTGGGGTTTAAAACATTTTTGGATTAATGAAGTATATCCAGCATTCTATATGGAATAAGGGAGCATGAATGTAATCAATAAGGAATATGGTAATTCAGGATGTTTCAGTGTATTAAAAGAATACATGATGAAGGTATTCATATGCTATTACGAGGTAAAAAGAATCTACATTATGCTTACCTTCCTTATAAATGTTGGACTATGAGTTTGGACAGAATTATTTTGGATAGTTCTAGTTTGGATTATTTTGGATTGCCATAAAAGGACAACACGGAGGTCGGGCGGCAACCCGTCGCGTCCGGCAAGGCTGCGAGACTTGAACCCGCAACCGAAGGGCGACAAGGGTGTATCACCTACCATTGGCCCAAGAGATGTCCTGGATTAAATAATGTAGTTTTTTTAAAAGATCTGGTAGATGAATTATAAATTCGTTTATTTTGGAACCCTATACGAATAGTGTAAATAGAATTTTTTTACATTCTATTATCTTTTAGAGTGAAAGATGAGTTTGTGGTAGAAATTTATTAATGAATAAAACTATAATTATAAAGTAAGTATATCTCCTTATGATCTTATCCAATCTCATAAATAAATTCCTCAACATTAATAAAAGGAACATAGAACAAAAATGTTTTCCTAGATGGTACCTTAAATCATCACTAATTTATGGCTTTGGGATTGTTGGCCTTTTCATAGCCATGTTCTCTACCACTCTCCATCAGATAATTGATGGTTAGATTTCTCCTCCATATCCATATTTTCCTACATGGAACCCTAGTATGTGTTATTTTCGGTAATCTTCATACTTTCGACTTTTTATTTTAAATAGAGTCCTCATTAATTCATTTTTCGATGTGGGATTTCAACTAAGATATTTTGAAACGTCAAAAATGTGTTATCCTAATACCCTATGTTTTGTTGAACCGATGGTATTTCAAATCATCATAGATTGATGAATTTAAGGACCTCAATCTTACACTTGTTTGTGATTGATGACCTCAATCAATACCTATAAATATTTACATTTTTCCTCCAATTATATGTCTCTAAATGCCACCAATTTTCTCCTAATCGAGATCATAATTTGGTGGTGACCCTTTCATTTCTCTTTTCCTCATATTAAGACTAAATTTTAGTAACCCAATTTCCGATGTGGGTTTTCCCACAAATATATTATCTATTTTCAACCTTTTATTTTCGAAGAACAATTTCAAATTGCGAGGACGCAATTTATTGAAGGAGGGGAGAATGTAACACCCCAAGATTTCATAGTGTGTTATTTCTTCAAAATAATTCAATAACTTGCACTACACGCAACACCGAGTTCAATTGCACCATGACTTACCAAAAAAAAGCCATTAAAAGAGGTCATGAATAGCATTAACTACATTTTTAACTTTATATAATCCTTATAATTTTAGAATCCATATTATGAGTTTCTTAGTCATAATGCAAGAACAGATTCATTTTCAGTATTGCACTTTTATCAACTTTTGATAGTGAAACCTTTTTAAATACAATATTTTAAACTTTTTGACTAAATGGAGACATCAAAAAATATAAAATGAAACATCCCAAGCTTCCACGGTACGCTTTCCTTTGAATAAAACAGTAGCGTGTGTTGTACGCAACGTCGAGTTTTAACACACACCACAACCGATCAAACTAGCCGTTATGAATAGTAATACCTAAATTTTGAAATTATATATATTTTATATTTGAAAATGGACTTCATTTTTGGATTCGGAATATCGAATTTAGCCTAAGGTGAAATTTTGGAACATTTCGGATAACTTTCATATTTTGATGAATAGTGAAAATTACTAAATTTTAATTAAAAACAACTTTTTTAATCAAAATAATTAATAGTGATAAATTATGAATTTGAGTGGTTTTAAAGTATATTTAGAATATATGTTTACCATTTAATATAATGTTGGTCATTGGACATAATTTTACAATTAAACCGAACATAAACAAGTGTCAATCTTTTGATAGTTATTATCTCTTAAAAACACGCTTTTTGTTTTGACAGCGGGAATTAATTTTAAATTAATTTCTGCCACTTCTGTGTTTTGAATTTAGGAAAATGGATTCCATATTTTGAATCAGGATGTTCAAATTGTGTAAATAGGTAACTTTTATTTTTAGACATTTTGAATAATTACTGCGGTAAATATTTTATTTACCATGGTTAAGGGTAAATCCGGTAAATAAGGGTTAAAAATAATATTATAATAATACTAAATTACCCTAAAACGTGTCTTAAACCTATTGGTTGATACATGGTCGACCATGGGAATCTTTGGGTCTATTTTGGGACCCCATGGATCCACTTGTAAGTGATAATGACACATTATATTAATAAAGCTTAAATAAAAATAAAAATGGCATAAGCTTACATCTTTTAGAAGAACAATTTTTCCATAGGGTTATACATGTTGGATTTTCGATTATAAATACTCATTAGAAAGCTAAAAAGATTTCCTACATAATGATATTTTATTTATAATTTTCAGACATTAAATAATTTATTTTATTTATGACACAATGATGATGCAGTAATTACTATAATAGTGAAAAATTAAAATAATTGATATTATAAATACCCAAATAAATATAATATGAAACTTTTAATGAATTAAACTAATTTTCTAGGATAATATGATATATTAGGATTGCTTTAATTGACTTTTTTCGAAGTAATCAATCTGTTATGAGTTTCACAAAAATCAACTATTGAATAGTGTCAAAATTGACATAAAAGAGTTCTTAAAACAAATATTATATTATTAATTAATATTAAATTCCTAAAAATCTACGGTTCGGCCAAGAGACTTATATTATGATAGGTTAATCATTAATGGACTACTTGGGGGTCTCTTGGATGTATATCGTAAGTTTATTAACCATATTATATAAAAATACAAAGAGACATTGTAAAAGTGAAACTAATTAACTTAGAGTTAATACTTAAAGATAAGGTTAATATAAGTACCCAAACCTGTCTAAATTCTATTGGATGAGTTGTTTTCGACCTATCCCTACCTCATCCTTTGAATAGTCAACTTTGGAGCCTTTGGAAACCGAATATGAATTTATTATAAATTAATATTTCTAGCTTTTCCAAAGGTGCCCCTCACCTCTCTTATAAAAGGGCACTCCTCCTTCTCTTTTCCCCACACCTCTCAAGCCACTTGGCTCGTCCAAACTCTTCCCAACTAAGCTCCCCACATCCCTATACTCCTCCTTGAAGCTTCCCCTTAGGCAGAAAGCATTTCAAGAAGTCCTTTGGTTCCAACCAAAGTGAGTTACCTAAATTAAAGGTAACAATTTTCTCTTAAAGTATTTCCATTTATTTTGCTTCTCCAACCCCCAAAATCTTTTTATTTCCTTTCTTTTGTAACAACACCAGTATCCTCAATATACTAGGATGTTGTTACAAGAAGGATTCAAACTACACATACACACAACTCCATCTAATGGATGATGAACATAATGTTTCTGTGGATGGCAAACTAACGCCTCACGAAACGATGATTGTTCAAATACATCTTACCACCTCTCATGGTGGCCATTATGATGGAACTATAATTAAATATGATATTAATGATATATATTTTATATATAAGCTTCTGTAATTCCATTTTATTTCATTCCAGTATTCGTTTCATGTTGTATATACATACGATAATTTCATTTGAGGAAGTGCGGACTACCGCCCCCTTAAAATGATATGACTCGTTCATACCACACATGGAACGTATAAAGGATGGTGTTAATGAACTTAAGTAACATATATAAAATATTATATTATACTGGAATAGTAATATACCTATGTATCATTTGGATTTGAATCTTTTAAAATAAAAATTAAATGGAAGTAGCGTTCGTGCGTACGTACGGACTACCGTCTCCACGAACGCGATGAGATTCATTCTCCATCGTAACCATTCAAGTATAATTATCATTTGATGATTTAAAAATGATGTTTAAGGACTAGATATCATTCTGGATATGAATAAGATACAACAACCATGGCTTATGTAACAAAACATATAAGGAAAATGAGTAAGTTAACACCCGAAACGACGATAATTCTAAGATATTATTAACAAATCAATGTTAAAAGATCATATATGATATCATATTAATATATATGATTCTTGTATAATTTAATAACAATTATTTCACCATTATACAGGAGGTTAACCTACCCCAACCAAGGAAAAGTACAAGGTAAGGGTTATTTCACAATCTCTTCATTATCTGAGGTTGTTTATACGTAATAATCTACTGGGATCTCTTTATCATCCACATCCATGTTTCTTAAAAATGTATTTCAAAACATTTTTACTATTTACTAAAATATGAGTTAAAGTCATTTATACCCGTTTTGACTTTTATAAGTGGTTTATAAAGGAATCTTTCCATCATTTTCAAAACAAGGTCCTTTTTAACCTTTTCGACAGAATTGAGGTAAGAATGTTTTTTTTAACTTATACGGCGGGTGCGGTTATTTTACGCCGTTATAAAATCTTAAAAGTTTTCCTTACAAGATTATAAGAATATTTTCAAAGAAAATGTTTTATTTTATATGTATCTTAAATGATTTCAAAATAAAAGGAGATATTTCTTTTAAAAGAATTTTGATTTCATCTATGTCAACATCCTTTGATGGATTTTAAGATTATTTGAAGTTGATTTATTATGATACAAAACTTCTATATTGTATTGAAGGTTTTGTGATATGTTTGACTATGGATGTGCTATTTTTATACCATTCATAGTTTATGGTGAAATTATTGACATTTCGTATGCTAGTTTTAATACGAATGTTTATGTTATGTTTAAACCTTTTCATATGGGAATGCATTGGACTTAATAAGTGATGGGTGGAGCCCGCTATAGCTCCTCGATGCATCGGTAGGTCCCATGAGACAAACTAGTGTCTTGGCACAAGGCCTTGACAAAATCTTATTTGTAGTCTTGGCACGAGGCCTTGACTATGTGGTTATGATAGTCTGGCATTATGCATTCCAACATTATGAAAGTGGTTATTGATTTTTGCATGTGATTATTCGATTAGTAGAATATCCATGTGAATAAGTAAATGGAATTATTTCATTTTTACTTTTGCCATACTATGTTGAAGTTCAAGTTTAAAAGGCTTTTGTTTTAGTAATTCATTGCCTTAAATGTTTATTCTTATTTATGAAAGTTTCCGCCATATTGTTATCCTTACTGGGCATTTGAGCTCACCCCTTTTCTATGTTTTATTTTCCCAGGATATGAAGAAGTAAGTTATGAATGACCTGCAGGGATATTATGTGGGGATATGAGTGTGGATTATGGAGACAATATGTTGTTGTAGTAGTTTTTCGTTTTATGATGTAATGTAAAACTTATGAATATATCTAGTGTTTACAAGGCTACTAAACCAATCGGTCTTTCGAGATTTGATCTTTCTTGTGATCATGCCAATGTTACGAAGTAATGCACCGACTCTGGGTAGCTGGGGTCGGGGCGTTACAATAGATTTATCCTTGACAGATGAATCATTTAGAGAAGACGATAACCGTTTAGGGACCCAAAAACATACTTCACATTTTTTTATATATTCACTTTTTATAGGTCTTGTATATCCCACAAATATAGTGTGCTATGTATAATAATGGATAAAACATCAGTTGTTCGACCATGTTTCTCATCATAACATGTTGTCACCACTTCCACTAAAAATGGTGGGTAGGGTAACCGATGTTAATAGATATGAAACTGAAATGGTGTTTTTCCATCATCAATCATAACTACTGATAATATGATAGTAAATATTATTCACCTAATGAGTCATAATCATTTGTGCCTCTTATTACCATACATTTTCTCCAGATATCAAAATTATCAGCCATTCCAAATCTATAATTACCTTGATTGGTTATACTATTATTGAGGTTGGCCCTGAAACCAACTCTTTGAAAGACTTGAGTATAATTCTCTATCTCAGTGACATTGTCCTAGAAAAATACTCATATTCACGGACTATATATGACCTAAGGACCATTGTTCACGATGGTCTGTCAACTAATGAGGAAAGTAGTTTGGGTGAATATTTGGACACAAAATGGAAGTGTTATTTAGAGGAGCTGGTGGATAAGTAGGGTCATATGAGGATTATGATTACATCATATTCCCATAAGATATTTGACTGTACAACCCTCCATAATTAGTTGATATATGTGATATCCCACAAATAGTTGAGTAGGGCATGTGAATTGAGGGTTGTATTGGTAGAGGATTCATCTTCGGTCAAATGATGTTTGGATGTGTCCCTTAATGATGATTCACAACATACACTGGAGTAAATATCTCATAGAAACATGATCAATGCATGGAAGTTTGAGATAGGATAGTTTCATTTTGAAATTGATCATCTCCATGAGTATTTCTATAATTTCTCATGGATTTCAAACACTGTAGGAAAATGTGTCTAAAAAACCAAGACTTTTTGACATTTTAGGGAAGACAATACATGAATTGGTTTCAATGGAATAACCATTGAAGTGAATTACAATATATTAAGTTGAACAAATTGATATATTTTTATAATCATTAGTCACATATGAGATGAATTCATTGGAGCTCAAAGAATACACATGGAAAATTCTAAAATTGTCTTTTTTTTCAAGATTATCAATTTTTTTGAGTATTTGTGGGAGAGACAATGTTCTGAAGATATTAATCCTATATTTTTAAATTATCAAAAAACCAAATAATTTCAAATGTCACACATCATTATGAGGATTTATGTCTTTTAAGGTTTATATGACATTTCATTGATTTGATATCATAAGGATTGTCTATGACACATTCCCTTTTTATAATTCCATATAAACCCTAATTCCTTGATTTAATGATTATGTTATAACAGATTTCTCTTGATAATTTCTGATTAATGTCTATTGAGATGAGATTACTCATTTATTCATCTTCTATATACTTTCTAAGACAACCTTGAATGAAAGTATTATTTCTGTAAATATATCATAGAGGGAATGTGCCCTAATTGTTTCCCATGTCAGTGGACCTAGTGAGAAAAAAATGATTTTTATAGGAATAAATAATGATCCCTAGAAACATCAAATAATCTCTATTTTATATTTCCCTTTATTTTAATTGTGTTTCAGATAGTTATATATTACTATGTGCGGACATGGATTTTTTAGAGGCCTCATTTTTATATGTTTTTGACCTTACATGTTTTACCTTATATTTTATATGTACTCAATGTTTCATGGATTATGCAATGTTGATGTCCTGTGAAAAGGGATAATCTTTTTCATAGGGTGATAATTTTTTTTGGTTTTAACATATTTAGTTTTATTTATCCCACAACTACATTCTTATTGTATTTAATGCAATAATGTTGGTTAAGTATATTTTTTTATCCTGGACCTTTTATTGGTTTACTTTAGGGTCTTTTACCTTGAACTATCTATTTATGTTGTTTAGGGTATTATGAATTGGATCATAAATTTATGTAGTTTGGTAACTTTTATATCGAACCATAAATAATACTAGTTTATGTATTTTTAGCTGGGAACATATATTTATGTATTTCGTGGTCTTCTTTATTAGAAATTAAAAGATGTAGTGTATGGTCTTAAAGCATAGAAAATATATGGATTGTGGTAATGGTTGGTTATTCATAATTTTTTTGATAACCCTACATCCTTTATGGGATTATGAATAACTATTTCCTATAAAGGGTTCATTTACCCTTAATTGATTAATGATATTAGGAATAATGGGGGTCGATGATGTGCTTTATAAACCTATGTTATTTTAAAAAACATGATGGATGGATTCCCTTGATTGGTTGTGACACCATGTATCCTTAATGTGACTTAGTTTTATATATTGTGAAGTATAATGGATGTTTATTTCACATGGATAGTTTTAAAATGGATACTATAAATCATGTGTCAAATATATCATAACATTGAATATGGAATGGGGAATTCATGTCCAAAATGACCAAAAACACCCAAATATGTCTAGTTGCATATCAGTATTTCTATAGATCATGAGGATTGGAGGATCTTTCTTATATTGGGGAGATATATCTAGAGAATGGTGTATGGGAATTTATGTATGAGACCATAGTACATACATGCATGGCCATGAAAAGGAGATCCTAAAATTTTTTTATGGTCTATGAATTGTTTTAGAATATTAAATAATTTGTATGGTGAAGTGGGGTAAGGAGAAAAGATCATTCTTAGAAGGGTCTATCACTCTATGGAAATATAATTTTATCTTGGTATGATTAGGACCTATTACATATGGATTTGATCCATGTGGTGTGGTCGATCAAAAGGTTTGGGAATAGAATATCACATTATTTCATTTGGAATTCGTACAACGAATGGTATTGTTTTTCCATTGATGTAAAATATTCATGAATATTATGGTTATTGGTATTGTAAATCATTGTCATTGAATATATTATTTAATTGGAGGTGGAATATTGTGGGTATGGTTCACCCATTAATAATGAAGGATCCCATATTCTATATTGTTAGGACATTAGATCCTAGGTTAAATGGGTACTTATCAAATGTGACAAAACTTTTTATATTAACAAGTTATTATAAATAGTTTAAATTCATTATTAAATCATTGAGGGGTCCTTTGGGTTTGGATAGTCTGTGATTCCATATTTCTACAAGGGGAAACATGATCAACGGAGCCCATGGTCCATAGGGTTTCAATTAAATATTGTAATATCAAATAATTATTTGATATCAAATAATGTATCAAATATATAAAATTGATATATTGATAAATTAATATTCAAGAAGGTTTTAAGTACACTAAAATTAGGATCTTCACATTGTGAATATGTAATCATGATGGGGATATATATTTAATAATTTCCCAACATTTTCCAAAATCAAGGGATCCAGGGAGCACAACATGTCTTATACTATTTCCAACAAATGTACCCAATGAGACATTATTAATTTTATATTTATTCTATAATAATTTATAAAACACTAGATATGACATTTTTAGAGTGAGAATAATAGAACTTATCATAGACCACCTTTTTTGGAATTTCAACATGAATTCTTTTAGGTATCATTCATCAGCAGTTTTGGGTATTTTAATTTATTCCATAAAAGAATAATGATTAAGGTTGTATTGTTTTGACTATTGATCAAAATTTTTAAGGTTAAAATTCACATTGACCTAGTATAAGGTTAGTGTTACACAAAAACCCACGATGGATTCCCATGGTTATGATTAATAATAAATCATATTGTGAAGAATTTAAAATTCGTGTAAATCATGACTCAAGGTTATCACGTCATCAGTAATGTAAAGGGAAAATAAGACGAAAGGAGATAGTGGATCACTCTTAGGTGATGAGTTCCACTACTATGATGTCAACAATAATAGGGATAATAACGACTATCCCACAAGTCAAAATAAAAATGTTCAATGGTTCTAAATCCATTGTACAAATCCACCTCTTACAAGATCAAATAGAGAGATCTATTTTTTATTCCATGAGCTTTTAATGGACGAAGAAAGGCTTTAACGATCAAGACATTATCTATGATCAATAGATTGTAGTGCTTAAAAGATGATTGATGCACCAAATTCTTTTTTTGTCCAGGGTTATTATAATATTATCCTTTGATAAGGAGTGATAATGGGAGATGTTATCTATTATTTAACATCATACAGTGGGGGATAATTTACCATGTAGTTTAACATCATGTGAAAAGGGAATTTTCACATTACTTTAATGCCACATGGTAAGGATGTAGGGAATTTCATTATATTTTATATCATATTCTACAGAAACTTTTCAATTTTCAAAGGAATTTATATGAATAAGTTAAATTTTATCTATAAAAAGAATAATTTTCTTGTATCTATATACCGAATCCCTTTCTATGATGATTTATCACATTCAAAATAATGTCATGTCCAGATCTAACTCGTTCCTAGGAAGAGTAAGTCAGTATGAATTATCCCTTTTTAAAAAGATGTATATTCTGTTTTCATGGAATGTTATCCCTAGTCCTACATCTACATAATTTAAAGGAAGGAATCCTTAAATAATTTATTTCATTTAGGAGATCATCCCACTTAGATCAAAATATTATATAAGGGTATATATATTCATTATTATTCCCCTAGTGAGTCTTGACATCATGGCCGTAGAAGGTTCCATATACAATGATTGTAATCACACATAGGGATAGAGAATATCTATATTTCATTATAGTATAGCTGTTTAGAATTCATCCATAGGTCAGATTCCTTGATAGGATTACCCACCCTATGAAACATTATGGTGCTATTGGGTAGACCATTTGTCTTAAAATTTAATGTCATTAATCAGGGATATATCGCCAAGTGGAGAGACTAACACATATCAATCAAGACATCAGACATGATTCATACCCAAAAATGGAATGGTATAATGATATGATGTAATAATAATTTATTTAAAATGGGAATGAAAAGATAAATGTCGAACATCAAGTGTATCATAATCATCTCTAATAGTAGGGTTATGGAAGGACTATATCATCACCCATGAGTGTGTGAATTTAAACTAGGTTGAAACCCCTAGGAAGTAGGCCAACATTGATAATAAAATAATCATGTATTAATCACATCCATGAAAATAAATTCTGGGACTAAGGGGGTTATATCCTCTATGAAAAACCATCCTCCAGGAACTAGCTATTATACATTGTATCAATAACCAGTAAATCCTAATGACATCCATTTGTATTATCATGTACCTATTTCTAGTTTACTATTGTGAAGAACTAGGATAATGTGATACTAGTTTATGAGGTTGAAGGATAAGGATATTAAAATGAAAAATTAGTTAGTATCAACTCTAATATTGAAGATATGAAGTTTTATATAGAGAGAATAAGATTCAAGAAGGATTCAAGAACCCAATAGGATACTCCACCATGTAGTAAATGCCTTTAGAGGTGTATGGATAAATATTGTGATTCTTGAGTACCCAATCATCGGTGTGGATGACCTGTTTAATATGAATACCAATTTTCATATATAATAATATCATGAAACACTAAAATTGTTGTGTTGTTTAATGTAATAAGACTATGATGACATTCTTAGTCATTAGAGAAAACGACAATAAAAAATGGTAGTCAAAATGAATTTACATGTTCCCTAAGAAGATTTAATTCATCCTCATAATGATAAACATGGGAAAGGCAGAAATTAAATTGAATTGTGGTAGTGTTAATGACATGTAATATCTAATGGAATTAACATCCCGTTATGAGCATTGTTCACCACAAAACAAGGTTCAGATTAGGGTCAATTTATAAGAATGATGAGAATTTGTGGCTGGGCCTGAAATGTTGTATCCATGAATCATTATGTGTTTGAAATTATAAAAATCAAGCCTTATTTTTTATATATTAAAAGATCCCTTACAAAGGTCATAAAAATATGAAAGATAAGGTGAATTTTATTACTTTGCATCATTGATGGACCCAAGGTTTGAGTTCATGGAGTCACTATATATCATTTAGCTATAAGAATCATGCCACATATAGTTTTGAGATAAAATCCATGTTGTTCTGTGTCATGATTCTATTACATTTTATATAAAATGGATGAAACATTGACTCATTGTTGACCACTCATGGATGTAGAGAAAATGGATAATATTATCTTATGAAGGAAATTTGAATGTATGGAATCCAGATGGATTTTGAAGATTAAGGATGTTTGGTTATCATATGTGATACATACTCTAAAATAAGAGGGTATTCGAATGTATTATCTTATTCATACATTATCAATGGATATTATTCACATATGAGTAACATTGGGAGTATTTCAATCATCTATAATAGTTAGATTATAAGTGGTGTAAATAATTTTCAAATAATAAATGAGTTATATTTTTGTGGAAACATATTAGTATAGGTCATCCATTAATTATATAGAAACCTATATTCCATGTGTTTAGGAAAATAAATAATAGGATGAAGGTGGGCATATCCTCTTGGAGAAAAAAACATCTTATAAAAATTACTGAGTAAATGTTCCATTCTCTATAGAATCGTTGTTGGGTCCCTTGAGATTATCCAATTCATGTTAATAGTTTTTCAAAGTGAAGGAATATCAACCTATGCAATTAGTTTCTATTAGCATAGGTATCGATGATATAATGTTTTTTCATTGTAAAAAATGATTAAATAAGGGTTATATCTCCATAAAAGAAAACTCCAATTTTTATTGAAAACATTTTCGAGATAAAGGTAAAAGACATGAAATTATTGAATACAGAGTCATCATGTGGTTATCTACTTTACAAGATGAACTCATTTCAGGTATTTTAAGGTCATGTGACTATAACATAGTCATGTAGTTTAATATCATGTGATAATTATTTGGTTTTTTATTTTAATTCCATGTGACTATGACATCATGGTAAACATTAACATCATTTCAATAGGATTTGGTTCTCTAACCGTGGCATATCTTGTTAAGATAGACTATTGTGGATTTACAGGTTCTCTATGGTCACATGAGCCATTCTCAGTGTAATATACATGGGATAACTGAGATGTATATTAATCCATGAGATATTACATGACTGATAATATGTGGGGTTGTTTACAAATTATTCTGGCCTAGACCTCTACATAGATCTTACTCTCATGGAGGGACATGTTTGGGAGTGTTGGAAACTCATGATTGGGCATAAAATTTATGATCCATGTTGACGCTCTTTTTTCGTCACAATGTCTAAAAAGAATGTAAAGGGAAATGACTTAGTACAAATTGATTCATCCATTGAAGAAAACATCAAAAATCGACAAAGGCATGAACAAAGCTTCAAAAGCACATGTGCCATGCATGTTCCATCACTGTCACGCAAGTCCACTTGCGCGATGCCTAATGGTCACACAAGTGACTTGAGCACCCTGAACGATAACTGCCCGGGGACTTCTTCAGCCTATAAATAGACCCTATGGGCCCCCATTCGAGGATGATTTTTTTCCAGAATTCAGATTTAGAGCTCTGAACGCCCAAGTCTCTTCTTCAGGTCTTCCGAACACTTATAAGGTAATTCTTTACCTAGAATGGAAGGTCTAAACAAGAGGAGTAATGTCTATGTGTTAGAATTCACTAACACTTGCATGCCTATGGTGTTTTACCCTTATGGGAAATGAATATACTTACAAGCCGCCCTACTTCCTCACAAAAAAAATGTGCGCCTCTCTTCTGGAAGTACCTCAGGATAATTCTAAAGGCATTGGTCAAGGATCTCCCAAGTATTACCATGATGGTTTACAAATGCGCAAGTACCCACGTGTCGTGCAGGTGTTCACGACCAAGACTTGCGCACCCACGCAGCACCTGCGTGCCTGCCAGGACTTGCGTGACCCTGCCTTTTTGGGTTCCCTTCTTCACCATTTCACCCCTCTTATGCCATTCCACCTCTCCTATTCAAGATTCAGTCTTCAAGACACTCTTCAAAGCCATTTATGGCATGATTTCTTGATTTTACTTCCTTATCTGAAAGGAATTCTGTGGAATATCTCTCAAAACCTAGTGATTTACACATCATTATGTCACTAAAGAATGAGATTTCATTCATTCAAACTCATCCTTTAAGATGAGCAAACTCATTAACATGGGCCTCCATTTCATGAATAAGCCCCAGTAATAATTCTCAAATATGGGCATCCTCCTTAGGAGTAAGCCCCAAGTCCCTTAATTTTTTTTTCAAGTCCTTTAACCTGGGCCTCATTTTCAGGAGTAATCCCCAGTCTTAATTTCTCTTAACAAGTCCAAATTTCACTTTGATCTAGGATTCCTTCTCAGGAGTAAAACCCAATCATAAGTCCTCTCCTAATTTGGGCCTCCTTTTAAAAGTATGCCCCAAGTTAGAGTATTCAAATCTCCGTGAAGCACATATACCTTTATGGACCATGTTCCTGGATTTCTTCCCTGAAGTAAATCCTAATCTTCATTTATCTGGCCAGTCATACATACATAAACCCCATATTATTTCTTATGATTGCATCTTTCATGGAACAATTGTCTGGTTTTTATCAATATCTCTTGTTTCTTACACCGATCATGACTCACATAAGCTTAGAGTGTAAAAGTAATTATGATATCCTTCTTTGAGCCATCAATCATAAACATCATACTCCCTTACTCGAACTATGTGGGTTCTGATTCCTTTTCTAATTAAAGGATACGTAGGTAGCCCATATACGGGTTCGATCCCAAATCTAAAATAATCCATGTCCTTCTGAATGACAATAAACTTCAAGTGCCCCATTGAGTGGCTTTAAAACCAGCATGGTCATCATAATGACTGAGAAAATTATATATAAATGTGTCGAAGGATACCATTGACCAAGAATCTCTAATAAATATAGATGATTCTCTATCGATGAAGAACCTCGAATACATATAAATGATTCTCTAAATTTCCAACATATATAATCATTTATTGTCAGATCTGAAGGAAAGCCCATTTTATTCTTCGTAATGTAATAAGGATTCACGAACATAACTTAAATCTATAAAGAGAGTCCCAGAGTAGATAATAATTCCCCTCAAAAAGGTGTGATGAGTCCGACCTCCCATCCTCTTGACCAATTAAAATTCCTAAGCCTCATCAGTCCACAAACTAATGAGTGCCTACCTTTGGAAAGTAGGTCCTAATGGATATGGAATCATTGGATGTTTCTTGTTCTGTGAACAAACCCATTAGAAACCGATTGGAATGTTTGAACCTTCAATCAAGGAGGTCATCCCCAAATTCCGAGGGAAAAAATGGTGAACCCGACATGAATCCTTAACCAAGTTAAAATGATGTTTTACCTATTTGTTAGGCCCCAATTTAAAACTCAATGAAAGGTCCAACAAAACCAGTCGTTGACATATGTTCTCATCCAAAAGATGTAGTGGCTGAATTTATCTTGATTACGTTTGTTATATAAAACATGCACTCTTTTCCAAGATCTTCTACATTTACAGAATGGCTGCTCTCAAGTTCACAACTATGAATACTGCTGCTGCAAATGCCACTACTGCTACTCCTGTTAGATCATCATCCACTCTATGGATGACTTCACCTACTCAGCATCTTCAACGCTGGGTATCAAATGCACTGGTTAAGGAGTACCGTCAACACGGTACCATCCCAACTCTGGAGGCTTCCCAACAAGCCCTCCGAGTTAAAATCTCACACCGGTCATCCGAACAACGACAACCAGTGATCAAGAAGCAGGCAGTGCTAACCACTGTGTCCAACCGTTTCGGGTTGTTATCCCTAGAACGCAATCACCATTCACTCCCATATTCTGGGGAGGTGAATGAGCAGGTCCCTCAGGGCCTTAATTCAAAGAAGCAGGATTCCCTCTAGAGGGATCCTATCAACAATCTCCGACAAAATCGTGTGGCACTACGTCCTCGACATGATGAGGGTACCGAATCAAGGCGTTCAGCTCAGGTTCCTCGAACCTGATCAGGCAAGACGAATCGCCAGAGGCGGAATCTGGTCAATAGTGAGGAGGATCTCATATCTGCCATCTCCGGAGAAGTCCACTAACCCAACTTGGTGTAAAACAACGAGCGGGCACATACACCTGCCCATTCTAATTCTGATGTCCAGAAGACTCGTCTAGCAGCATTACATCAATCCCGCCAGGAAATTCCAGCGGAGTACTATAGGCAGGAACATACACCTGTTTATACATCATTAGCTAGTCAGTAGGCTCGTCTGACTATATATGATGGAGCTCGTCAACCACATTTGGCAAAGTGCAATAATCAGGCACATACACCTACTAGTATTAATCAAGCCTACCAACAATCTCGCTTGGTAGCATTCTGAGAAGTTAGTCGGAAAGCCCCAGCAACAAATAGGAGGCTGACTCAACTTTCTGCCCCCACACTTGAGTACTCTCAGGATTCACTAACAGGAAAAGGGGGACAAGAGCAGGCACATACACCTACTCCAACCACGGAATGGACATATATCCTCGTTCCGGAAGCTGAAGTCACCAAGTATATTCTATCAATGGTGAAAGAGTAGAAGCAAATCCCTGCTCATATTCTGGATGCCTGCCAGGATATTATAACAACTTCAGCGGCATCTCAGGGAAAGACACATAAATCTATCCCTACCAGTGGAGTAACAAATCAACTGTTCACTCCATAACAGACACCCACATCTATTCTAGTCCAAGAGGGTTGTGGGGCATACTCCTCCATATCATACGGACAACCAAGTCAGGCACATACACCTGATTTGACTGGAGATGGTCAGCCTAACCTGGCCATCATTATTGATCAGGCACATACACCTGCTCAGAGAAGCCACTTTCGTCAACAAGTGGTTCCCAAGGCGATTAAGAAGGCATCTAAGAATAAGACATGCCCAACATAGTCAAAAGATCAAGAGACAATCTGTAACAAGGCCTTGCTCAATGCTAGAGTTCTTGAAGCCCTCAGACAATTATCTGTTGGAATCCAAGATTCTACTCCCTCATTTCCCAATAGTGGGAACATTAATTCTGATGGTGTTCAACAGACACTTCTTCATGAAGGCTTGCTTTATGACAATTCGGTCGATCTCGAAGTTTCATATTCAGATGAGAGCTACAATAACCCTCTGTGTGGCCAGAAGACCAAGGAGCAAGAGATCTCATCTTTTGTTGTATCCCACCATGGTGGTCCTCCCCATGATGATAAATTTCTCTACGAAAGTCCTCTCCGCAGTAGTGATGCACATTGCCCGAAAAATGCTTTAGTGGACAATGTAGTTCTGAGAAAGCCCTCTTTTCTCGAGGCACTAGCAAATGCGAAACCAGTCATGTCTGATACTTCATCTCTAGTAGGTGAAATACTTTCTAAATCAAAAGATATCCCAGGGAGTAGGTCATTCTCAGAACCACCCCTAAGTCATGCATCTTCTAGTTTAATCAGTGATCTCTCTACCAATCTTGTTGAATCCGATGAAGTAACAAGGAAGCACCATCTCTGGTCAAATCAGGTAGAAGAATATTCATTTAATGATAAAGAGGAAATGTTGAACATGAGAAAACAACTGGAAAAAGGTGAAGTACCAGTCAGGTTTTGGCCTCTGGCTGACTCTCAGTATGACATTCCAAAGATGTTGACGGAAGATGGAATTCATGATATCCGTCTCAACATATGGAACAATCTTTTTCAGTTTAAGAAGAAAGTATTATCTTATGATGAATATGAAAATCATCTTATGATAATAGAAGGGTTACAACGTCATATTGATTTGGAGTCTCTATCAGTCTCTCGATATCCGAAGGCCGAAAAGCAGTAGAGAGGCCTTCAACGTTCATGCCTTCGCATACTAAGAAGATTGTGTCAGTTAATTGTCAATTCCCCATTTAGTATTCATGTCAGAGGATGGGGTGTTCATGGATCACTACATTTCACTGTGCTCTATAGTCCACAAAGCCCGCCGAAAATGGTCTCATGCAATGTTATTATTGCCCAAGGCCGGCCAAAGTCGATGGGATTTGTTTGTAATCAAAAGCTTTCCCAAGAACAAGCTTCAACTAGTTCTTCTCAAAATCAATCATACAGAGAACATGTTGTTGAATTACTCCTGCATCAAGCAAACGAGAATATAAAACAGGACTCTCGTATGTAGCAGGCCCATCATCAAGTGACATAAGTGTCGGAAATCATCCAACAGTATTTTGAACCAGTTGATATAAGTGGATACAGGTTAATGCATCCTGCTAATTTCCAGACTAAGGTTCGCAAGATCAGGAGATCTTTTAAGAAAGTCTCAAACATAGCATGTCAAGATCCACCCCAGATTTCCATACTGGGGACTCTTTTAAACCAACCCTTGGAATCAACAAATAGGATTCGAGGAGTTGAGCGGGAACGGTAGGAACAGCCCCAGTCCACCGGACTGGGGACTTTTTCAAATCATCAATCCCCTCTTTAGAAAAAGTCGGTCTTTTCTCGATTAGGGAAGAATCCTCAAGAGGAACGAAGAGCCAAATTATCAAGAGATTCCCTCCAAATTAAGATTATCCAAGAAGTTCCTGAGGGATCGAATCAACAAAAGGCAATGTCTCATTAAAGACATGGAAGAAGACAATATCACAAAAATGATGATTGAGGGGATGCAATGCGTTATGCATCAATCAATGTCATCAACGCCATTTTTGTTGATCCACCATATGAGGCTCACTTAGGGTACTTAGATGAAGAGGATCCTGCTCAAGAAAATGTACGCACCCACACAAATGAAGAAGGTGTGTGTATACGAAATCAAAGGATTACACATAATCTAGGTAATCCTTCAAGTAACCCACTTCCCCCTCTCCGAAAAGGATCCAACAAAGGGAGGGGAAATAATCATGTAACATATCCTCCCTCTAGAGAAGGCCAATCGCTCTCACTAGAGCAATGGTTTGCACAATAGGAGGAAGAAATGAAGGAATTAAGAAGGTTAAATGCAGAACTACTTCAGGGTAGTCTTCTTCTTAAGCATGCTGGAGTCAGTCAGCCAAGGGAATTTGTTTCATCTACTGAGATGGATCAAGAATATCCACCTCTATCAGTACACCCTCATAGGTCTAATCCTACGGGTCATGTGCAACAACAGTTGGCAGTGCTACCATCAGTTGCAGTACCAACCACCACATCTATCCAATCTCCATTCATTGCACCTACCCAAGTCCATGTTCAACCGTATGTTTCTAAAAATTTAATAACTACCATTGATCCATTAACAGATCGGTTAGAGACTATGGAAGGGAAACTTGCACAGGTTCAACCAGAAAAGAATGTTTATCCTAAATGGGTAGATTCAATCTCTCCTCCACCAAGTTTTGGAAACCATGTATTCCCTATTTTCAATGGATCAAGTGACCCTAAATAGTATTTGATGCATTACATGTCTTGTTGTTATCCAATGATGGGAACTCCGTATCAACAAGAAGCAGTAAAACTCAGATTCTTTGTACGAACCTTGCAAGGACCAGCCTTTGTCTGGTATACAAGCTTGCAATCCTGGTCAATTACTGGATGGGAGGATCTTCACCAAAAATTCCTTCTTCAGTTCAACAGAACTATGCCAAAGTCAACAGTTTTCGATCTTACAAACTGTAAGAAAAGAGAGAATGAATGGGTCTCAGATTTCATTGCTCACTGGAAGGGATTAATATATTACCTAAGCTTAGCACTCCCTCAAGAGGAATTTTTTCCAATCAGTGTGGCAAATATGCATGATGAATTACGCATGCCGTTGATCCCTGTGAATTACACATGAGGGTTTCGAGACCTTACTTCAATCGCTCAGCAGATTGAAGATTCCCTTATATGGGCTAAGGCTAAATTTCATGTAATTCCATCAGCTCCAGGAAGGAGAATAGGTAAAGTAGAAACTGCTACAGTTATGCATAAACAAGAACCTGTACCCATTTCTACTTCAAAACCATCATCTTCTCAAAGGGCTCGACCTCCTGAGCATCAACAACAAAGGCCTTTTCGTCTAGATGATCCAGAAGATCAAAGACGAAAACAATTTGAGGACTTGAAGAGAAAAACATACTCTTTCCGAAGTGAACAAGTTCCTGGTTACTTCATTTTGGCTCTAGAAAATAATCTGGTTCAGTTTCCAAGCCCAAAGAGGACAAACAAGGAAGGAGATGAAGACCGTCCCAATTATTTCCCTTTTCATCAAATGTTGGGGCATCCCATCTAGGAGTGTTTTGTCTTCAAAGAACTCCTGCAAAAGATGGTCAACTCGGGACAAGTCAAACTGAATGATTCTACAGCTCAGGTAGCATGTGTTACTACTATAGTTCCAGAGGAGGAAAAAAAATGTCATGAAGTAAAAAAGCAAAAATGCAAAAATGTAAGATGATTGGATGGTCAGAAAGACAATCAACCAAACTAATGCTATTTTTTGAACACAATTAAAGAAACTGATTGTCTTCTGCCTTGAATGTTGCGGCAAAACCCTCTTTATAATAGGGAATGTCCCCAAAGAAACGACATGATTCAAAGAAAGAAAAATAATCAGAAGAAGATGAGTATGTGTCAAATCCTAAGTTTTCTTTGACTCTGGAAGACTTCATGCCATCTACTTCAAAGCCACGAGAACCGCCCCACCAAACGGCACAACCTAAACAGGATAATCAGGAAGAGTCTTCATCAGATGAAGAGTTAATCTTTGATTCTGTTAATATGATTCAATTAACAGATCCATATGCTATTCGCAGTTTCGATTTCGATGACCCTGAATTCCCTATATCAAATAGGGGAATCAGAGGAAGTTCCAAAGGCTCAGGATACAGGGGAAGACATAGATCTTTCATAAGCAACTATTCCAATTCTACCCCTGCTAGAACTGTGTACATAGTATAAACTCGTGGTAGAGCCCTTCAGCGAGATCAGCAAGAACAAGCAAGTTATTCTACCAATAGAAAATTCAGTCCTGGCACAGTTATTTTGGAAGACCGGTTTAAGGTTCCATCTTCTTCCTCTCAACAAGTAAATGGCTCTAATCGGTCTAATCTTCCAAAACTTGGAATGTTGTCAACTCCTATCCCAATACAAGATGCATCAACTTCCAAATAATATGCTTCCAAGGTACCTGCTAAACCACATATTCTTGTTGGGAAACGTAGACCTCTGGATCAAAAGTATGATGTATTGAAACACTTGGCCCAAGTACTAGCCACGTTATCAATTCTGGAGGCTTTGAATCTGTCAAAAGATCTTCGGGAAGCACTCATCGAGGCTTTGTCAAGTCATCAAGAGTTTGAAACTGAAATTGATGCCGCTGAAGTCTATCAAATAGAGAATAAACCTGTAGAATTCCATGCAATAATATCTTTTACTGATGAAGATGAAGATGATGTTGTGCATGGGCATATTATATCTTTGTAATTATCTGGCAAGGTCAATGGCGTGGACGTCTGAAGAGCTTTCATTGACAATGGTTCATGAGTCAACCTCATGCCCATTCATACACATTGTCGATTGGGCCTCACAGAATCTGATTTATCTCCTTGTACCATGATGTTACAAGGATATGATAAAAATGAACAAGAACCACTAGGAGAATTTACACTCAGAACTCAGTTTGGAGATCTTGTATCCAATTCGGATTTCATGGTTGTTGTTCAAGACTCTGCTTTCAACATCTGGCTTGGAAGACCCTGGCTACATCAACATGCGACTATCCCTTCATCTTACCATCAATGTCTCAAATATTGTTTCAATGGTCAAGTTGAGACATTTTATGGTGATAAGGCCCCATTCAAGACATGTGAGTCTCAATACATTGAGGCAGAATTCTATCACATGAAGGGAAGGGAGAAATCAAAAAAAAATGAGATTACCAAAGTTAATGATCCATATGGTTTGGAGAAGATTCCAGTAAATCCATTTACACATGTGAGTATAGATTATGTGTTTCCTATTAGTTAAATTGAAAAGATACACCCAAATCAAAAATACTATTATGGAATGATCCATAATGTCAATTACAGCAATCAAGCCAGACAACATGGGAGAAATTGGTAACCCAGCAAGCAGTGATGAAAGCACAAATGGTGACGTCTTCATTTCATCTTCTAAAATACAACAAGTCTATACTTCGCCAATTAGGACATAAGAAGTTATAGAAAAATAAGTGGTGAACAATGATGTCGATTCTCAATCCATCATCTCCTCTTTGTTACCCAAAGAAGACACTTCATCATCAATCGGGTTGGAAATGGAAGCTTCTTCTTCAAGATGTGAAAATTTTGACATATCTTCTGATCATGAAAATTCTGCTTTATCATCTACTATGCAAGTAGAAATGGAAGAAATAACACATGATGAAGAAGAAGAGGAAGATCTCAGAGATGCTCCTCCAGCATTTGAAGAGGCTATCTCTACCACTGTGGATGAACTCAGAGAAATAAATTTTGGTACAAAAGAAGATCCACGCCCCACTTTAATCAGTGCAGCCATGACTCTTGAATAGAAAGAGATGTATATTTTCTTTCTAAAGAAAAATAGAGATATATTTTCTTGAAACGATACAGAAATGCCCTGGCTTGACCATGATGTTGTTACTCACCATTTGGGTTTACCAGAAGAATATCGAGGATTTAAGCAAGCCGCGAGAAGAACACACCCAACTTATGCTTCGAAAATTGAAGCTGAAGTGGATAATATTATCAAATCTAAATTCATCAGAGAAGTTCAATATCCCAAGTGGTTGGATAATATTGTCCATGTAAAGAAAAATAACGGACAAATTAGTGTTTTCATCGATTTCAATGATCATAATCAGTATTGTCATAAGGATGATTTCCCAATTCCGATTATAGAACATTTAATTGATGCAACAGCTGGCCTTGATGCACATTCCTTCATGGATGGATATTCCGGATATAATCAAATCCGAATGGCCCTAGAAGATGAGGAATCCACAGCCTTCAGAGGCCCTCGGGGTGTGTTTTTCTACTGGGTAATGCCCTTTGGCTTAAAAAATGCGGGCACTACATATCAGCATTCCATGCATCGTATCTTCAAACCCTTTCTAGGGAAGTTTCATGAATGCTATGTAGATGATTTTGTGGTTAAATCCAAACAACGTTCTAATCAATTGGCTGGTTTGGAAGTCATATTCCGCAAGCTTCAACAAATAAATTTGATGATGAACCCCTTAAAATGTGCTTTTGGGGTAACCTCAGGAAAATTTCTTAGCCTTTTTGTACGCCATCGTGGTATTGAAGTCGATCCTGAGAAGACCAAGTCAATCCTTGGTATGTCACCTCCTCAAAATTTGAAATAATTAAGAGCAATTCAAGGACACTTAGCCTATATTCGGCATTTCATCGCCAATTTGGCAGGAAAAAGTTTACCCATCACCAAATTGATGAAGAAGGGAGTCACTTAATAGTGGAAAGAAGAATGTCAAGAAGAATTTGATATTCTCAAGAAATACATGCTGAGTCCACTATTACTCATGCCAGCTGTTGAAGGAAGACCAATTATCCTCTACATGACAGCTCTAGAGCGATCATTGGGTTCCTTTATTGCTCAAAATAATGATGCTAAGAATGAAAACAACCTCTACTATCTTAGTCAAACTATGCTTGAAGCAGAAACCCGGTAATCAAGTATTGAGAAGTGCTGCCTGGCATTAATCTTTGCAGTTCAGAAGTTGAGACACTACCTACAACATCACGAGGTCCAATTGGTATCTCAAAATAACCCACTCAAATTCATCCTTAGTTGTCCAATGCTTACAGGATGTCTGGCAACGTGGGCAGTTATTTTGCAGCAATTCGACATTCAGTATGTGTCTCAAAAGGCGATAAAGGGCCATGCTCTGGCTTATTTCTTGGCTGAACACCCTTCAGTGGAAGACAAATCTTCAGATAATGAACTCCCTGATGAGGAAGTCTTCTCTATTCAAGAAAGTCCTCAGGCATGTGAAATGTATTTTGATGGTGCTTCCAGAAGTCCAATAGTGAGGAAAATGTAAAATCCAAAATTCAACAAAGTTGGCTTAGGAATTGTGCTCATTTCTCCTGAAAAGGCAGTGTTACCTTATTCCTTCTTATTGTGGGAAGGTGGTACCAATAATGAAGCAGAATACTAAGCTCTAATCACAGGCTTGGAATTAGCGCTTCAAGCACAAGTGAAGCACTTAAAGGTGAAAGGTGATTCCGACTTGGTAATCAAACAAGTCAATGGGGATTATGCCATCAGAAAAGAAGAACTAATCCCTTTGTATGATTATGTCAAAGAGATAATGGCAGAATTCCCTTTGGAACTGACATTTTCTTATTTCCAAGATCAGAAAATGCTCAAGCTGATGCACTGGCTAATATAGCCACAGCTCTGGTAGATCCAAATCGGGTCAAGACAACCATCAGTATAGCCCACTGTCGTGCAATTTCCCCTTATGGACGAATCAGAATAGAGGAAATTAATGAAATTAGTCCCATTCCTGAATCGAATGGTCATACTACAGTATGGATGTCACCTATCAGGGAATACTTTCAAAATGGAACACTTCCACCTGATAGAGTCGAGAAAGAATAAATATGGCGACGTGTGGTCAATTTTACTCTTTATGATAATCCAGATCACCTCGAGAAAATTCTCAACAAACGTGATTTTGATGGAGTTCTCTTCAGATGCATTGATGGTGAAGAGACATTGCATATCATAAAATAAGTGCATGCAAGAGTCTATGGTTCCCACCAATCTGGACATAGACTGTCTGATCAGATTCAAAGGCTTGGATACTTTTGGCCTTCAATGATACAAGATTTTGTTGATTTCACAAAGAAGTGTCATTCATGCCAAGTACATGGCAATATCATTCATCAACCTCCAGTGTTGCTTCATACAGATAAATACCCATGGCCATTTGCCACATGGGGAATGGATGTGGTGGGACGTTACCCTTCGGCTATGACCAAGCAGTTTAAGTACTTTCTTACTGCTACTGACTAATTTTCCAAATGGGCAGAGGCAATACCTCTCAAGGAAGTCAGTTCTAAATGCATTTTTATCTTCATCAAGTCTAACATCATTACCAGATTTGGTATCCCTCATACCATATTGACGGAAAATGGCACCAACTTCTATTCATCTGAGGTGAAGAAGTTGTATCAAGAATACAACATCAAATCCAACCATTCATCTCGGTATCATGCAGCGGTCAATGGCCAGATAGAATCCTTCAACAAGACTCTTTCAAATATACTACAAAATATAGTGGATAAAGATAAGATTTCATGTCCTGATAAACTCTTTCATGCTTTATGGGCTTATCGGACTACCACCCGCACTACAATGCGGTCAACTCCATATTCATTGGTATATGGAACAGAAGCAGTCTTGCCAATTGATGTTCAACTACCCTCTCTCAAAGTTTCCATTTGTGATCAATTATATGCAGATGAAAAATCTCAAAAGCTATTGAATAAATTGGAATGGTTAGACGAGAAATGATTGTACACTTTGCACCACTTAGAAGTCTATCTGAATCGAATAGCATGAGCTTTTAACAAAAAAGTTCTTCTTTGTTCATTCAATCAGGGAGAATTAGTATTAGTTCTCAAAAATCCAATGATACCAGGAAATAAACCTACCAAGCTTGAGCCAAAATGGTAATGACCTTACTCAATACATAGGGTCTACTCCAATGGAGCTTATTCATTAATCTCAATGGATGGAGAACTCATCACTACTCCAACCAATGCCAGATTTTTGAAGAAGTATTTTGTATAATATATCATCCGTGATCCAGTATGACCTTAAACTGCACCACTATCCAGAAAGACGTTAAATTGCACCATCCAGGGTCCATACATATGACCTTAAATTATTTTTATTAATTTCATTCCACACGACGTTAACCTGTGGGGACAAAAATTCCTTAATTTGTCCTCACCGCATGAAATTAAACTACACAGTCCCCCTTCCATCCAGTATGATGTTAAACTACACCACCCATGGTCCATGTATATGACTTTAAACTATTTTCTCTTTCATCCAACATGATGTTAAACTGTTAAAAAAGTCCATAATACATCCAACATGACGTTAAACTGTGCCCCCCTTCATCGTCCTTGCTATATGATGTTAAACAATATAGAAGTCCCTTTTGTCCAACATGACATTAAACGGTATTGTCCCCATCATCCTAACTACATGAAGCTAAACTATACATAAAATCCATTAATACAACCTACATGACATTAAACTGTACTATGTCCCTGCTCATTGACATTAAACTATGAAACACCAATAGTCCTAACTGCAAGACCTTAAAACTGCATAGTCCCTTCATATGTCCTACATGACAATAAATTGTGCATCGTTAAGGTTGTTTCTACCTCTTGTTTCTCACACCGAGTACGACTCACGTGATCTTAGAGAAAACTACAACCATAACACCCTCTCTGGGCCGCTAACCATGCGTAATTCCAGACATCATTTTTTTAGGTCGTTTTCCCCAAGAACAACTTGATCATTAATTCATTCTTTAATTGAACTACGCTGACTTTGATCCTTGACTTCCAGGCTGGCTACGTAGGCAACCTCCCAAGGATCATGCCCAAAACCAATCTCTTCACATCGGTTCACCTCCATCTCATACGATGTAGATTCGTGAAACTGCCCCAAGAATCAATATCTTTACATTGGTTCACTTTCATCCTTGTTATATGAAGTTAAACTATACAAAACTTTTGTCCAGTATGATAATAAACGAAAATATTCTTTGATACCCTCACCTAGGAGGGAACCATTATTTACATTGATTTTTCAATCATGTTTCATTTCAAAGACTACGTGCATACATGGCAATGCCCAAACCTTTTATCTTGGGTTAAACCATCATTGTACTAAAGTCCCCTTTCAACCTTCACATGTATGAACCAAATATGTACATATGGTATTTATAGAACTACATGGGCTTTATTCCCATCTTTATGGGATACATAGGAACGTTCGAGTGTCCCTCGAATCCAGCCCCACGCCTTTTGGGCCTAACCCCAAATTCCACATCCAGTCCCTTGGCTGAAAAGTCCTCATGGAAACACACACTGTGTATTTATTACAATGGTCCAAGCTCTATGACCCTAAACTAAGATCTCTAATCCTTTTTCCCACATGATGTTAAACTACAGTTCAAGAGCTACATATGGCTTGATTCCCATCCATATGGGATACATAGTGAAGTACAACATTTCCATTCAGAACCTAGCCACAACACGATGATGGTTAGCATTGATCTATGTATCTTTGTATACATTGGAAAAATACCCATCTTTATGTGTCATAATCCTAACCTTAATTATTTTAAGATATTCATAACCCTTTTCTTGACTTTTAGTCACAAAAATGTCAAATTTATGAGAGTTCTTTTACCTGACTATGCAGTACGTGCCTTTAGGCGGCCTTGCATAAGCAGTCTCCATAACAGATTTGTCAGCCGAAAGATACTATTATCTAACAATGCAGCCAATTCCCTTACGTGGCCCTGTATAACTCAACCCCCTAATGGGTTTGTTGGATATTGGTAACTTTATTCTTGGGAAGAAATCCTATTTTTTCCTTATTGGTCTTAAATGAAAGTATGTAGGGATCCGTAAAAATAGCCATCCTTAACATATTTTTCCCATATCCTTTTTCATGATCTGAAAGTATTCAAGTCTATGGTTTATATTCTCTTTCCCTATATTTGGGTCAGACTTTCGTAGGAGTGATATCCATCCAGTTCTTCGATAATCTTGTTTGGAAATATCTTCTCCATATTCAAGTACATCTTTCCATATAGAAAACTCTATACTTTGGAAAATTTGAATCTCCATAAACTTTCACGGGCTTTTTAGCACTAGGAAAGTAAAATTCTGAGAGTTCTCTTGCCTGACTAGGCTACACGTGCCCTTAGGCGGCCTTGCGTAAAGAGTTTACATAACAGACCTGTTAGCCAAAAGATTCTATTTATTTGACTATGCAGCCAATGCCCATAGGTGGCCCTGCATAATTCAACCCCCTAACGGGTTTTTTAAATAATAGTAACTTCATTCTTGGAAACTAATTCTTATGACGCCTTTTATCTCCTTTTCATATCATTCCTCAGATTCAAATATTCTTAAGCCATAGTTTACTTTTTTTCCCTCATACATGAGAATGGTAATATGTTTTCAGATAAATTGTCAAATAATTGAGTCAATTCTTATTCATTGGGTCAATGATATTTTCAACCTTAAACATTAGCCTCTGTATGTCTGACGTGCATGAATTTAAACTGCGCACAAAAGACTAAGGAACTCTGAATAAAAGTCAAGTTCCAGCTCACTAAACATACATTTGGTATGATTTAGGTAATATTGAGCAATTAAAATATTCAATGTTTGTATGGTTATTTATAATAATCCTAGTAAAAATCAAACTATGCTTACTAGGCCCATTGGATTTGGAAAAATTTAAATCAGATAGTGAAAGAATACAATAATAAATGATTGAAGATAAAATCACTCTTCATTGATGTACTTGAATTAGAGGGACATCCACAGATTAGAGCATCTTCTTTTTTTTTTCAGGAGATTACAAAAGACTGTCAAAATAAGTCTTCACATGATGTACAACATCCCGAGCTTCATCAACAGCTACTTGAAGCTCGTGCACTCGACCAGCTTCACACTTCTCAGCTTGATGAAGTGCCTTATTGGCATCTGCAATGGATTTCATACCATTCGTTCGGGCTTCCTCCAATGAATTTTTGAGCTGATCAAGTTCCCCAGTAACAGCATCTAACTTTTGCTAGAGCTGCACCTGCTGGATGGCTTTTTCATTGATTTTATGCTTCATCTCCTTCATCTTGGCAGCATAATCAACCTCAGCTTGGGATATCGCAGCCTCAAATTTTCCGATGTGAACTGACAGTTTCACCCTGGTCAGATTTTCGCGACACTTTTTCTCCTGCTCCCTCTTGAAGATGACATGTTTCACCGCGACATGGATCTTTTAATATCCAAAACCTCCATGTCCTAGCATAACAATCTGGGATTAAAATTGTGGGATCTTCGATGATAACTCTTCTAATGGAACCTCAGATATGATTTTTCCATATGTTGTTCCATGCCTTGCGTCGTGAAAAGATGAACTCTTTAAGCACCTCTGGGTCCAATTCAACATCATCATCACATGGGGGCATGTAATCTGGGATTAAATAACTTAAGGAAGTGTCCTATTATGCTCTTTCCCCCGTGACCTGTGCTTCTTTGCATTCAATTCCCGTTGGGGCAGAGGCTGAGACCTCACCTCCAAATCTAGCCACTGTAGTTGATGGCCCAGCATGATTAATTGAAAGCTTTGGTTAGCTTCAAAATATAACAAAAGAATTGATTATATTGAAAATTAAGTACAATCACAAATATTGTTATCCCTTATTCGATAGTGGATCATCAACCTAAGAAGACTCTTCCCCATCTTTTCTAGTTTCAAAAGGATCTTCAAGATGGGTCTCATGAGGGTTTATTGGGTTTAGCTCCACTTGAGCTAATGTTTCTGCAATGGTAGGGTTGACATCAATGTCCACACCCTCTTCAGGCATTGGCAGTTCAGTAGCTTATATGGATGGAACTCCATATTATTTTCAGTCATGATTAGAAGTGTAAATTATAAGAAAATTTACTGGGCGAAGGATAACACTCACACCGAAGGTCTTCTAAATCACATGACAACTTAACATGATCATAAAAATTTTCGAAATAAATGCCACGATTCATCATTTCATCCAATGATATTTCAGAATCCTGGTTAGTCTCACCAGTGGGAGTGTTTGATGTGTCTTCTTGACGACTTACGTCCTACAACCCCTGACCCTAGAAAACTTCTTCAGATAAAATCACGCCATCAGTTGCAACAGCCGCCAGAAGCTCTAACGCAGGAGTTGAACCTGAAGTATCACAGAATGGATGTCAGTAGGTGTTTCGTTCAACATTTTTATGAATAATTTTTGACTTTATAGAAATAGGTTCTTCTCTTCTTGCAACAGCAGGAGGAGGGATACTGGGAATTGATGTTGGCCCTTTTTTAGAAGCAGCCAAGTCAGCCTAAATTTGCATTTGTTCCACAGTATGCTCCATGGTCCTTAAGGGAGGATCAGTACTTTCCCTCAGGGGGGAAATTGAAGAAGCCCCTGCAATCCCCAGATATGAGCAACATTTTCATGGGTATAGACTCATGATTACCCGAAGGACTTACCGCTGCTAATGAAGAATTTAACTATGGACTTACTCCTTCGATGCCTTTGATTATTTGGTTTTTTGGGAGTATCGGCAGTCTCCCTTATTGGCACTTGGATTGGAGAATGAAAATATATGTCCAACGTCTCATTCATGGCCTGCTGGCCTGGAGATATCTCACCTGGTTCACGAGGAGAATCAGCAGCAGTCCCGATGGCAGTACCACCGGGGATATACTGTGGCGAAGGAACCTCATTTCCTTTCTTTGCAAGCTGTGAGATGAAGAAAATAACTTCCTTAAGTAAAAAAGCTTATACTAGAATCAAGTTGCAAAGAAAATAAGGAATGAAAACTTACATCTTTAAGAGCCACATAATCATGCCACTCATCATCTCCAGAACCACCAGCCCCCTTAGTGGTGCCACAATCAATCATTTCCTTCATCTACCTGGTGATAGGAATAGACTCATCAGTGGAATATATGAGCATTTCCAGCTCTCTGATGTAAGGCCTCACTTCATTGGGGTTATCCTTGTATTGTATATCTGTAGAATCCAGAAGATTTCCTATTCCTTGAAGTTATAGGCCCTCACACAAATCCAGCCAGGAGGTCTCAGTACCACAGCACAAACTATGCCATAACTGGACAACCTCTAGTCTTAGATATGAAGGCTACGAGGAAGGTCCTACAATCTTTGACTTCAATTTCTTCCTAGCTCCTGCAACCGTAGATAGAGAATATGAAAATAAGACTTATTGATTTATAAAGTAGCAGTGATTAAACTACCACAATGAAATAACTCACCAGGAGTTGATGGAGTAGGTCTCTTGATTCTGACCAGAGGATTATATCGGGCACGAGGCCTCTTTTCCACTTGTTGTTCCTTATCATCCCCATCATGGGAATCTGGTGAATCAGTCCTAGAGGAGGATTCTGGCGAATCGGCTTCAGGTGGGGAAGCATCACCTTCATGAGGAAGGGTTTCTTTCTCTACAGTCCACTTCCTTTTTCCCACCTGATAAACTGAGTGATTCAATACCCCTTTTGGGTATGATACTATCCAGTTCTTGGCATAATATGTAGTCAAGTTATGTGCCACTTTTTCAACTGGTAGATCATATACCTCCCTAGTCTTCTCCCTTGACGTCAGCAGCCACAGTTACCGAGCAACCATCAGATGTTTCTCTAACCTGACATGTACTAGAGGAGATACAATAATTTTTTGCAGACACTTGAACTGACATGAAAATCTATATGGAGCATAGGCCTCACATATAATTTCTCCATCAATCCTAGCAACTAGCACACCATCTCTACAAGCTAGCATGTATGCCCTTAGATCCAAATGGGTTGTTCCATCATCAAAAAACTGCCAAGTTGGCGGATTTCCATAGGGAAAGAAGTTGAATTCCTTAAACATGCTCATCCGCACTTTCATGTTATAGGCATAAAAATTTAATGGAGCAACTCCATAGAATGCTTGCACTGACGGCCTGAAAGAACTTCCAGGAATTTTTAATCTATTCTGTACATTGTATGTCCTGAAGTGAGTGGAAATCCATCCCCATAAAACTTGGAATGGTCCCACTATTTTTAAGGGAGATTTACCCATGGCGACATGAAGTAAAATCCTATGAATCTTTGCTAAAATGGGGGTACCCAACCCAACCATTTTTCCCTCAGCCAATTTTTCCGCAATGATGAAGGTCCCTGGCCTGATGCCTCCCTTCGAATCCATGAAAGGAAAAAGATAAATGCTGAGCCATAAATCCAAGAAGCCCGCTAGATGAGACTTCTTCAGAATCCTTTGATTCACCTCATATCCCCATTTCTCAAACTCCCCTGCTTCTAGAGTTGGCCAGAATGTGCCAGGAGCACCCCTCTTCTCAGGTTTTGGGAAGGTGGTAGGAAGTTTGCGCCTCTTATCCTTGGATTTATTTTTCTTGGATACTTTCTCTTTCGGCTCCTTCTCTTTTGGGTCCTTCTCTTTCATCTCAATAATAAATATATTCATCCACTCCTCTGGATGAATATCCTTTATAAAATGAGTTAACAAGGTCTCTGAACTCTTGATCCTATGGAAGATCTTAAATAATTCCTGAGCTAAAGCAGGAGTCTTCTCTGAATCATTCTAAGTAAAATTGGGAGGAATGAATTCATCATACATATCGCCCAAACATGGAGCCAATGAGATCTTGTGGACATCCCATAGACTGATACCTACTTCTCCATGATTCAGATGGAATGAATTAGTTTCTGGGCTCCAGTGGCTGAGTATCTCTGGCACGAAGTTATCATGTCTATAAACATATGTTTTCCCAACCCAAACAGCTTCGTAAATGCCACTCCTTTCAGATCCTCGACAAACTCGGAACAGGTTTGTCGCACCCAGTATGCTCACATCCAAGTTGGCTTCACACCTCCCCCACGACAGAGTCCCAACTTTTCTTCTAGCCTTTGGATTGATCCATCTGAGCATTTCAAAAGATTTAAGGATAACAATGTGGTCGCAGCCCAGGCGTATGAGGTTTTAAATCTGGCGTACAAGGGATATGAGGAATCATGTGGGCCTTCTCCACTGTTCCAGCATTTATAAATCCTCCTCCACATGAGATATTTGCGGAAGAAAAGTTGGTATAATTTTGAAACCATGAAAATGGAAGATAGTTCTTTACATCTGGAATACTGACTTCTCATAGATGACCATAGCCTTACAAAGGCAGATAAGTGCTTTGGGGAAGTCGCGATGATATTTCTTCAGATACTGAGCCAAATCTGGAAGAGTGCTATCTTGGACGGTATAATAATCGTGGACAATGATGTTCATCATATCATCAATCCGCTAGCTAGCCGGTTCATCAACTATTCCGATTCGAAGAGCCATTGATTCTGCATGAAAGTTGAATAAATTTCCTTTTATGTAAGTTTATTTTTCATAAAATTTGTGAACGAATTTCAGAAAAATGGCTAAGGCATTAAGGCGCGCAAGTCTAAACTTGGCGTGCAAGTATGGATGTGTCATGCAAGAGTTAATGTGTCACGCAAGTTTTTGGCATGAATTTATCAACGCGCAAGACCTATTACCTAGACAACAGCGCGAAAATGAAGAAACAGTGGAAAATGAGCAACTTGCGCGGCGAAGGGTACCTGTGTGGCGAGAGCTTGAGAATCCGGAATCAGATGTTATGCGTGGAAAATGACTGCATATTTATAGGACATGCGGCCCACCAGCGCGCCTACAGCCAGCACGCTCCATCTAGTGTGCTCCATCCCTACGCGACTCAAACCTGTGCGCCAAGTGTTGCGCACTGAAAGACTTGCGCGCCACCTTTCCTTTGGTTTTCTTCTTTTCATCAGAGTCACATCCTCATTTCTTTCAGATCCAACTCTGAAGGGGGGACTTTTTTGACACTCTTTTTCTATCACATTGTCTTAAAAGAATGTAAAGTGAAATGAATTAGCACAAATTGATTCATCCTTTGAAGAAAACATAAAAAATCGACAAAGGCATGAACGAAGCTTCAAAAGCTCATGTGACACGCAAGTTCCATCACTGTCGCACAAGTCCACTTGCGCGACACCTAATGGTCAAGCAAGTGACTTGCACGCCCTAATGGATAACCGCCCGGGGTCTTCTTCAGCCTATAAATAGACCCTGTGGGCCCCACATTCGAGGAGGATTTTTCCAGAATTCATATTTTGAGCTCTGAACGCCCAAGTCTCTTCTGCAAGTCTTCTAAACACTTCTAAGGTAATTCATTACCTATAATGGAAGGTCTAAAAACGAGGAGAATGGTCTAAGTTTTAAAATTCACTAACACTTGAACACCTAAGGTGTTTTACCCTTATGGGAAATGAACATACTTGCGCGCCACCCTACTTCCTCACCAAAACGTGCGCGCCTCTCTTCTGGAAGTGCCTTAGAATAATTCTAAAGGCATTGGTCAAGGATCGCCCAAGTATTACCATGCTGGTTTACAAAATCACAAGTACCCATGTGTCGCACATGTATACATGTGCGACCAGGACTTGCGCACACATGCAGTACCTGCATGCCGGCCAGGACTTACATGCCCCTACCTTTTTGGGTGCCCTTCTTGCCCATTTCATCCATCTTATGCCACTCCACCTCTCCTATTCAAGATTCAGTCTTCAAGACACCCTTCAAAGCCATTTATGGCATGATTTCTTGATTTTAGTTCCTTATCTGAAAGGAATTCTGTGCAATATCTCTCAAAACCTAGTGATTTACACATCTTTATGTCACTAAAGATTGATATTTCATTCATTCAACCTCATCCTTTAAGATGAGAGAACTCATTAACATGGTCCTCCTTTTCATGAATAATCCCCAGCCATAATTCTGAAATATGGGCATCCTCTTTAGGAGTAAGCCCCAAGTCCCTCAATTTATTTTTCAAGTCCCTTAACCTGGGCCTCCATTTCAGGAGTAAGCCTCAGTCTTAATTTCTCTTAACATGTTCTAATTTACCATTGATCTGGGATTCCATCTTAGGTGTAAAACCCAATCAAGAGTACTCTAATAATTTGGGCCTCTTTTTCAGGAGTAAGCCCCAAGTTAGAGTATTCAAATCTCCATGAAGCACATATAACTTTATGGATGCTGTTCCTAGATTTCTTCTCTGATGTAAATGCTAATCTTCATTTATCTAGGCAGTCATACATACATAAGACCCACATTATTTCTTATGATTTCATGTTTCCTGGCCCAATTGTCTAGTTTTTACCAATACCTGTTGTTTCTTACACCGAGCATGACTCATGTAATCTTAGAGTGTACAAGTAATTATGACATCCTTATTTGATCCATCAATCATAAATATCATACTCCCTTACATGAACTATGTGGGTTCTGATTCCTTTTCTAAACAAAGGATACATAGGTAGCACATATGCGGGCATGATCCCAACTCTGAAATAATCCATGTCCTTCTGAATGACAATACACTTCAAGTGCCCCACTGAGTGGCTTTAAAACCAGCATGGTCATCAAAATGGCCGAGAAACTTCTATATAAATGTGTTGAAGGATACCATTGACCAAGAATCTCTAATAAATATAGATGATTCTCTATCAATGAAGAAGCTCGAATACATATTAAAGATTCTCTAAATTTCCTACATATTTAATCATTGATTGTCAGATGTGAAGGAAAGATCATTTTATACTTGGTAATGTAATAAGGATTCATGAACATAACTTAAATCTATAAAGAGAGTCCCGAAGTAGACAATAATTCCCCTTAAAAAGGTGTGATGAGTCTGACCTCCCATCCTCTCGACGAATGAAAATTTTTAAGCATCATCACTCCATAAACAAATGAGCACCTACCATTGGAAAGTAGGTCCAAATGGATGTGGAATCATTGGATTTTTCTAGTTCTACGAACAAACCCCTTAGAAACCGATTGGAATGTTTGAACCTTCAATCAAGGAGGTCATCCCCAAATTTTGAGGGAAACAATCGAAGAATCACTATATATCGTATGGTGGTAGGGATCAAGCCACTCATAAATCATAGATGGTTCCTAGAATATGTTTGGTCCATAAACAGGTAGGGGTGAATCTTTTTTATAAATATTGTGGATCAATCTAGGTGTTGATATATATGTGTGAATAAATAACTTGTGATTGTAGGAATCAATCAACATGTAGTTTTTGAATGGAAAATTCTCTATGTAAGACTATCCCATATGATTTGGGGAGAATACGTTTCAGTAATATTGTGGTTTTAATTTGCCTTTGAGATCCCATAATCACTAAATATTCTCAGATGGAAGAAATCAAGTCACACATGGTTATTGAATAAAAAAATCTCTATGGAGGTCCAAACCATATAATGATGGGGGATTTTTCCATTATTATTATGTTTTTACACATTATTTAATATTAAGGTGTCACTATATATCTAGTTATAATAAGAATCAAACATGATGTAATTCATGAATGGAAAACACTTCATACAAGTCTTACCGTTATGAAGGAGGGAATTCATTTCTAGTAGTTAGACATAGAAATATAGAAATGGGAATAACTACATTATCATTTATTATAGAAATAAAGCCACATGTAGTACTTGAACACAAAATTAATCCCCCAGGAATTCCCCCTATATAGAGCTAGAACATTCTCCATTTATATTTCATATAGATTTTGGATTTTATATTTGTAAATCACTATCTATCTTTTTTAGAATTAATGAATCCACAAGTAGTTCATGAATGGGAAACTCTCAATTTATGTCTCACACAGATGCAATGGGAGGAATATTTCATATATATATATATATAATAAATAGACCTAGGGATTGATATTTGGGTGTCATTATATATCCAGTGAAACCATATATGAATCTACCATTAATCTAAGGGAATGAGTACAATTATTTTTATTTCAAATATATCTAGCTCAGGCGCAGTGAAGCGTCCTTGGACTAACAATATGAAAGTATTATAATTTATTTGGAATGAAAGTCATATGTATTGTTTAACATCATTTGGTATGGAAATATTCTATGAAATTTATCTTCATCTACTAATGATGTCCTATATTATGAAGTTTAATGTTTTCCTACTAGTACTTGGGATGTAATTAATCACAAATTATTACTTCCAAGACATTGAATTCCATGTGATTTATTTTATTTCTTGCAATAAATTGAATTCTTGATAGATTATATGAAATCTAAATATTTTTTAACCCTATATTGGATTGAATAATGTAACATTCCCAATCCACACTGGTGAATGAGTAAGCACTACTTGAATTAAATTTATGTATTGCATAATACCCTTCCAACATAGGATCCATCATTAGTGTTTTGAATCATGGAATCATTGATTTTTTAATAGTGAATACCATTTTTGTGGGAATGAAGTTTTTGTGGGGGACCTTTACATTACAAGATAATTAGATCTAATTTTTATGAAATTTGATGTTATAGAGTGTGGCCATTCATTTCAAATCAAGACATTCAAAATCATCCAACCACTTTTGAAATATAGTTTTATCACAATTATTTCCTAAGTTACCGATTTTGAGTGAGGGATACTAGAATTTTATATCCAATAATAGTATGTTCTTATTAACAAATTAATATGGACTCTCTTGTGTGATAGTGTGTTTGTTCTTATAGTGGGCCCATAAAACATGAAAAAGATGTTCTAGCAATTAGATTTTATCATTTCCCTCAAATATATGGAGTTTATTAGATATATTATTATCGATGGTTTTAAATTTTAAATTATAATTCCATTATATAAGGTGAAATTGTTGGATTAGGTATTTTTTAGCTAAAATAATTTATTCAATTCCGTAGAATAATAGTTTGTTTCATTTATCATCAATTCCATGAGAGGGACACCAAATCAAGTTATGAAATTGAATATTATGAAGTTAATGATGTTCATTATCCCATGTTCTTTGTGGGGTACTCCCTCATCCCATTTTGAAAATAATTTTGTAGTAGTAAGTATACAACTAAATCGTGTAGCTACGATTTGTGAATATGGCATCACAAAATATACTCCACATACTAAAAATGCAGATGAATATTTATATTTATATAGTAAATAAGGTATTTGATGGATGAAGTTTTTAATAATATATCATGAATGAAATTTCGTATTGAATTTAAAAAATTCATGTATCCTAGTTTTCTTGTAGTAACCTAATCTCCTAATTATATGGGAGGGTCATGTCCCAAACTGATGATTACTATAGGTGCATGCAGTGATATATTCAATGATGGAGGGAATCATTGCTTATACTATGAATCTATGGTGGATTCCATCAGATCCCCATTTAATACATTTGTTTCTCATTTAGCCCCTCACTAATGGTAATGTATGACTATCATTTATATGTAAGTTCTTATTTTGCTGGATCTAACAGGAGGGTCCTATTTTGGAAGCAATCAACTATGGGATCCCTTCATAAATGTGTGGATATCAATTAATCATGCTCTATGGTGGATTTGACATGATTTATTTCCACTATGTCATAAATAATTACTGATGAGACCACCCTCCAATATGTGATGTTAAATACAACATCATAATTATTAAGGTTTAACATGACTTTGGCTATATTAGATAGTGCATCAGCACATGGATTCTTAGGTCTTAGTAAAAGATGTAATACTGGCTCAAAAATTAATTATTCCATCTATTGGATGAAATAACTGATGAAATGGGTCAATTATTACTTCATGATACCATACTAAAAATTAATTTTCATGATCACTAGCACTAAATAACATTGGATGTTCATGTAGGATATTTATAGCTCCAGGGATATATCTAAGTTACACATAAGGGCTCTGTATTATACCTCATTATTACTGTACCCTTTAGATATTGTGGATGTGTAGGGAAAAGTTTCATTTTCTGGGGTAAAACATGTGATCTATATAAATACCTAGTACACCATTTTCATTCCCATCATCTTTTAAATTGAAATTCAGGTGGAACCATCAAAATAAACATCCCACATTTGGGGTGTTTCGTGGGTATATAAAACATCTTTTATGGAAGTTCAATGTGCATTTTTTATGATATATGGTGTCATTTTCTGAAAGGAATTATTCCTTGACATTATATTTAACTATATTATATGCCATGAATTGGATGTCAACCTGTTACAGAATAAATTCCCATTACACAAAATGATTGGTCAATATAGGGCATCCAATGAGGTACCTAAGTAGGACAAGACGAGAGACCATGTTTTTATCATGATTTTTCTCATCATGAATCCTTATTAAAACTAAAATTATGAGTTTGAGTTATTTATTATCGATATTATAGTAAAATTCCACAGTAAAGTATATCATTTAACTGAGATAGTAAAATAGATTTTCATTCTCCACATCTTTTTTATTTACGAAGGAGATCATTGCGAGATAATTTCATGGAGGCCACATATAATAAAACATGATTTCCTTCTAGTGGTGTCATTTGGAATGATGGGTGAAGAATGTAATACTTAATATTATAAATGGATCTTTGGTATTCACCACCCCGTCTAGTGTCAACTCAAATCATTATAAATTGGTGAAGGGTATTGAATTTCATGAAAAGTATGTAATTAAACGAAAAATGTAGGAGAGGTTCCATTGGAAACACCATAGTTTTATAAGATTCTAAGGTGGTGAAATTATTAATATTTCACTAGTATACTCAGGAATAACATCAATTTTTTGGTGGTATACCAAAATGAAATGGACATTACCAGTTATTACCTAGAAATCACACAAAAAAAGATTCTTCTTAAACATATTCTCCATTAATGTTCTAAATATCATTCGATGTTCACTATGGAAATCAATTCATTTATAAGATTTCAATACCAGTTTAGTGAAATTACATTCTACTATTGGTTCTAACAAATTCGTAATGATATGATTCATGGTGTGTTAGGGAGTAGTGTACTCAAAGTTCTCAGAAAAAAATCATTATGTAATTGAAAAATTCGATATGGTGGAATAAAGGAGGTGTGTCTCTTATCTCTAAGGTACATTTTTATATGAATATTCCCTAATTACACATTTTTGAAAGAAAGTTCATGGATTCCAATAGATTCATCAATCAAAATATCTCTTTTTGGTAATACTAAATAATCCTTGATGATATATCTATTAGGGTCACTGAAATTGATGTAGACTAATATCTTCCCATTATTATACTAAATGATAAAAATGTTAGAGATTCATTTTGGTTAATGAATTTTTTATAAAAATTATAATCTGTTCATTTTTTCATCTTTTGATTATATATTAGTGGATTTGGGGGCGTGCATCCTCTTGGATTCCTTCTTGAAACCTCTATGTTCATAATGTAAGTGTTGTTGATGTGTAGCCACATCAGGGTTTAGCCAAGGATTTTCATTATAATTCCAACAGAAAATGTACCAATGATTCTTTAGTAATGAATTATACATATCATACTCATTATGTGGAAAGGAAGAATAAATCCATGAGGGCCATGAGTCTACTTCTGCAACCCAATTTACCTGCATGTGATCATTGGAGGTGGTGGAGAGGCCTTCCTCAAATGTGGGATGGGTGTTTCATATGTCTTTATATTCTTCTACAAAAAATAAGTACATGGTTCCATTTTTAGATATGGTGGGTAATCATAGGGGAGAATTGTATCATTCGAGGTAAAAGAGGCCATATGATGAATAATTATCATTCTGAACTATCATTGTTATCACATAGATATTTTGAGGTTTCTTGATTTCTTTTATGAAGCCAAAAAATAAGGGGTGGCCTAGACATCCCGAGTTATATAAAATATATTTACAAAGTCATAAGTTTTTCCCATATTTAATGAAGGATTTATTAGATCCTGATTGATAATTAGTTTGATCTGATTCTAAAAAATTCACATTAGATGACACAACTACCATCACATGGATGTGAGATAATGATTTTAATGAATCATGATAGCTTTAATGGATTATGTGTACTATCTAAATCAATTTTATTGGTATCACATAATCATTTTAAATGATGCTCTGGGGTTATTTAGTGGCATAAACTATTCCATTGGTGGATTGAACATGCATGTAATCTTCCACTATTATATGTTTTCCGTCCTTATTATAACAACCATTCTTAGAATATATGGATTTACTAGACGCCTAGGGGGAATTATCGCCATGAAGTACACCAAAATCCCATTTTGGGGGTATTTCTATAATTGATGAAAATTTTAATGTACCACTATATGGATAGAAAAAATATGTCTCGTATGAATTAAATTATAAAAAATTCCTTTTGGGATAACCCTAAACTCATCGCTAGATGTGAGATATCCAAATTGAGATTTTAGATTATTCTTCCTGAGAGTATTTTACTCCCTCTTATAATACCATTTCACTTTAGATATTAGATAGATATTTCCCCCTCACTGTATCCTAAATGTTTGAGACTAAAAATTGTGATGAGGCTGATCAGATAAAAATTAGAAAAATTTTCTCACTGGAAATCATCATTTTATAGTTTTTATAAAACATATTGTGGACAGAAAATTTTCTAGACAACATCTTTCCAAAATTATTCAATAAATGATATGGTGATACAACATTTTTGTATCATTATCATCATTTAGAAAAACTCAGCTAAAGATAATTCTAGTTTTAACTCCAGATGGATATATAGGACCACGTTGAGTCTTCTCTCTATGTTCATTTGAATAATATAGTGAATCCAAGATTTATATTTTGGATGGAACAACCATAAAATTATTTACAATGCAATATTTTTTTCTTAGAGCTCTAAAAGTCCCATGGTGGGGATTCTCTAAATTATATAGATTAAAATTTGTGGTGTTTTAGGTGTATGGGCCTTATTATAGTGAAAATGATTAGGGAGAATGATTTCAATTTTCATAGGTTTCTCTAAAGATCCCCATTATCTGGGATTATCCAAAAATGTAAGCACCTCTAAATTTCCATGTATTATAACTTGTCTTGAAAGAATTCTTGGCTTATCTAAAACATATCCACAGAGAAATTTCCCTAACTCGACTTCTCACCCATGGTACTCAGATATATATATATGAAATATGTAGGGTTGTGACAGAAATATTTTGTTCAACTATGCCTATGTCATCCCCTATATCCATAGATTCAATTTCCTTGACCTCTATCACTCTAGTAATGTACGAGAAACTCCTAACAAATGTTATATTCAACAATAATGAAGGATATGTTAAATTAAATATGATTACATATAAACCATTGGATATTCATCCATTAAGGGTGTTGTTTTGTGGGTAAAATTCCGATCTACAGATATTGAACATTATAAGACCACATGAGTTTGAGCATGTGATGGATCTAGATATGGATCTTTCCCTTGTGTCTATTCCTATTACATTTTATTACATATTCATCTAGGAGGTGTATTTTATGATTCCTCCATATGTATGAAGATATTTTTTGGTTTGTGAATTTATGCTTTCATGGTGGAATTAGCTTAGTCAAATGTCTTTTTATTTATCAATTTATTGAACTTTTGTATAGGTTTGGCATGGAAGTCTTTTTAGTAACCCTATTCATCCGACAGGGTGACGATTAAAAAATTCACCAATTATGGGGAAATATGAAGTATCATTAGCCATACATCAACCAAGATTTAGGGGAAATATTTTATATCAAAGGGTTCTTATATGGTGTGAACTAGCCTCTTATGAAAAGGTTTGTAGTCAAGATGATTATTGATATTGACCACATTGGGATACAAATTCTATTTTTTGTTAAGTATGTCATATTCCATGGAATCGTGTAACATAACTAGGGACATGACCATTTCAAAAGAAATAATCATTATTCATCCATTCCTCACATCGTGGGAAATACATATCTCTTTTTTCTTCTGGATGAGGGAAATGTTTTTGTTCTTACCACTCGATGGGAGGTGGCAGATTATTGGGGGTCCTCTTGGCTATCCGAATGGGTACTATTATTGGATTGAGAGAAACAATATGATTTTATAAATTTCAAGTCTTTTTTCTTTGATCTGATGGAATGGGTTGAGATGTATCTCGATTTTCTTGTATGGAATAATCTAGATATTGTTCACTCTCTCCAAACCAAATGAATCCACATAGATAATTCCTCAGGAAAATTGTGCTTGCCACACATCTAAGAAATTTATGTTATTGTATTCTAGAAGTTTTTATAATGATAGATGGAAAATTAATGACATGGTTAAACCCTCCCACTTGGAGATGAAGTTAGAAACCCTCAAAATTTAATTTTATTTTAATTTGTGTGGTTATTGATTGTGGTTTTCATTTGTATTTATTTGATCTAATAAGAGTTTTTGAAATATTTCTTCCTATCCATTATTGGAACCCATTGAATGGATGTTTTAGCATATATTGAATAATTTATCCATTTTTTTTTGAAAAACATCTCACGTTTTCACCTATTATTGATCTCGAGTGCCAATCATCATGCGACAATGGGACACAACATTCATTGGATGATGTTTTCGATATCCCGTTACAAAAATGGTTAGGAAAATTGTATTTCTGAAATTGGATGGCGAAAATTTTCACCCTCCCATTGGGGATATTGATAATATTAAAGATACATGAGTGCGAGAAACCCTACTCTGGAGTCTATTCAAATATATATGGATTCAATATTTTTGAGGAGTCCATGATGTACAACCATCTACAAAAATTACCATGTATATGGAGTGTTTAGGGAGAGGTGATGTGGATGATTTTTCAAATCATGATGATTCTTGATCCATGCTATGACTCAATGATCACCATAAAATGGGAGAATCTATCATTGTAACAGATGAAAGTTGCGATCATACTCAACATACTCATTTATGTAGACTGTTATCTTAGATATTAATCTAAAAGAATTCTCATATTCCACTATTTCAAGAGTACAATATCTCTTTTAATGTGAGGGAGATGGACATTCACATCTGTTTCAAGATGATACTGAGGTGGAATGATTCCCCTAAGTAGTTCATTATTAAAATTTACAATATTCTAAATCATATCATCATAATATTTCATCCATTCATCCATGGATAGAATTTAAATTCCAACGGGAGGTGAGATGGAATTATCAACATGATTCCATTAATTAATATAAGTTTTCCATTAAGGAGGGATAAATACATCATTCAAATGTGCTAGTTTTTTTCTCATTGTTTTATTCCATTTATGTGAAGCCTTAGTTTGTGTGTCTAGATCACCTAGATATATATACTTATAGTTTTTACATTATGTCCTAGAGTAATAGAAACATGGATAACATTATCTATTATATTGATGAAGATGAAATTCATTAAGGTGTGTCTGGAAGTGGTAGTTATCTTGTTAATTTATACAAAATAAAGTGATTGAACATTTTTTAAACCTCCATCGAGGCTTTAATCTGGGTCATTTATCATACCACTATATATATTTGAACATTTAAGATTACAAAGAGTAATAATTTTGATGAAAATATTATTGATTTCATGTAGTCTTGGTTTTTTAATAATGGCCATAATGGAGTTCGTAGTCATGATTTTGGTATGGGCCCCATATAATAAGGGTATACCTCATAGTTGGATGAACGGATGGGATAATGGCCATCAATATTTACCTCCCAAGCTTAATGAGGCTATTTCATTTTGAGGTGATGATATTCAAAAACATTCCCTCATCCTTATGGGCTGTGAATGATTTTTGGCCACTATTGAGACTTTCTAATGCAGTTGTTGAGGATCTATCGATTGTAGTAAAATATTAGTTTAAACCTAATACCGAAATTGAGATATAAATTCCACATGACTGGTGAGATGGGGTTGATCTGTAAGGATTCATATTTCTTAATGACTCTATTATTCTGTGACGATCTTGGTGGTTGAAATTGTGAAAAATATTTTCCCGACCCGTTTAGATGAGGTTGCTCAGTAACTGCCATGGATATTGCATGGATCCTCTATGGGGTTTAAAGAGCATTGAGGTGGAGGTGGCAGTAAAAATTTTCCGAGTTTTTTTGGGTAGGGTACAATCATGGATGGATCATATAGTGGATACATTTATAATCATTTTTATTTTTCCAAATAGTGATCATGAATGATCTTACTGCAATGGATACCTATGATGATATTTATTTTTTGTGGGATGTTTCCATGTAGTCTAGATCTTAGACATCCATGTATAGAATTCATTTCCAATTATTTATGGGCCCTATATTAGGTTTCATTTCATGTAATTCTCCCTCATTCATGAAATTATTATAATTAAATCTCAGGGTGTCTCACTATATTGAAAAACTGGCCACTGTGTAACCCATTCCCATGATTTATTCTATGTCTATTACATTACTAGATTGCATATCTATTTATTTTTGTTGTTTTTTGGACTAGGTGAAGTGAGAAGTTCTATAATTTTCACATTCTATCATAAAGATATATAAAGTGGCCCCTCTTACAACATTCCACACAGGTGTGGTAAAATGGTGGGAAGAATGGTGTAGATTATTACTAGGTATTTTAATTAATAGGTCATAGTTCAGTGAAAAAACTTCTAGGTCTATATTTCAACAACGTAAGAAAATGGCTTGAAGGTGGCCCTCATAATAAATATATGGTATGTGTCTAGCCTTTATCTAGTAATTAGATAACTGCATGTTCTTGAGTATGGAAGGAATGCACTCCTTCTCTATCCCACATACGATCTCATTTTTGGATATGGAGATGGCCCACAACATGGTTGGGATGTTGTTTCTCAACAAAACTAACAATATATTCATGTCATTATCTTCTTCAATGGAATGTTTTTACTCTAACAGGTAATAACACATAGTTTTATTCTCTAGGTATCATAATGAATGCAGTGATGTGACTTTTATAGGTTATGGGGAAATATATATGATTAATCCATGTATTCGTAGAACCACTCTATGCAATGGTTTCTATGATTTTGTGGACAACTTTATGTAATGTAATTTGAGAAAGAAGAGGATTCCCTTTTCCAGGTAAGATATGACCACGCGAAGGTTGTCCATAACAGGCATAATGAGTAGAGTTCATATGACCCATATATGCACTAATATAAGGATGAATATTGTGGTAGTGATTGCAATAAACATTCTTTTAATTGTTTAAGGACATTTTAGGTGACACACATATTCCTAGAACAACCTCAAGGTTCCAAACATATATAATTTATGGTATATGTTCCATATTTTTCATCATTGATATAATGTGGTAACCTACCTTTTGGGGTGGAGTTTGTATATGATGCTTCTATGTTATGTTTTCTTGAATTTGATGATAACCATATGGTTATGTGAGGATAAGATCCTACTTCTAAGAAGATGTTGGAGTATTCTAGTGAACATATATATTATTGATAGGAATGAAATCTTTCTTATGGGTGGTTTCTGTAATATGAAAAAACATATTGGTGGGAATTGAGGTTTGATCCATGTTCAATCATGGATTACATATTAGAATATGTTAAGAAACATCAATATTGAGAAAATGTATATGTGGATCTTCTATTAATTCCACAAATGGATGTTGGTGTAGTGATTCATCAACAAATGTGGAGACACGGTCTTGACTTTTTTTATTAATGAATAAGTAAAGTATAATTGTTAGTTACGTAATTATCCATCCTTGGGGTTATTTCGATATTGTACTGACAAAACATGGTAGGAGTTGGGATAGGATCTTGGTCTCATGCCATTGGAGTAACTCACTAGTCTTTTTTATTTCAATGCACACCTTTTTTCGAGGAATATGACAAACTAAGTTGTTGAGCCTCAGTAAGAATAGAAATATGATCCTAACCAATATCAAAAGGAATGAAAAAATTTAAATAGTATTGTTCTAATATTAGATAGTGATACATGCTTAGAATGGTGATAGAATCCTGATGTTAGGCATTTTCCTTTAATGGATTGTTGGGATAATCCTCCATAATAGGAGAAAGAATGTATGGTTCCTCTAAAGTAGCCACATATTCAGACTAAATGAGGTGTTATGATGCTTTGGATGTCTGTATAGGAATATGTACATGCCCCAATATATACTCCAACGAAGAAATATTCCAGAAAATATCTTCTTCTATTTATATAATTTATTGACATTTTAGAAAAGTGTGTGTATGAATGTTGGACTAAACATTCTTGGAATCCATGATATAATATATGATTTAATTAATTGATATGGGGATATAAAAAAATTCCTTTCCCATTTGTTGTAATAAAATATTGAAATTGGAGTCATGAATGGGGGAATGAATATTTTCCACCCCCAGGCTTGCTATTTGAATATGTGTGCAGGATTCGTCTGGGTGACCGGGGATATGTTTTCTCATGGTGGATACTACCAAAATATTCCAATAGGATTCCTCAATGAAATCAAGGTTATGAGACCACTCCCATTTATACACATAATTCCATGCGACACATGTCTACATCGGTCCTCGTGCTTGATAGTCCATGGTGGAAAATTTTCAAGTGGTACTTTCAGTACTTTGTTAAGGGGAACTGAATGGATGACTATTTTTATATAGATTGACTTGACCCATTCTAGGTATCTCAATAACTATGATAGATCCATAGTTGACTGCATCATCCACCATCCTATGATTATAGATTTTTTAATATATATGCTCTGGGGATAAGATTACAATGAAAGGTAGAGGTAGGTGGCTCTAGTTTCATTATTGATTTCCATGATCAAGATTGATCTACTGAACTCAACATATAGATAGTACTACATATATCCAGGAGGGCCATAATTATACAATGGTAGTGATACTCTTGAACTATAACATATTCCACCATAACCTAAAGGATTTGGGTGTGTGAGGTTGTTTTGTGACCCACTGAGGATATTATGTAACTAAGGTTCCCAAACATTGTAATGACCGTGAAATGATATCATGTTAATATTTTAATGAGAAAATTATCTATAGTAAAAAAGGAAAATAAGGAACATGGTCACTGGTCAAAGCATCATCAAAACTGCGAATCATGATCAGAAAATATGCATTGTTTACACAATATTCATTTCTTGTTCCCAGTTTGAAAATTTAGCTACTGTGGAGTAACTATGAAAAGAATTTACTCTTTTTTTAGAGTTGAAGTTATGTATTATTTTGGAAGTATTTTACATTGGTCATACAATTTTTTATAAAGGTGATGCAAAAAAATAAATCTGAACTCATGTTCAACAAATAATTTTTATTATTTTAGATATTCACATAGGCTTCCCATTTATTGGATCCCTCAATTATTGAATGCTAAATCATGCTTGGGAGACATGATGGATGAAACTATAATGATTTATTTATTCTGTCATTGCATGTGCTCAGCCAAGGTTCACCAGTTTTTTTTTCACATTTGATGACTATGGGATGATAATGGACTATGGGTGGTTCAAATGTGGATCCACAATCATTCATGTTGGTTTTTCCATTTTCATCTCTCTTCGAAACCCCTGATGGTACTAGTATCCATAACAAGTTATATAACTACTTTCTAATGTTTGGTTGTCATTTTTGCATTCAATCACAACGATTCATAGGAATACACATTGGTAAAAAGGATGGGAGGTCTAGATCACCACATCATGGGGGGAATTATTTCATATTTTGGGACACTCATATATATTTATGATAGGTAGATGAATAATTTACAAATCGTCTTATTAGACAGGTTACCCTAAAAAAATTTGTGGGTGTTGAATCCTTCTTCATGTAATAGGGGTTCTATTATTTGGATCTTCTAAATATATATGAGGTTCTCCATTACTATCCCATTATGAAAATGAAATTGGTAGAAAAACATATTTTTAAATAATATATAAAATAACTATAGTATTAATATACATCCAGGGAGGTCATTGGTGTTTCAAGGATGGGTTTTAACCTTCATGAGCTATCCTATGTATCTTGTTTATAATTACAATCAAAACACACGAAATTTATTTATGTACTTGTTTTGTTGCTTAACATCATGATTAACGGACATATAAGATGGAATATATGCATCAAGTGTAGATATAGAGCCTTAAAAAGATATTCTATGTATCCATAAAATAACATGAATTATAGTCATTATTGTTCAATCGTCTCTTAACCCACTTGTATGTGTTAAAAGATAATTAATTCTCCTCAGGGTTAATTCTTCAACGGTTATGAAAAAATAATTCATCTGGTGATTTCAACGAGGTGGATTCCATATTATATTGAAATCATATTATTACACTATATATTGGTTACACATAATGGTTTTCATACATGGGGGAAATTTTATCATTATAGTGATATGATCATTGAAAATCCCTAAGCCCTTGTGAGATTTTATCAATGTTAGAAATAATGGATTCTATGTGGTCATACATACTATATATGGATACAAGACTTATGAACTGGGGATTCACTAATTAGATGATGGTCACTAAGCACAAACATCATGAAGGAATACTACATATCATTTCTGTAGAAGGAATTAGATTCCTCATAGTTCAATTTCATTTTCAATCCACATATGGACAAGGATGAATATAAAACATTTACTAGAGTTTGGTTACAATAGGTTCATTTGTATGTTATATGGAGGGTATTACAAAATGGTGGATATTAAATTGGAGATTAATCTTTATGAATTCATCCTTGATATCATTTTTGGATAGAAATCAGATTCCTCATAGATTTCAATTTTTAGGGCCATTTGTGTCTTTTAGATGTGTTTATCATGCCCTAGAATGTCTACCCTGCATGCTAGATAAGTTTGAGGAAATATTATGGACATGATTATCTTTTCAAATATGTCTTCCAAACATGTAATTTTTTTCTAACATACATGTCTAGAGATTTTTTGACATGTCCTGGTCATCTACATAACACATCTGGGGACGTCTCAAGGATATGTATATGGTTTCAACAATGTGATCTAGGTGAATTTTTTGAGGGACACTGCATGAGGCTTATAACGTGTACAAGGCTATTCACATTATTGAAGAAGATATGTGAGAGGGGTACCACACGTTTCAACTGATTTGTCTAGGGATACATTATGGGATTGATGAATACACATTGAAGGGTTTCTCATGATCCGAGATAACATGTTTGAGGGATACCGCATGGTATGGGTAAAATGTATGCGGACATATAATTTTATGGATGATATATATGGAGTACCTTATATGACTTGGGTTTCATTTCTGGTTTACTTTGCATGACTTATCTAACATGTATGGGTGCTATTTCATAATCTGGATGAAATGATTAGGTAATGTCTCATTATCTGGATATCTTATGCAAAGCACAAGATAAATTTGGATGAAAATCATCATTTCCTACAAAACATAAGTATTGCATGTTTTTTTATTCATTTTTATAATAAATTAATCATTTTTAATCATCAGTGGCCTATTAGGATCAGTTGTGAACATGTCTACATAAGGAATCTCCATTTTGTAATCTAGATGACTCAATAAATGTATTTAACATGTTAGATAAGGTGATCATGCCATTTTTGTAAACATAAAATGTAATCCCTTTCCTCATTCCCTTGGTTTACACGATGAAAAATAATTTTGATAGCATGGATTCCCATCCAAGAATATTTCTACCACATATACAATCTTGTGCATGTGTTTTTTGTGTTATAAGGGAGCAATCTATTAAACTATTTAACCCGGTCATATGATACCAAAAATGTATAGTATATCAATGATATGTGATTTATTTAGTGGAGCATCACTCATTTTTCATGAACCCACCATGTGTCATCCCTGATTTCATCCTTTTGTCATGTGATGTAAATAAATTGCATAATATCTATATCATTGACATAATTGTTGGACCCATTTCTTAAGAAAGAGATTTATCACTATTAAGATTTCTTATTAATGGAAAATAACCATAAAATAAAGACATTCCATACTTTTTCTAATGTTTTTTAAGACATATAATTGAATCTTTGTGATTTAGGATTACAGCCAAACATCATCTATCATAATTGATGGATACATGTATCTATACATTTATATTTTCAATTAGTTTCATTTGAGAATGTTATCCTTAAAAAAACACATTTTACCATCTCATATGTGTACCACCCTTTTAGGATCTGGTTTGATATGGAATGTGGTTCTCATTAATCAATTGTTTATTTGGAAATCATGAGATCAAATTGACATATATGAGATCCTTTGTATAATGCGGATGACATGTCCAAAGACCTTATCATTGCAACTCTATCATGTCAATAGGGATTTTTCATGATCAATGCACTTACCGTTTGGATCACATCGTCAATTATTATGAAAAATTCCATAACATCCTTTTGAAAGAGGGTATTCCCTTTTGACGAATTGAATCTTATATTTTCAAAGACCAATGACTTTTTTTCCACTAGTTTCCCATTAATGAATCACATGATTAATAAAGGATCTAATGTTGGGGACAAATAATATTCCTGGATGGTATCTCCATTTATCTGTTGCATGTTACATTATAGATGCTCGATCTCCTTATTGAGTGAGAACAGTATCATGTAAAATTTCCCACGTATATGTGGATGTGAAGGGTAATCACATGATCAAATAGTCATGTCTGAGGGATTTCTCTAGATGTAACTAACATACACAATTACATTCATATGGAATGTCTATCATGATACTAGGGATCTATTCTGATCGTTAAACTTATCACATGATTCATAAAGTCTGTTCATTTGGAAATCAACGTAACATGCATGAAATAAAGCCTCCTCCTTTCTCAACTATTATTATATAATGGTATTTGTATGATTATTAAGATGTATATTGGATGACATGTATCATTGTAAAAGGAACTAATCCTGAATTTTTTTCAAGATCACGAGGGCTTGTCCCTGGGCTTCATGTGATCATTAACATTGTGATCATGAATAGATAAGGTGAAGCACATGAATAGTTTTGGTGTTATACTTTAGATCATGAGATCAAATTTATTCTTAGGGGTCATGTGATCTGGGTATCGTGGCCACTAGATATTCAAGTGTCCATCCTTCACCAAGATTCATTTTGGGAAGAAAATAATACATATTCTTTGGGTATTTCATTGATTAAAAATTTATTGATTCTCATTAGGCTAGTGTAAATAGATTATTTCAACACAATTGTCTAAAGCATATATTATAAATAGTTTCCTCATTTTCTTTGATTTAATTAGGAATCATGTATTATTAACTACCATATTTTATTCCATGACCGATGATTAAGATCTATCATATTCATGTATGTTTTCAAATGTTATGATCATATAATCATACACTTATTATCACGATTATGTTTATCTGATCCCTAAAAACTCCATTATTTACCATTATCGAGCAACAATGCACACAATTTTTTGTGTTTCCTTTCCCTTTTTTATGAAGAATTATTAAATGCATGAAGTTTCTATGAAGGGTTATTTATTTAATTTAAATAAATGTAAATGATTTAGAAAACATATTAAAATGTTGTTTGTATATCAATGTTTCAAGAAACACTATAATGACTTGATTCATGCATTGATCATAATGAAATGTATTTAATGATAATGTAATAATATATTTGTTTTATGTATAAAAGGTATGTGTCACAATAAATGAGTTAGGGCTCAGTATCCATGTATATCATAGTGTCTTAATCTATATTCTATTTCCCTTAGTAATGTTGTCTATGGTATTGATGTTTTTTATATGTATATATAGTATTTATGGGCATGTAATGAATTTTATAGTAAAAATTATTGTTAATATTTTTTCTTTCTGTTTAATATTTTTTGTGTTCTATGATGTTTGGAAACATAATCTAATATTTCATATTTTTCAATGTGGTATAGTCTCCCCATGTAACTTCATATATCACTACTTTTAATTGGTAGCCTCTCTCGTAAGGGGGGAGAAGCTTGTGGTTATGTGATGAATGATTCAGGTTATTATTAATTGGGTGAGTCGCGTAGTGGGTTTTCAATTTTAGTTTCAACGATCATGCTTGTTTATTCTTCCTCATGATGATGTATCTTATTAGGTAGATTTTCATTATTCGATCATGGGTATATTTTTTCACTTAATTTGTAATTTCATTGACTAAATAATAATATATGAAAAAAATATCAATCTCTTCAAAATAATTATCTCAAATACCTAGTGAAATAAAAATATTCTTTTTCATTTTCATCTAACGTAAAATAATTTTTTACAATTTTAATTACATCATAAAAAATGTAACATATCTTGGGTGCTCCATTCCATTTTTAATATTTTTAGATTATTCAATGCAATTCCATAAAATTATATTCACTCAATTATATTGAAAACATATAATCAACACAATATCTATTCTAATTGTAGACAAAAAAATAATTTACATTGTTCTCCGTATTGTATAACCCATATGATATGGGTACTTTTATGTTATTCTACTATTTTCTAGGTGATGTTGAGCTTGTTAATTGTGTCCTTAGTGTATGAATTCACGGAATTTATCGAGTAAATAATTACTTTATTGAATAATTTATTAGGGTGATTACACATTAACATGGTCTATATTGATTTTATAGTGATTATTATTTTTATGATGGTAATAAATTCAATATTGTAATTGAGTTTATTATTTTTATAGTTTTATAACTCCAAATTCATTTAAATTTTAATAAAATGGTAACCCAAAGTGGCATTGTTTGGTGATATTACAACATCATTTTTCTATTTGATATGTGATATATCATTGAACTAGGGACTCCTTATTAATCATTCCTATTGATATAAAGTGGTACGATGTTTACTAGGTGATACATAATACCACCATACATGTATATTACGGTGATATAATTTTAACCTCCTTATTCCCCATTCACACTAGAAATGGGTATTTAATAATATATTTCTCACATGTCAATATATCATTTTCTTATATTGAAATTTTGTGGTGATACATGATTCTACAAGTATTAAATCACTTACCGTACATAATTTTTTGCATTTATGCATTATTTACCAAGTTATGGATAGTTTTTCCTTTCTACTATTGTGTGGGGATACATCATTAAACATGTAATACTCCATTATCCTTACAAATTATTGTATGGTTATATATATTTATATTATAGATAAATTGGTTTCCATGGCTATTTGATATATTGTAATGCCGTCCACACGAATTTAATTTGTTATCCGTATTGGACTTAATAGTCCATCATCCATTATTGTCATTGACAATTGTGATACATCATTCACCAGGGATAGGGAATAAATGATGAATATTTCACCCAATATTATTTAAATGTGAAATATCATTCACATGTATATTGATGAATGTGGTAATAAATTGTATTCTTATATATTTTGGTTAGACATTGGGACATCTCATCTCCTTCTAATGGTAGTTGAAGTAGGTTTAAGTTGACTATTAGGTTAGATGAATTAGGACCTAATTATGAAACTTTTTTATACATGCGAGGCTTATAAATTTTGATTCTTTAAATATATTCATGAACATATATTTTGGATTCCTTAAGGGGAATAATTTATTGGGGAATATAGAGTTTTATGTTCACATCATAAACTTTCAATTTGGGGTGCATGTATAATTGATGTCTGATGTGTAGTTCTCTGAAATAGATTGTGCAAAAGATTGTATGTTGGGAGAACTCAGTTGGGTTATGTGTAATGGTCTTGTGAAACCTGGAGAGTTTATAAAATAAAATTTTCAATTAATTTTAAACATTTAGTTATTTTTCATTACACATAAAATATAATTTATCTTTCCTTACACATTACAATAAATTTAACTTGCATTACATGGAACACCTAGTTCAAAAAATGGTATGTACTATTAAAATATTGTTATTTAATATAATATTTATCATCTAGTTGTTGGAATGATTAGTTTGAATATGATTTAAAAAATTATGAAAACATATATTCTGAATTTGTTTGCCAAATGTATTATTTGATGACCAATTAGTTGGAAATAAATATGAAAACCATTTAAAAATAATGAAAGTAATAATCATAAAAACTATTTTTATGCATAGGAAATATATTACATCATTAATTTAAACAAATAAGTTCTGGTGAATTATTTAATTGAAATTTATATTATATATTTTCAATAAAATTTTTAATTTTCATATTATGTGTTTTCTAGACAATTGGTAATAACAAATCAACTTTTATTCTTAAAAATTGTTATTTTTTAAAAAAAAATTCTCTCTCATTCTTCACACATATTATAAAATTATGTTTTAAAAAATTTATATCATTTATTTAAATAATTAACATTATTCATGAATGTGTAATGTAAAAATCATACAGGGCTATTGTTTTCCATAATTTTATTAAAATATTAATTTTTTCAGAAAAATGGAAACATACTACTTTTTAGTAATGAAAAAAAATTCCATTCATATAATTTAAAAGATAAGACTTAATTTAAGATTAATTTAAATGTTAAATTATTTAGATTTTATATCTATTTATCAAATTTAGGCTATCGTAAGAAATTTCATACAGTTTTTTATAAAATATTTATTCTCCTTCGAAAATAATATCCATAGAAAGCCACATTTATTTCATGTTTGCAGGTTTAGTTTTAAATTAAAAATATTTCTATTCTATGAATTTAAATTGGAAAATTTAATTTATTTTTTATAATATAATAATTTATATGTTTTAATAAGATCCACTATATTATTTACAATTATAAATAGTAAAAACAGTAAAATTATTAATTACCCGGGTTGAGGTAAAAATAGGTTTCATAGGGGGTTAATCTAAAAAGATATGTTTTGAAAATGTTAAAAAACAGAATTATAATAACTAATTTGTGGTCATATTTTTTCCATATATCTTATACTGTTCAAAATTCGTACAATTTTTATCCATATAAAATGAACCAACCATGTGTGGAATTTAATCATTTTGAATGTTCCTAGTGTATCATCTTCCCCACTTATAAAATTACACCTTCTCATCTATCATATTCACACATCCAAAACCCATTGATTAAAAAAATAACATTTTTGATAACATCTTCACTTATTAACCCTAATCCTAGAATCCCTTGTTGGGATAGAAATATAGCATAGGAATGCTTTTATTTTAAATTGAATGATGTTTTCCGAAGGAGAGGTAACATCCTTAACTGAGATTTTTAAATTATTTATTCTTTCGAAAACATAAAATCTGATAAAACCATTATGATATAATAATTTTAGTAATATTCATATAATAAGTTGTCTTTATGTTGTTCTCATGACCTAAAACTATATCCATCTCCCATATATATGAAACTAAACTGTTGATTTTGTGCCTAACAGACTACTACATATCAAATTGATCTAATTCATTTTTCACATACCATTTAACTGTATGGTAATAATAATTAAATTTTTGTTTATATATGATATTTATTACAAATTAGAAATTATTATAATGAAATATATCTTTTATTTTCATACCATATCACCCCTTTAATAAATGATAACATTGTTCATGTGTATGGAGGACATGAAATTATGATATATATATATATATATGAAATTATATTGAGTCTTGAAAATTAATAAATAATTTTCATCCATTCCCTTTCACCGGTTGGGGAAATGATAATGTTCGATGTGTGCACGTGTGACATAATGTAACCATGAAGTGATGTGATTCATTCTCCAAGCTCAATATTTAATAATGATTTCAAAAATATATATAAAAATTATATTTATAACAATAATATCATTATAGTGATGATGAAACTACATCATATGTTCAGTATCATGATGAGTCATGATTAAATGTGCAAGAGAAAATTAGGAAATTAACACCCAAAAAATAGTGATAGTGAATGATTATTGATGAACATGTAAAACTATTTTATAAATGGAACATACATGAATTTATAAATAATATTATTATTTATTTATATGTTAATTAAAATTTTAAAATCACTGTATAATATCAAAAATAATTAAAAACAAATGGGAAATTTTATGTAAGGGGTTTCTTAACAAAATTTTCATTCATTTGTTTATATGACTTCAACATTGAAAATAAAATGAAAAAAATATGTGGGAATTGAATTTTCTATTATTTATGTTTTATTTCTACATATCATTGTGTGTTCCTAAATTTTTTATACATAATCACCACATTGAATAACTCTCACCTCAATTATTTTAATTATTTAAGGGTTTTGTCTCAAACTTCCTTCTTTTAGGCACATGTTCTTTTATAAAATAAATTTTATTTGAATTGTGTATATACATCTAAATTACATAATATTTTATAAATTATTCCTACATCAACATATTTTTTATTATAATTCAACTATATCATTTATGGGATGTTATAGATCACATGTCACTAAATTGATAAAGGATTCTGCTTCATCCTCATTATCATTTCTATTTTTGTTGGAATTTCAATTTATGGAAATTAGTTAATAATTTATTAATAATACCCTTCCAAAAAATTCTATTATTTTAAAATTTGGTTAATAAAATGATTAAAAATTTATTTTTAATTGGATCTATCTTCATTTCTCAGTTTGGTTGAAAATAAATCATTTTTGACAATCAATTATATAAAAAATGTTTTCAAATAATTATTTTTACCATAAATGAATTCTAAAAATTCTACCCTTAATTGTCAATTTAAAAAAATATTAAATTTATAATCCCTTAGTTTTCAGAATATGATAATTTATTTCCTTTTTTCAAAAAAGAAATATAATTCGTACATTCATTAACATATTAAACATGAATGTAAGTCTTCCACTATCATGACCACTCAATGTTTTAAAGTTTCCGCTTTATTTCTATATGATTATTTTGGAAAAATAATTTCTTTATTATTTAATAATTATTTCATATTTAAATAAGGGTTTTCAAATGGAAAAGATATTTACTAATTAATTTTTTTTATTTTAGCTTTCAAAATAATCTTCCTTATAAGATGACACTCTGTGATGTTACTTGATGTGGAAAGATAATTTTCCTCAAAAAAAGTAAAAGGAATATTTATCAATTAAAACACCAATTAATTTTATTTATTATTTCTAAATTATGCATATTTTTCTCTCATATATATTCCAAGATAATTATATTTCACTACCTGTCCCAACAGGACTCAAGCCTCCACTCCCCAAGAAAACCTCCAATAGGGAAGGGACTAGTGACCAAAACCAAGTAGGCTATCACAAACATGGGGGGAATTAGCCCAAGTTACCTATACAGACGCACCCACATACTCCTCCATGAAACAATGCAAAGATATATATAAAAATGTAAAATAAAATCATGCATACATCTTACCCATAACCATAGTATAACAAATTTAAAAAAGGGAAAATACATGTCCCACCAAATAAAACTACAAAAGAGCCCAACTTACTCATATGAAGGGAACCACTACCAAAAGCACCCATTAGAAATCTACTCCGCACAAATCTGGTAAACACCCCGGTTGGTTTAGCTCACAAAGATTAACTGGATTTGGGCCCTTATGGGGCTCCATCGAAAGGCATGAGGTTTTATAAGATATAAAACATGTGTAGTGAAAGTCCATGCAGGGTCGAGTATAAATATACTCAATAGGCACCCCAAAAACCCACAAAGAAAAGTGAGAAATGAAAAGGAGTTAGTCTACTCAGCCTCACCAGCGGGAACCCAAACAAGATAGAATCTTCTTCTCAAGACCGTCCTTGGCTAAACTCATCTAGATAACTCAAACAAGTATATTCCCATACATATGTATAGAATATATAGATGTATTCTTATCTGGCACCAGACATCATGAGGTTCCGACCTCAACACTGGTTTCAAATTATACATGAGGTTCCAAGGAAACACATAACCAAGAGAACACGCTCGTCAATCTCTGTCATCCCAGATGATACCTATCTAAGAGATACACTCCATTGGATATCATCAATAAGGATGTCATGCCGAAAATCAGTGGAAACACTAAACTCCTTGGATAGGGGATCACTCCCAGGGTGTACTAGGGGATAGTAGAACCCTAGCTGGTAACTCGACTATCACTCAAATAGGGGATCACTCCCAAGATCCCGTATAGGATACTACAAACCGATCATACATTCCACATATCACAACACTCAGATAGAATATTGTTTCCCTTATTAAGGTGGTCTCGATGATGTCAGGAACCCCATATAGTATAACTCATGAAGTAGGGGATCAAATCAATGATACCACAAACCTATCTGAAACTGCACACTGAGTACGAGATTGTACACCTGATGATTATACAACCCTCCTAATACTGCATGATTTGTAGGGGATCATCCTCCAGATGATTCCATAAAACCTACGGGTTTGTCCTTCTAGATTGGGGATCACCGCCTTTGGATAAGTGGTCACAACGATAACAAGAACCAGATATATGTAAGGGAAGCAAGAGGATCCTTCCCCGGAATCAACAGAGGTATTCCACAACTCAATCTGAAGTTCATAATATCGAGGGCAAAAAATCAGTAGTCCGGATGTAATTCCACACGAACCCTCATAGGAATAAACCAAGGGAGTTCACTAAGCCGTTACTTGTCCAAACATCGCTAACCCAAGAGACCCACAACATCGCCACACTGGGCACATCCTAGGCCTAGACCGAGGCCGTCAACATGTTCTGTGTAGAAAAAAACACATCATATTCTATTTACGCACATGAAACAGAAAATTGGTGAAAAAGGAACTATTCACAATAGTAAGTTTGAGTGGGGCCCACACCTCGATTCTAAAACACAACAATTGGATCAAACCATTGTGATATCCTCAAAAAAATTCAGGAGATCAACTACCCATTCGTCCAAAATGGACACCATACAAAAAAATCATGTTTCTCCAAAAATGCCCAAACCCGGCCCCGTGGGGCCCAACCCCAGATCTTTTTTCCATCACCCAAAATTTATATTAAAATTTACCATTTATTATCAGGATCAAAATTACAATGATGGTGCATTAATTAGATACTCCGTAAAAAAGTATGGACAGGTCGAAACTGAATAATAAGAAAATATTATTTTTATTTGAACATTTCATAGCCCCAAGCCTTGAACCCAACACATAAAATTCCCTAATAAAGATAAAAAAGGACATTCTCAATGTAAGTAACACATCTTCGCACACAAATCACAAATCATACATTCTATTTTCGAGTTACGAATGTTTAATGAACCCCTGGCTCGAAATGGGCTGGACCGCTCGGCCTGACCGCCGCCACCGCCGGCCCACCCTGGCCGGCGGCTCTCCACCGGGCGGTGCCCCGCACTATCTCTGATGTTCCATTATCCTCCGGAACTCATTGGAATCTCACTGTCCTAGATTCCTGGCCGCCGCCCCACAGTGCCATTGTGCTGGTGCCCGTTGGCAGTACTTCTGCAGACAATTGGGTCACACCGGTGGTCCAAATCGCGATCTGCATCCACCTATGCGACCCTGTGGAACCAATCTACACTGAAATGATGAAAAAATGATGAAATTATATGTGTTAATGGGATCAGGGAATTAAAACTCAAACTGCCTACCTTGTGGGTGAAACACGTATGTTCGAGCCTAGATCCGCACTCCTAACCTACCGTTGCATAAACCCAGAGCATCCGCTATCGGAATTGGAGCTCATCGAGACTTCATTTTCTCGATTCATCAATTCACATAAAATAATGGAGGTGGAATCCCATTATGTGAAACAAAAAAGAGGGGGTGGTAATTGATTTATTATATTTTTAATCTATTAATTAATTAATTCACCAATCTTCTACACCCTTGACCAAACCTCCCGACGCAGAAAAGAGTTGGTTGCCCTAGGGTAAATGCATGATTATGAAATCAATGGTGCACTCATAATTATGATGAGGGGATCTGTTTAGGATTTACTCAAGTCATCATTTAGTATAAAATTTATTTATTTATTATAAAAAATTCCATTAGTCACCTTTTTCTTCAGTAGGCCCGCGCCCATAGAGGTTATACCCTGCCTTGGGTAAACTGCACACTTCAAACACAACCGTGCTCTCAGATTTATGATTTGAGATACCGTTTAGGAGATAACTCATCTACATCATGTGCATAGTATTTAAATACTTAATATTCATATAAAATTTAGTCCATCCACCCTGGGACACAGAATCACAACCTGTTTTCATGCCTAGCTCTGGAATTATTCGTTTGAATATATCAACGTCAGATAGAGCCAAAACCTGAGTCTCCACTTCCTCCCCACCATATGAATTTTCATTCTCAATATTCCATAACCATGAGGGAATGAAACTGAACCCTGAACTATCTTTTTCATACCAGCTAGTTAACCCAAAAAAACCACAACAAAGTGCCCAAGGAATCCCAGGAATCCAATGAGCACACACTATAAGGAACCCTAGGCCTTTTGCATGAACTCCCCCATACGCAACCCTACCCTGAACAGAGGGGGAAGGATTTGTCTTCCTTATACGTTCATAGAATGTTGAGCAACACCACCATAGGGTCTTACAAACAACCTGAACAGACCGCAAACAAGCAAAGAAAATGGAAGAGTACCACCTAATACTGTCTAGAAAAGATACTACAAAAACTAGAAAAGGCACAGAGCATTCGTATATCCATTCAAGGAGCCTCAGGGTCAACAACCTCTAAGGCTGACAATTGCCCTCTCCCTAAGCCCAATGTGGGCCACATGGTGGTGGTGGTGGCGGCAACACGTAACGCCTACCACCTCCCATTGTTGCACCAACTTCATCCCCACATATTCCACCCTATGGAACTACATATTTGAGAGGTTGCCTTTGCCAAGGCAGCTTGAATATTGACTCCCTTTTGGATACACGAAAGGTCGGAAAATTTCTAGCAATATGTCCCCAACCTTCACAACTGTAACACAGACTCTCTAGAAACATACCAAAACTGTCCTAAGAGCCCTAATAGCCATGAGAGCCTAGATTATAAAATCTTATATCCTCAGTCTGCCTCCTAACATTTCGGGAATGTTTTGACCACTACGACTATTGTCGGATACCAGATACAGAACCAGCTGACGAGGTCTCAGCTCCTGCGTGCCCAAGACGAACAAGAGGAATATGCTTAGCCAGAAAGATCTCCACCACCAAGGCCTGCTCTATCTCTCTATCATAGGTGGGAAGGAACAAATAAATCACACCTTACCAGATGTATCTGCGTAGGCCTTTCTTAGAGCTCCAAGACTAAAATAATGGGTCTCGAACCATACCCAGGGGGTATCGTGACATGTTTTTAAACATTTATGAGTACTCCGACACAGTCATTCCCTCCTATTGAAGCTGCATAAGCTCCTGGGTCTACACTGACCTCTTTGTCACTGAATAGAACTAATCCCTAAAGAGATACTCGAAATATGTTCACTTGATCTTCTCCATATCATGGGACTACGTCACCAAACTCCACCATCACATGATTATAGAATCCCACCTTTTTGTCACATAATCTTTCATTACATTATACAAAACTGAGGATCTTTAAGGTTTAGTGTCTTGGAAACCAGGAACTTAATACCTGAAACAAAAAAAAATTCTTCTTAAACACTTGAAAGGATTATCCTTATGTTCATCCTAGGTTTGTTACTGCATCTTATAACTAGGGTACATACATCAAAAGAAAGGGTGAGCATAAGGCCCATTAAGGGAAACAGGGAAAACATTTAACATGTGAACTTGAGATACATCAATAAAGTCATGAAAATAGGCATGAGAATGAAATCATGAGGAATATCAGAATAAAAATAACGTAATTTATAACTTGAATATGTGCTACAACATTTAACAAAGGAAATAATTTCCGTTTCACCACGGTCCATCCCCAAGGTGTCAATAAAAAATTACCAATGTTATTCACCAAGGTATCAGTCTAAAAGGTCGTCTTTAGAGATTATGTCTTTACCCAATGCATTCGAGCGCTATCAGGGCGCACCCTTAAATGTGTATTTATCATCTTGTGAGCCACATATATCATTATCAATAATTTCATAAACAACCCATATAACATTAAAGAAATGGTTTTCATTTCATAATCATAACGTTTTAAAAACTGCTTTAAAGACATGATCATTATGTCACTTTAAACCCACGGAAAGGGAAAGTGGGTATCATGTATGTAAATCCCAAAATTTAAAATAGAAAATTTTGGTATATATGTGAATACCCCTTTAGAAGAAATAGCTTTTAGTATTAACTTAATAAAATAAATGAATTTTAGAATAAGAGAGAGACATTTGAGACAGAAATTCTGCAGCATAACAGGTATGTTATGAGGTTTTAGAAAACTTTGAAAAGAGAGGGGACATGGGTCACCCACTCATAAATGATCCATAAAACAGTAGGGGGACAGAATATAAAGTATTTAAGAACATTTTAATGAAATTTTAAAGATATACCATATGAAATGAAGAACAGGAAAGGAATACAAAAATAAGATTTCTCTTATGAAAATTCGGCAGCCTAACTGTGTCACTTAAACTTCAAAAAAATGAATTGATGAGATAAAATAGGTTCTCTCATAATATAAACATAAAATATCAGTATGATAGATATAGATATCATACCCCAAAATAATAAAAAGGAACATTAAAGACTTGACATGAATGTAGAACATTGAAAAATGATAAGGGTGAACGAATCTGTTAAAAATTCGGCAGCCTAGCAGCGTCACATAAAACTTCCAAAAATGGACTGGAGAGATCAAATAGGGTATTTCATCATATGAAAATAAATGATCAGTATGATAGATATAGATATCGTACCCCAACATAATAAATAGGAACTTGAAATACTTGACCAAAAGATAGAACTTGAAAATGAGAAGGGTGGACGAATCCCTTAAAAATTCGACAGCCTAACGGCATCCCATAAACTTCAAAAAAATGAATCGATGAGATCAAATTGGGTCTCTCATAATATGAACATAAAATATCAGTATGGTTGATATATATATATATCATACCCCAACATAGTAAAAAGGAACATTAAATACTTTAAATGAAAATAGATCTTGAAAACGAGAAGGGTGAAAGAACCCCTTAAAAATTCAGCAGCCTAACGACGTCACTTAAGCTTCAAAAAAATTAATTTTAGAGATAAATTAGGGTCTCTAATAATATGAACATAAAATATATTTATGGTAGATATAAATATCATACCTCAAAATAAAAATAAACTTGAAAGGATTGACAAGAAAATAGTAGTTGAAATGAGAAGGGTGAAAGAATCCGTTACAAAATTTTGGCATCCTAACACCACCACTTAAACATTCATAAAACGAAATGATGAGAGTAAGAGGGGATCTCTAATGATATGAAACTGGAAAGGGAAGTAAGAGGAATATAATATAACATCCTCCAACATAAGAACATGTAGAATAAAAGAAATGACTTAAATGAGAGTATTTGGAAAGAAATAGAGTTTGGATCCCTTACCTTAAAACGTAACTCTTAAAACTCAATGGTTCGGACCTTGAGGGATTGGGCACCTTGTGAGGATTTCATGGGAGGTAATTATAGAATATCTTCATTGGGGGAGAGTTGGAAGTCAAATGGATGAGGGGATGACTTGGTATTTATAGGGAAAGTGAGGGGACAAGGCATTAATGTCCAAGGTACACCTCATTGGTGGTTTCGGCAAAACCATGGGCTTGCCCATGGTATTTGCCAATGGTATTGGCCACATGGGGCCCCCATACAATAATTCATCACCTTTGGTTGTCCAAACCTTAAAATATCTCATGACATCATCAAGACATAGTTATGATGTCATTAAACATACTGAAACCCTAAAATTGTTTTTTCACTATTCATCGTAAAATTCAACTTTCTCAAAAAAAATCCCAAAATTTCACCTTAACCCAATATCGATGCTCTTATTTCAAAAATGAACTCCATTTTATAAAAATATTTTTCCAAATATTTTTAATTTAATTTTTAAATAAATACACTATTCACCGAAAATTCATTTTTCTCAGAAAAATCCCCCAAAATTACCTTAACATAAAATCGATGCTCTGAGTTCAAAAATGAAATCCATTTTATAAAAATAATTTTCTAAATATTTTTAATTTAATTTAATTTTTATTTAAAACACACTATTCACCCTAAAAAAACTAATACTTGAATAATAATTTATGAAACCGTTATTTAACCATTTTATTGAACCACATTACTTAATCAAGGTGCCTTGATTATATTAATACATTCTTTAAGTGAGATTAATAATCCCTTTGGTCACATTACTAATCCTAACAAAAAAATCACTATTCATAATTTACATATTCATCAAAAATTATGTTGATCTTATTAGACTCTAAATTTCATACTGAACATAATTGTAGAAGACCATTTTTTGAAAATCATTACACATTTTAAATTATTTAAGGTATACCTAAACACTTTTAAAATATCCTTTCTCTAAAATTCATCAAAAATATGCATACTATATTTATCCAGACATTTGAAAATTCATAAACATCATCATAAGAAGAAATCAAAAGTTTTATTTAAAACAAACGATTATACAAGGCAATTATGGTCTCCTTACATAGCCCCTTATCACACAAACATAGGACCTAAGTGTAAGGTGTGCTAAGGTGAGAGAATCCGAGGGAGGCTCGGCCAACATCGCACGAGTAGTAATTTATATCAGTTTGAACTTCTTGTGAAGGAGATTCTGTTCTAGCTTCACACGATGAAGTTCAGCTTGGGTTTGGTCCAGAGCAAAGCCCAATGGTGCTACCTCCTTCCCAAGTTCCATTAGATGGGCTTCGATTAGACCGAGACTACTGGATGAGGCCATCGAATCTCATTTCTATATTAATTAACCAAGGACGCTAGTAATTAGAGACAAAAGTCACAACATTCAGTTTTCAATGGTCATACTAACTAACGGTCATATAATTGTCAAAACCCAACAGTCTCATTTTAATTATACTCATGTTATCAGGTCGTTAAAATATTCCCCCTTAAGAAATTGCATCCTCGCAATTTTTAAAATTGGGTTTTGAAATTTCATTGAAAGTCCCACATCAGAAAAAGAGTCAGTAACACTATTACTTTAAAAGAAAGAAAAGGATGTACAAAGGCCACCTGAGATAACCCATACTAGGATTCCATGTAGGAAAACATGGATATGGAAGAAAAAACAAAGGGTCATGTTCCGAGGGAGAGTGATAGAAAACATGATTAGGAGAAAGTTAACCACAAGAATATCACAAATTTATGATGTGTGTAAACGGTCTTTGATTACCCCGTAGGAAGCCTAAACCAACACCATTTTTGTTTTGCGTTCCTTTTAATAATTTTGAGGAATTAATTTACTACATAGAATAAAAACGTAAGGAAATATACCTACCTTCCATTAGAGTTTCATCCTTTAATAAGTTTCTACCAAAACTAATCTTTTCTCCAAATGATGAGAATTCAAAACTACTTGGTCTCATCAAAGCACCAGAATCATCTTATAGGGAATCACATAATCCACCAAAGATTAACTATCTATTTCTTATATCTTTAAACATTATCCCAAAAATAGAATGGTTAAGATAAAACGACTCTTCCAAAATAAATAACCCTAGAGGAAGGAAAACTACTTTAAATCTTCAAAGTTCAACGATACTACCCAAAGTTCATCATAGACCATTCCATAAATAACTATTCTTAAAATTCCTCAAAATAAACAAAACTAATATTGAAACCCAAATACAAGAAGTATTTGATAACATAGTCTTCCAAAATAAACATCATTGTTCATCTCCAAACAACATCAACCACTCCTAACATCTTATAACAAAAGTAGCTAACCTAAACATATTTTACCCAAGATAGGTTAATCATTTCCATAAGTAACCTAAATTACTATTAGTCCACCTTAAATTCATCGATTCTTCAAAATATAAGTCAAACTTTACTCCTCAATGAAAATACCGTAGTAATCTATTTATCTCGATCATATAGGGTCCCCAAAATAGTGAACGTCTTCCAAAATAATAATCATCATTTAACCCCCTAATCATCACTGTCATATTAATACGACAATCATTTCATTTCCTATCACATTGGTTTTTGGGACATGTTCTTCCATTTCCCACCATTAACTAAGAAAATAAAGTATAATTAGGGCCTTAAATACTTAGCCAATAATCATGAAAAGGAACTTAAAGCATATAAGGATATATTGTAGAAGAAAAGTATACCCTAACTGGTCATCCCCTAGGTTTCAAACTCGGTTATCCATGATCATATATTATTATGTGAATCTTTATTTTATTTTATATTTGTTCCTTTAATAATGGTTCATACTAAGATTGTGAATTTACCAAATCATATCCCCCGGGAGTGTCATAACCAAGAGTGCAACAAGGCCCGTTTTTGTGTTCAATTTCCTGTTCGAGTCTATCTCAAAGCGGTGTTTTCGGGTTTTACCCCTATGTACATCTGTTCTAGAGCCAGCTATACCTGCTCGTATCTAGACATGGATGTATTTTCTTGGAAACCCCTTAATTAATACTCTCCAAAATACCAGGAAGATTTCCTTTATTTAAAGTTTTCTATAGGGTTCTTCCTAAAGATTTCATATCCTAATTTCCACAAATATCTAAACAATCCTTTGAAACCCACTATATCATCCCTCATTTTTGTCACATAAACTTTCATTACAATATACAAAACTGAGGATCGTTAAGGTTTAGTGTCTTGGAAACCATGAACTTAATACATGAAACAAAAAAAATTCTTCTTAAACCCTTGGAAGGCTTCTACTTATGTTCATCCTAGGTTCATTACTGCATCTCATAACCTGGGTACATACATCAAAAGAAAGGGTGAGCAGAAGGCCCAGAAAGGGAAACAAGGGAAACATCTAACATGTGAACTTGAGATACATCAATAAAGTCATGAAAAGAACATTAAGGCATGAGAATGAAATAATGAGGCATATCATAATAAAAATAACATAATTCATAACATGAAGATGTGTCTACAACATTTAACAAAGGAAATAACTTTCGTTTCACCAAGGTCCATCCCCAAGGTGTCAATAAAAAATTACCAAGGTTATTCACCAAGGTATCAGTCTAAAAGGTCATCCTTAGAGATTAAGCCTTTACCCAATGCATTGGAGCACTATCAGGGAGGACCCTTAAATTTTTCTTTATCATCATGTGAGCCGCATATATCATCATTAATCATTTCATAAAAAACCCATATATAATTAAAGAAATGGGTTTCATTACATAATCATAACGTTTTAAAAACTACTTTAAAGACATGATCATTATGTCACTTTAAACCCACGGAAAGGGAAAGCGAGTATCATGTATGTAAATCACAGAATTTAAAATAGAAAATTTTGGTATATATGTGAATACCCCTTTAGAAGAAAGATCTTTGATTATTCACTTAATAAAATAAATGAATTTGAGAATAAGAGAGAGAAATTTGAGATGGAAATTCTGCAGCATAACGACTATGTTATGTGGTTTTAGAAAATATTGAAAAGAGAGGGGAAATGGGTCACCCACTCATATATGATCCATAAAACAGTATGGGGACATAATAAAAATAATTTAAGAACATTGTAATTAAAATTTAAAGATATACCATAGGAAATGAAGAACATGAAAGGAAGACAAAAATAAGATTTCTTTTGTGAAAATTCGGCAGCCTAACGATGTCACTTAAACTTAAAAAAATGAATTGACGATATCAAATAGTTTCTCTAAAAATATGAACATAAAATATCAGTATGATAGATATAGAGATAATACCCCAACATAATAAAAAGGAACTTCAAATAATTGACATGAATGTAGAACATTGAAAAATGAGAAGGGTGAACAAATCCCTTAAAAATTCGGCAGCCTAACAGCGTCACTTAAAACTTCCAAAAATGGATTGATGAGATCAAATAGGGTCTTTAATCATATGAAAATAAATGATCAGTATGATAGATATAGATATCATACCCCAACATAATAAATAGGAACTTGAAAGACTTGACCCGAAAATAGAACTTGAAAATGAGAAGGGTGAACAAATCCTTTAAAAATTCAGCAGCCTAACGGCGTCACTTAATCTTCAAAAAAATGAATTGGCCAGATCAAATAGGGTCTCTCACCATATGAAAATAAAATATCAGTATGGTAGATATAGTGATCATACCCCAACATAAAAAAAGGAATTTTAAAGACTTGACATGAAAATAGATCTTGAAAACGAGAAGGGTGAAAGAACCCCTTAAAAATTCGGCAGCCTAACAGCGTCACATAAGCTTCAAAAAAATGAATTGAAGAGATCAAATAGGGTCTCTAATCATATTAAAATAAAAGATATGTATGATAGATATAGATATCATACCCCAACAAAAATATAATATTGAAAGACATGACAAGAAAATAGAACTTGAAATGAGAAGGGTGAAAGAATCCGTTACAAAAATTTCAGCAGCCTAACAGCGCCACTTAAACATTCATAAAACGAAATGATGAGAGTAAGAGGGGATATATCATCATATTAAAATTAAAATAGAAGTAATAGGAATATAAAATAACATCCTCTAACATAAGAACATGGATCATAAAAGAAATGACTTAAAAGAGATTATTTGGAAAGAAAGAGAGAGTTTGGATCCATTACCTTAAAACGTAACTCTTAAAACTCAATGGTTGGGACCTTGAGGGCTTGGGGGAACCTTAGGAGGTCTCCTTGGGAGGTAATGAGACCAGATCTTCATTGTGGGAGAGTTGGGAGTCGAATGGATGAGAGGATGTCTTGGTATTTATAGGGAATGTGAGGGGACAAGGCATTAATGGCCAAGGGACACCTCAATGGTGGTTTTGGTAAAAACATGGGCTTTCCCATTGTATTTTCCCATGGTATTGGCCACATGGGTCCCCCCATAAAATAATTCATCACCTCTGGGCGGCCAACCCTTCAAATATATCATGACATCATCATGACACAGTTATGATGTCATTAAACATACCGAAACCCAAAAACTGTATTTTCACTATTCATCGAAAAATTCAACTTTCTCAAAAAATCCAAAAATTTCACCTTAACCAAATATCGATTCTCTGATTTCAAAAATGAACTCCATTTTTTAAAAATATTTTTCTACACATTTTTAATTTAAATTTTAAATAAATACACTATTCACCAAAAATTCATTTTTCTCAGAAAAATCCCCAAAAATTACCTTAACCTAATATCGATGCTCTGAGTTCAAAAATGAAATCCATTTTATAAAAATAATTTTCTAAATATTTTTAATTTAATTTTTATTTAAAAACACTATTCACCTGAAAAAACTAATACTTGAATAATAATTTATGAAACCATTATTTAACCATTTTATTGAATCACATTACTTAATCAAGGTGGCTAGATTATATTAATACATTCTTTAATTGAGATTACTAATCCATTTGGTCACATTACTAATCTTAAGCATAAAATCACTATTCATAATTTACGATTAATCAAAAATTAAGTTGATCTTATTAGACTCTAAATTATGTACTGAACATAATTGTAGAAGACCATTTTTTGAAAATCATTACACATTTTTAATTATTTAAGGTATACCTACACATTTTTAAAATATACTTTCTCTAAAATTCATCAATAATATGCATACTATATTTATCTGGACATTTGAAAAATTTAATAAACTTCATCATAAGATGAAATCAAAATTTTTATTTAAAACAAAGGATTACACAAGGTAGTTACGGTCTCGTAACATAGCCCCTTATCACACCATCATGGGACCTAAGTGTAAGGTGTGCTAAGGTGAGAGAATCTGAGGGAGGCTCGGCCAACATCGCACGGGTAGTAATTTCTATTAGTTTGAACTTCTTGCGAAGGCGATTCTGTTCTAGCTTCACACGATGAAGTTCAGCTTGGGTTTGGTCTGGAGTAATGCGCAGTGGTGCTACCTCCTTCCCATGTTCCGTTAGATGGGCTTTGATTGGCCCGAGACTAATGGATTAGGCCATTGAATCTTCATTCTATATTAATTAACCAAGGTCACTTGTATTTAGAGACAAAAGTCGCAACATTCAGTTTTCAACGGTCATACTAACTAACAGTCATATAATAGTCAAAACCCAACAGTATCATTTTAATTATACTCATGTTATCAAATGAAACAGTTTTGTTGAGTATGAAAAAATAAAATAACACACAAAATGAGGAAACAAGATTTATTCAAAATTTCGGTTCGTTACACTGATCGAACCAGACAATAAGGCATGCCACTAGGACCACCATATGATCTGGATGTTTCATCCTCTAGATATAAACATTGGTTATTTCTTTGAGCCATTCATATGTAGTCTGGGGGTCTAGATCACCCTAGTACCTCATAGGTCACTGCCTTTCTAACTCATGAAGAAAACTCAACCTACATGCATTCTCATCTTGCACTGTCATCACAACCAGCTGAATGACTGGTGGTGGCTCAACTGGCAGAACACCTGGACATCCAGAATCAGATCCTATTCCCTGCTCTAAGGCCTCTACATAGGGTTGTTCATCACCAAATTCCCGCTACAGAACCCTCACTACCTGTCTTTGTGGTGGTATCCTGAAATACAATCAAGACGTACCACGATCAAAGATTATATCTGGGGAGCTAACTCAAGAAGGATAAAAAATCCAAAAACCTATTCCTATATGATTCGTGTACCATTATTTCCCTACGACTAGTGTAATAATCCCCCCAGTCGAAAGGCAGGTTATCAAAGTCATGGTGAATGGATATGTCATCTGTCACACCAACAATAGCTTCCTTAGCCTCGTATCCGAACTAGAAACATCCTAACACTGCATTTATCCAACCAATACCAAACTCATATATCAACCAACTACACTCTGATATTCTAAAGGTGGAACCCCATCTAATACCACTATGTAATGACCCTACCCAATAGGGAACAATCTATTACTCTCCAAGACCACCAACAATTGGAAAAGGGCTGGCGACTAGCACTGAGTGGGCTATCACACACAAGGGAGAAATTAGACTAAGGTACCTTTACACATGCACTCAAAAACACATCCATCAAACAGTACATAGATATATATAATAACTGAAAAGAAATAGCATGTATACATATATCCCACAACCAGAGTATTGAAAAAGTATAAAAGGGAAAATACATGGACCAGTAAAAGAAAACTCCAAAAGCATCTAACCTACTCAGAAGGAGGGGATTACTATCCAAAGTTCCCAACAAAAAAAATCCTTGGAACGACTCTAGTAAACACCCAGGTCAGTCTAGGTCACTATACTCTTCCTACTCTGGGTCCTTCTAGGACCTCATCAAAAAGGCATATGTTCTTCACAAGACACAAAAAATGTGCTGGTATATCCCATGTGGCGGTGAGTATAAAGATATTCAGTAGGGACCCTAAAACCCCCAAAAAAATGTTAGCAGCTGAAAGGCATCAGTCTACTCATCCCAGCTAGAGGGAACCCGAATGAGATAGAAACTCCATATTGAGACCGTCCTCATCTACACTCAACTAGACAGCTCAAATGAGTATATTCCCAAACATATAACAAGAACATGTAGATATACTCGTATCTGGTACCAAACATCATGAGGTTCGGACCTCATCACCAAAGTTGTATTCTACACAAGGATCCAAGAAAACACATAACCCAGAGAACATGCTTGGCAAGCTCTTTCATCCCAGATGACACCTGTCCGTGAGATACACGATATATCTGTTAAGGATTTCACATCCAATCTTAGTGGAAGCACCACACTCCAGAGATACAGGATCACTCCTAGGGTCAACTAGGGGAGACAAGATCCCAATCTGGTAACTCAGTGGTCTCTTAGATAACAGATCAATTGGGGGTTACTACAACCCATTCTGACATTCCATAGATCACAACACATAGAGAGAGGATTGTATCCCTTATAAAGGTTGTCTCTATGATGATGAGAATCCCATTTGGTATGATTGAAAAAGTAGGGGATTGAACCGACAATAACACAAACCCCACCAAAACCGCATGTTGTGTAGGGGATCGTATACTCCACGATTTTGCATCCCTACTAATATCGCCAACTATATAGAGGATTATACTCCCGATGATGCTTCAAACCATATGGGGTTGTCCAGGTATATAGGGGACTATTTCCAGTTGATAAGAGGTTTGAATGATACCATGAACCTGATCAAGAGAAGTGAGACTAGAGGATCCTACGCCAGACACACTAGAGGGATTCGAAAACTCCATATGAAATTCATCATATCGAGGTGATCACAAACTTGTACTGGGGATGTATTGCCAAAAAAACCCTCATAAGAACAAACCAAGGGATTTCACTCAACCACTGTTGGTCCAAACGTTTTTATCCCATGCGACCCACAACATAGCGACATTACGCACCTCCTAGGCCCCGACCGAGGCCACTATCGCATTCTATTTGGAAGACACGAATGAGGGGCTATTTACTCACCCGAAACTGAAAACCTGTGAAAGATAAAATATTCAACATTGCAGGTCTGAGTAGGGTATTTAACTTGATTCCAAAACATAGCAATTGGATTGCACCATTTTGATCCCCTCAAAATGAAGCCTGAGATCGACTACTCAATCATAAAAAACAGACACCAGAGGAAAAAGTCATGTTTCCCTATTATTTCCCAAACCTGGCCTCATGGGGCCCACACCGTAATCTCTATCCCATCTCTAGAAATATATCTTGAATCATATTTTTTACCCACAGGATCACAAATCCACTGATGGTGCGTCAATCAGACACTTTGTGCAGAAGTTATAGTGGGCTAAAACTAAATAATAACAAAATATTATTATTATTTCAATGTTTCGTAGCCCTAGGACACAAAAAAACTAATAATTTTTTTAACAAAGCTCAAAAGATGCATCTCGTTGCAAGGAATGTTTCACCTAAAACAGCTCATAAATCTGACTTTCGGTTTGAGAGTTACGGGGATTTAAAGAACCCCTGACTTGAAATGGGTTGGACCGGCCCACCCTGGCCTCCACCGATGCCGGCCCATCCCCGCTGGTGGCCCTCTTCTGCACGACACCCCATACTGCTGTAGAGGTTTTACAATCTTCCATCTCACGCTTCTGTGCCGACATGACTTCTATAAACTGCAGGGGTCCCCCCGGTGTCTCACATCATGATATGCAACCACCTACGCAACCCTCGGGACCCGATCTACACTAAAACGACGAAACAATAGAGGAATTAAAAGCATTAATGGGAATTGGGATTTCATTCTCAAACCACCTACCTCGTTGGAGATATGCCGATGTTCGAGCCTAGATTGATGCTCTAAACCATCCAATGCACAATCGGGGAGCATCCTCCATTGGAATTGGAGATCATCAGTACTTCGTTTGTTTGATTATCCTGTTCATCATCAAAGAATAGAGGAGGCCACGCCTTATGTGCCATGAATGTGAGGAGGGGATGATTGATTCATTTTATTTTTAATTAATCAATTAATTAATTCAAAAATCATCTACACACCCGACCAAACCTCCCTGCTTCGAAAATAGTTGGTCGACCCTATGGTAAATGAGATATTCTGAACTCAATGGTGGACTGAGAATTTCTATACGTGGACCCGTTCAATATTTATTCAAGTTGAAGTCCAAAAATAAATTTATTTATTTGTTAATGAAAACTCTATTGGTCGCCTTTTTCAATTGCAAGCCCACACCTTCAAATCTTATACCCAGCTGATGGTAAACAACACTCTCTGGATGCAACCATACCCTCATATTTCAAATCCATGATACGTTTTATGAGATAAATAATCTCCCCCACATTCATAGTATAAAAATTATTAACATTTTTTTAAAATTAATTCTGGGAAAACCGAGCCTCGGAATCGTACGATGTCTTCACCGCTAGCTCTGAAATTATTCATAGGAATTTTTTAAAATCTGAGAGGGCCAAAACCCTTGTTGAAACATTATACCTTCCATTGATTTGTTAATACAAGTCATGATATCATTTCCCAAATTCATTCATTATAAAAATTTCAACGAATATTATAAGTAGAAAGATTATACAACCCATTTTATTTTCTTTGGTAATTCATATGATATTCTTTATGACTGATTTCATTTATATGGAACACATAAGTAATGATTTTTTTGATAGGTTCTCCCATATAGCACTCCAATGAATTGGTTAATTCTTTATTCTGATGATCTATTATTCCTAATCAATCATGGAACTTCAGATTCCATATGTTATTTATAATTTTTCAATGACTTAGGTTTATTTCATTTTATTTTATATGAAACATTTAATATTTTATAACGAACATATCAAACCGTCATATTATGTAATGCTTCCATGTCATTTCCCATGTGCCTCATCTTTTTTATTATCATGTCATCTCTTTGAGTCAAAGGTAATGTTTTAATAATATTGTTTTTTATCATACTAGGATTTTTATATAATGCCTTACTTCATGTATTCCCTATATCATCCAAAAACATTAGGTGGTGTAATGGATTTTAAGATCACACTATAGAAAATTATATACAGATTCCATGTTTAATGTATTGAGAACTGATTGTAAAAAAGGCACTAGGGTTTTATGATCCTTATACTGTATTAATGGTTATTTTTTCATAACAGTAATGTGATTATATGTGTAAAAGGAATGGGTATCCATAGTTTTTATAGGAGCATAATTTTATTTAACCTTTTGAAACTAAGATGAAAAAAATATCTGTGAAATCCCTAGTTATATGATTAATGATATGTATAATTATATGTCAAGGGATAAGTGTTGGAAAAAATCTACAAGTTAATCTATGTATTGGAAAATATCTTTGGATTTTGGGGAAGGGAAACAAAACTGGTATCCATGATATTACACCCCTCTTTTCATAATACATATTGATTTTTTTTGGCATGGAGGTACCTAGGAGAAATAAATATTAAAAGGGGAAATTGGGTTAGACCAAATCACCACCTTGTGAAATAAAATGATCCTTACTAATTACATATATTGGTACATTTGGGAAATATGATTTTTGAAATTAAAAAAAATATTTAAACACTCCATGTAGGATTTTAATAATGAATATGAATGTCCTTGTTTGAACCACATATATATTAGAATGAAATTAAGGATTCATTATTTAGATTTATTATAAAAAATTTCTCTTAACTATGTTTTTTAAAACTATAAAAAAATTTATAACACTATTAATTTTTTTTGAGTCAATTTCTAGATTCAAAATGAATTTTATAGAAATTTAATCTGATAGATAGTGTTCTGTTTGGAAATGAAACTAGATGACGACTGATGAAAATGAAATTTTGATTTTGCCTAATCAGTTATGTCTATTTGTGATTAAAAAATTCCACCATAACCAAATCATTATCATACCAATGATGATAAGGATATTATTTATTCATTGTTTGGGTTGTATAGACAATATATGATAGAAGATTTAGTTTTCTATATGTCGAGAATTTAGGAAAAATAAATCATAGTAATTTATAAATGGGACAAGAATAATATTAACATCTAATGATGAAAGGAATAGGGAATTTAATTTTTAATTGAAAATGAAAATTTCATCTAACATAATCGATGGGAATATTGGTATAAATAATGTATTAAAAATGTATTTATTAATTGTGGAATGTATGGGAATTATACAAAAAAATTTCCATGTTGGAATGCGCAAGTAGTGGACAAGAAAAGTATTAAAACAAATGGTTTTATTGTAGATGATGAAGATATTGGGAAGGAAATTTTAATAAAAGGATATATTAAGGAATAAGATGATGAATCTATATTACTAGTCAAAGAAGGATGTAGGCTGATTGATGTTTTTCTGCATTGGAATTCATGAATTATGAAACATACAATTATTTTTTGTTTACATATTTCATTAATTATTTATAGGATTATGTTGAATTGTACTGATAACCTAAAAATGTGATATAATGGAAATATGATTTCTTACTGAAAAACATGATCAAGGGATGAAAAAATTAATATTTTCCTCATGTTTTGTTAATGATGTTGGGATAAAGAGATTATGGATATGAATAAAGTAAAGTGGATAATATTGATTAACATGTAACAAATTAATGATTTTTGGAAAATGTGATTTTTGTGATCATTAACGGAGTTTATAAAATTATATAATTTATAAATATATTCAATAATCTGTGGTTTTTTTAATGGAATATGGAATTATATATGTTTTTTATTATGTTTTTTTGGTAATTATGATTATAAAAACGCTTCAATATTATATATGACTACCCTATTCACACTTTTGATTTGTTAAAATTATGAGATACATTATGATATTTGGGAGAGTGATATTAAATTGAATTTGAGAAATTTAAAGACCATAAATGTAAATTTCAATATTTTCAGGGCTCATAATGATAAAAAATCATAGAATCAGTTATGTTAAAAAATTTATAAGGTTTTATATAATAATATATTATTTCAATCTATGATGATTTATTCATATTAGAAAACATGTGAATACCATTAGGTTTTTGCTAACAAATATATATATAAGTAATTCCGTATAACTAATATATGGTTTTAGTTATCTATTATCTCTGAATAAAATAGAAATTCACCTCATTGATTAATATCTGAATTCATAATTGATCAGGTCATAATAAAAGTATGATATTGTGCTTATGAAAGGGAATAAAATCAATTAAGTACAGATTCTTGTGAAAATATTCCATTATCCGAAAAATAATTTTCAAATAAAATGTTGTCTTATTATATCATTTGATATTATATGAATAAACATTTCCACACATATTTTTTTATAATTTGTTTTATTTTGATTTCATCATGATTATTCAAATTATTTTGTTTAATAATCGGTTTCCCTAAAATCCATTATTTGGACATAACTCTATTATTCCATGTATAAATCATCACTTCCCAACTATGTTCAAATATTTAAAAACCAATTATTTTTTCTTCCAGATGACTATCACACATAGATTACTATTTATTAAATATTATTTTGTAATAACCATCATTATGATGGGGATTTCCCATGAAGGGATTTCAAATTCTAAACCATGATTTGCCAAAGAGAATATCAAATTGTGAGGAAACAAATTATTTATGAGGGTATAATTTTATAAAAAATGATTTTGTGAATTTGGAAAAAAAAATTAACACTATCCTAATTATTCATCACACAGAACTAAAATATTTTCTTATGTCCCATTTTATAAATAGTTTATCTTCTTTTACACATGACACCACATTTTAAAAAAACATGTCATACTATTAATTTATTTAATAAATTTAATCCTTATCACCCAGGTCTGTGAGTGGATGGTATGTATACAACTTTTTAAAATATAAGAACATATTTTCTAAAGAAGTATATAAAAAGAATCCTTTTATGAAATGTTAATTAGATAAGAAAATAATAAACATTTTAAAATAATAATAAAAATGTTTTGAGAAAATATCAATATATGTAGAAAAGAGTCATATATTAAGAAATTAAAAATATATATTTTTTGAAGGATTTAAGTGAAATATTTATATTATATATTCCATTAAATCTTAATAATTCATCTTATTTTTAATTTCGATAAGAGATGCGAATAAATCCACATCTATGCTTGAAAATATATTTTTCTAAAAAACATTTTTTGTTTCTTTTTTAAATTTTTTTATAATTTTTTTGGAAATGTTATAATAATTTAACCGAAAAATGAACTAAATTAATGAAATTATACTGTAAAAATTATACTGGAGTTATTTTTTTTTATTTTCTAAAAATTTAAATTTTCAATGAATAATAAAAGATCATGTTTTTATTAGAAAAACTTCCATTTAATTCAAATAATTATTTATAAAAATTTTATTTTATTATTGTTTTAAATTTTAAATTAGTATTATTATATATTAATTCATCCAATTTATTTCATTTTATCGATTTCATATAGATTTTAAAATGAAATATTTTAGTAATTTTTAATCTTTTATCTAGGGAAACCAAATATTTCATCAAGTGGACAGGATTAATTTTACATTGAAATTTTTTAAATTGTAACAGAATTTAGAAATATGGATTATATATTTGGAATATTAAATATTTATTTTCTCTAATATGGTCTACATAATTTTTTTATCATTATGAATAATACAAGTTTTAATTAAAATAATGACATCAGATAATGTTAAAATTAGTTTACCATGGGGTTAAAAAAACATTTAAACATAAAAATGTGTCAAAAAAATATTTATTATGAATTTATTCTAACATTGCATCCTTATATCATTTAAGGTTGTAAGAATTTCCATTTTTGAGCCTTGTCTCTGGAGAAAATGGTTGGCAGAGTTCGTTATTTTCAAAACACCCATGTGTTTCATCTCCTCGAATTATTAAAGGCCACCCCCTCACCTCTGTTCATCATACATCCAAAAACCATCATTTTAGAAAATAAAAACTCAAATAACATCCCTAATTAACTCCCTTAATCCTAGAATCCCTTATTTGTACATAAATCCAACCATGGACGGATTTGGTTTGAAATTAAAAAACATTGTTCGAAGAAGATATTACACCCTTAACCGAGTGTTATATTTTAATTCATCCTCCACTCAAAAAAATTTATATTAAAAAATTATTATATACAAACATTAGTATCACTGACATACTAATATGATTTTATATATGGGTTATTAAATTAAACCATATACCCCACTGTAAAAGGGGAAATGAAACTGAAGATCATGTCTACGGTGGACTACCACCTCATGAAGAGATGTAATAATGTTTTCACATTAAAGTGACATCAAAATTAATAAAGAATAATTTTATATTTATATATGATATATATTAAATATTAATAATTGTAAAAAAAATAAATCACTTATTGATTTTCATTATTATCAATTGAAAAAGTTATAATGTTGTTCGTTTGTACAATACAATAGCACATCATGAAGGTCTATGATTATATTTTCACATATGAATTACATGGAAGAGAAAAAGGATAATGAAAAAATTTGACTTGAATTAAATTTTATTTATTTTATAAAATTAATATAAAGTCCACTTCAAAAACATTTCCACTATTTTGGAAATGATGTCATTGGTTGTCCATGCATTCAACATAATATCTCCATGGAGTGATGTGATTCATTCCCTATTTCAAAATTTGGTCAATGAATCTAAAGGTGTATTTAATGAAATAACAACATTGATATCGTTAATATAATTATATATTTTTTTAAACAATAACATATGTTCATGATTTGGAACATTCATGATAAACTATGCATGTGGAACAAGCTAATTAACACCAGAATCAATAGTGATAAAGGTGTATTATAAATAGAATGTTAATAAGATGTTATAAAAGGATCATATATTATATTATAAATATGAATAATAATATTATTATGGAATAAGTTAAAAACATTTATAATAATAGTAAACGTATTTTTAATGAATTATCATCTAAAATGAATCTCAAGGCATATAGATTCTTAACTCAATTCCCATTAAATGGTATATATGACAACCTTAATCACTGTATTTTTACAAAAAATATGTGTAAAATTTAATTTTATTTATTTAATATCTATTTAAAATTTTACATGAATGGATAAAATTTTTCAACACATAATTACCCAATTTATTAACTTTATCCTCAATGACATGAACTTTGTAAGAGATTCATTTCAAACTTCCATCTTTTAGACACATGTGAGTTTATTCCCCATATTTTTATTAATTGGTTTATTTAATTACCCATTTAAATATTTATCATGAATAACTTCTACATAATGACATTTTAATTCAAACATAATATTCTTCATTCATGGGATGTTATGACTTAGAAGATGACAGATAATAAATGATAGTGTGTTGATCTCATTTTTATTGGAATTTCCCATGACTGGATTTCCATTTAAGGAAATTATTTAAGAATTTTCTAATAAAACCCTTCAAAATAATAGTAACATTTTACTCTATTTGGTACATAAAATGATGGATACAATATTTTTTATGAAAATATTACATCATTTATCTCTTTGGTCCAAAGTAAATTTTCCTTATGAATCCATGTTAAAATTAATGTTTTCAAAAAAATGATTTATAATAATTACGTGAAGTAATTTTTATCCTGAATTTTAATTTTACAAATTGTTTTATGTAATATCCATTTCATTTCCAAAATTTTGTTTTATTTGAATTTATTTATCAAATTTGAATGTGATATTTTTTATTAACATACAATACTGAAAAATGACTCATCCTCTACTATGAACCGTACATATTTTAAATCATAATTTTTTATGTTTAAATGGATAGATTCAAAAAATTCATTCTTCAATTTTATTGAATTTTTAGATTTTAAATATTTTTTATTTTGAAATTGAAAATTTATTTTCAATAATAAATGTTCAAAGTGATCTTTATACATAATTGTCTATATAAGATAACATTCTTTGATGATATATAAGGATAAAAGGAATTTTTATACAGATTTTTCTAATGTATTTTAGTCAATTAAAAAAACTAGGTTATGTATTACATATAAATTATCTATAAATGACTATCACATATATACCAAATTTATTATAACTTCCATTTTTGGGGTCATACATTCCTTATGATCGTTTTGACATTTATTCATTATGAAATTTCATTTAAACAGGATATGAAGGAAAATTATGTAACAAATTTTTATTCCTTGGATAAGTATTATTTTTTCATTTTGACTGATTTTTTTATTTAGAATATATACATGATGAACATGAATAGATGGGTCCATCATGTATGAGAATTTTGGGGAAAAAAAATTCAATTTTGAGACTTTTTCCACAATGAGATATTTTCTAGAAAATTAACCATAGTTCATGTTTATGTTTTGTTTTATATTCTTGTGACAAATATTATTATAAAAAGATATTTTTATACCATGTTCACTGTGTAAGGATTCTATGGGACAACTCATATAACTTTAATTTTAGGATAACATGTTACATCTTTAAAGCAGATGTAATGTTTCCTTATCATATTAATTTCTTTATGAGGATTTTAACTCTTCCATTTCATTATGTATTCCCATAGTTATTCCTTAAATATTTAGGTCATTGAATTAGTTTTAGGAGATCATTATTGAAAATTACATAAGTATTACGTTTTTATGAATTAAGAACCTTATATTCTAATGACACCATCCGTTTATGATCCTTGTGATGTATTAACAGTAATTTATTTATTAGAATCATGAAATAATATATGGTAAGGGTATTTATTTATATATATGAGCCGATTCAATGGATAGTGGTTGGTTATCCATGTCACATTTTTATTCATATTATCTTGTATATTATATGGTCATCCATTTTGTGTTGTTTAATATAATGTTTTAATTATTTATTTTTTTGAACATTTTCTTATATCATGGACATATTTCCTTTATGATAATATTACATATATAAATATATCTATTGTACACATCCCTTTTGTTATCAAAATAATCCTAAATGTTTACAATTTATTTTTTTAATGTTCATAGAGGGTATATTTTCCCCAAATTGTTTATAATATCCTCCATTCAAATCTACAAACACAAACATATAATAGGTGAGCATAAGGTGGCACGACACAATCCAATGTAGAGAAATTTTGGGGATACATGGTTAGGGATGTTAAACATAATAATAGTTTCCCTTTATTCACTCTTGGAAAAATAAATTACTATCTTATATATCCTATGATGTCCCTCTTCACACTAATCCACCAGAAGAAATTCATTATATCATGGGATAATATGGTAAACGCTAGATACACATCATAATAAGAGGAATATGATTCCAACATCATTTATCCATTACAAAAGTAAGGAAACTTATAAATCATGATTTTATTGAATATAATGTGATAATAAATGTTATAATTTCCACACATTGTGAACTATTTCAAAATATTATGGAAATATGAATAATGAGATATAATTTTTAAATTTAATAAAAATTACCATTTTCCCATTAAAATTTAATGTATTATTTTTTTTATAAAATTTTATTTTGGTTGATTTGTTACATTAAATTTGATGGAATAATTATAAAATAAATGGGATAAATTTTCTATTTGGACTATACCAGCTTGATTATAAATTTAATGGGAATAAAGTGACCATGTTGACAATGATGGATATGATTAGACAAAATGAATCATACGACCCCATTGAGATAAAACATTTTCATTAATGATTAGATTAATATGAAATAATTGTATAAATAAATGGAATAATTTTTTATAATTTCAATTAACTATATGTATATGTATTTATTAATAAAATTAGGTATAAAAAGTGTATGAAGTTTTAGAATTTTTAGAAGAAAAAATCCTTAGGTACCCATATCAAAATTTCAAATCCTATCCATCCTCTACTACATTAACATGGGGTCTTGGAACATGTTAATTATTTTTAATGGATTTAATATTTTTTCAATATAAATAGTATCCTTCACACCACCTCAACATTTTCAAATAAGGAAGTCTTGTGGAATTTTATTTCAAGAAGGTAGTAATCCCTATATTTTTTTATTGTTTCTTTTATTCGGGGCATGTAATCTCTCTTTATCAAGTAAAAAATATTTTTTTCAATATCAAATTACCTTTTTATATTTCTTCATTAGTAAATAATATAATATTGAATATAGTATTGGGGTTTACCATATCAAAAAATATATACAAATCATCCCCATGATAAAAACATGATCAATTGAAAAGTAATTATGATCTATAATTGAGCTAATTACAACTCCCATAAATTATTTTTTTAATCCCTAAACACATTTTAATTGATAAATTGTTTTCAATTAACTTATTTTGAGTTTCTATGAAAGTCAACCATTTTGTACATCAACCATCTTGATGTAATTGTGGGAATTGCGAGAGTGAAATATTAATTGAGAAATCTAGTAAAAATGTGACTGAATTATAAGGATATAATATAATTATGAAACTATTTTAATAAAAATTTATAGTTTTTATATGTTGTATTAATTTCCAAATGGAATAAAATCATGTTTTTTTACCATAATCAAACATGGGTTTTGTGATTGGACAATCCATCGATATCATATGGTACACAAAATCATGTCCTTTTGGTTGTGTTAATTTCTATAAGGTTCATGACTAAAAAATATTATGGAATCACAGTTAATGAAATTCTATGAGGAACATTAAGATATGTCAAAACACATAATGAAATTCAATGAGGAACATTCAGAGATGGAAAAAAATTGGAATATAATTTATAAATATTTTATTCCAAATTTAGAGAAGAACAACATCATGTAATTTACATTGAATACATACTACGGAGTACCCCTACACAAGATGAATAAAATATTAAGGAACTATAATTTCTATTTCTACCATTAATTATCTACATTTAAACAATTTAATTTGTTATTATCTATTTATATGGATCTAATGACCTAAGTAAGAAGAATATTATATATTATTGGAACATTGAAGCTAGCATTACAAGGTAGTTCAAAATAATAATTCCACACCCCATATTTATTTTGGATTATTATAAACAATAATAATTTTGTTGATAGACTAAATTTAATATATCTAGGTACGATACAAATTTTTTTTAAATATTATTGTATTTAATTTTAATTTTATTGAATGTTTAATATTTCATTATTTTTCATTATATGCGATAATTAAACTTGATATACATTCTATGTATTCACATGGGTAACCACAAGAACAAAAAAATATGTTTTGCCATAATTTTTATATATAATTTTAATATTCATACAATAGATTCAATATTTATTATGAATATATCATTTAATAAGGTTGCATTAAGGATATTGTTAATTTCTATGTGGGTTTATCATGCTCTATGTGATAAATATGAGACCAAATACAGGGGTGTATATCGAATAATTGATAGAAAAACACTTAATGAAATTCATTGAAGAAAATTAAGAGTTTGAAAAAATTAGAATATCATTTATAAATATTTTATTCAAAATTTTGAAAAGAAAAACATAATATAATTTACATTCAATACCAACTACATAGTACCGCTACACAAGATGAATAGAATATCAAGGGACTATGCATTCAATTTCTATCATTAATTATCTAAAAATAAACCATTTAATAGGATATAATATATTTATATGGATCTAGGGACCTAAATAAGAAGAATATTATATTTTATTGGATCATTGAAGAAAGCAATACATGGTAGTTCAAAATAAGACTTCCACACCTCATACTGATTTTAGATTATTATAAAAAATAATAATTTTTTGGTAAACGAAATTTACTATATCTAGGTAAGATACATAAATTTAGTTTTTTAAATATTATTTTGTATAATTTCATTTATATTTAATTTTTAATCATTCATTATTTTTTCATTATAAGAAATAACTAATCTTGATAAACAGTCTCTATATTCACAAGGGAAACCAATGGAAAAAATAAATATGTTTTTCAATAATTTTTATCTATATTGTTAATATTCATACAATATATTCAGTATTAATTATGAATATATCATTTCATAAGGTCACATTATGGATATTGTTTTATTTTTATTGAAGGAGAAATGTAAGATTTTTTGGTAACCACTTAAGGATTTTGTGTGAGTATATTTTGTCTAATTTTTAATTTCAAAAAATGATAAATTAAAAGCCATTTCAATCGTTCTTATATAAATATAAATTATTGAAAACAAAAATTGATGATTAAAATCACATTGGTGGGTTGTTTTGTAGTGGAGAGTTATCATTTTTGTGGGGGGTTTTTGATAAAATGGATGTTGTTTGGTGACAAAATTGATTTTGTCTTTATGAAACCTTCAAGATTAAAACATATTAATTGTTTCAATTTTTTATAAATATTTTCACTTTCATTCCAAAAAAATCAGGGAAAATAAGGAATTCCCAGTTTTTACTAGTCAATTTAAATATTAATCTAGATATATAATTTCATCCATTTTACATGAATGATATTTCTATATGTTTTTTCCCACTAATAAATTTCATTTCTATAATTGATTGAAATATTATTTTATCCTTGATATGTTAATATTATAATCCAGAATAAAAAAATTGAAAAATAATCAATTTGATGGATGAAATGTAAATTTTTTTGGTATATATAGTATGGGAGAATTTTTTTTCATCTAGAAATTATTAATTGAGCATGCTATAGAATTTAATTAAAAATTATTTATAAATTTTTTTAGAAAATGAATATGTAAACATAAAAACATTACTTAATCAGAATATATTTCATGAAGGGTAGAGAGATAAAATTTATATGGCCACCAGACACATATATGGTAAATTAGTGTAATAGTGGACACATAACTTGATCAACATGATTAATATCATTAATCTCATTGGAATATGTTATAAAAATGTTTATAAGAAAGTTAAATTAATAATTTTTATACCGAATACATGTTTGGTTTATTTTTTTTCTCTCGTATTGCTATCATTTCTTTAGAAATGTGAACATGTAAGATTCATTATAATAAAAAATATGTGAATTTTCATATAACTTAGAAAGGTAATTTATTATGGTGACAATAAAAAATTCTATCAGTGAATATTGTTTTGATAATAATTGATATAATTTCCCCAATTGATCATTAATTTTTTATATAATAGAAAACTCTATTTTGTTCTTAAATTTGGGAATTCCATGAATATTAGACTATTTAACACTTATGAATACTCTATTTTGGATAACTAATATTAATTTAATTAATAATTTTGAATTGAAATTTATATTTTAATTATATGCTAATTTGGATATATTTTTCAATCTCACAATGAAAACCATATTTTATTTTTTATTGAATAAATGAGGTAATAAATCAAAAAGAGTTCTCAATTTGAGAAAAATACACTCAATTCACCAATTTGGCCATAAATTTATGATATATTCTTGCATCGAAGTATGATTTTTGATATATATTGAAGAAATATTGGTTGAAAGTTTAATTTAACAAGTTGTATAGTTGGTTCATGTTGTAATGTTTTAGAAAATAAAGCTCAAGGGAAGAAAATTTTTTGGGGAAGAATGAAACAACTAACCTTGTGGAAATTTTAAAACCCATTCCCTCATCCAATATATTTATTTTTTATTTTCATACATGTTTAAATTTTTTATTATTTAATATGGTTCATCTGAAGAGAGTGATTCCTTTCTTCTATTCCCACAATTTGGAAGTATGATGTCCAATAATAAGGATTCCTTGATCAATGTATTTCATCCTCTTCATATACTTCTTTTTTCATCAATTTTTATTTTGTAATTTCATATTATGATCAATAAAATATCATATCTATAATTCAAATTTCATTACTATTATTTTTATGGGATCGAATACAGTAATATATATCTTAATGGGGTTTACTATAAGGACCCTTCTTTAAACATTATATAATCTAGCCATTCCAAATAGACGTCACTTCTTTACATTCGTAAAGATCCATTAAGTTTAGAGTTTTGGAATGTTATGACATAACTCAAAAATGTAAACCCATATGCATACAATTGGGGTACCATTTAAAAAATATCTATTTCCTCTAAAATATAACAATTTTATCCTAATACAACACCATTATTTCTTGGACAAATCTTAATAACAATTAACAATAATTACTTCATTATCTCAAAAATCCTTCTAAACTATGAATTTTTTTAACACAATTGGATGAGAATAGATTTCATTGTAATGGATATAAAAAAATTGAAATAATCATTTAGTCTATGAATATTTATATATATATGAAATCATTTTCACAAATACAAAATTCTCACCCATATATATATACATTAAGAAAATTAATATTTTGGTAAAATCATAAAAGAAAATATATAAAACCATATGGCTATATTGGTGCATCTCCTACATATAATTTAACCCTCGTAACTATAATATGATTTTTAACCCTCATGGAAACTTGACAATGTTACCATCATGACTTCTAGATGGTGTGACCATCATAGTTAAACATGGAGTAACCATCCCACCGATCGACAAAATACACATACCCGTATCATTGTCGGGAGATATAGTTCCCACCATTCATCATACAAAATTCCAATGAATGATTCCTAAATAGAAAATCATGAATAATTTTTTAAAAACATTTCTTTTGAAATTTCTAAAATAGAATTTTAAGAGGATTTTTAAAGGAACGTACCTTACAAAAATCATACAATTGAAGTGAGAATTAATATTATGAAATGATTATATGTATAAATTATATATACACATAATAAATCATAATATAAACGAAATTAATTACACAAATAATCATTGTAGAACATAATTAATTAAGTATAAGGTTTACCCAGTGATTGGAAAATAGGTTAGGAATTCCATTACCTCTGGTTTGTCTTACATGAAACTTTGTTAGACCAATATTATATTTGTTAAAATGGTGTTATTAATATTTAATATAAACATACTCATGTTTATAACACCGTATAGTATCATATAATAATATCATTCTACATATTTATAAATGATATTTTTTTTATTTCCATTGTTTCAGGTGTGCGATTTACCTGATTTCCCATGCTAGTTTGTAAATGATTTTATTGTATAATTGGATAGAAACAACAAAAATGTAATTAAATGGTATTAATATATTTTTAGAATATTAAAATATTACATAAATACTTTTGTCTATATGTTATTAGGATGAATCATTTGATAAATCATTAGTGATTTTGGTTTAGGTCATTTTGGTGGTTCTTCGATAATCAAGAACTCGTTTAATTATATATCTTAATATTATCTATATATGTAAACTAAAGAATACAAAAGAATTTAATTCATACACATCAAAATCCATTTCAACCATTAAAATGGTTTTATAACAACTTTTGATGGAATATAATGAAATTAAAAACACATCTTCCATGATGTTGGTTAATCGAAAAAACAAAGAAGGCGTATTTATATGAGGGGGAGGATTTGAAGTAAGTTGAATAATATTAACATATAAATGACAAAATCCAAAATATAAATGATTATAGATCTTTTAGGAAAGGTTAATATGGGGTAGGGTAATTGTGTATCGGAAAAAAAGGAATTTACAATTACATGAGAGAATGAAAGAGGGTATTTACCTATTTATCTCTTCTACTTGAGATCCTGCTTATGAAATTCGGTTTTGGCCTTTTGGTGAACCCAGATAGTCTTAGATGTGGGTAAGAGCCTTGGGGAGGGTATTTGGATGAAATTAAATAATTATAAAATCATGAGAAGTGTGGGAGAAATAGAGGCCGAATGTTGTATTTATAGTGAAGGAGAGTAAGGTTTATCCATTATTTTAATCATTAGTTTAATATTTTTTCTCAAGAATATGAATAATTTTTTTTTGATGTGAACCAAAATAGTAATTAGAGAATTTGAGTTTTAAGAAAGGGTTACTACATTATCCATGATGATGGGAATAGTGTATTTAACTGATAATGTATATATACATTATATTACAATATTTTACTATTCATAAAAAAATCATGAATTTCAGAAAAATAAAAAAACTCACCTTAACAATTTTTCAACATATATAATTAAAAAATGAACTCTATTTTTTGAAAATAATTTTTTTTTAAATAGTATTAATTAATTATTTTTAAATAAAATCCAAATTTATTCAATAAATAACAATTTTAAAACTCTAACTCATTTTATATCTTCTTGAAAAATTAATGAAGATCCGATTATCATATAACCATAAGAAAATAAAATAATAATATGATTTAATATTTATAAGATTCATATTACTATTAAAATTACATTTCATTAGGGTTTGTTAGGATTCACCCAATATAATGTTGGTTCTATAAGAATCCAAATAAATTTCAAAAAACAATTTTAGATATCGGTTTTCGAAATTAAAATTATAGAAGTGGAAAAATTATGCTCAACAACTAATTTAAAACTATCTCCTTAAAAAAGTTCCATTATGTAGGGACTTAGTTTTTCATACATTAAATTAAATTTATTTTTAAAACAATTGTATGTTATAGTCACCTAACCTTAGAGAAATTTCATCCTCATAATTTTCTATTTTCTTATTAAAAAAGTGAGGGTACCTTCTCTAGATAGAATTTTCATATTCCCATGTTGCTTCTAAAAACATGTGGTTTCCCCAAAAAATATTTACCTACTGGATTACCCTATTCTGAAATACGTATTCTCTATAATCATGAATCTAAATAGGTATCTGTTTGTATGAATGGTTCTCTTATAGCTAAACTACATATGGGATCAAGACATGAGATGAATCTGGAACATACTTCCTCAACATCTAAACATGAAAATCAATATGTACCTAAGATAAACTCAATGTTAATGATACTCAGTTGGTAACCATTACACCTTTATCCAAGAATTCATAAAGACCAATGAACTATGCACTAAACATTCCTTTATTACCAAAATTCATAACACATTTCCATGATGATATTCTAAGAATAGTGTGATCACATACCTCAAAAAAGTATTCCCTACTGTTATTTTCCTATTATGGGCGGTCCTTAAGTGTTTATAGACCTTCTTCACTTTCTCCGCCACATCCTCTACTAATTCTGGTCCCATAAACTTCAGTTCCTCAACTTCTTACAGAAATGATGGAGTTCGACAACACTACCCATATAATGCCTCAATAGGTTCCATATATATATACTAGAATGAAAATTGTTGTTATAAAAAAAACAGCTAAAGAAATATGAGCATCCAAAATTCCCTAGTAATCCATTGATCAAGACCTAAGTATATCCACCATGGTCTGAATCAACTTTTCTAAATTCCAATATGATTGGGGATGAAAATATGTAAATAACATTAATTCTATTCCCAATAACTTATAAAGTCCTTTCCAAAAGTTATATGTGAACCTGGGATCATGGTCAGATATAATGGACAGTGAAACTCCATGTTACCTGACATTCACATTGAGTTACATTTGAGAAATATCATCCTAAGTCATAATATCTTGAATAGGATGTAAATTATAATATTTAGTTAGCAGATGAGTAATAACCCTGAATGCATTGTTACCTCGATAATTATTTTTTAGTCCCATAATGAAATCCTAGGATACATTTTCCCATTTCCACTCTGGCACTGGTAAAGGCTGGTGCGTCCCCTTCGATAACTTACGCACAGCTTTAACCTATTGACATGTCCAAAGATTCAAAAAAAAAAACAAACAATAAAAATTTTCAATCCATCCCATTGGTAATACTTAAAAAGGTCTATGTACATCTTTATGTTTCCAAGATGAACTAAAAATGGAGAACTATGAGCTTCCCACAATAAATCTTTCTTCATCTGAGAATCAAAAGGCACACATAATATCTTTCCAAATCATAGAACATAATCTTTATCAACGTTAAATTATAGAAAAATACCTATTTTAACCAACTCTATAATTTTCGATAACCCCATATCTTCGATCTGTGCTTTATTAATTCTGTTTATCAGGGATGATGGCACTAAAACCTAAAACAAATAGAGGAATTTCTTATACCAACAACATCCATGAAAAAATTAATCAAACCACTAATCAAATGGAATTTTTCTAGCTATAACATTGTTAATGATACATGTTGTTTTTGGATCAAGTCATATACAACTTTGATTTCTTTTCCAGGATGGTAATTGATCATACAATCATAATTTGTTATCAATTCAAGACATCTTATATGACTCATGATTAATTAATTTTTATTTAATAAATACTTCAGTCCATTATCGTTAGTATATAATTCCAATTTGGCTCTATATAATCGATTCCTCAAAACTTATAAAGGGAATTCCACAACTACTAATTAAAAATCATAGTTATGATAATTTTACTCCTATGGTTTTAGTTTTCATGAAGCATAAGAATTACCCAATCATTATGCATAAAAAAACAACCAATTTGCTTTAATAAAGAATTATTATAGAGGACAAACTCACAATTTCTATTATAGGGTCTAAACTGGAGCATTCACTAATGTTTTTCTCAATTCTAGAAAACAAAAATCACATTCCTTTTTCTAAATTAATTTAATTCAATTTATAGTTAACATGGACAATAGAACAGATAACCAAGAAAATATTTCATCAAAACTACTTTAATATCCTTCCAAAACATGATAACTACAGATCTAGGATATATTTTAAGGTCTTGGACTTTCATTTACAACTTTCATTTTAGAAGTATTGATAATTATTACATACTTATAAACAATGTGACTAAGGAAATAAATTTATTGCATAAAAAATCCCAATTGATAAATTTTACAAAAAATTATTTTCATCTATGGTTTGAATAATGAACCCTATATGATTTTTATAATACTTTTTACATATATAATAAACTAGAATGACATTAAAAACAACCAATAAAATATCCATGAAATAATGAAATATTCTATTCATAAGTTCAATAAATATAGTAGGTGCATCAATTTTCCCAAACTGCATAACAAAAAATTCATAATGACCATATGTAATTCGAAAATCTATTTTTGGAATGTCATCCCCCATCACCTTCAGCTAATGGTACCCAAATCCCAAGTCAATATTGGAAAAATATTGAGCTCCCTGGGGTAGATAAAACAAGTCATCGATGGGAGGAAAATGATACTTATTCATAATATAAATGTAATTCAAATATCTATATTTAGTGAAATCTCACATGAAACCATATTTAATTTTAATGAAAAAAATAGGATCTTCCAATGGTGTAGTTCTTGAAAAAATAAATCATCTATCAGGAAACTCATGTAGCTGATTTTTCAATTTATCATGTTCCATTTGAGCCATTCGATAATGAGGTTTGAAAATAAATCATCATCATGAAATATATCAATTTTGAATTGAACTTCCTGATCAGATATAACACCAGGTAACTCATAATAAAATACATAAATGTATTTATTCACCACTAACACCTAACTAATAAGGAAATTTCTTTTATTTTCAATAATATTAACATGATAACTTTCATTTCCATCATTAAACAGTTTCTCACCATCCTGATATGATATCATCTATATGGGTTTGTTATTGTATTCAAGTCAATTCACTTTATGAAAAAAAACTTCTTTAGCTCTATAATCATTCTTAGCCTAAAAAACAGAAAGTGAATATACAACTAGAATGGAATCAAAATATTCTAATGGAAAACAACATGGTTTTCAGGTAATGTCATTCCATAGATAACAATATAATGATTCTTGTAATTCATTATTATAGTAACATTAACCCATAGTGTTTTAAAAATATGTTATAGTCACATTTTTTAAGGTGATATTTCCAATTTACCAAAAATCCTCTATGATGTAAAGGAATTTGTTGACCCCATATCAAACAAGTCATTAGAAACATCTGAGTAAATAAATAAATTACCTAATACCACTTCCATGGATGGACTATAATATTATGGTGTAATTGTAAAGGATCTCACTACACCTTTCTTCTAATAGTCACGATGATTTCTGTCACTCATATATTTCATTGGGAAAACATTTTCCTAAGGACCCATCATACAACTTTTGAATATAATTACATTTTTCTTCTCAAAATTTACATTATGATAATTTTATTAATAGTCTCAGGCCATATTTCCACACATACCACATCAAAAACAATTCTTAGTTTTGGTAAGACAATACCTAGGGGTGATTTTTACCACACATTTCACAATATGGAAATTATACATTCTTACCATCATATTTCATTTATTGATATTACCCATCACAGGAAATATAAACCTCTCTCTTTTTCAATGTACATGTGATCATCATAAAACTCCAGTTCTATACTATCACTAAGTTAGAAATGTTTTTAATATCATTTTAATTCTATGGATTCTAATTCCATTCAGTATCATGACCTCAATCCTACGTAAAAGTGACATATTTTTCATTTAAGATCTCAGATAAGATTTAGAGTGTACCTTGATAGTTAGGATATGTTTTACTCATACAAAGCCACTGAGTCTTCCTCATTTTCCTTCAATTCCATGAATTACTTCTCCATCTTCTGATAAACCACTATTGGAAAATATTTTTCAAGGAAAATACTTTTAAATTCTTCCCACTATATGGAATAAATATCCTCTCTTTCACTGATATTCTTGACCATTGACCACTACTAATTAGCTTCACCTTCATAATTTTTTTTGAAGAATTATACTTCTGATTATCTGAATATCCCATTACATCAAATATAATTTCCAAGTCTTTAATCAATCCTTCAATAGGTACTGGGTTAGAATATACATTGAAATCATGAGGATGTTTCCTTATAAAATGTTCCATTATCATTATGTTCCTATATGGTTGCTCTGGTTGTTCCCTTTCATGGATTTTATCACCATTTTCTTCATGCTTCATCTAATTGATTCCAATAAAAAATGGATCCATTCTAATTCCCACCTTTCTTGTTTGCGGATTCAGAAAGCTATATGTTTCTTGGATCCTTAAAACTCCAGCTTCCCTAGTTCTTCTACCAAAAACAATTTTGAATAGATTTATCTTATAAGGATAATCGTGGTAATCATCAAATTCTATATCATTTCATCATAAAAATAAGGAATAAATCATTTATGGTATTGTATAAACAACATATTATCTCCTGATTTTATCTAAATCGAAATCTGATACAAACTATAAGGGCTTGACCGAAAAAATTACATACTCTAGCTATTTCCACAAAAATTCACATATTTACATTCTCAAAGAACTTTTCAGTTTAGATTTGTCAATATTTAGGAAATAAATCATACATATGAACCCATAATAATACAATGTGGGTACTATTAAGCATTATCCATATCTTCTATAACATAATTTTTTAAGAGAAAATAATAATATGATTTCCAAGACGAGTCATTATAATATTTAACTTCAATTCATTAATTCTCATACAAATCCTTATAACTTATAAAAAACAATTAAAAACATTGTATGAGTTCAAATATCTTAGTAATGGGTATAAAATGATGGAAATATACCATTAGAGCACAAATACTTATAAACATATCAAATCATTTTCACAATGAATTATTTATCACCCATATATCCTTACATTGTGAAACATGATATTTCCAAAAAAACATTAACGAACATGTAAAAAACCATAATGGTGTCTTGGGGAATCACATACTTGAATTTTAACCCTTGCAGGTTCCTTATGATTTGTAACCATTGCATCTATCATACAATGTAACCATCACAACTACCATGTTGTGTAGCCATTATAGTTACACATGGAATAACCATACAACCGAACTCCAATGTACACATTTCCAATGAATTGGAGGGGGATATAGGTCCCCTTATTCATCATAGAAAATTCACAAGAACTAGAACATAATCATTAAACATGAATAATTTCATAAAAACATTTCTTTTGAATTTTGTAAAATAGAATTTTAAAAGAGGATTTTTAAAGGAATGTACCTTACAAAAATCATATTATTTAAGTGAAAATTAATATGATGAATAAACTATATGTATAAACTGATAATAAACATAATACATCATATTATAATCTAAATTTATTACAAAAATAACCTCAGTAGAACATAATTAATAATGTTTAAGGTAACCCAAAGAATGGAAATTTGGTTAGGATTCCCTTATCTCATATTGAAATTAAAAAAAATGTGTTTAAAGATCATGTATAATGGTAAAAAATGAGTTATTGTTATTTTAGAGAATAATATTCATGCTTATAACACCTTATATGATCATTTTATAACATCATTTGACCCATTTATTAATAATATTTTGTTAAATCAAATGTTTTGAGTGCATGGTTTACATGATTTGCATGGTCTATATATAATGGGATTTCTTGTTGAATGGAAAAAAACTCAAAAAATTGAATTAATTACTTTTAATAGGATTTTATAATAGTGAATTATTTCATTAATAATACTTCTTGTATTGTATGAGGATTAATCATTAGATAAATCATTAGTGATATATGTTTAGATCATTTTGGCGTTCGATAATCATGAACTTGTTTCATTATATGACATAATATTATGTATATATCTATAATATATAAACTAAAAGTAGTCATATCATAGATTTTAAAATATTTTTCAACAACATAAATGGTTTTATTTCTAGTTTTTAATGAATTAAATGAAACTGAAAACCTGTCTTCCACGATGATGGTAAATTGACACGTCATGGACGATGTATTTATAAGAGGGAGAGGAGTTGAATAAAGTTGAATAATATTACCATAAACATGAAAAAAACATAATATATAAGATAATGGAGCTTCCATGAATCATGGATAGTGTGTAGGGGAATATATTATATGAATTGATAAGGAATTGAAAAGAGAATTAGAAAATAAAAGAGGATATTTACCACTTTATCTCTTCTTCTTAAGATCCTCCTTAAGGGATTTTTTTGGACTTTTTGTGAGACCTGTAGATCATGGTCATTGGGAATAGCCATGAGAAAACTATTTTTTCATAATTTAGACAATGATAAAATCTTGAGTGGTGTGGGAGGAAGATAGGGGGTGGGTTAGGGTGGTATTTATAGTGTAAGAGAGGAAGGGGTTTCTATTATTTTAATCATTAGTTAAATATTTTTTCTCAAGACTATGATAATCCATGACTCATGTGAACACAAATAGTAATTGGAGTATGTGAGTTCAAAATAAGGGATATTTTGTGAGCAATTATTTATGGAATAGTGTTTTTAACTTAAAATTTATATTTTCTATACATTGTCGTATATTACTATTCATCCCAAATTCATGAATTTAAGAAAAATCCAAAAAAATTCACCCTAACCATTTTTTGATGTGTATAATTTTATAATGGAATCCTTTTTTTAAAATTATTATATAAATATGATCAATTTATTTTTTAAGTAAAATCATAATTTATTCAAAACATAAAAATATGAAAACTATAACTCATTTTATATAATTATGAAAAATTAATCAAGATCTCATTATATATAATCATTTGAAAATAAAATAATAATACAATTTAATATTCATTATGGTAATATTAACAGTCATATTACTATTCATAATGTTATGGTAATATTCACCAATAATCATGTTAGTTCTGTTAAACTCCAAATAAAATACTGATCGCCACCATAGATGTTCATTTATAGAAAATCAAATCATATATGTGGAAAAATTATTTTTAACAGTTAGTTTAGTACTATCTCAATACAATAATGTTCCATTATATAGTGTCTTAGTGTTTCATAAATTTCATTAATTTTTATATTAAAACCTTGGGGTGTTACATTAACCCTTTCAAAAATATTATTAGGAAAATTATTTTAATATTGATAGCTCCAAAAAATTAAGATTAGTTTCTAATAACAATTGATCTAATACTAAAACCCATTAAAATTTTAAATCAATTAAAAAAATATAATTCATAATTTTTAATCAATTATTTGTGTGTGAATTTTTCGTGAACATGATCGATATGAAATTATACATTTTTGCAAGACTAGTTTGAATCATGGGAGAAAAACATAATCACAATATCTAATCAATTTTTTATAGAATTTATTAGTTTAAATCTAATATCAAAACTCAATTAATTGTCATTTTAATTGTGGATATATATCAATAAGTGAACTGTAACCATATTTTGGTTTTGGTATTTCATCCAATGCATGTATCCATGATTGGATACCAACAATTTATCATAGGGTTCATTTATTATAATTATTTTTGGTCTTGTTAATATATATATGGTTATGCGGTTTATATATTTTGGGTTTAAAATTAAATGGATTTAAAAATAACGGATAATGATGGACATGTAATGAATATTTCTATTAAATATATTATTTCTTATCATATAAGTATTTTCAATGTATTTGTTAACATCATTGGTTCCTTTTTAATATCAATAAATCCATCATATATTTTATCTCCAATTTGAATTTCATTAATTTTTTTCATTAAACATATTATATTTTTTAATTAACTTCTTTCTAAAAAAATATCCTTGGTCAGACTCTTTTCATGTGAACATAGAAATTATTTTGATATTGAAAATGATGATCTCATCCACCACTTTCTTCCTATGGATGTACGATACCCTATCCTCATCCCAAGACCACAAGAGAATAGGTTCAACACACATAATCCCTCCCATATCCTATAAAATAATTAATAAAAATTGTTTATGGATTCTATATATTCCGTTAACAATGATGTAATGTATTTGGGAGAAAATTTTGTAACATAAAACCTTTCAGACATATCATAATACCACTCAGAATAATGTATCATCATCCTTCATTCCTTATTTAATTCCTAAACCACCAACTCTCATATTTCCATGCCGAGAGTCTCTACCATGAGATTCCCATTTGAATGGGATTAATCAGTATAAATGTTAAATATCTACCAAAACTCATTCCTACACATCCATCATGGTTATATTATGTCCATGAGTAGATATATATCAATATCATATTTTCCATAAAGAATAAAACTCATCTATAAGAGATAATTTAACCAAAATGATTATAATAAATCACAAAAAATTACTCAAAATTTTGGTTAGTGTCATTTCACTCAATGAGAGATTTTTTTGAAAGAAATATAGGTCATCACTCAATCCTACTATTTCCATATGGCCCAAAATAAGGACCAACATGAATTATAATAAATTGTATAACCATTTTTTGATATGAAAAAATCAATATAAATGAAAATTTGAATATCATTTTTCAATAAATAATAGACACATAAATGAAATTATTCCCCGAAAATTTACATCATTTATTGGATAAACCCACAATTTGTACTTTCATGTGAGGTAAATCATGAATTAACTATATATTATAAAAAATATAGTAAAACTATAAAAAAATAGTCTCTTTCTCTAGAAAAACCAAGGTCATCATCACATACAACTTACTCAATTATATTTTGACTCCCACCTCTCTTACTATATTCATATGAATACACATATCCTAAATCAATAAATGTAAATAAGTTAGTTTATAATTTTTTAAATGTTATAAATGAGTATTTATCATGATCTATAGGTTATTTATATGAAAATATTGGGATAAGAATTGACTAAAATGTTATTTATGTAAACCATGATGGAGTCTTGGTTGTGTTGAAAAATTCAATTATTGAGAACTGTGAAAATAGTCAATGAACATATCAAACTGAATGGAATCTAATGATACACATGTATCTCATTACTAATTCAAAACTAAATTGTTGATATTTCATCAAACCTAACATGAACATGATAATAGGCTGATCATAGTTATTTCTTAGATAAAATCTAGTTCCCATCAACTGATAAAAAATATCTACTATGAAAAGAATTATATAACTATTCATTACCATGATGTGGGTCACCTTTTTTAAGTGAAAAGTAATTTAAATTTTTCATTCTCCTTCTCAATAAAAGAATATGAGTACTCACTAGAGTCGTACTTGATGGTATGGAATAATTTTCCTCAATATCCATGAGTTTCACCTTCAACATTCAATACAAGGTCAGTTTAATACAATAAAAATTTAATTATATGGTATCTACGACCAATAGGATAAAAATATCATTCATAGGAAAAAATGGTGAATTATTTGGAAACACATTGTGTATGTGTTTTATTTATGGAGGAAACATAGAAATAATCATCCTTTAATCTTCTACAAGGACCATCATAGCCATCTATATTGTAATAGATGTCGAATAACTATGGTCAAATCCAACCCCACATGGTCAAACATCTCATTAACCCATGGAGGTATAATCCTTCCCATTAAGGGGTGATGATGAATCCCCCATCTGTTATTTGATAAATTTATCCCAAGGTGGCTAAACCAATCTATCCCAAGGACAACCCAAAAACTCATCATATCTAAAACAAGTATATAACACATGTTCCCATAGACTATAATGAATATTTCTCAACCTATCCATATGAAAATAAAATCTATCATCATATAAATTGAATATCATGGGACAAAATTTCTTAATATAAATATAAATATATATACTAACATATATATAAATTTAGAGGATATAAAAGAATGAGATTCCCTAATATCTAATAGAGAAACAAACATTGTATAATTAAACTAAATTATATATATAATGGTTGATAACCCCACAAACTGATCAAATGGATCATGGTTTATAGAATATTACTTTATTCCCTTAATCCAAAACACAATCCAAATTATCCTTGATTAGCCCATATAATTGACCCCTATGTAATTTTTCTTTTCCACTACCTATAATACCCTTGGAAAACACTATGACATGACCTCATTAATGAGTTTTAACTATTTTTATAGCACCCCCAGATAAAGATCACACATAATATATCTATTACAATTATCTTAATGATATATATAATTGAATACATTCAAAAAATAATGTGATGTTACATATCCTTTTAAAAATATGAATAGTATGTTGATGTAAATTGTAACAACCCCAACTTGAGATGCCCGAAGTTGGTGCCTAATTTCATTACATATGAATGATTACAAGGAAGTCAAATCATAAAGGAATAATTTTCTAAACGTTTTGGTGACCCTTATACGTAAATGATACCGATATTAAATTGGAAAAATATAGTAAATCGTATTAAAAGTAAAGGCTTTGAATCTCTGAAACTCCTTCCTAGAATTTTGTTCACATACATGGGAAATTAAACAATGTAATAATAGGAATAAATGGTAAGTATTGGTTATGTAAAATGGGATATATGATTCATCAATTAGAATAATCAGTATGTAGAGATTAATAATAGAACTAACATGAAATTTAAATAACAATATAGGGCATAAACAATATAGAATGGAAAATATCTGAAAATACATTACATTTATTCAATAGGCTGAAAATAAAATGAATCCTTTGTATTTTTCATACTAAAAATATCATGGTTAATATTAAATAACTTATTATTGAAGGATATGATTTATTATTGTAAATAAGTTTTTTAGGAACATGAAATCATATACATTAAATACATTTAACATGATAGAGTAAAAATATAGGTTGACAACCATTTCATTTATGAATCCAATTTGTATCATGACATAATATTTTTGTATCTAGGGGATGCGTAACACTCAATCCCAACTATATTATAACACTATATATCATTTCATAGATTTTGAATAATATATTTCATTCATAAAAAATGTGACATAACAAATATCAATATAGAGTTATGAATATAGATGTTTTAATATTTTCCTAGATATTAAAATAAATTTGAATACAAGTACCATAGTAAAAACGATATATTGTATATAAAAAAATTACACCATCACATATTATTAGTGATATATAAAATTAATTTAATTCAAAATTGAAAATGGTCTTAAATAAGTGATTGAATCAAGACATAGTAAACAATCACAAATGAATGTGATATTACAATGATAACTTTTACCACCTAGTAATTTTCATGGTAAGACCCCTTATGTGGTATAATTCTATGGGATAATTAAAATTAAATTTATTGTGATTTAATAATGATATTAAAGTAAAAATAGGTAATATATAAAAAAAATTAATTTTAATTAGTGCATACTAACAAATAAGTCTCAATAGAATTTCAATTAAGATGAAATCTCATACCTTCCACTTTCCATTTGAACATACATTACTTAATATAATGTATAATGGTTTCAATCATGTTTTTAAATTATAAAATAATCATATTAATATTTTTATATCATATATTATACTTCTATAAAAAATTACTAAATGTTCATTAATAATCATTCATTATATTTATCGTTCTGGGTAATAATTACATTATTTTTCTATTATTTTTTTGACTTTTTTCATTTTTTAATCATACATAGATCATAAAATTAAAATTTAAATAATTCAAATCATTATAAAAATATCATATAAATCAATTATATATATAATTTGTGTAATCCATTATATTTAGTGACACGATATGAAATGAAGTACTCACATAGACGGTAGGTTATATGTTTTCATGAGGGATGTTTTCATTTTCTTATCCTAATAAATAAATAAAAATAGATTATATAAATGTATATTATATTTTCATTATAAATTTGGTGTTATATATGTCGAATTTGTTTATTTAAGACATAATCAATACATTCTATGCAAATAGTGAATGAATATCATCGTATAGTGTGGTGTTACTCTATCAATGAAAAAAAAAGCTTATCGTATTCCCACAAAATGGAAATCATTAGGTTTTCTATTGAATAATAATTATTTAATAATAATGGAACTGAAAATATAAAAACTATCATATATAAAATATAATTTTTCTCATTTTCATAAACATTTAATATTGGTAATGTATGAAAAAATGATGTCAATTCACAAGGCGTTATACCATCATACAAAAAAACATTGATTACATGTCCCTTTTGATGAAACTGTGTGTGGGATTAGGTAATAACCTTATGAAAATAAGATATAATTATATTTATGATAATAAGGTTATTATATATATCATAATAATAATTTAATGGGTGGATAAATAAATTAAAAAAGTTCTCATTAATAATCATTATCTCTTTTCTGGGTTACTCATATCATTTTAAATCAAACGCCTTCCATTGTGTTATTTTTTTTCAAAAAATAAGATAATAGTATGAGGTTTGGTTGTTTTTAATTCATTTGGGATGTTTTAGGATGAACCACATGGAATTGAGAGGTGTGAAGAATAGGGTAGAGTTAATTCCCTTTTATAGTGGAAGAGTTGTGCCATTCTTATAAATATAAAATGGTAATCACAATTGGTAGGGCTCAATTACATAATTTGACACGAACAATGAACCATTTTAAATAAAAGATAGAATATTGTATAAATATGTCAATATAATCCGTTTTGGATATGTTTTCTATTCCTTTAGGTCATTAATATAATATTCTAACCACTATATAAAGCCATTAATACTTTAATCGCTCTAATTAATATTATTTGATTTATCTTATTTAATTTGAAAATTATGTTCAAGTTAAAATAAATTATAAAATATTTTTAATAAAAATATATAATTCATTATGGAAAATAAAAATTACCAAATTGGTGGATATTAATTTTAATTCAATACCATAGATGGGATATTAAACAAGGTTTTTAAAGTGCGAATGTTAAAATGTTCACTATATTTTTATGTATACAATTAGTATGAAAATTAGTACTATTATATATATTGTATATATAAATGTATAATTTATCTAATTAAACTTTTAAAAACACTCTAGATTATTTAGATTAAATGTAATTTATCTATTAAAATTTAGTATTTTTAACAACTCTTCAAAAAATTAATCACCATAGAAAAATACCAAAACATCATCCAAAGATAATTTTGATATTACTCAATAAAAAACTATTTTCTCAAATAAAATTTTTAGAAGTGTCGAATATTTAAATTCAAACATGTATTATGATAAAAAGAAATGAAAATACCTTTATAAAATTAAAACAATTTTTTGAGTTAAATTAATTTTATTCATATATTATCACTATGATAACTATGAGATGAATTGAATAAAATGTTATTGAATATATGGTTTATATATTTTATTAATTACATTTTTTAATATTAATTAATTAATTACATTTTTTAAGTACCGTTGGGAATATAAAATTAGTTGTTATATAACATTTCACTTATAATCAATTGGTTATTATAACAATTTGTAATTAACTTGTAACCATTAAATTCAACCATTTATAATAATAATTTAGTAAATAAAATTTAAAAAATCCAATTTAATTTCTAGTAAATAAATATTATTTTTTATAATAATAATAATAGAATTTGGAAAAAACGCAGGCTTGCATGTAACCCAAGCTATCTAATAAATTTATCATTGTATGTAACGAAAGCTATCCAATAATGTCTTTGTGGTGTATTAATCAACATAGAAAGTTTTATGTTCATTGAAAGATATTACATATATTTAATTTATTTGAAAATTTCAAAAATATTTTAATTTATAGGGAGGTTATATTCCTTTCTACGATTATCATTGTATGTCGTACTTTATAACTAATATGATGTTCATATTATAAAATTTCATGGTTTTACATTCTCCTCTACCTTAATAAATTGGGTCTCATAATTTAAACATTATCACGGAAATAAAGTGTTTGACACATAGAAACACCATTGATAAAAGGCCCAAATAAAAATATATTTAATAATACTCTTAATAAGAGAGAAAATATATACAAATTTCCTACCGAATAATCAAACAACATGGTTTCTAGATAAGAGAACACAACATGAAAATTAATATATGGACATGGAAGAGAAAAATAACACTCAAAAATAGAGATGGATCAATGGATAACATACTTTTTAAGATTATAATGAAAAAAAATCCATAAATGAGACATGAAAACAATCATGGAATTAATCAAAAGTGATGATAATAGGACAAGACAATTGTTTCAGGCCCCTTTTTATAGATTTTTGGTATTATTTCACTATTTAAGAATATTGGGAAATATAATTACATGATATGTTTTCATTTCATAAGAAAGATCTTATCCTTTGGTTCTTCCATGAACTATTTCTATTTTATCTCATAGCGTTGGTTGCATCATATATTGATGTAATACAATAAAAATTAAAATTTTATCGAAGATCAACATGAACCATTTTAAAAAAAATTAAACGTACGAGTCAAAAAAATATAATTATATAAAAATCTTGGAGATAATTTTTTTTTCAAAATTTACATAATATTACACCAATCAACATGATGTAATTCAAAATTTCCACATAAAAATCATCTGAATACATTAATCATGTATTGTATGGAAAATAGTAATAACAAAAAATGACCATGATTACTTAATGAATAAATGAATAATTCTTTATTCCATATGTGAACCACACATTATATGATGTATTCCATCAAAAAAAAATTATTTTTGAGCTCCACCTATGATATCATATACAATTTCGTCAACAAGCCATTAATTATTTCCAAGGTAGTCAGTATTATCCAATTTATATTATCCATAACAATCATCTCGTTATCCATCCTTCATTATCACACCATTAGGATCATAATAAGGATTTTATTTACATTAATCAATTATTTTCCTAAAAGTTATAATTTTCATTGAGTGGTATTTCTTGCTAATAGGTATTTGTTAAAATGTTCTCTTATGTAGTTAAAGAAATAACACTATAGTACAATCCTTATATATTTTACAATTCTCATAACTAGTAATTACTTTAAAAAATACTCATTTGACACAATTCTTGAATCCAAATTCATGAAAACCAACCATTCCTCCTTGTTTGTATCAATATCATAATCCTGAACATGATTTCATAGCATCTTATAATGTATATTCTATTGATTTTTTGGTAATTCATTATGGTGTTTCCCCATATTTACACAATTGAAGAACTGGAAATTAAAAAATCTTTTCTCTCACATGAAATCAAAATCATGGTGGCCTTTATATCCACACATGGAGAACACTCCCAATAATTTTATGTAAGTAAAAGGGTGTCTCATCCCACAACCATCATATGTTGTAAAATACATCTTTCCCTCTATCCTGTTATGTATCTTTTTCATATCTATCATATTATTTTTGTTCTTCCATTAATAATTTATAATACATAGATAACTCTTTGTATGTCTCATTAGAATATGATATTATTTAATCATATAATTAGAATTATTTGGAGACAACTTCCATTTAAATTACTAGAATATACCATAAATAAAACGTTTCTTATAATCCTCTGGATTATGTCCATTTTTTCACTCCCCATCCCTTATTCTCAGATTCATTTTTAAATTATAATATACATATTATTAGATAATATCAATATGAAAAATTATTTATAATAACAAATCAATTGAAATACATAACATAAATTGAAAATTTTATAAATAGACAATCTAAAAATAATAATAATTATTATTTGGATTGTTCTTCTATAATTGTCCAAAAACTTATCTCTTAGGCTTATATCCAAAAATCTATGTTTTCCAAAATATAGTTCCCATTGTTTCTAAATAAAATTCATTGATACTAATAGCAATTAAACCAATCCCAAAATCCCATAATCACTTCCTTAATTAATGACATTGGAATGACTATAAAGAATAGATCACTATGGAATGACTAGTTAAAAAGTATTAGAGAATCAAATTAATACATTATACCCATATTACATTTTAAAAATAGAATAAATCAATATAAATGTATTATATCTTCATCCTTAAACCCCATTCCAAGAGTTTATCTTTATATTCTAGGGAAATAAAACAAATTAATGATGAGAAAAAATTCTTCAAAATGGTTATGTATAGTGGGAGTTGTGATGAATCAATAATAATAATCAATATAGAATGGTATATTACAGATAAAATTCCATTTAATTGACAGTATAAGTCATATTCAATATATAAAGGTAAATAATTTAAAACACATAGAATTTAATAAATAAAATACCAATTAATTGTATCCATAGATTTTGTCAAAGTGATTTCTTAATGGATAATAATAACTAAATTATTAATGAAGTAAATTTTTCATTATTAGATTTTAGGTATGAGGAACATGAAAACATATATCATTAAGTATTTTTACATGACGGTTTCAAACTAATAATAAAAACCCATTTAATCTATGAAACTAATTTTTCCAATGATTTCCTTTAGATTAATTGAGGGTATACATAATGTCTGGGCCCACACATATTTTCCATTCTAATAATTCCTCATTTATTTAATAATAAGTTTAGTTTAAAAGTAATTTTTATTATCTAATATCTGTGTTGAGTGAGGAATATGAATTTATCAACATTTCTATAGATAATCAAAAAACATTCATGGATTGTAAATTGGTAAAAGGTTTAGATAATAAATATACCTATGAATTAAAAGTAATGATATATAAATTAAATTTTTTCCATATGTAAAAAGGTCTTAATGAAGTGATTATTTGAAGAAAATGTTTTCTATCACAAAATAAAGCGTTATTTCAATGATAACATTTACCACATTGTAATTTTAAAGTCAAGAAAATTTGGATGTTATTATTGAAATTGAATCATAAAATTCCTAGATTTAGCATTAAATAATGATATTAAATGAAATAGGTGAAATTCATATACCACATGTATTTGAATTGTTGAATAATATGCATGAAGTATGAATAAAATATAAATTGAGTTGAAGTCCCTTATATCACACTTTCCATTTGATAATACATTATTCAACATAATATATACTGTTTTTATGAATTTTAATATATTTTAGAAGAAAAATATTAAATTTTATGATATCATATAAGATCCTTTTATAACATGTAATTTCTATTTAATTAATAATCATTCATTATTTTCATCATTTTGAGTAATAATTTCATTTATTTTAGAGTATTTTTTCTTGTTATTATTTTCCTCTTAAGTCAATGTAGATTTCATCATATATATAGGTTAAATAATAAATTAAATATGATATATAATCTTTATATATATATTTATTGTAATCGAAAATAATTATATACAGGAAACGAAATGCACCATTAAGGGAGATGGAAGGTTGTATGTAGGCATGAACACTAATTTTAATGTCTTGTTAAAAGAAATAGATATAAATGATATGTATTTATATTGTAATTATATATTTTTTTATGTTATACAAGACACATATTTTAATTACACTTGTCTTTAATATTTACACTATAATGTGTGGGATAATCAACTTTTCTTCATGAGATAGTTGTGTGATATACACAAGAACGACATTATCATATTCCCATAAAATGTAAAGTAATAAGTTATGTATTATATAGTAATTAAATTCCAATAAAAACACATAAATATCATAAATATCATAAAAAATCAATCATTATTTAAAACCATGAATTGTTGTTATAGAAGAATTAATGACATCATTTTCCATGGATGTAGTCCACCGTACACAAAAGATTACTACTTAACTCATTTGATGTAACTTTGTGTGGTTGTTGGTTTTATGTAATCACGATAAAATAAAAGTATATTTAATATTATGAAATCATCTAATAATCCATATATAAGAATAGTTTAATTGATCGAGTAGGGAATAAATTAAGTGATTGTTGATGGACGTGACCTCATATTCAAGAAAATCCTTTAGTTATATTCCAAAAATCTTCTAGTTGTTTTCTTTTAGAATAGGAAAAAAGTACTGAATTACTATAGTGATTTGTGGAGTTGATTTTGGGGGGGTTCGGTGAGGCCCAATTGCTTAATCAGATAGATTAATTTGAAGAGTGAATGAAATTTTAAAATGGAGGAGTATGATTCTTGTAAATACCAATATTTAAACACTATTTGGTGGCCTACCCTTCAAATTTTTCCTCCAATAATGATCCATTTTCTAAAAAATATATAATATGGTTGAAATATATCCATAAAATTGTTTTTTATTTTTTCTTTGGACATTTGAACCCTTATTATTAATTTTTACATCTATGTAAACACGTTTTTACCTTAACTAATGTAATTATTGTTAATTGAATTCACTAAAAATCTATAAAAAAAGATGAAAATAGTAGAAATTAAAATTTAAACTGATAAAAAATATTTAATAACTTCTTACAAACTAATGTAAGATTAGTGGTACACAATAATTATTAATAAATCTAGTATATATAATGATAAAATGGATTTTCAATGTGTAAATGTTCAAAAGTTCACATTGTTTTTATATATGAATTCAATATAAAAAGTTTTAGATGTACTATATTTGTTTAATCAATTTATTACTACTCTTATTCTAATTTACAACAAAATTAATATATAATTAATACTATAAAATAGTGAGATTATAATTCATCTATCAATTAAATTTCAATATAATTCACAATTCATTAAAAATTGAAATTTTGAAGAAAAATTTAAAAATATTACAGATAAGTGATTTTTTATATTATTTGATTAAAAAAGATTATTTTTATATTTATTTTTATTGTGATGACATTTTCTTAGAAAATAAATTTTCCTTTAAAAGGATTCAAAACTACCTTTAGAAAAATGTAACTTTTTATGTGTAAAATTTTATTCTTTCTTACTTTTTGACCACCAAATCTATTAAAATAATATAAAAAACGTGATTAAATATACAATATATAAATTTACTCTTGATTATATATTAAATTTTATCATTTAATTTATAATGATAATATATGTTTAGGTATGAAATAGTTTCTAATAAAACATATCCATTATATTCAATTGGATTTTATACTTATTTATTTTTATTTAGAAACCAATGATTTCCACCATATATTTTAATAAATTAGTTAATATTATTCATAACCTCAAATATAATTTATATTATAAAAATTAAATTTTAAATAACAATATTATATTATTCAGTAAAACACATTCTTGGGTATAAAATATTGTATCAATGAATTTATTTATTATTTGTAACACAAGCTATCAAAGAATTACATTTTTTTGTGTAACTGAAGATAATATTGTATTTTCTGTATATAAATCTATAAAATATATTAAATTTATTTAAAAATAAAAAATATATATTAATTTATAAAAATTTTGTGTTGATTTTTATTCTTGGTGTTACATGTAATAAAAACTATTGAATATGATTTTCATATTTTATAATTTTGTGGTTTTTCATGAATGGGCAGACAGACTAGATAAGACTTGACAACCCACAATAATAGCACACATGAATATATTCAACCATATGAGGAGATAAAAACTATTTTACAAGACCATGGAATCCATTAACAATCTTGAGGCATATAATCATCCATCCCTGTTGTACTAGAAGAAGATGAACAATCAGACCCACTTGGAAGAATGACACATATGAAAATAAAGATAATAATCCAACCATTAAAACTATACTCACCCATTATCTTCTCATTATTATTATCCATACTAACTATTTTATTATGAAATTTTATGTTTAATATAATCAATTGAAACCTGAAAATATGATAAAGAACAATGTGATACCTATATGCCTTTTGAGGCATATTCATTTTTAGAACTCTATGAGATTTGAGAAATGGGTTTTATAATTTTGAACTAAAAACTATCCTCAATATTGGAATAGAAATTTATAGGAATGATGTATATTTATATAGTCTATAAAAATATCCTTGAATAATATTTCCTTAGAGTCCTCATATGATTGGACCTCATGCCTCCTTGTTTAAACATTGACATCTCACTATCTTCTACCAGGTCCCCAATGAACAATGGATTACATGATTACCTATCACTCATTAAGAATCTATACTATTTAAAGATACCGTACATCATCTCAACATAATCCTCAATATCATGATAAAATCATATTCCATGGATAAATATAGTATTTTATATATTTGTGTCTTGAGTGAGGTGTCATATTATAGCTCTACCCCAATTTGAATTACTTCATCAGACTAGTGTTGTCAAAACATCCATCATTAATTGGGTTATAAAATATGAATCTTAATAGAAACTGTGCGAGAATTTTCAAATTTTTCCACATGGACATTTTATTGTGTAGAATTTGTATTCGTAACATTAGGTACAACCATATCCCTATCCATAGGTGAAAAAAACAATTCATCTCATGTTTATAATATTTATAGAATGAAAAAATATACATAAAAATATAATTTTATAGAATTATTTTTTAACAAATATAAGAATAATAAAACAAATAAATAAACAAACCCCAAGAGATATGTCACAAGGTTTAACTATATCATACACTGTAAAATCACCACCTACTACATACCTAAGTCCTAATATGATATCACATTGTCCTAGAAATAACTGAAAAGAATATATAATATGAATCATAAAATAATTATGGTAAATTTGTTTATATGTCATAAATTATTTATTTCTGAATACACAAATTAAATTATTATAAATATTTAATATCAAAATCACTTGATAATTACACTCAATGAGGTTTATTACATGTGGAGATATATCAAAATTCAGTATTCATGTACTAATCATTCCTCATTCCATTAAGAATGATGAAAAAAAAATATAAAAACTTAATATATCATGATGAATATATTTAAACCATAACCTCAAATGTAATAAAATCAAGCTCCATTACCCTAAAAACATCATTTTACACTATAGAAGTGATAACCTGAAAAAAACATTTTATCCCACTCGGGTCCTTAAAAATATAACTTGAACCCTGGATGACACAAATAAATTAAAAAATAATAGGTCTCACATAACATTTTATAATTCCCTAACAAATTTCACCATGTAAAATATGGAGTGGTACATGGACTCATATTCACCTCCCCAAATAGAAGAAATTTTAGGGTAAAAGTAAGGATCTAAACCAATCATTGGAAAAGATATACCTAAAATATAAATTATCTTTCAATGAAAAAAAAATTCCACTAATAATAAGAATTATATAAAATCGATTGAATCAAAATAGTACGCTGACCATATAATAACATCCCAATAAATATCCATATGGACCCTTTTTTACCATAAATTAGTAGTCAAGAGTGATCTATATAGTTTCTAGATAAATATATACAAAAAATATATATTAAAATAATATATATTGAAAATCATAAAATTATCCATTTATATGTTATGGTATCAACTTTATCCATAATCAGCTCCAGCATTAAAATAACTCAACATAGAGGCCTTCCACTTACTATGATCATTGAGAAAACATTTTGTATGTACAATGGGGTACCTGGGTGGTGTGTACGAATAAATCCCAATAAGACAACACCCATGAAACTTTATAATAAGTGTGTTATACGATTATTTTTTCAATAAATCCACATCAATGAAATTCAATTACATATTACCTAGAGTAATGAAACATAGTTACAACCAAATTCAGAATCTCAAGGATTCCAACAATCACATAGTAATTATCATTCCACTTATTAAATTATCTCTATATAAATTTCAATAAAATAAAAAAATATATAAATACTCTGAATCAATTTAAAACAAATTAAATTTATGGAATTTGAAAATTAATATGATACTATGTTAAAATGGACGTAGGTAATTCAATATTAATTCAAAATATTCATTCAATTATTTGTGAAATTATCATCCTTATTAAATCCCATTACTTTAATAAAAAAAATATGGATCAACCCAAAATATAATCAATATATGAATGATAAATACAAATAATGACCATTAAATACTCCATCCAATACTATATCCAAAAACAATAAATAGTTAACACTGTATCAAATCATTATACAACCCTTCATTAGAGAACATAAAATTTGTATCAAAATAAAAACTATGGAAATTACTCCACCTTTAACTATAAAATAATGAATATGTAGGGAAAAATAATTTGAATAGTGTTAATGAAAATATGGGAAAAAGAAATATCATGTCATGTTACCCATCAAAACACCTCCAGTCTAAAACATTCTTGGTGTTTTGAATAGATAAGTGAAAACATGTATTGTTTAGAGACTCTAGATCTATTTTGTTTCATACAATCTATGATCTAGGAGTTAGTGTTTGACTATATTAAGAGTTGGATTGATCAAAATAGAGATGATGGAGAGGGGGAAAACAATATTTTCATTATAGTAATGAATTTAATTATTTAAATATTTTCATCCCAATAAAATAAAAATATTTTTGGTAAATCAATAAAATGGAAATTTAATAAGAAAAAATATAGTTAAGGTCAACTCTATAGAATAAAGGAATTTTTTTTAGGTTATTTGACTTTTCTCTAAGATAATTTGGAAAAACTTCTCATGGAAATGGTTAAATATTACATTTATATCCCATAGTATGAATATGTTCCTTATTTAGATGATATATATATATCATTAAAGAAACAAACTTTTCATACATAAATATTTCATCTAAATTTATGAATATTCATTACATAAAATAATTATCCATGTGAGAAATAATTATGTCTACTTCCTTTGGAAACATGGAAACATAGAAAAATGTTCTATAAGTGATCCAAATATTCTCCCTCATATTGCTTCATATATATAACCCTTATTATAAATATTATAATTAAAACCTTTCATAATAACATAATAAATAAATCTTAATATGTGTGGTCTCAAAATCTCATTATGGGTAAACAAGGGATATATAAATGTCCACATATAAATAAAATAAGCGTAAGGGTTTGAAAAATGAGCTTTATAATTGAAAAATAAACCCTTTTTATCATTGAAAATAAATTGGAGTAACAAAATAATCATGGAATTTCATAATACATAGATAATATATGAATCAATGAACACAATCAATTAAATAATATCAATTGATTATAATAGGGATATTTTTTATAAACATAAGATTGAAAATATTATTTAAATACTATCCACCAATACATTGATAACATGTTAGTATTGGGATAACTAACCATGAATCAGCTCATGGATTTTGAGAAACTCTTATGAACTGTTATTTTGGCATGGGATAACCTTTTTAATACATTCTGTTGGGCTTGGGACAACCTCCTATTTATCATTTTATCTCGTATATTATTATTCATTAAAAAATTAATTTGTTGGGGATATAGTTCCCTACCATAACATAATAAAATTCATATATATGTTTACTGAAATATTGTTAAAAATAATTCATATATTAAAAAATATAAAAGGGAATTGTAACACATTTATCATATTATAAGCATTCAAATGAAAAGGGTTTCACTAACATTTCATTATACCATAACCCGTGGAATTGAAATTGTCTTCACAAAAATCACGTTATTATTTATATAAACCATATATATGGATAATAAAATTTTTATCATTGATAATATCCCAATTATATCTTATTTAACAATAACTAATGTCATTATAGAAGGAACTTAATTTTGAAAATAAAATCACTTGGAACATTTCATGAGTATAGTATCTTTTCATTGAAAATAACATTGTTAAAAATATTTGTGTATATAATATTTTAAAGAAAAAATATTTGAAAATAAAAAAGGTTTCTCTTAATGTAATCTATAAAACATTAAGGGGTAATGATAGTAGGAAATACGATTCCTATTGTATATTTAAAAAATTGTTTCATTCACATTTTAGGTAAAAATAAAAAAGGTCCCTATTCGGAAAGTGAAAAGAAGATTCATGTCAACATTTCTCTTATAACAATACATTTGTGTAAAAAGGACATTTAAATTTCAAATATAAATAGTAAAATAGTTTTGATTTTTTTCGAAAATATAAATATGGATGAAAAATTGGTTTTCGACCGAAGATAGAAAAAAGTGAGCCTTCATGAAAAAAAAAAATTTTTATTAATTAGTTTATAAGGATTATATAATGAAGGGAAAACATATATTTTATAAAAAATAACCATTTTTATGAGAATTCAATATTTTGATGATAAATAATTCATAATATTTCCTCAACAAGTGTATACTCATAAATAATCATAATAATTAATTAGATTATAACATCAAGCACATTCCACTTTTGTTAAAGTGGAATATAAAACCCCATGAATGAATAAATTTAAATGAAAAATTAATTTTCATCATAATGGAAAATTAAATGATTTAACATTTCAACCAGAAATTTCATATGGCACATTAAATAAGATAGGCGTATAACATAACCAGTGTCCCAAAAAATACTTTTTTTCATAAAACCTTTCCTAATGTCTTGGAATCCTTTGTACGTGATTAAACCACATATAAAATAAATATTATTTTGTTATAAATAAATTAAATAAATTAACTTATATTAATCATTCCATATATGATTTATTTATGAGATTTTAACACCAATTTATATACTATTCTTTGATAAAATCATATTTGGGGTAATAACTGCTATGTTTTTCATATGTGTTAGGATTTTTTATTTTCAATCTACTTGATTTTATTACGGTTAAAAAAGTATATAAATAAAATATTTATTAATTATATATTTATTTAGTCTAATAAAAAAAAGTATTTGTACATAAGGATATACACTCTTCATGGAGATGTTAGGTATTATGTACGTTGTAACATTGATTCCATTTTCTTAGCTGATGGAATGATATGTTGGAAATTAATATAGAAAATTAAAATTAAAATTATTATACCATATATATAACATATATTTATTTAATAATACATTATTACCTTCCATTTAATGTGTATGTGAAAAATTAATCACATCACTTCACTAGGTGGCATTCCACTGTACACACTAGCTATGTCATCGTATTCCCATAAAATGATAATTAAGATTTTATTTGGGATATTATAATTAAATATGTATAATAATATAATTAATATAATTTATAAAGTCACACCCTTCATTATATCTTGTATTGTGAGGTTGTGATGGAAAATTAGTTACATCGGTCCGTGAGGCATTAGTCTACTATACACGTGATCAAAGGGTTAATTTCTTATTCGATAAAAGATGAAACAGATATGTGCTCACCAATTAACATAGTAAAAAACTAATTATATGGAAGATACTAGTGTTATTATATTGATATTATTAATAGACGTTTGAATATGGTAAGAAGGGGAGTAATAATAAAGCACTGAGTAATGAAAATTAACTTCTCTTAGAACAAACTGCTTTTGTAACGACTCAGAATTATCCAGGTATTTTTTTTAATTATATGGGCATTTTATGAGTCTGTGAAAATTGAAATCATGTGATTCCAAAGAATGGTGTGCCCAAAAAGAATTTCTAATTTTTTTGACTTACCTTCAGTAAACGTGCGAGTAGGTTTTTTAACTTTTGAACTGATGCTCAGAATTGAAATCTAAGGACACCATTGAACTCATAGTTCCGATATTCGCTTAAAGAGACCTTCACCTCAACCATAGTAGGTATATAGTGAAAGTTAATTTTTGTTCTTTTCGAGGAAATAAAAATAAAAAAAAAACAACATCTATTTTATTTTTATAACCTCTTTTGAATTCATGTGGTGGGGACCACTCAAGTATCTCTTTAATATGGGGAAGTCCCATGGAATCCTATCATTATTTGTGCCATTTAATTGTTCTAACACAATAAAATTAATTGTTCCATTTAATTATGACAATGCAATACAATTAATTATTCCAACGTAATATAATTAATTTTGCCATTAAATTATGCTAACGTAAATTAAATTGATAAACCTAATTCAATTTGTTAGCTCCTGATTTCCTTGGAGAAATCGTTGGCGAAGGGAGGCTTGGGTAGAACTTTGGAGAAACTCTTACTCTAATGAAGAATGCGCTCTCCAACGAAGAACGAGGAACAGACCCTGAACCCCTATCGAAAGCGCCTTGCGAAAGCATCGAACACCGACATTCTCCAATGACTTTGTCTTCTTCCTCGAGCCTCCTCCTAAGGAACCATCAATGCAGGTTTTTTTGTTGACTTATAGCTCCTTACCTAGTCCTTGTCGACCCCCTTGATTCAAGTACAATATTGTCGCTTGTTACCGTTCTAATGCGGGTTGGTATAGGCCAAACATACACGGCCCGACCCCTCTGCAAGAATTGTGGAATATTTGGTGGTCATGAATTGATGGAGACGTCCGGAGACAAGCGTGGTAATCTATTGAATGAATTACGGGAAAATGGGGCGTTCTCGGTGGCCCGATGAACGTCGCTGACAACCTGTGTCGATGACCAGCATCGGTGGGGCTCAGGAGCAGTGGCGCGTCTGCGCTGCTGGAGAAGATCCAAGGCCATCGGTCGCAGTGGAGCAAGGGCAGAGGCTGGCACTCTGGTAGTCCATGCAAAGGGGACGGATGCATGCGTACATGTCGCCCGGCGTGCGGGAGTCGCGACCTTGTTCCATGACAGCGAAAGAAGAGCGGTCGGCTGGCTGTCGGCCGCCAGTGAAGGTGCAGTGCACGACCGCTCTGCCCAAAGGAGGCATGTCGTCTGGCCAACTATGAGCCTAGTGTGATGCCTCAACGTGAGCTTCCTAGCATGGGCCACCCTGCGGGCTGCTCCGCGGGCCGTACCTGGGTCGGGCCGACTGGGTCGGACCAGACTCGGACCAACTTTGAACCCTTTTCATTCTCTCGACTATATCATGATCTAGAAGCCTCTGTTTGATGAACCGTATGCTGTTCCAGAAACCTTGAATCAAGACTATCCTTTTGGTATATCCCACAAGAGTTCTGGATAATTTTGGGGTACGACCGGGTTGGATTGAGCACAATCCAACCGGGCCCTCGGGACTAAAAGACAATAACTTACAGACCAGTCGTCCGATTGAGGCACTGTCTATTGCGTTGAGACCCCTATTACATGGAAATACTTTGGAATACATATTCGTGGGACTTCATGGAAGTTGGTGTATTTGTCATGTGTCTTGAAGAGCAGACCCTCCTAGAATCAAGAGGGCTTAGTGTGGGAACCCTGTAGCTGGAGGTAGCATGAGAAAAGGATCCTAAATGGGTATGTGCTTTGGGATCCTATGTGGTTAGGTTCTTTGGGTTCCTATGTGGGTCTGTGATTTGGGATCCTATGTTGGTCTTTGTTTGAGAGTCTCACCTAGATCCACTCTAGGAATCCATGTGGGACTACTCTAGGATCCAACGTGGGTCTGCTGTACTAGGATCCTACGAGGGTCTGATGATTTAGGATCCTACGTGCGTCTGCGTCTTAATAGATTACGTTGATTAAGTTTTTACATATAATCATTATTACTACCATACCTAAGTTATACCTGGTGTGAGATGAGTCCTTACCTTTGTGGTGATACCTTTTTGGTATTCTTCTATGTGGCATTACCTTTGTGGTACTTACATTTATGGTGTTTCCCTCGTGGTATTTCCTTCATTCGTGGAATAGTTGAGCTTTGGGATAATGAGTTGTGCCTTGTGTTTTCTCATGAATGTGCTTGGTATACTTGATAACTTAGGTATATGTATAGGCATATACCTAAGTAGAATTTTTAGTTGTTTTCATGCATTGTAGTATATCCTTTGTGGATTTTTTGAGACCTTTTTGAGTCTCAGGATCCCTACTGAGTATCGTTATACTCACTCCTATATGGACTACGCCCGCACCTTGTTGTGTTTGGGGAAGACGAAAGAAATCTATGAATATGGATGAGGGTACCAGGACTGGAGGAAGCTTGATGGTGGACCATAGACGAGGTGTACCATAGAGCTGTACCTACCCTTCTGGGAGGATCCTTGGTGGGTGTTTGCAGTAACTGTTTAGTTTACTTGTACTTTCCAGATATCTTGTACATTCAAGTTGGGATTAGATTCTGGACCCATTTACTTACTGTACACACTCTTTTTACTATTTAGTTTACTCGTGTTCGTATCTTGTTGTGTGATTGGTTGCTTGAGTTTACAACTTATAAAATCAATTATTTTCCAGTTTTAGGGAATACGCCTTTTGGTACTAGTCACCAGCCCTTGGCCTATGGAAGGCGGACTTGTGGAAGTCATGGTACGAGCCTCAGTGGATGATTTGTGAAAAATTGGTATCAGAGGAGTCGGTTCTATATTAGCACATTGGAATCTGATCTTTTAACATCAATAATGTTATGTGTTATGAGTATGGTTATCAGTTTAGGGAATCCAGTGTTGGTGTGACGGCCGATGTATTCATACACCAGGACCCTGAAAACTGATTTTTGACTCAGTGCATGAAAACACGATTGTGTGTGTGTGTTTCGAAATATTTTATTTGTGATATTTTTAGTCAGCTCACCAGTAATAACTTATTGAAAGTGGCACACCTATTTATTTCTAGGATGCCTCCACACGGACAGCCAGTTAGGGTTCTAGGTATAGTACGCGATGATAGACCACTGAGCGACGAAGCCTTGGTGCATGGCCCTTTATCAGTAGGGGAACCAACTGAGGCACCAACGGTACAATTACCCATTGGGCCACAGATGCCACCGGCCCCTACAGTAGAGGGTGCACGTAGCATGAGCGCATTTCATGAGTTCCAACACCAGAGGCCACCCAGGTTTAGGGGAGAGATGGACCCACCGACAGGTGGGGATTGGCTGGAGGCTGTGGTGAGAGTCTTCCAACTTGTAGGTACACCAGCTGATCTCATGGTGATCTTTACTGCCAGTCTTCTACATGCTGTAGTAGGTAGATGGTGGAGAATTATTCTCCAGGATCACGACAAGGTGACACTACTCTGGGTAGAATTTGATAGAATGTCTTAATCAATGTTTATTCTAGATACCCTTTTCGCAGTGCACATACAGGATCTTCTTCATCTGCAGCAGGGCAGTATGACTGTGGCTCAGTACTCACCAAGGTTCACCGACCTCTCATGCTCCAACATACCAAAGTTTACAATAGAAATTCATTTATTATAATTATGTCATAAAATAAAATGATAACACAACATAATGAACTACTAAGTGACAAGTGACCTTTAAACATAAGTTTGTCACTTCTGTGTTTGAATTTTGAAAATGTGACATACACGGTTGTGTTCAAGATGATTTTTGGAGTCTAATTAAACAAAAAAATTCGGTGAATAGTAACCTACCCTTTAAAATAGTAAACAACCCTTATGATTAGTAATATGACCCTTATGAATAGTAAATCATCCAACATAAGAGTAACCTTACTCATGAATTATAAAATAAAATTTAGACATCTTAGAAGTGACAATTTGACCTTAGTAAACGTTTTGGTATTTTGTAAGTCATAAATAACTAATTTTAAAAAAATTAATTAATTTAAAAGAAAACTTATTTTCTTAAAATTTGTTCATTAATTATCAAATCAATTTCCTATAGTTTTTAGGTAATTTTATAAGACCCTACGTAAATTTTGAAAGCCCAATAAAATCAATTTTATTTTTTAAAAACTGTTTTTTAAGTAAATTATGATTTCAATTAAATATTAAATTAATAATATTTAGAAAATTATTATTGAAAAATTTACTTCATTTTTTGGATTTTACAAATCAAAATATTGTTGGGGTAAATTTTTGGGATTTTTCTGAAGTACACGAATTTTTTATGAATAGTGAAATATAGTAATTTACAAAAATAAGCTAAATAAGCTAATTATAGAGTCAAGTGTGATTTTATGCTGATGTAAGCCCACTTGGTTTGGAATCACATGATAAAATTACTATTCTTGGTCATGGATTAATCACTATTCCTTTCCTTTTGAAGAAATAATAAACTAATGTATTTTTTATTAAGGAAACCCCTCTCCCCTCCACTATAAAATCCACCCTTCAAACCCTCATTTCCTCACTCCTATCAAGCTATAATATTTCTCTAAAATCTACCCAAAAATCCTCCCTAGACCCTATACCACATTCAGGAAATTCTGATCTCGTCAAAAGACAAATCCTAGGTTCCTTAAGGAGGATCTCAAGAGGGATATTTAAGAGGTAATTTCTCTCCCTCTTCTCCATTAATTTCCTTTAAAGTTCAAGTTCATTTATTGATCTATCCCAACCTATATTCATCTAAATGGTATAGTAAATCCTTTATTATAAATATATTATAATTTTATGATTCTAATGGTATATTATATAATCCAACCCCATTACCCTTTCCCTTTTATTTTACAAAAGAGAAAGTTGTTCGTGAGGTATTAATTTATCACCTTCAAGAAAGACATGCTTTCTTCTTCCATTTCTACGTCAAGATCTTGTAATGAAACCATTTTTATGGGTTTAACCAGAATATTTTATATGTATTATCTCCTATATAATTTTTTGGAACTAACTTATGGCCATATTTCTAGTGATAAAATAAAACAAGTTCATTATGATCGAAAAATCACTCAAATTAACCCAAACAATCATATTTTAATTATTATATAATAAAAAATCCACATGGATCTATTAAAATTAATTATAATATCATTAAAACTCATGTAACATCATTAATAACATTTAATATCATTTCTATATGTTTACTCATGTTCTACCCAAACTTCAATTTAAGAATACAAGTGAACCACTCAAGAAAGCCATGAAAACAAACATTCTTGAACAATGTTTTAAAAATATATAACTCATCCAAAGGAACATAAAATCACTTAATGAAAACTTAATGAACCATATTTAGGTAAAAAGTGTTCTGTATTTCTTATTAATTAATATAATGTCATTATATAGGATATTAAAGAGAAGGAATCATTCAAATACAAGTTATGGGGAAATTCTAGAACCCAACTTTCATCCTTCAGGTTCTCCCTCTTTCACTCATTTTTGATATGGTTACTCTATAAAAATCATTTTTTCATCATTTTATTTCTTTTTCAAGGATATACTTGTTTGCCACTGGTATTTAAGAAAAACAAAATATTTTCCAAATGAAATCTTTTTTCCAGAACACACCTTTTACTTCTCATTCTTGAGTGACGGTTCTTGTAACATGTATGTTATTCCCTCATTCTTTTGGGAACCCAATGTTTGTGAATGTTTTATTATGAGATGAAACCAATTACTTTTCATGGGTTAATTATTTTCATTTATTTTATATGTGCATTTAGGCATTCATGTTAAATGATAATGTTATTAAGTGACAGATACGCCTGGAATTATACAGCGCTCCAATGCATTGGGTAATGTGATGAATCTCGTGAGTAAATGTGAAATGATATGTTAACATGTTGTTAGATTGGTTCAAAAGTGTGTGTAGTAGTTAACCACTAAGACATGATGTTTCATTTTTATGCAGTGCCACATTTCAAGTCTTATATTTATGATTCCTCTCATGTTCATGATCTTTTTTTTATGTTATGATTATGCTCATCCCATGAAATATTGTTCTTATCTATCCACTTAATGGGATTCTATATCACCCCTTTTGATGTATATCCTTAGGTGGATACATGTATTTAGGAAATTACAAGTTCCAATAAGAAGCTAGAGGAAAAGAAATTAAATAAATGTTTATGCTTGATGTTGTAATTGTTATGTATGTTCCCAGTTTTCCCAAGAGACTAAACCTTTTGATCCTCTATGTGTAATACTATTATGTTGTTTGTCTTTAAAATGATGTAATATTAATTTAATAAAAGGGTGGGTCTCTACAGTTGGTATTAGAGGAATGGTTTAGTTAATTTGGAAATTAGGATTATTGAACCCTAGAGGAAACCTATAGCATGAGACTAATTACAAATACGCAAATAAGAAAATTTACCTAGGGATCCCATATATTATGATTTTAGTATATATTTTTCAAATGAATATGTTATGTATTCATGTCTTGTTTACTTATGTTTTTCTCTAACCTTTTCTATTTTAGAAAATAGTTGGAACCAGGAGAAATCAGGCCAAGAACTCATGCGAGGGCCAATGCAATGATTACCCGAATGACATCCCCAATGATTTGGGAGGTGGAGTTCAAAATTTAATGTCTATGTTTATCCAATTATCTCAGGTTATGAACAATAAACATAATAATTGGGAATTCCCTCCTTCATCAAAGAGGGAGAAATTGGTTATCGGATGTTTTATGGGGCAACGACCGCCGACGTTTAGTGGATCTTCCAATCCACTAGTTGTGGAATTGTGGGTTAACTCCATGGAGAATATATTTTCTGTTCTTCACTATTCTGATATGGAGAAGGTGACCCTATCAATTTATCATCTAGATGGAGAAGCTGATCAATAGTGGGATTTGATTAAGAACTCCAATCCAAGGGAGGAAATTGAAGATATGTAATGGGAAGACTTTAAGATAATGTTTCATAATAAGTATTTCCCACGAACTCTTTTCACATAGATGGAGAGAGAATTCATAGAGATCAAGAAAAAATAAGGATAATATGTCACAACCTATGAAGCGAATTTGACAAGGCTTTCAAGGAACACATCAGGTTTTGTTATCTAAAATGATAGAAAAATTGATAGATTCTTTAGTTGATTAAAACCACACATCCGAAAGGCTATTGAAATTCAAGACATTGGGAGTTATGAAGAAGTTGTTCGATGTGATATCATGTTGGAGATGGAGATTGGAGAATGATCCCATGGCTAGGGTGATAAGAAAAGAAAGTTGGAGTTTCAAGATGGTGGATATAATGACAAAGGTGGGAAGAAAAATCATCGACCCACATGCCAAAAATGTGGGATGTTGCACCATGGGAACTGTCTCAAAGGGATGTAGAAATGCTTCAAGTGTGGAAAGAAGGACACCATTCTCAGGAGTGTCGAAATGACATGAAAAGGATATATAAAGTAGCCGATAAAAGGAGATAACCATTCATGGTTCAATGCTACAACTATAGGGAGCTAGGCCACTATGCAAACCAGTGCACTAAACCTCGAGTTATCGAGGGTAATCAGTGTCAACAGCCACCAAAGCCAAAGGAACAGGGGAAGGCTTAAGAAATCACTACTATGGAGGTGGATCATGATAATGAAGTCATAAAAGGTACACATCATATTCACCCAAGAATGGAAAAAGTCTTATTTGATTCTGGTTCTACGCATTCCTTTATATCTTGCATGTTTGCTAGAACTGTAGAATCGAAGCCCTGAATCCTTGAAGTAGAGATATCTGTAAAAACACCAAGTGGTGCAATCATTGCACCCCAAGTGTTTAACTATTCTCCTGTTGGAATATGTGGGAATATTCTTCCAGAAAATCTCGTAATACTTCCCTTGGTGGATTTTGACGCTATAATGGGAATGGATTGGCTCTCATTATACAGATAACATATCAACTGTTGGGAAAAGGAAACATCTTTTCATATTTCGAACCATCCCATGCTCCTCTACAAATTCAAGGAAGATCATGAATCTCTTTGGAAAAATTATTCAATGTTGTGGGTTTTGATTCCGTAGGAAGAAGCATACCTCACCCAAATGGTTGAGTCGAAGGAAAGTGATGACCATGTGGAAATTCCCATCGTGAGGGAATACATCGATGTATTTCCTGAATAATTACTCATAATTCCCCCAGATAGTGTGGTAGAGTTCTCAATTGAACTCATGATCGAAGCTACTCTAATCTAGAAGTGTCCCTATAAGATGGATCCTATTGAACTGGAGGAGTTAAAGAAGCAGCTACAAGAGAATATGGACAAAGGGTTCATCTTCCCTTGGGGTTCACCTGTGCTCTTTGTGAAGAAGAATAAGGATGGAATAATGTAATTGTGTATCAATTATCGGGAATTCAAAAATATCACCATAATGAAGAAGTATCCTCTCCCAAGGATTAATGACTTGTTCGACCAGTTAATATGAGCTCAATACATCTCAAAGGTGGATCTTCCTTCTGGATATCATAAGGTAAAGGTAAAGAAGGAAGATATTCAGAAAAATGCCTTCTGTACAAGGTATGGACACTATGAGTTTTTTATGATATCCTTTGGACTTAATACTTCCCCTGCAATCTTCAAGGATTTTATGAATAGAGTCATTAGACATTTCCTCGAAATATTTTTGGTAGTTTTTATCGATGATATTATAATCTACTCCAAGAGCAAGGAGGAACATGACGAACATTTAAGAAATGTGTTAGTGACATTGTGAAAGGATAAGTTATACGCCAAGTTCAGAAAGTGTGACTTTTGGATGAATCAAGTCACATTCTTGGGACATGTGATCACAAGTGAGGTAATTTCTGTGGATCCTTCAAAATTAAAGGTGATAAAGCAATTTCCTAGGCCCTCTAGTGTCACAGAAATCCGTAGCTTTCTTGGATTAGCTGGGTACTACCAACGTTTTGTGAGAAACTTCTCATGATTGTTAAGACCACTAAATAAGTTAACAAGAAAAGGGGTAAAGTATGTCTAGAAGGAAGAATGTGAGGAAAGCTTCAAGGAGCTAAAGAGAAGGTTGATCACTGCACCTGTACTCACACTACCAAAAGTGGAGAACATTTTTTGATATACTGTGATGCTTCAATGAACAGATTGGGTTTTGTACTCATGAAAAATGACAATGTGATAGCTTATGCCTCACGACAGTTGATGATCAATGAGAAGAACTACCCAACACATGATCTAAAGCTGGAAATCGGGATTTTTGCATTGAAAATATGGTGGCACGTCCATTATGGCGATAAGTGTGACATATACACCAACCAAAAGAGCCTAAAGTATATATTCACACAAAAGGAGATCAACATGAATCAAAGGAGATGGTTAGATATAATCAATGATTAAAATTTCTCTATTCACTATCATCCTGGAAAGGTGAACATGGTAGCTAATGCTCTAAGAAGAAAAGAACCTACTACTCTATCCATTTTTTAAATGGAGAGAGACCCTATCTTTTTCAAAATGAAAAGAATCGATTTAGAAATCATAAGGGCATGGGATACATCCTACCTTTCCCAAATGATTGCACCACCATCCATCCAGGAGAAGATTAAGGAAGCACAAAGGGATGATGTGGAGATACAAAATAGGGTGAATACAGTAATGGAAGGGAAGTTGCAATAGTTCCATATCGATGATGGAGGTGTGATTCAGTTTGGAACGTGGCATTATGTGCCTTCATCACCCGGGGTAAAGAAGGAGCTATTGTACAATGCACATTGCTCAAATTTCTCTATTTATTAAGGGAGTACTAAGAAGTATTGTGATCTCTGGGAACACTTTTGGTGGGATAACATGAAGAAGGAGATTGTAGAATATATATCAAGTTGCTTAGTATGTTAGAAAGTTAAAGCTGAGCGACAAAAGTCCAAAGGAATGCTGCAGTAATTGCCTATACCCATGTGGGAATGGGAACATGTTACTATGGAATTTTTCATGGGTCTCCCGAAGACGTCAATGGGAAATAATGCGACATGGGTTGTGGTTGACCGACTCACCCAGACTGCACGTTTTATCACTATTCAGGAAGACCTCTCGCTTGAACAACTTGAAATGATATATGTGAAGGAAGTGGTTAGACTGCACAGTGTTCCAATATCAATTGTCTCTGACCGTGATCCAAGGTTCACATCTAAATTCAATAGGATCCTTCAACATGCTTTGATTACTGAATTATATTTTAGTATGGCCTATCACCCCCAAACTGATGGCCAATCTGAAAGGACTATTCATATGCTTGAAGATATGCTAAGAGCCTGCTCTCTAGAATTCATAGGTGGTTGGGATCAGAATATCCCATTGGTTGAGTTCTCATTCAACAATAGATTCCACTCAAGTATTCATATGGATCCATATGAAGCACTACATGGAAAGCGATGTAGAACTCCAACCTGTTGGGATGAAGTTGGAGAAAGAAAGCTACGTGGTCCCGATCTAGTTCATGGGATGACAGAGAATGTTCAAGTCATCTAGAAACACATCAAAGCTGCTCAAAGTGGGAAAAAGAGCTATGATGACAACCGTCGAAGGGACTTGGAGTTCAACGTTGGAGATAAATTCTTCCATCGAATATCTCCATGGAATAAATTCATGCGATTCAGGATGAAAGGGAAGCTAAGCCCAAGGTATATTGGCCCCTTTGAGATCCTTGACCGCATAAAAGCTGTGGCCTATCGTATTTCAATTCCACCAAATATGGATAAAGTTCATGATGTGTTTCATGTATCACTACTGAGGATGTACATACCAGACACCTCACATGTACTAAACTCAGAGGTGGTGCAGTTGGAAGATGATCTCTCCTATGAGGAGTAGCCAGTAAAGATTCTGGATCAGAGGGATAATGTTCTATGCAACAAGACAACCCATCTTGTCAAAGTGTTATGGAGGAACCATATGTTTGAGGAAGCAACTTGGGGACTAGAAGAGGCAATGAAATAGAAACACCCTCACCTGGTCATGTAAAGAGAAATTTAGGGGTTGAAATTTCTTAAGGGGGGAAGAATGTAACAACTCAATGTTTCTGAATGGAAATTCACTTCTTATAATTATGTCATAAAATAACATGAAAACACAGAATTATTAACTGCTAAGTGATATGTGACCTTTAAAAATAATTTTTTCACTTTTGTGTTTGGATTTTTGATAATCTGACATACACAGTTGTGTTCAGGATGATTTTTGGAGTCTAATGAAACAAAAATAATTTTCAGTGAATATTAACGTACCCTTTTGAATAGTAACCTACATTTATGAATAGTAATATGACCCTTATGAATAGTAAATCATCCAACATAAGAGTAACCTTACCCATAAATATTTAAATAAAATTTAGACGTCTTAGAAGTGACAATTTGAACTTAGTAAATGTTTTGGAATTTTGTAAGTGATAAATAATTAATTTTAATTAATTATTAAATTTAAAAGAAAAATTATTTTCTTAAAATCTGTTCATTAAGTATCAAATCAATGTCTTATAGTTTTTAGATAATTTTATAAGACCTTACATAATTTTGGAAAGCACTATAAAATCAGTTTTACTTTTTAAAAACTGTTTTTAAGTAAATTATGATTTTAATTAAATATTAAATTAATAATATTTAGAAAGTTATTTTTGAAAAATGGACTTCATTTTTGGATTCTACATGTTGAAAAATGGTTGGGGTAAATATTTTGGATTTTTCTGAAACACTTGAATTTTTGATGAATAGTGAAATACTGTAATTTACAAAAATAAGCTAAATAAGCTAATTATAGAGTCATGTGTGATGTTTTGATGATGTAATCCCACTTGGTTCAGGAACACATGATAAAATTACTATTTTTGGTCATGGAATACTAACTATTACTTGTTTTTGAAGAAATAATAAACTAAAAAATTTTATATTAAGGAAACCCCTCTCCCCACAACTATTAAATCCACCCTTCACACCCTCATTTTATGACACCCCTAATGCTCCAAGACTTCTCTAAACTCTGACCAAAAATCCTCTCCAACCCCTCTCCCACGGTAAAGAGATTCTGGTCTCATCAAAAGACCATGCCTAGCTTCCTTAAGGAGGATCTCAAGAGGGAGATTTAAGACGTAATTTCTCTCCTTCATCAATTTTATTTTCCTTTCAATTTCAAGTTCTTTTATTGATATCTCCCAACCTATCTTCATCCAAATGGTGTTGTAAGTCCATTATTATACATATAATATAATTTTATGATTATAATTGGATATTATATCATCCAACCCCCTTTCCCTCTTCCATTTATTTTATTAAAGACAACGTTGTTCGTGAAGTATTAATTTATCTCCTTCAAGAAATATAGGCTTTATTCGTCCATTTCAACATTAAAATATGCTCATGAAACCATTTTTACGGTTAAACCAGAACATGTTATATGTATTATCTCCTATTTAATGTGCTGGAACTAACTTATGGGCATATATCTAGTGATAAAATAAAACAAGTTCATTATGATCGAAAAATCGCTCAAATTAACCCAAACAATCATCTTTAAATTATTATCTAATGATACATCCACATGGACCTAATATAAATTATTATAAGATAATTAAAACTCTTGTAATATCATTAATAACATTTAATATCATTTCTGTAGTTTACTCTTATTCTACCCGATCTTCAATTTAAAAATACAAGTGAACCACTCAAGAAAACCATGAAAACAATCATTCTCGAACAATGTATTGAAACTATATAACTAATCCAAAGGCACATTAAATCACATAATGAAACCATAATGAACTATATTTTTTTACAAAAGGATTTGGATTTCTAATTAATTAATATAATGTCATTATACATGACAATAAAGAGAAGGAAGTATTCAGATACAAGGTAAGGGGAAATTCTCGAACCAAACTTTAATCCTTCGGGTTCTCCCTCTTTCACTCCTTTTTGATATGGTTACTCCTTAAATGTCATTTGTTCATCATTATATTTCTTTTTCTATTATATACATATTTTTATCTGGTATTTATGAAAAACAAAATATTTTCCAAAATAACTCTTCTTTCAAGAACACACCTTTTACTTCTCATTCAAGAGTCACGGTTCTTGTAACATGTATGTTATTCCCGCATTCTTTTGGGAACCCAATGTTTATGAATGTGTTCCTATTAGATTAAACCCATTACTTTTCATGGATTAATTATGTTCATTTATGTAATATGTTCATTGTGGCATGCATGATAAATGATAATGTTATGATGTGATGGGTGCACCCAGAATTATATATCAAAATACGAATGTTTGAATGTGACGGGTGTTCCCAGAATTATACATTGCTCCAATGCATTGGATAAAGTGATGAATCTCTTAATTAAATGTGAAATCATGTGTGAACATGATGCTAGCTTGGTTCACAAGTATGTGTGCTAATTAACCACTAAGACATGGTGTTTCATTTTTATGCATTGCAACAGATCATGTCTAATATTTATGATTCTTCACATGTTCATGATATTTTTCCCATTTTATGATTATGCTCACCCTAATCTATATTGTTCTTATCTATCCTCTTACTAGGCTTCTAGATCACCCCTTTTGATTTATATCCTCCGGTTCTAACATGTATTATGGATATGAAAAGTGCCAATAAGAACCTAGAGAAGACGAAATTAAATAAATTTTTATGCTTAATGTTGTAATTGTTATGTATTTTCCTATTTTTCCCAAGACACTAAACCATTGGATCATATATGTGTAATACTATTGTGTTTTTTATCATTAAAATGATCTAATATTAATGTAAGAAAAGGCTGGGTCGCTACACGTGCTACTCCCCTAATATGGTTCATGGCCCAATCTTCAGGGCCCAGACCTTCGAGAAAGGACTCTGGCTGGAGATCAGGGCTTTGATGATTTCTCTCAACCTCCCTACAAAGGCGTGTGTGTTAGGAAGAGCCCTCTTAGTGGAGAGTTTTCATGCTGAGTAGTCACCAGAAGTGAGACCCACCACCGGGCATCATGTAGATGAGTCTTCTGCAGCTGGTAGTAGACAGATGAAATAGAAGTCCAAGAGGACCAGACCGATAGGTGGATGACCGTTGGATTCAAGGTCCGTTGTGCAGGGAACTAGTGACAGAGCTAGTCCAGCAAGGAGCAGGTAGTGTTACACATGCGGCGGGTAGGGTCACATGGCACATTACTATCCAACCCACCGTACGGATGATCAACAGACGGTTGAAAGACCGCTCAGGTAGAGACATAGGTTCGACTAAGGAGGTCCTCATGGAGAAGACAGACGTGGTAGAGGAGATGTACGTGCATTTGGTAGTGGGTGACAATTTGAGATGTTACCACCACCACCACCAGGTGGTCCACCTTGACCATAGGGAGCAGGTGGATCGGGGCGAGCTCATCTCTAGTCAGTTGGGGCCCATGACAATGGGGAGCTGGAGATAATACGAGGTATGATCTATGTCTACTCTACCTTAGCCATAGTACTTATAGACACATGTGTCAATCATTCTTTTATTTCCACATCCCTCGTTCGAAGCTCAGAGATTCCGACAGAGCGGTTGGCTCGATCCTTATGGCTAGAGACTCCTATGGGAGTGGATTCAATTATTACAAAATGGTACTAGTAGTGTGAGCCTACTCAAGGAGGTGAGAGCGTCGACTGGGATCTCTTAGTAGCGTCGTCGAGGCCTTATGACATCATCATGGGTATGCACAGGTTATCTACAGTCCATGCTCAGATTTACTACATTAGGAGCAAAGTGTGGTGTGTTCACACTGATGAGACTAGGTTTACCTTCACCGACGAGAAGGGAGCCTCCAAAAAATAGGATATACATACCCAGAGGAGAGTGCAGTGGATCACTCATCAGTTTTCTAGCCTTCTCTCAGAGAGGTTGATATGGAGAGTCTGAGCTATCCTGTAGAGTTGGACCAGTATCTGGATGTCTTCCAAAATGATGTTCCGGGTCTATCTCCTCGCATATAGGCGGGCTTTTACATTTGCTTGTACCCCGGGATGACACCGATATCTACACAAGCATATCAGATGTCTCCTGCGGAGCTTCGTGAGCTGCGGGTATAGGTGGAGGACTTACAAGGGAAGGGGTTCATTCAGGCTAGTGTTTCTCCTTGGGCAGCCCCAGATATATTCGCCTAGAAGTTGGATGGGAGCTTGAGACTTTGTGTTGACTATCAGCACCTGAACCAAGCTCCCCTGAAGAACAAGTACCCACTCTCGAGGATTGGCGACCACTTTGATCAGCTGGTGGAAGCACATTGGTTCTTGAAGATAGTCCTCAGATCAGGCTATCACCATCTCAAAGTAGGAGATGAGGATGTGAAGAAGATAGATTTCAGATGTCAGTACAACCATTGCCATTTCTTAGATATTCCATTTGGTGTAACGAACGCTCCATCAGTTCTCATCGGACTCATGAACAGCTTATTTCAGCCATATCATGATCAATTTGTGGTGTTTTTCATTGATGAAATTCTGATCTACTCTGCTACTGGGGAGGAGCATGCCTATCATTTTCAAATAGTTCTAGACACACTCCGATAACACCCGCTTTATGGTAAGCTTTCGAAGTGCTAGTTCTGGATCCGAGAGGTTCACTTTCGAGGACTTGTCATCTCGAAGGATAGAGTTGCAGTGTATCCAATTAAGAATGGGTAGATACTTTCTTGGGACCCACCCAAATGTGTGACGGATGTACGAAGATTCCTGGGTATGGCTGAATACTACAGGAGTTTTGTGCCAGATATCTCCCTAGTTGCATCACCTTTATCAGTGTTGATGAAGAAGGGGCAACCCATAATTTGGTTGGATAGATACCGGTGGAGTTTTCTAGAGATGAGAAAGAGGATGACTAGTTCCCCCATCTTGAGGCTTCCGAAGGAGGGTGTTGGGTACGTAGTCTACTATGACACGTCAGGGACTCGGCTCGGATGGGTCCTGATGCAGAAGCGAGCAGTGAACACATATGGTTCTCGATAGTTGAGACAACATGAGAAGAACTATTCTACCAATGACATGGAGTTAGAAGAAGTTTTCTTTTCCGTGAAGATGTGGCGACATTACTTTATGGGTTAACATTTTATAATCTAATTTGATCACAAAAGTCTCAAGTTTATCTTCTCGTAGAAGGACCTGAACATGAGGCAGCGACGCCAACCTGAGTTCTTTTAGGAATATGACATTGAGATAGTCTATACTCTAGGGAAGTAGAATGTTGTAACAGATGCACTTAGCAGGAGATCTGGTATACATCTACTAGGTAATGCGACTGAGCAACTAACCTATTTGCAGATATCCTTTGTGGATCGAGATGGGGAAACTTATCTTCAGTCTCCTACAGTCCCTCTCCCAATTCTTTAGCTAGTCAGGGAGGTGTATTACGGAGACACTAACTGTGAGGGTCGACGTACTTAGATATCCACAAGACAAGCGCATGAGGGATTTTCTGAAGGTGGGGAGCAAGTGATCCTCTTCAGAGGATGAACCATGGTACCAGCATCACTTCATGGGTAAGTGTTGATGGAGTTCCACACATCCAATAAATTGGTATATCTAGGATTGGAGAAGATGTTCCTGGACCTCTGATGACAGCATTGGTGGATGGGAATGAAGAAAGTATTAGTATAGTATGTCTCTCGTAGCCTCACTTGTTAGCAAGTGAAGGCAGAGCATAAGGTACCTGTAGGCTTAGTTCAAACTTTTGAGGTCCCATAGTGGATGTGTGATGGAATATACATGGAATTCGTGACAGGACTTCCATGTACATCCAAGGGTCTTGATTCTATCTTCGTGATCATCGACCGACACACCAAGTAGGCCCAATTCCTGCCGATCAGAGTGGAGGGTTCAGTAGAGAGCATGGGATGTCTCTATGTGAAAAAGATTGTGTGGAAACATGGAGTAACATCGACGATTGTCTCTTATCATGATTCATGTTTTACTTCCCAACTATGGAAGGGGTTGTAGGAGGCTTTCCGGACATAACTTCGTTTGAGCACCACCTTCCATCCTCAGACGGATGGAATGATTGAGAGGACCATTCAGACCCTCGACGACATGTTGTGTGCTTCTGTCCTCGACTTCAATCGTAGTTAGGAGGATCAATTACCCTTGGTGGATTTTTCATACAACTACAACTATAAGTCCACCATTGGGATGGAACCATTTGAGGCTATGTACGACTAACCTTGTAGATTGACTTTCTGCTAGACTGACCCAGAGGAGTTAGCACTTATGGGACCAGAGATGGTACGGGCTACCACTGAGAAGGTGCAGATCATCTAGGAGCAGATGAATACTACACATATCATGCAGAAGTATTATTCCAACAAGAGATAGAGACCCCTGGAGTTTGAGGATGGTGACCACGTGTTTCTATGGGTCTCACCCCAACGAGGTTTGCGGAGATTTGGTTAGGGTGGAAAGTTATCTCCGAGGTTCATCGGACCCTTTCAGGTCCTCGATAGAGTTGGCGAGGTGGCCTAATGCATATCACCTCCCCCTCAGTTGCACTAGGTGCATGATGTTTTCCACGTATCTCAGCTGAGAAGATACGTTCATGACCCATCTCATGACATCGACCATGACGTGCTGGACATCGATGATGGGGAAATATTTGTAGAGGTTACAGTAGAGATTGAGGATCGATAGGATAAGGTCCTTAATGGTTGGTGATTACCATTAGTGCATATATGTTGGTAGAACAAGAACCTACAAGAGAGCACATGGTAGTGGGAGGATCAAGTTCATGCTCAGTACCCCCACTTGTATTCCTAGTTTTTCTGTGATGTGTCTTTCGGGGACACAATGACTTGAGGTGGGGAGAATGTAAAGACTTGAAAGTTTCCATGTAATTTTTATAATTATATAGTAATTTTACGAGTCTGAAAAAATTGACGGCATGTGATTCCGAGGCACTGTGTGCCCGGAATGAATTTCTGAAAATTTTTATGTACATTTAGTAAACATGCGAGCGGGTTTTTGTAACTTTTGAACTGTTTCTCAGAATTTTAATCTGAGGACAATGTTGAACTTGCAATGCTGATATTCTCTTAAAGAGACCATCACCTCAACTACAGTAGGTCAAGGGTGAAATTTAGTGTTTTTTAGGAAATAAATATAAAAAGAACAACTTCTATTTTATTTTAATAATCTCTTTGAATTCTAGTGGTGGGTACCACCCGAGCCTCTCATTAATGTAGGGATGTCCCTAGGAATCCTCCCATTATTTTTTCCATTTAATTGTGCCAACACAATACAATTAATTGTGCTATTTAATTGTGACAATTCACTACAATTAATTGTTCCATTTAATTTTTCCCACACAATACAATTAATTTTTCCAGTTAATTATGCCAACATAAATTAAATTTATAAACCTAATTTAATTTTTTGGCTCCACATTTCCATGGAGAAATCGTTGAAAAAGGGAGGCTTGGGGAGAACTTTGGAGAAAATCTTCATCCAATGATGAATTCCCTCTACAATAAAGAATGTGGAACCGACCCCGATCCGGGAATGGAAGCGCCTTGGGGAAGAAACGAACGCAGAAAATCTTCAACAACTTCTTCTTCTTCCTCACGCCTCCTCCTATGGAACCTTTATGTAGGGTTTGTTGTTTATTTATACCCCCTTACCGAATTCTTGTTGAGCCCCTTGATTCTAGTACAATATTTCTTCTTTCTACCGTTCAAATGCACAGGGTGTGGGCCAAATGAATACAACCCAACCCCTATGCATCCTTTGTGGGATATTTGGTGGTCCTGAATTGATGGTGATGTCCCGAGAAGAGTGCGGGAATCTAAAGAATGAAGAACGTGCCACCAGGGAACACACGATGAACCAAGGAAAATCACCGACAAACTGTGTCGGTGACCGAAACTATGGTCGGCTGCAACAAAGGTGGCGGCACGATGGTGCCGCCAGAGAAGGGACACGGCGGAGCAAGGGCGGCGACCAGCTCTCCAACTGGCCACACAAAGTGGATGGAGGTGCACATTCACGCCGCCCGACGTGTGGGAGCCATGACCATGTGCCACCGTGGTGAAGGAAGGGCGTTGTGCTACTTGTCGGCTATTGGTGAAGGAACGACGTGCGAACACGCCGTCTGGAGAAGTCAGGCCATCCGACTAGCCGTGAGCCTAGCGGGCCGCCACATAGTGGCTCGGGTCGGACCTAGGGCTGGACTTGGGTCGGACCATGTCGGTCCAATTGGGTCAGACCGGACTCAAACCAACTTCGACCGCAATTCGTTATCCTGACCATATCTTGAGCTACGGGTGTCCGTTTTATGAACCATCTATGGAATCAAAAACTATGAATAAAGATGGTCCTTTTGGTATACCCCACCTGCAATTTAGATAATGTTAGGGTACAGCCGAGAGGGATCGAGCACAAATCCAACTGCGCCCTCGAGACTAAAAGGCCAATAACCTACAGACCTGGGGGTCCAATTCATGCACCGTCTCTTGCGCTGAGAACCCTATTACATGTCAATCCTTTAGGATACATCTTCATGGGACTTCATGGATGTTGGAGTATTTTTCCTCTGGCTTGAGGAGAGAACCCTCCCAGAATCAAGCGATATTAGTGTAGGAACCATTTAGCTGGCTGTAACATGAGAAAAGGATCCTCTGTGGGCCTGTGCTTTTGGATCCTATGTGGGTATGTGCTTAGGGATACTATGTGGGCCTTTTCTTTCGGATCCTACGTGGGCCTGTGTTCGAGAGTGTCACTTGGACCCACTCTAGGAATCCACACGGGACTACTCTAGGATCCTACATGGGTATGATTTAAGATCCAACGTGGGTCTGCCTCTTAAAAAATTAAGATGATATGGTATTTACATATAATCATATTTACTACCATATCTTTGTTATACCTCTTGTGAGTTGAGTCCTTACCTTCTTGGTTTTATCTTTGTTGTATTCTTATATATGGAATTACCTTTGTGGTGTTTCCCTCGTTGTATTTCCTTCCTTCATTGAACAGTTGAGCTTTAGGCTAATGAGTTGGGCCTTCTCTTTTCTCATTAAGGTGTTGGGTATACTTGATAACATAGGTATGTGTATGGGAATATACCTATGTAGGATTTTCATTTGTTTTAATGATTTGATGATTATCCTTTCTTGATTTTGTGAGACCATTTAGGGTCCTGGGGTCCCTACTGAGTATCTTTATACTCACCTCTGCACGAGCAACACCCGCACCTTATTAGGTTTGGTGCAGATGATGAACAACGCTAACTTTGGAGGAGGGTACCAGGATTATAGGTAGATATTAGGGGGACCTTAGACGAGGCGTACCGCAGAGACGACCGTTCGAGAGCTGTACCTACCCTTCATGTAGGATCCTTGGTGGGTGTTCATAGGAGCTGTTCAGTTTACTTGTAATTTCTTGTTCTCTTGTACTTTCAAGTTGGGCTTGTATTCTGGCCCCTTTTACATATTGTACACACTCATTTTACTATTTAGTTTACTCATTTTCATATATTGATGTGTTATTGGTTGCGCAAGTTTACCTATTATAATGGAAATTCTTTCCCAGTTTTAAGGAATACGCCTTTCGGTGCTAGTCACCGGTCCCTTGCCTATGGAATGCGGGCTTGGGGTAGTCACGACATGGGCCCCAGGGGACGGGTTGTGACACCTTTGAATCGTTCATTATGGACCCTAGTGTTGGATTTTGTGAAAAAGAGGATCTAGAACATGTTTAATGATTTTATGGGTGCATTTTGGTAGTTTTTGATAGATCCTGTAACGCCCCGACCCTAGTTGCCTAGAGTCGGTGCATTATTACATAACATTGGCATGATCACAAGAAAGATCAAATCTCGAAGGACCGATTGGTTTAGTAGCCTTGGAAAATGCCAGATATATTCATAAGTTTTACATTACATTATAAAATGAAAAACTACTACAACAACATAATGTCTCAATAGACCACACTATTATCCCCTCATAAAATCCCTGCAGGTCATTCATAATTTACTCCTTCACTTCCTGGGAAAAATAAAACATAGAAAAGGGGTGAGCTCAAATGCCCAGTAAGGATAACAATATAGCGGAAACTTTCATAAATAAGAATAAACATTTAAGGCAATGTATAACTAAAGCAAAAGCCATTTAAATATGAACTTTCAACATGGTATGGCATAAATAAAATGAAATAATGCCATTTACTTATTCACATGGATATTCTACTAATCGAATAATCACATGCAAAAATCAATAACCACTTTCATAATGTTGGAATGCATAATGCCAGACTATCATAACCACATAGCCAAGGCCTCGTGCCAAGACTACAAATAAGATTTTGTCAAGGCCTTGTGCCAAGACACTAGTTTGTCTCATGAGACCTACCGATGCATCGAGGAGCTATAGCGGGCTCCACCCGTCACATATTAAGTCCAATGCATTCCCATATAAAAAGGTTTAAACATAACATAAACATTCGTATTAAAACTAGCATAAGAAATGTCAATACTTTCACCATAAACTATGAATGGTATAAAAATAGAACATCCACAGTCAAACATATCACAAAACCTTCAATACAATATAGAAGTTTTCTATCATAATAAATCAACTTCAAATAATCTTAAAATCCATCAAAGGATGTTGACATAGATGAAATCAAAATTCTTTTTAAAGAAATATCTCCTTTTATTTTGAAATAATTTAAGATCCATATAAAATAAAACATTTTCTTTGAAAATATTCTTATAAGCTTGTAAGGGAAGCTTTGAAGATTTTATAACGGCGTAAAATAGCCGCACCCGCCGTATAAGTTAAAAAAAACATTCTTACCTTAATTCTGTCGAAAAGGTTAAAAAGGACCTTGTTTTGAAAACGACCGAAATATTCCTTTATAAACCACTTATAAAAGTCAAAAAGGGTATAAATGACTTTAACTCATATTCTAGTAAATAGTAAAAATGTTTTGAAATGCATTTTTAAGAAACATGGATGTGGATGATAAAGAGATCCCAGTAGATTATTACGTTTAAACAACCTTGGATAATGAAGAGGTTGTAAAGTAAACCCTTACCTTGTACTTTTCCTTGGTTGGGGTAGGTTAACCTCCTGTATAATGGTGAAATAATTGTTATTAAATTATACAAGAATCATATATATTAATATGATATCATATATGATCTTTTAACATTGATTTGTTAATAATATCTTAGAATTATCGTCGTTTCGGGTGTTAACTTACTCATTTTCTTTATATGTTTTGTTACATAAGCCATGGTTTTTGTATCTTATTCATATCCAGAATGATATCTAGTCCTTAAACATCATTTTTAAATCATCAAATGATAATTATACTTGAATGGTTACGATGGAGAATGAATCTCATCGCGTTCGTGGAGACGGTAGTCCGTACGTACGCACGAGCGACAATATCATTCTTTTGATATTAAAATAATATATAAATGAATGGTATATCATATATACAGAATCATTAACATGTTATATTTATTATTTACATGAGTTACACATCATTATTATACCCATCCAAATAATATTATATTGAATAACAATTACACCACGACGTGGAGACGGTAAGCCGTACGTACGCACGTATGGTGACATGTTATTCAAAGGGTGGATAGAATACTGAATATGGTTGTACCATACTTATAATAACATCACAGTATATGTGAGATACTGGAGTTATTATTTTAGAATGGTAAGAACAAAGGAAGAAGAAGTGGAAGAAGAAATGAACTTAGAAAAGGGTGGTGAAATCATTACCTCTTCTTCGGGTTCATCCTTTTGATTTGATCAAAAGGGCTCCTTAGGTTGGCTTTCTGATCAAACTAAGGCCCCTAGGTTGTAGTGAGGGATGTTGGGAGAGTATTTGGGCAGAGTTTGGCCGAACAAAAAGGCTTTGAAGGTGTGAAGAAATGAGAAGGAGGAGTGCCCTTTTATAAGAGGGGTGAGGGGCACCTTTGGAAAAGTTAGAAATATTAATTTATAATAAATTCATATTCGGTTTCTAAAGGCTCCAAAGTTGATTATTCAAAGGTTAAGGTGGGGATAGGTCGAAAACCACTCAACCAATAGAATTTAGACAGGTTTGGGTACTTATATTAACCTTATCTTTAAGTATTAACTCTAAGTTAATTAGTTTCACTTTTACAATGTCTCTTTGTATTTTTATGTAATATGGTTAATAAACTTACTATATACATCCAAGCGACCCCCAAGTGGTACATTAATGATTAAACTATCATGATATAAGTCTCTTGGCTGAACCGTAGATTTTTAGGAATTTAATATCAATTAATAATATAATATTTGTTTTAAGAACTCTTTTATGTCAATTTTGACACTATTCAATAGTTGATTTTTTTGAAACTCATAACAGATTGATTACTTCGAACAAAGTCAATTAAATCAATCCTAATATATCATATTATCCTAGAAAATTAGTTTAATTCATTAAAAGTTTCATATTATATTTATTTGGGTATTTATAATATTAATTATTTTAATTTTTCACTATTCTAGTAATTACTGCATCATCATTGTGTCATAAATAAAATAACTTATTTAATGTCTAAAAATTATAAATAAAATATCATTATGTAGGAAATCTTTTTATATTTCTAATGAATATTTATAATCGAAAATCCAACATGTATAACCTTATGTAAAAATTGTTCTTCTAAAAGATGTAAGCTTATGCCATTTTTATTTTTATTTAAGCTTTATTAATATAATGTGTCATTATCACTTACAAGTGGATCCATGGGGTCCAAAAATAGACCCAAAGATTCCCATGGTCGACCATGTATCAACCAATAGGGTTAAGACGCGTTTTAGGGTAATTTAGTATTATTATAATATTATTTTTTAACCCTTATTTACCGGATTTACCCTTAACCATGGTAAATAAAATATTTACCGCAGTAATTATTCAAAATGTCTAAAAATAAAAGTTACCTATTTACACAATTTGAACATACTGATTCCAAATATGGAATCCATTTTTCTAAATTCAAAACACAGAAGTGGCAGAAATTAATTTAAAATTAATTCCCGCTGTCAAAACAAAAAGCGTGTTCTTAAGAGATAATAACTATCAAAAGATTGACACTTGTTTATGTTCGGTTTAATTGTAAAATTATGTCCAAAGACCAACATTATATTAAATGGTAAAAATATATTCTAAATATACTTTAAAACCACTCAAATTCATAATTTATCACTATTAATTATTTTGATTAAAAAAGTTGTTTTTAATTAAAACTTAGTAATTTTCACTATTCATCAAAATATGAAAGTTATCCGAAATGTACCAAAATTTCACCTTAGGCTAAATTCGATATTCCGAATCCAAAAATGAAGTCCATTTTCAAATATAATATATATATAATTTCAAAAAGTAGGTATTACTATTCATAACGGCTAGTTTGATTAGTTATGGTGTGTTAGAACTCGGTGTTGCGTACAACACACGCTATCACATTATTCAAAGAGAAGCGTACCGTAGAAGCTTGGGGTGTTACATTCTCCCCTCCTTCAAACAATTGCGTCCTCGCAATTTCTAGGGTATTACTGCATAAAAAGACTCGGGTGGTTCTTCATCATAAGTTCCTCGGGTTCCCACGTTGCCTCTTCCATATTATGGTTTCTCCACAAAACTTTTACCAGACGCGTCGTCCGGTTTCTCAGCACTTGTTCTCTCGTATCAAGAATCTTGACGGGCTCTTCACAATAAGACAGATCGGGTTCCAGTTCTAATTCCTCATAGGTGAGTACATGTGTCGGATCAGGCATGTATTTCCTCAATAGAGATACGTGGAACACATCGTGAACTTTGGAGAGACTTGGCGGCATTGCCAATCGGTAAGCTACAACCCCAATTCGTTCTAGAATTTCGAAAGGTCCGATGTACCTGGGACTCAATTTACCTTTCTTACCAAAACGTATGACTCCCTTCCATGGAGATACCTTTAGGAAAACATGATCACCGACTTGAAATTCCAAATCCTTCCTTCGATTATCGGCATAGCTCTTCTGCCTACTTTGAGCTGCTTTGATGTGATTTTGGATTACTTTCACCTTTTCCACCGTTTCCTCCACCAGTTCTGGGCCTACAAGTTTTCTTTCACCAACGTCATCCCAACAGGTTGGTGTACGACATCTCTTTCCGTATAACGCTTTCTATGGTGCCATCTGAATACTCGAATGGAAGCTATTGTTATAGGAAAATTCTACCAGTGGTAAATATTGATCCCACATACCCTGAAAGTCATGTGAGCAAAATCTCAACATGTCTTCTAGGGTTTGAATAGTCCGTTCTGATTGTCCATCTGTCTGAGGGTGGTAAGCAGTGCTCAAATGAAGTTCAGTATCCAGGGATTTCTGAAGACTTTTCCAAAATCTTGAAGTAAAACGGGGATCACGATCATAAACAATTGATAAGGGTACTCCATGAAGTCTCACAACTTCATTAATATATAGACTTGCTAGACTTTCCAGGGGTAGATCTTCTCTTATAGCAAGAAAATGTGCTGACTTGGTAAGACGGTCGACAATAAGCCATATTGCATCGTTCCTTCTAGGAGTCTTTGGTAGCCCCATGACAAAGTCCATCGTAATATTGTCCCATTTCCACTCTGGTATGGGAAGAGGTTGCATGACTCCTCCAGGCTGTTGCCTTCCAGCTTTCACTTGTTGACAAACCATACATCTTGACACAAAATCAGCAATCTCCCTCTTCATGTTGTCCCACCAAAAATGTTCCTTCAAATATCTATACATTTTGGTGCTCCCAGGGTGTATAGAGAAATTGGAACTGTGAGCATCATCCAGCAATTCCCTTTTTAGATCAGGTATATTGGGAACACAAAGTCTCTTCCCGAATTTCAAAATTCCATCTTCATACACAAAGTCTCTCAATCTCCCATCATTCACAACTTTAATCTTCTTTTGGAATTCTTCATCATCGGTCTGAGAACTCTTAATCCTTTCTAGTAAAGATGGTTTGGCAACCATTTGAAAAAGCATTGATGTTTCACCTTCCCTGGTTATTCCCATGTCCATCTTCACTAGATCAATGAAAATTGGATCCCTTTCAATTCTCATATTGTTCAAAACTCCATGGTCTTTTCTACTCAAAGCATCTGCCACCTTGTTTGCCTTCCCTGAGTGGTAGTGTATCGTACAATCATAATCCTTGAGTAATTCAAGCCATCTCCTTTGCCTCATGTTGAGTTCTTTTTGTGAGAAAATATACTTCAAACTCTTGTGATCAGTATAAATCTCACATTTTTCACCATAGAGGTAGTGCCTCCATATCTTCAAAGAAAAGATCACTGCTGCTAACTCGAGATCATGAGTAGGATAGTTTTGTTCATGAATTTTCAACTGTCGTGATGCATAGGCAATAACTCTATCATTTTGCATAAGGACACAACCAAGTCCTTTCTTCGATGCATCACTATAAATAACGAACCCATCATTCCCCGATGGTAGAGTCAATATAGGAGCATTGACTAATCTTCTTTTCAGTTCTTCAAAACATTCTTCACACTCTTTTGTCCAAACAAATTTAACCCCTTTTCGTGTGAGCTTCGTTAATGGGTTTGCCAATCGGGCAAAATTCTGGACGAAACGTCGATAATAACCTGCCAAACCAATAAAACTACGTACCTCAGTTATACTCGTAGGAGCTGGCCATTCTTGGATTGCCTTGGTCTTAGAAGGATCAACAGAGATTCCATCTTTAGGGACAATATGGCCAAAAAAAGAAATCTCCTGAAGCCAGAATTCACACTTGCTAAACTTTCCATATAATTCATGCCTCCTCAGAGTCTTCATGATAATGCGCAAGTGATTTTCATGATCTTCGTAGGTTTTGGAGTATACCAGAATATCATCAATAAATACCACCACAAATTCATCGAGATACTCCTTGAAAACTCTATTCATCAGATCCATGAATACAGAGGGTGCATTAGTCAATCCAAATGGCATTATAGTAAACTCGTAATGCCCGTACCTGGTTCGAAATGCTGTTTTCGGAATGTATTCCTTCTTCACACACAACTGATGGTATCCAGATCAAAGGTCAATCTTTGAAAAGTACTGAGCTCCATGCAGTTGGTCAAATAAATCATCAATACGAGGTAGGGGATACTTGTTCTTTATTGTTATAGCATTGATCTCCCTGTAGTCGATACATAACCTCATAGATCCATCTTTCTTTTTAACAAAAAGAACATGGGCTCCCCATGGAGAAACACTAGGGCGAATAAATCCCTTATTACTCAATTCCTCTAGTTGTTTCTTTAGTTTGAATAACTCTACAGTGGCCATTCTATAAGGGGTCTTTGATATAGGCCTTGATCCAGGAATCAAATCAATAGAAAACTCAACTTCTCATTCTGGAGGATGTCCAGGTAAATCTTCCGGAAATACATCTACAAATTCTTTCACAACAGGTACATCCTCTATTTGAACATTCCTTTCCTCACCGACAGTTATTTCATTCTCTTCCTCCCCAATAATTGAATTAAGTTGAGCTACTGGGGGTGGATCTAAATAAGAATTAGGTGGTGACGATTCTGCTCTAAAAATAAGGTGCTCCTTATCATTATCATCAAGAATCGTAACCTCTTTCTTCTTACAATAAATCTTCGCATCATAGTCCGAAAGCCAGTCCATACCAAGGATTATATCAAACTCAATCATAGGTATGACGATGAAATCAGCAGATAAAGAAAATTTATGTGCTCTAATGGGGACTGATTCACAAAACTTTGTTGCAATGATACTTCCCTTAGGAGTTTTAACTGACAACTCCCTTATTAAATCAAATTGGAAATATCTAATTTTCTTAGCAAACTGGGAAGATATGAAACAATGCGATGATCCAGAATCAAATAATGCATTTGCTAAACTTGAGGAAACCATTAAATTACCTGCCACCACATCTTTCGGAGCTTCTACCTCAGCAGTAGTGATAGCATAAGCCTGGCCTTGATCCCTTGGCCTTTTCTGAGGTAAGTTCTCCTGACGCTTAGGACATGCATTTGCATAATGCCCCATCTCCCTGCAATTATAGCACTGAACTTTGGTAGCTTCCTTCTTCCCCTTGCAATCATGAGCTTGGTGGCCTTTTTCACCACACTTGTAACAGACTCCCATTCCCTTCAAGAAAGTACCAGGATGTTTCTTCCCGCATTTACCACAAGATGGATATTCAACCTTTCCCTTCTTCCCCTTATTTCCATTCCCAGATTGATCAGAAGGTCTCTTCTTCTCTTTCTTTGCTTTAAAGTCATAAGACTTAGAGAATTCTTTTTCGGTCTTGATAGCACATGAGACAATGTCTTCGTACGATGAAAAGGATTGTGAGACTAACGCTCGACGGAGAAATGGTTTTAACCCATCAAAGAAACGATCAATCTTACTTCTTGGGTTGCGAATATAATCTCCAGCATACCTTGCTAACCTTGTAAAGTTAGCCTCATACTTTGTGACATTCTAATCCTCCTTTTGTCTCAGACATAGAAATTGCCTTTCCATATCTGCTCGATGGTCGCGAGGAAAGTATTTTTCTAAAAATAGATCTTTGAACTCCCTCCATTACATATTTGATACTTCATCATCTTCCTTCATGTTCTGAATCAATGACCACCATTGATCAGCATCTCCAGTGAGGCGGTAAACTGCCATGATAACTTTTTCCCTTTCACTGCTCCCCAAAGCCTGAAATATTTTTTCTAGGGAAAATATCCATTGCTCAGCTACTAAGGGATTTGTATTCCCATTGAACGTTGGTGGTTGTTGCCTCATGAATCGATCTAACATTGATCCTCCACGCTGCGGATCAGGGTGCTCCATACGGGTAAGGTTATTATTCATAACCTGAGTAAGTTGTCCCAGTATGGTGATTAGCTGATCAGCACCAGTTGCATCACCAGCCCCACTATAATTATCTTGAGCAGGAGGGAAATCCCTACATGGAGTGCGTGCATTGATACGGTTTCCATTTCTTCCACTAGGCGCCATTTCTAAACAATGGCATAAACTAGATCAGTTTATGAATCAAAATACATAATCCCATACTTATAAAACACTTAACATAAATTGAACTATCTATGGATATAATCCATAATCATAATAATGTTTTCTTTGAGGAAGTATATACTCATAATCCCTTCAAAATGATTTGTAAAGAAAATGAGAGTTATCCTAAGCATATCCCCCGGGAGTGTCGTAACCAAGAGTGCAGCAAGGCCCGTTGTCGTGCACCAGTTCCCGTTCGAGTCTAGCTCAAAGCGGTGTTTTCGGGTTTTACCCCTAGGTACATTTGTGCCAGAGCCGCCTCTACCTGCTCGTATCCAGACAGGGATGTATTGCTTGGTAAACTCACAAAATCTCTACAATACCAAAATTCTAGGAAGTTCTTCTATACTAATCCTCAAAGTTCATCTTAGGTCTACGTGCTCTAATCAGAGTTTATCTAAATCTAGCTTCCAAGGTTTGTACTAAACTTCCTCTGATACCAACTGTAACGCCCCGACCCTAGTTGCCTAGAGTCGGTGCATTATTACATAACATTGGCATGATCACAAGAAAGATCAAATCTCGAAAGACCGATTGGTTTAGTAGCCTTGGAAAATGCCAGATATATTCATAAGTTTTACATTACATTATAAAATGAAAAACTACTACAACAACATAATGTCTCAATAGACCACACTATTATCCCCTCATAAAATCCCTGCAGGTCATTCATAATTTACTCCTTCACTTCCTGGGAAAAATAAAACATAGAAAAGGGGTGAGCTCAAATGCCCAGTAAGGATAACAATATAGCGGAAACTTTCATAAATAAGAATAAACATTTAAGGAAATGTATAACTAAAACAAAAGCCTTTTAAATATGAACTTTCAACATGGTATGGCATAAATAAAATGAAATAATGCCATTTACTTATTCACATGGATATTCTACTAATCGAATAATCACATGCAAAAATCAATAACCACTTTCATAATGTTGGAATGCATAATGCCAGACTATCATAACCACATAGCCAAGGCCTCGTGCCAAGACTACAAATAAGATTTTGTCAAGGCCTTGTGCCAAGACACTAGTTTGTCTCATGAGACCTACCGATGCATCGAGGAGCTATAGCGGGCTCCACCCGTCACATATTAAGTCCAATGCATTCCCATATGAAAAGGTTTAAACAAAACATAAACATTCGTATTAAAACTAGCATACAAAATGTCAATACTTTCACCATAAACTATGAATGGTATAAAAATAGCACATCCATAGTCAAACATATCACAAAACCTTCAATACAATATAGAAGTTTTGTATCATAATAAATCAACTTCAAATAATCTTAAAATCCATCAAAGGATGTTGACATAGATGAAATTAAAATTTTTTTTAAAGAAATATCTCCTTTTATTTTGAAATAATTTAAGATCCATATAAAATAAAACATTTTCTTTGAAAATATTCTTATAAGCTTGTAAGGGAAGCTTTGAAGATTTTATAACGGCGGAAAATAGCCGCACCCGCCGTATAAGTTAAAAAAACATTCTTACCTTAATTCTGTCGAAAAGGTTAAAAAGGACCTTGTTTTGAAAACGACCGAAAGATTCCTTTATAAACCACTTATAAAAGTCAAAAAGGGTATAAATGACTTTAACTCATATTCTAGTAAATAGTAAAAATGTTTTGAAATGCATTTTTAAGAAACATGGATGTGGATGATAAAGAGATCCCAGTAGATTATTACGTTTAAACAACCTTGGATAATGAAGAGGTTGTAAAGTAAACCCTTACCATGTACTTTTCCTTGGTTGGGGTAGGTTAACCTCCTGTATAATGGTGAAATAATTGTTATTAAATTAGACAAGAATCATATATATTAATATGATATCATATATGATCTTTTAACATTGATTTGTTAATAATATCTTAGAATTATCGTCGTTTCGGGTGTTAACTTACTCATTTTCTTTATATGTTTTGTTACATTAGCCATGGTTGTTGTATCTTATTCATATCCAGAATGATATCTAGTCCTTAAACATCATTTTTAAATCATCAAATGATAATTATACTTGAATGGTTACGATGGAGAATGAATCTCATTGCGTTCGTGGAGACGGTAGTCCGTACGTACGCACGAGCGACAATATCATTCTTTTGATATTAAAATAATATATAAATGAATGGTATATCATATATAAAGTATCATTAACATGTTATATTTATTATTTACATGAGTTACACATCATTATTATACCCATCCAAATAATATTATATTGAATAACAATTACACCACGACGTGGAGACGGTAAGCCGTACGTACGCACGTATGGTGACATGTTATTCAAAGGGTGGATAGAATACTGAATATGGTTGTACCATACTTATAATAACATCACAGTATATTTGAGATACTGGAGTTATTATTTTAGAATGGTAAGAACAAAGGAAGAAGAAGTGGAAGAAGAAATGAACTTAGAAAAGGGTGGTGAAATCATTACCTCTTCTTCGGGTTCATCCTTTTGATTTGATCAAAAGGGCTCCTTAGGTTGGCTTTCGGATCAAACTAAGGCCTCTAGGTTTTATTGAGGGATGTTGGGAGAGTATTTGGGCAGAGTTTGGCCGAACCAAAAGGCTTTGAAGGTGTGAAGAAATGAGAAGGAGGAGTGCCCTTTTATAAGAGGGGTGAGGGGCACCTTTGGAAAAGTTAGAAATATTAATTTATAATAAATTCATATTCGGTTTCTAAAGGCTCCAAAGTTGATTATTCAAAGGTTAAGGTGGGGATAGGTTGAAAAACACTCAACCAATAGAATTTAGACAGGTTTGGGTACTTATATTAACCTTATCTTTAAGTATTAACTCTAAGTTAATTAGTTTCACTTTTACAATGTCTCTTTGTATTTTTATATAATATGGTTAATAAACTTACTATATACATCCAAGAGACCCCCAAGTGGTACATTAATGATGAACCTATCATGATATAAGTCTCTTTGCCTAACCTTAGATTTTTAGGAATTTAATATCAATTAATAATATAATATTTGTTTTAAGAACTCTTTTATGTCAATTTTGACACTATTCAATAGTTGATTTTTTTGAAACTCATAACAGATTTATTACTTCGAAAAAAGTAAATTAAATCAATCCTAATATATCATATTATCCTATAAAATTAGTGTAATTCATTAAAAGTTTCATATTATATTTATTTGGTTATTTATAATATTAATTATTTTAATTTTTCACTATTATAGTAATTACTGCATCATCATTGTGTCATAAATAAAATAACTTATTTAATGTCTAAAAATTATAAATAAAATATCATTATGTAGGAAATCTTTTTAGCTTTATAAAGAATATTTATAATCGAAAATCCAACATGTATATCCTTATGTAAAAATTGTTCTTCTAAAAGATGTAAGCTTATGCCATTTTTATTTTTATTTAAGCTTTATTAATATAATGCGTCATTATCACTTACAAGTGGATCCATGGGGTCCCAAAATAGACCCAAAGATTCCCATGGTCGACCATGTATCAACCAATAGGGTTAAGACACGTTTTAGGGTAATTTAGTATTATTATAATATTATTTTTTAACCCTTATTTACCGGATTTACCCTTAACCATGGTAAATAAAATATTTACCGCAGTAATTATTCAAAATGTCTAAAAATAAAAGTTACCTATTTACACAATTTGAACATCCTGATTCCAAATATGGAATCCATTTTTCTAAATTCAAAACACAGAAGTGGCAGAAATTAATTTAAAATTAATTCCCGCTGTCAAAACAAAAAGCGTGTTTTTAAGAGATAATAACTATCAAAAGATTGACACTTGTTTATGTTCGGTTTAATTGTAAAATTATGTCCAATGACCAACATTATATTAAATGGTAAAAATATATTCTAAATATACTTTAAAACCACTCAAATTCATAATTTATCACTATTAATTATTTTGATTAAAAAAGTTGTTTTTAATTAAAACTTAGTAATTTTCACTATTCATCAAAATATGAAAGTTATCCGAAATGTACCAAAATTTCACCTTAGGCTAAATTCGATATTCCGAATCCAAAAATGAAGTCCATTCTCAAATATAATATATATATATAATTTCAAAAAGTAGGTATTACTATTCATAACGGCTTGTTTGATTAGTTATGCTGTGTTAGAACTCGGTGTTGCGTACAACACACGTTATCACATTATTCAAAGAGAAGCGTACCGTAGAAGCTTGGGGTGTTACAGATCCAAATTTCAATAGATGTTTTAAGAAGAGATAAGTGGATATTGCCTTTTATAATTGAGGGGTGTGGCATTTTCGTAAAGACACAACACTATTCCATAATGGGGAGCCACTTTCAACATAAATGGTGCCAAATATCGAACATAATGGAGTGAATGGAATGGTACCATTGATCCAAATGTTAGAATAAAAGAAAACATGTTTTAAACTTGCTTTTCTATAGAATATAAGTATCCTTACTTTTATAATTTTTTTTCACAATGGTAACTAGCCATAATCTTTTTAATTTATCATTTAATACTAGAATAAATGATCTATATAAGACAATATGTACCTGAAAATGATAAATACGAAGTTACGATTATAGAATAAAATTAACATGTTTATGGAAAATTAATATTAAAAAAATAGAATGAATTGAAAAAACCCCATTTTACCCATTACCATGATTACATTTATTTAATATTTAGGTTTTAATATAAATATTATAAAAGTACCATTGTTGTAGGAATGGACTATGGATACTATTTTTACTTGTGTAAATATTTATTGTAATATTGTGTGGTTTTTATTAATTTTAAATCTCTTAATAAATCATTATTTGTTAAAAAACATTAATGTAAATTTGGAGACTATTTATTTTATATGACATCAATAAAATCATCCAATATATGAAATTAAAATATAATATTCTAACACCTTGATATCAATTTATAATTAAATAAAAAGTCATGTAGTTTAAAATTTCAATCAATTTATATAACATTTTCTATTTTAAGTATCCGTTATAAAAATTATCATTTAATTATATAAATATCGAGATGGAATTGCTTGAGAATTTAATGTAATTTTACAAATATTAATAATTAATAAAAAATAATCCTCATGAAACTAATTTTATAATTCTAAAAATTTCCATTAATATTTTTTCACATATTTCTTTTTTCCCAATGCAAACACATCATTAAAATTTTAAAAAAATGGGGTACATTTTTTACTTTCTTTATTATATAAATAATTTCATTGGTCAGACTCAAGGAACTGTTTCCCAAAAGAATATATTTATTAATACCAAGGAAATAAGGGTTGAAATATGGGATGTTAATAGTTTTTGGACAAGTGTTAAATCATTTTAATCCTTATCCTTTTATTATTGAGAGATATACTAATTTTAACATTAACAAAAATTAATATTTTTTATATTTTTTATTATTCATTCAGAAGAAAAATTATTTTGCAGATATTACATAGTAATATTAATGATGATTGCAAATATTGAATTCATTTTTTTATATACCTTTCACAATAGTGGGAAAAGGTAATTTTAAATTAAAACAAGCGATGTGATTAATTTTTTTTCTAACAATAATATTATCATATATATAGAATGTTTCAATAAATATTTACAAAATTAAATTGATAAAAAATTAAATTAATTTGATTAATAAATATATAATGGATCTTATGTTACATTTTATTTTATTTATAGATGATGGAAATTTTATATACATTAAATAAAAGGAATTTTTTGTAAATAATGTAAATATATTTTTCATTATTAATAGATAAATTAATCATTTCAATAACATTAAATAAATTCACAAAAAAAAAATTAAAATTTAATTTTCTAAAAAAATATTTATTTTTTCAAATATATTTTCTATAATTAGTCATAATGATCATTATTATATTTCATAAATTGAAATAAATTTGATTTTGAAATTTTTTTCATAACATATAATGTTTTTTCAATATATAATATTCATTATATCAATATATTTTCTTTCTTTAAAACCAAAATTATTAATATTTCAATTTATTTTTATTTTTATTCATACATCCATGTTTTGAAACATGGATTCAATTTTCTTGTTTAACTAATTGTAAATCATGGTTTTTTAATTAAGGGTTATTCTTAAAACACAAATTATTGATTAAATTAAATTTATTTCATTTAAAATATATCATAAAATCCTATTTTTTTAAAATTTAACCCTATTAAAAAAATTATTTCCTCAACATTTTAAATTGAACTCATTAGTAAATGGTTTCACAATTGAATATTGATTTACTGGAAACCCACATTGTAAAATGGTTGGTAAAACATCCTAAAAAATTTAATTGGAAGGTAAATATAAATTACATATGTAATAACACATAACATGGTATAAAATATTAATAAATTATTTATAAGTAATGACAAACATCATAGAAAATATCCCAGTCTTAGGAAGTGAAAATAACCACAATATGACCTTACTGCATGATGTTAAACTGCACTAAAAATATCCTCCCCATATTAGGTTCAACCGTATAGATGATGAAGTTAACAAACGAAACTAAAATAAAAAACATTAAATAACTACTTTTGGAATTATTCATATCAAATTTGGTTACAAAGGGATGCCCAATCATTTATTTTTTTGGTTAGCCAAAATACAAATTCTTTTCCACGATAGGTGACCCACATGATCACATTATGTTGTTACATACCATAATTTTATAAATTAATTATTCATAAATTCTCACTTCATGAGATATCTATTAAAGTATGAATCCAATATAAATGATACAAAATACCATTGTTTTTTCATTAATCGCCTATTTTGGGCTAGAGATACCCCTGTCAGTCATTGTTTCTGACTCCGGGAATAGATAAAGAGACCTTATTAATATCAATAAGATATAAACCTACATTGGGAATGAATAATAACTCATGGAGGGTACAGTCTAGTACTGAATGAATGACCCCAAAAGGAATAACATGATTCCTCACTGCATGATGTTAAACTACCTGATTAATGCCTTTTTTATTGCAATAAATTTCATGCATCTTACAAACTTTACTAAGAGGAAACCCATGGATTGTTATTGATCTTATACCATATCCCCATTATAAATAATAGTATGTGTATTTATTCCTTCATAAAAATATATGTGCTGACACCCACATCTACAATCCTTAGTCTAGTAACAACAAAAATAAAAATTCCACCCTCTCATTGTATATGACTAACTTGGATAGGGAGTTCCGTCACCAAGAACTATGTGTGGATTGATTCATCATACACATAGATATGTAGTGACACCCAATTATCCATTATTAGGTCTTGTTGGAACACCATGTTTCATGTCATGATGCCTACATTTTTGCTGCATGACATTAATCTACACATTACCTCAATAAGGACATCTGGCTTGATTAATGTCATCATAAGATTTGTACTGTCATCTAGATTTCTAGTATTATCCCCAACTTCAATAATCAATAGAAAAAATTCCCACATCATTGTATGGGAAAGACCTATGTATTTTGTTTAACATTAAAGAAAGATGTTTGGCTGAATTTCTATTGTCAATGTACACATATAGACACCTGTGTCTCCAATCATGTGTAAAACAACAACAATATACAAAAAATGCACACCAAATAGAATAAATGGTCCCATCGTCGAATGAATTATTATTACATAGTATTCATACTATCATACTACATTCTTATACATGTAATATATTGTATTAAATTTTTCACATCAACACCCATGTCCTTACAACATAATGATAAAATACAATGACAACGTCCTTACTACATGACATGAATCACCGAGGAAAATTCCATGGTAGCATGACATCAAAACTACACAAAAATAGAATCTTCACCGAATGATGTTAAAACCACATGGAGTCATGTCCACACAACATGATATTGAACATTTAATACCATCACCCATTTTCATTCCTTATCAAAGTTTCACAAGATTCTTACCTGGTCAACTAGAGTATGAGTTCCTTCTACAATCTTTTGAATTTCCTCTAACCATACATCATACTTAATAACATGAGCTCCCTGGGTTACCACAATCCTTTCATTTCCCATGAAAATTAAAATAGACATATCTTCTCATTCATGATATCTAAGCCTAAGGGATTAAACCAACATGTTAGAGTCATCATGGACTACTATAAGTAGCATTTTAATTTTCAAGATCCTAATATCACCACGTCTGAACATACCGCCTAAGAGTTTTCTAGGTTATGCATGGAATGATTGTCCCATATAATTACTCAAGAACTAAAAACCTTGAAACAATATTTACAACACATTTAACCTTCGCTCAAAAGGATAAGGGAGTAATCTTGACAGTGGGTATCTTAACTAGGCTCTTTGGTGCAATCCGTCATATTAGTCCAATGAGTGTAATGAAATTAAACTACTGACACATTATTCAATGATATAAAACCTTAAAATAAATCATATATTGGTCGAAATCACATGACCTTAAACTATTAAAAAAATAGATCCTAATAGTGTCAGGTCAAAATACTATAATGGGTGTCCTATGAAAAAATATTGTCTTTTCTCGTAAAACTCTTCATATATAGAGTTTCTAAAATAAAATTGGGTGAAAATAAAAGGAATAAATCACATAGGGTAAACATTATATCCCTAGTAAATGTTTGAATAGGATCCATAGAACCCATAGTCCTGGAAAAAGTTAGAGTAATGAATTTTCAAAACTCCTCATCCTGAGAATATGTTATCTAGGTGGTTGTAAAACAATTATGATGATCGAACCATTCTTGAATAATCCCTTTTCTATATATCACACTTCAAGATTTAATGCACATAGGATCATTGAAAACCATTTAAATCCTTTGAAAAAGAAAAGGGATATCTCGGGATTGACATGGTTTCAATGCATAAGATCTTCGACCCAATAACAATTCATCATGGCCTGATATAAAAGAATTTATAAATTTTTTAGTTTAATTTCACCATGGAGGAACCTAGTATCAGACAATGTTTTAGGTTATCCCCGGTGTGACTATACCATACATTCCTCATAACCTGATCACCTTTAACTATTATTTAATGTATTCACACCATACTATTCAAGTTTATTCAACCTCCTCGACGTTACATCATCATGTTTTTTACCGTTTCCCAAATATGGAATGGGAATTCGATTCCCAAAACATTAATGGATCACACCTCATGATTCTAAACCACTGGGAATAAGGCATGAGATTCTTAATTCAATAGAAAAACTTACCTATGGCTACAGAATACTTCCATGATATCTCTTCTTCTATACACACCATCATTATCAGGATGTTTTAGTCTTAACAAATCCTTCATGGCCCTTAGAAACGAGTGGATATTATCATTTTATTTATCATTATTTTTATACATGAGGGACTAGACCCACCAATTAAATGTGTATCTTACATGTATGAAAGGTGAATTCATCCCTGTGATCCTTGGGGAAACCGAGGTGGAACATCACACCTCAGAGTGTTAAGAGACATACCCGACATGTCCACCCCATCTTATATTCTTAACTAAGACTTTTGGATTGTTCCATACATTACCCACATCCCAACTATCTAGGTGGTCCTAGAATCCCTAATATTTATCCCTCAACCATATTACCCCCTAAAATCATCCATATCCCTTGTAATAGAGTCTATACCACTTTTTTGGTTTGGGCTAGAAAATCATAAGTTCTTGGAAAAAAATCCAAAGGTATTTCTTTCATGAATAAAGGGAACACCAATACTTGTGAAACCTAAACATACCACAATTGAACTCATAATCCCAAAGTGTTTAGAGTCATCCCTAATTTTCTAGCCCAAAATTCAATAAGGTCTGAACTAGAAGATCATAAAATGAATTGATAGAAGTTCGCAGTCAGAAGACACTAAACTTCAGTGATAAATGTTATGATCAAGAAGACCTTGAACTTCAGCATTGTAATGTCAGAGCTAAAAGAACCTAGAATGCATCAATAGAAGTTCCAAGCGAGAAGAATATAAACCACATCAATAGAAGGTATGATAAAAATGAACTTAAATAGAAGCACATTAATGGTATTTAGTAGATGGCCCTAAATAGTACTGGTAGAAGGTCTGTTCTAGAAGAACATAAACTGCAGTGATAGGATGTAAAAATTAGAAGACCCCAAACTACAAAGAGAAATGATGTAAACCGAAAGTCTCTAAATTGCAGTGGTGGAATGTTCGAGCCAGAAGACCCCAAAATATACTAAAAAATGTCCAACTTAGATGTCCAAAAAATGAACAAATAGATGTTCTAAGCTAACTAACCTTAATAATAAATCATATCAAAGGACATAGCTTGAGACACTAAATTTTAGTGATATATGGTCCATGCTAAATTTCCCTCAACTAATGCAAAACATCTCAGTATGCAATAATGTAAAATCTTGTATGTCCAATCATACAACCTCAACAAAAAAATTATAGTATTGAAAATCCTATCACCTTTATAATGCGATAAAGTACACTCCATCAAAGAAATATATTCTACCAGAATGAACCTTTTAAAAATCAGGTGATCTAAAGGTAGGTAGATAACATATAAAAATCAAATAATCCCATGTTGGTGGGTATTCACGATCACTCAGAAAATATATAATTATTTAAATATTCAGATCCAGACATTCAGTCTTACTTGATTTTATGAAAAGGATGGGTAATTTTGGTAATCCATGCAATACTGGACTAGAAACACATCATGTAGATCTTTAGAAATAAAAATTGGACAGCACAGACAAATAAAAAAAATCTATTCAACGATGGAATCCAAAAAATTAGTCAAATATCTACATATTATAGTCTATTCCTAAAGATCTGGAAAACAAATAAAATACATCAACCGTTGTACTATAACAGAACTCAATATGTTTAGTTTTCCATGACAACAAGAGCTTTTTGGGATGTATCAATTGAGATTTGATGTGAAAGTTTCTCCTTATTCTACACTTATTCCCCAGGATGGAGAGACTCAACTAATGATGTTATCTCTTCGAATAGTTTTCGAGTAATTTCCAATGATGTTATTGCATGTAAGAGATCAAACTATAGAGGAATAGAATTTCCTCATGTATCTAGATTGACATAGTCATGGTTTCCATCTATGCTTGTAAACTAGACATGAATGTGATACACTTATTCAATTCCCCCAAGTCCTTATTCATCCATCTAGAATATGGGGCATTGTATTCGATATTTTGAAAATCCTTCTCATTAATGGATTGATCTAGATGAATAAATATGATATGTATCATATTTTCTCATTGTGATAGGAAGTTCAATCCATCCACACCAAAGTAAACAATATTCATGAAAAGGTCTCCTTCATGATCAGAAATCATTTTTATGAGTGTGCCATTAACCCGGATATGAATTTCCTACTTGTTTAGTATATTATCTATGTTGGCTTATATGAATAGTGGAATAGGTGTGTCAATCATAGCATGTCCCTGTGGAATAATTTCTTCAAAATATTCTCACCCACTATTTGGGTGTTCATCACCAGGGAAAGGGAAATTCCTCCATGTCTCCCCTAGGACATCAATCAACTCTTTTGCTGAAACCAATGTGGTGGTGGGTGAAGGAAAAGGAATTCCTACATGATAGACCAACCATATTAGGGCATCAACTAGATGGGATACTAATAGGAATTGGGCATAATCCCGATTAAAAAAGGTAGAATAGTTGGGATGTGGAAGTACAGTCTTATAATTAGTATCTTCATGTGCCAAAATTATCCAAAACTAATGGATGATCCCACAGTGTAACTCCACTTTCACATAAGCCATTGGAAGTTGGGAGACCCAATGAATACAACCAAATTTATGAGAAAATCAGTACGGTGTATATGGATTGTAGATTGTCCGCTCATTTACCCTAGTTACAGGAATGTTATCCCAAATAGAGACTTTGTATGATCTTCCATCAAGAGTACATCTATCATTGTTAATAACCAACATGGGGTTTGAATGATAAGGGGTAAAATAAATGAATTTAGATCATTTTAGAACACCTGTGACCTCATTAGTGATCAATGACATTTCCCCAACCTAGGATTTGTTTAAAAATATGGAACATGATGTGGCATTTGGGATCCTAGTGGTGTTATAATAGCCATAAAAATGGAAATGATCCACTATCCTTCAAAATATTATCTAGAAGGGTCCACTAATAAGGTAGGGAAGTTTTGACTAGTTGAATATAACCCATGTGATGGTAAAGGTGTGCATGGATAGCCATCACCAGATTGAAATGATGCTCCTACACTAGTTTTCCTTCCATAAATAGTGTATCGACTTGTATTTCAAAACTTTCATCCCAATATGGAAAGATCCATCTATTCCAAATAATAGCCATAATCCTCTCTTTTCATAGGCCCAGATATATATATACATATATATATATTAACTAGATATTCCAACATGGAATGATACTGAATGTTTTAAATGGAATAATATGATCCTATAATATTGCGGCCTATATGGGGAGGATTTCGATTAGGACATATTGATGCTGGTCGAACTCTATTGAAAAATAAGAAAATGTTGATCCTGTCCTTGAAAGAGATAAGTGAGAACATGGTCAGCTCTGTTATCAGTTTCTACATCATAATTAATAGCATGCCCATGTCCAATGAAAGAGTCTATAAGGGATGAAACCATAACTTAGTATCTGGGAGGAGACAATCAAACATATGTACGAGTGGTGGGGAGATCAAGCTAAACTGGTTTAAATCCCAAAGGATTATACCCGCATCACCATATAGAAAATGGAATGTATTGGTGCATGGACAGAAATGGTTGATCTTTTCCCAAAGGATATCATGCTGGTGGTAAGAAGTCTATTGATATTTCCACACCACTTCCCCAATTTATACCATATATAACTGATAAAAAACTCCATGAATCTTTGTTTGACCAATAATGGACCACCCCATTCATCAATGAATATACCACTAGGATAAATATCAAATTACAAGCTCCATCCCCTAATGAGGGTGTTCAAGGAAGAGGCATATATACATGATTATCTCAGAGCAATAATTTGATGATAGAATTCACAGCCATTCGGTCCCAAGGGAGTTTTTTCCAACAAAAATGAAAACCCATAGGAATGGGATACAATTATCTGTCCATCTAGAGTATTTTACATTTGAAGAAAGTTGAGAGAATATGTCACCTAAAAATGTAAGGTTGATATTTGGAGAAGGAATGATATAGTCATCCAATAAGAAAAATACATATATGGGATGCTAGTGTGATATAGGATAACTTTGGATCTTGAATGATAGGAACCTCTTCAGACAATCCATGTCATTACTCATGTGATTTCAAGGGATATATTCTTGATTTCTAGAATTCATGGATATTTTATTAGATGCTGTTCAGGAATCTTGATGAGATTTATAATCCATATGAATTAGATTTAGTGACGTGGGTCAGGAATATAAAATGACTTCCTAACCAATGGAATAAAACAATAAACCAACAACATCATGCACATCACATGATCGGTTAAAGAGATTTCTGAATCACATATGTAATTTTTGAATTTACTAACTCTAAAGATATCACAGGTCACATAAAACCCATTGGGCATCACAAAAAATGCATGACCCCAAAACGAATTATGATAACATGACCTGGGCATGATCATGTGATCCACAAAATAACAAAAGAGCTATGGAACAAAGAAACTAAAATTATGTGAAACCCACAATGATCCTCACTGAAAAAGCTCATGTAATTAGCATAGAATATCTCATAGTCTGTTTGAGGGAATTCCTAAGAAAAATAGATCTTATGGAAGATTTCTCATGAAAAAGGATCATGAGAAGGTTTCATGGTCAGGGATTACAGAACATTCTCACAAATAGGACTTGTGATGTCAACATAGAGAGAGTGCTCTACGGAATATGTTTCTGATGAATGAATCTCTCTCCACATACCAATATATTATGAATTTATCATAATACAAAACACCATCTGACAAACTAAAAACATCCCAACACACTAATTTTTTTAATGCTAAAGATTCCAGGAGGCATTTACTCTCCTCAGGACTATTCCCCTACCCCTGGGGACACCACCCCATAGGGGAGGGGAGGGGAATTTATAGATACCTACAAAATGATAATTATAACATTTCACTTATTTGAAATACCATAAGATGAGTATTATATTCCATACAAATGAAATAGAAGAAGAAGGTAGATTAGTACCTTAAATCATGTAAGCCTCTAATAAATACATGATCACCTGAAAATTAGAACGTTATGTGATGGCACGACACCTACTGAATAGTCCATCGAAGGTACCCTAAACCTCCTTCAAGAAGTACTTATACTCTCAAGAAAGTGCCTCAGTAAATTTTTGGTCATGCGGTGGCAGCCAAATAAGCTATCCCAGGTCACACAACTTTTCAACCGGTGGGAACCTGATAAACTATTAAAAAATTATTCCAAAATATGAGGAAAAAATATTAATTGTGGGATCCTATTACAATCATAAATATCATCTATCACATCTCTTATTTGGATGATTATTATTCTTGTCAACAATCATGAAAACTCACAAGATCCTCAACGATTGCACAATAAAAAAATTTAAATAAAAATATGGGAGATCAGATATCTCACTGTAGAGAATTTCATGCAACACACCATTGGAAATTCAAAAATCACTGTGTGACCTAGAAAAAATGTCCTCATCATATCAAGAAGGAATAATAGCCTAACATCTCCACCATTTGATACCCAAAATACATGTACTCCTAATATCTCATGGTTCTGATACTCTTTTGACGTGCCTGTGATTTTTTAGGAATGGACCGACAATACTCCTTTACAATTCATCTTATAATCACGAGGGCCTCCAGTAATGTCGTCCATGCATCTCAATGCATTCTAGACAAGGAAAATAAGGTCATGAGAAGTCCTCTAAAAATCCAAATAGATCCCATGAAGTCACTTTGACATGTTGATATGATAATATAACAGTCCTCCAGTACGACCTAATGATCATTCAAGACCCTAACAAACATAAATAATTAGATAATGGAGGCTGTGATGGGAGGTAATGATTGTTGCTAAAATTTATACAACGCTCTGAATGTGATCAATGAAAGAGACTCATAAGAATGAATGATACCAGAAACCCTTCACTAACTATAGCCTTGAACTCTAAGACATACATCGTGAAAATAAATTAACAATTGGGGTGGAGAGGACTATAAATTCCCCACCATAGAATTAATAAATAAGACCATTGAAACCATGTGTAAAATAGGTTTCCCTTGGAACATTTCATATATTCTAGAGAAATATCTTAGTGTGGTTGATTTTTGGGTCTGTCATGATTTATGATAGGTGTTATCTAGAACACAACTAGACTAATCATGTAGCATGCATATTAACTTCATGTGATCACCAATGATCACACAAATGATTTCATTCAATAATTGAGAGAACATCCAAAAAATCTATATAAACCAGTGATGCCTAATATAATCTAACATTAAACGAGTCTATATAATTCTTTATATAAGGTCTTGAATAAGGATTGTGGGATGGGAATACTTATGAAAAATTAATATGTATTGATCCTAATATACTTCATGAGATCCATCAAAGACATGCAAATACACTGGGGAATGTCACTTAGAACTCATGAAACCCCTTCAGTATACATTTTGGATCCTGATAAGTACACTGGACATGTCGAGGAAAGTCACATGGAAGCTCTTGTGCCTTCCTCAAAAGTATTTCAAAACCCTCAATGTTCTTAATTTTAGAATTGAGATACATTTGAAGACATGTAACCTAACAGATAAGGGAACATCATTATATGTCATCTGAGTCTTGAAAAAGAACCCAGATATGACTACTGGATTTTGTGATGTCCTTTAAATGTGCCAACTATGTCCGGTGATGTTTTCAAAACATGTTTGTAGGACTCATGAAACCCTCTGAGTCATATCAAATTGACTCCCATGATTACCATTGAGTTTGCTAGTTTTCTCATGTGATAAAACTAAGGATTTTCATCTGTATCATGGGACACCCTATCGGCATGTCATTCGGAATCACACAGTGGCTTCCCAGGTTAGTCGAACAAGTCATGTTCAGTCCTCTAGAGAATTCTTCCATGATATTGCAATGCTACTGAAACATGAAATACATGATATGGGACATCCCTTTTTTAAGTAAATTGGATCGAACTCATATCTTTAAACATGTCAGAATGACACCCTCCAACATGTCAAGAAGAAAAGCAATGAAAAAAAGAGGTAGTTAAAGAGAACATTCCCTAAATCTAGCCATGTCAAAAGGGAATCCGAGTACTTGAAAACATTTTCTATCCAAGGTGTGTAAGCCCTAATCCACGAGAATCATCAATGTGTAATCCCCATTAAAAATAATTATGAGAACAATAATTCCTTTAATAACATGGATATACAGGATGCCTCTATGTGGCCTGGTCAATTTATTAATCCCCCATGGAATGTACTAGTGTATAAATCCCATGAAAATAAGAGATGTGACTAATTATCCATCATCCCCTTGTTTCCCACATCAAGAATAGATCACATGGGCATAGGTAATTGAATCAATCACACCATTAACACAGAGAAATGCTATTGTGTGAGACTTAATCAATCGAACTATGATGTCACCTATACATGCAATAACCAGGTTATGTTGGATGACTACATAAGACATGAGCTCAGATGGTTACTCTCCTAGGGTAAAACCATCAAATTTATGGAACATCGACCATCCAAACCCAATAATTCTCATGGGATAATCATTCTACCTCATCCATCAGAGGAATGGGAATCAAAATTAACTATTATGATGCTGATTCATACCGAAATCATGATATTTAGGATTTATTCTTTTGGAATGAGATAAAATGGGTAACCCTAATGTGGTAACACACATATTTCTGACATTTCGATTATTGGGCCCCACTCATTACCATGGGATGATGAGTCTACCTCATCCATCAAAAAATTGAGAGATAAATTGAATTATGATGACTTTGATTCCTATAATCACCATGATACATAGGATTCCTTCGTAATGGAAAAGCACAAATGAGTACCCCCTTGTGGTTACCCTGAAATATATCTTGAATTTAAAAAATATTGACCAAATCATTCCCCTGGAATGATCATTTTACCTCATCTTTAAACAGATTGAGAAACCAGTAGAACTATATTGACTCTGATTCCTATAAAAACCATGATATATTGGATGACTTTCTAAGGCCCGATCTCAACTGGTAACCCGTTTGGGTAACACCATTTTATTTATGACATTTATACAACCATGAAACAGTCATTCTCATGGGAGGAGAAATCCATATAATCCATCAACTAACTATGATTTAAATTGAACTATGATGAATCTAATTCTTATAATTATCATGACTTGTTATATGCATTCATATGGATCATGCCTCATATTAAACATGCAATGACTTCTACTATAACTTAAGTATTGAATCTATATACAATGATGGTGATGGATTGTTACCCCTTGTTTCTCACATTGATCATAGCTCATGTGGGTTTAGGTAGTATCATTTAACAAAATATTGGAATATTATGTCACCAGTATTAATGCAGATCACAACTTGTTGGCCCCGATGAGTGGAATGACACAATCATGCCCTATTGAAAGATATATATGTTGGGGAAGGACATAAGGGAATGAAAAAACTATGATTAATCTGATTCCTACTATATCCAGGATATGTATGATGTCATTTAGAGACCCGAGCTCAATCTTCTCCTTCTTAAGTAGCCGCATATATATCCTCTTTGCATGACTTGAAACTGCATGTCTTTAAAAAACTATGTGGGATTGTATTCATGTAATAATCAGGATACATAGGACAAATAATCATGGTTTTGTCCTATAATCAAAATATCAATGACCTATCTATAAGATAGAAGATCCTATGTTACTTGATTATATCAATTCAGTATATAAGCATATATTCATTACTTGGAAATGAATGAAGAACCTAATATACATAGAGATAGACTCAATAACGAGACCCCATATAAGATATATTAACCAATGTAATTTTTTTATGGTAACCATGCTTGTATTAATATTAGGAAAATATTCTCAAACATATATTAAATCTATAAATGAATCCCTTCATAGGAAAAAATTCCCACTAAAATAGTGTGATGAGTCCGAACACCAATACCCTTGAGCTATGTGAATTCCTAAGTGTCGATCAGTATGAATCCCCAGTATACCACTAGAATTGGGAAATTAAGTCCTTCCCATGTTGTCGATACATGAACCATTGTGAATTTATAGGAAAGTTATAATAGAATGTAAACCTTACATGAATGATTGATCAAGGATTCGAACCCTCTACAATCAATCAAACCTAAAGGGAACAAGTCCCATAAACATCCATTCACATTCCCTAATTAATCACCCACAACTTATGAATATTTAATAAAATGTACTCTTAATATGTGATAATGAGAAGTACCAATGACACATGTAATAACATATAACTATGACTCTATATAAGATAAATTTAGTGGGAAGTATATATATATACAATGAGGAAAATCGTAAATAGTTATAAGGGTGACTCGGTTCATTTATTACTAATAAGTGAATGATAAACGGAATGTTGTGTATCTAAATTTCATAAATCTATGCTAATTTAAAAGGACATCTATTCAAAAGAAATGACGGAATCCGGAAAATAATTTAGTTGAAGATTTTACTAGTGTTTAGTAATTATTTTACTTCTAATGATTATAAGGATATATATGTACATGAAATATTTATATTTAATAGGAACAATATTCTGCCTTTATTTATTATTTGATCAAGTTACAATTCATCCATTACTTAATGTAATGGATATACACAAATTAACATTGATTCTTGAGGAACAAAAATACACTATTAACATTTTGTATACCCCATAAAAGAGTGGAATGTATTTTAATTTTTTTATAATACACCTTGAATAACATATGGTGGATAAATTAATCTCTATGTATAAAGAGTATCACTAGTGGTTCAACTATAACATTTATTCATCAAATTATTTAACTAGATGAAATGAAATTCTATCAGGACCGTATGTCAAGAAGTCATTGGCACTAAAACCTTTTCATCCATCAATCGTGGATTCTTTAATCATGGGATTTTCAAAATAGATGGGTTTGCACCTTGCATACATGTTATACAATGATGAACCCACCATGATATAATTCCATTAACATTAAAAATATGTATGATGGTCATCATTGAAATTAATCCATTAAATAACACTTTCTCTAAGGCTTTCAATACAACCATTTTTTATGTCTAATAATCTATTGTTTTCAATTACTAATGATAATATTAACGAATATGGTTATCAATAGAATTAAAAAAATTTCCCTAAAATGTAAATGAACTATTACTCAAATGAAATAACCACATATGTTTCCATAAAATTTCTTTCATCCTGGAATACTTTCATTGCATAAAACCTAAAATTGTGTGTTTGAGACATATAATATATGATCAACCTCAATTTACTCATATAGTGAAGGTATCCATAACTCCAAAGTTAGTGACGTCATATGTTACTCTATGCAAGTATTCAAAGCCTTTCTTGGTGTCATGATCCCCAATTTATATTATCATAAATATATTTCCCATGGTTTCTTCCAAATATGCTCGGATACCAACCATATTGACAGAAACCAACAAGCCTACAGTCATTGTCATGCTATCATTACATTGGAATAAGATAGAAGTAAATTATCTACCACTGTACAAAATAGTTTAGTAGTACTTTTTAAATAGATACATAAGTCAGTATTGTATTACAAATGAATATACAAATTATAACATAATTTTTTCTCTTTATAGGATAATAACTTTATTCAAACTACTATATCCTTGAGTGTCGTTAATAATAAACTTCAGGGAATCATGGGGAAAGGAGAAAAATAATGGTGATATCAAATTCCCTTTCAGGGTTAACTATAGAGTAATCAATAATAAATCAATGAGAAAAATAAGAATGCAATGCTAATAAATGAGCATACATTCTATCTAATTAAAAAAATGAAAATGATGTGCATAAAAATTTTGGAATGGTAAATAACTAAAAACAAATTCTATTTAAATAACTAAATAATGTGTAACCCTTATGGAAAGGAAATTAAAAAAAACACAGTCTATATAAAAAAATGAAATGAGAATGGAATGTATCCACAAATAGAATTAAATAAAAAATACCATGTATATTTATACCTAAAATCAGAATGAGGGAAATTGTTAACTATCGAACATAATATTTCATAGGAAGAAGATATATTTATCATCATGACAATTCATAATATGGTTTAGCATACCATTGTCAATACCTTTAAAAAGATAGTTTAATTAGATGGGTCGAAACCCATCTATTTTTCCTAGAAAAAATCTGGAAGGGTTTGTTGCAAAGTAATTTCATCTCACGAGACTATTGACAAATCAAAGGGATTACATTAAATGTTCCTTATACATCGCCTTGAATTTTCAATGAGTTCTTCATAAATCAATAATCGATTTAATTGAAACATAATGTTTCTTAAAAAATATCTTTTTTGATTAACGAATAAATATTGGTCAATGTTTCCACATTAAATAAAATAACCTTAAAATTAAACATCTAATGTAATAATGGAACACTATTTAGAAAATAAAAATATCCATGATAAATTATATGAATAATTAGGGTAAATTCAATTTTCAATGATCATAGGAAATTTAATATCTTATGAGGACAACAAAAATGAATCAAGAAAGTAAATTTGAATACTATCATTTCCCACATTACTCAATATCCATCCGGAGTAAGAATATTGATGGAATTAATACCACATATCCCATGTGGAGTAAAAATAATGGGTTTTTTTCATTAAATATTGCAAAAGTTATAAAAGAATCATTTAGAAACATTATTGAGGAAAACATCATTTTTATATTTCAAATTATTTTGAAAATTATTTTCCATGAATTAAATTTCAAACCATTTCATTTAGAAATTAACATTTTAATCTTGAAAAAGATGATTCAAAAAAATGAAGGTGTGTAATTCCGTACATGTATTCATCATAAAAAACATTATTTTTCATGGTAAAAATGTTAGAAATGTACCATATTCAAAAAATGAAAAGTTGATTCCCTCATAAACCATGTCAAACAATAAAATTATTAAATATGTATTTAATAAATCAATATGGAAAGGATAAAAAATTTGTATTACTATTTGAGGACATGTATTTTATGTGAAAAATGGTTCTCCCGATAAAGAGTGAAATGATGTCATATTTTCTTAAAAATAATCTTTAAATTATTTTGAGTGCCAAATAGTGGGAATATCATTCTATTACATGAAAAAGGTCACAAGTAACTAGAGGTGTATAAAATAGAGGGTGGTTTAAAAAATGATACAATAATTTCCTCTAATTGAATCTCAAGTGTAAACAATCCTGAATAATTTGAGATTGTGATGTAAACCACTGAAAAGGCCATAATGTTAATGTAAGACTCAACAAATTAATTTCTTATGGGTATCAGTTTTACGTACTTATAATGGAAGTGGAAATAAATCCCCATATTTTCAATATTATAATATTCATAATATTAAAATAATAATAACAATGTGAAAGTCATATAACCCAATGGAGAGGAATTAGATTATGAGATTTTGATACCACATACAATATGTGTAAATCACCTTATATGAGATAATTAAAATATAAAATTAAAATATCAAGAATAAAGATTGAGTATTTATGTCACATGTAAATATAAATATATTTACACCATACATAAAAAATTAGGTTCACATCGATAACTATTGCCTAAATGAGTTGAAACTGAGACAAAGTCCCTAATAACTATGGTAACATTTCAATCAAAAACCCAAAATATAATAGTCATAAAATGGATAATATAAATAAAATTTACATAATATAATTCATCATATAATATTTCAAATGTTTTAGTATATATAAAACACAAAATATTTTGTGAATATAAATTTTTTCTCAAATATATAAATATTATATTAAAATACATTACCTTATATTTACTTTTGTGTGAACATATTGTATCATCCAGTATAATTGTTATAAGAATGTTATTAACTTATTTCTGAACCATAATAATTTTTAAATTATCATATATTATCTTATTATAATATCTTATCACCCATTTAAAATGTAATTATTTCGAATATTTTGTGTGTTAATTGCCTTGTTTTTCTAGTGTGTTTTGAATTATCAATTATACATTATATTAAATAGATCATGATTTAATCATATCAAGAATATTAACCATTATTTATAAATCATATATTATTAGTAAAAATTCATATATATTATTCCATGAAATCTTTATATTGGAAATGATATGCGTTGTCCATGTATACAATATGTTGTATGTACGCATGAACACTACATCCATTTCATTTCCATTTTAAATGAATGGAAAGTAAATGATAAATATTTATATTATATTTACAATAACATATTTATGTCATATATCCCACCCATTTAACATAAAACAAACCATAATATGTTCCATGTAATGTATGGACGTATCATGTTTTTTTAGGAGGTGGAAGTCCTCACATCCAAAAATGATGTTATTGTATTTATATGAAATGGAATGCATGAAGGAATGTTTTTTATAATAATTACATAAGCATAATTAAATAATAAATTAAGTATATATATGTAATATAACATATAAAGGCATCAATTCTGTCAACCATGAAAGATGATAAATGGAAGATTAAATGACATCAATTCATGAGGCGATCGTCCTCCGTACACATGAACAATGATTTTGTATCCCATTTCATAGATGTGTGTGAAATTTCACGTAAAAATATTTTCTTAATAAAATGTAAGTATATTTTTGATTTTGAAGATGTAATATAATATTCATATAAAAATAATTGAATCGGTGGAAAAATAAATTAATCAAAATTGATCAATGAAGACCATTACCTCTTATTTTAGTAACTATTTTAAGATTAACCAAAAGAAATTCATGGAATACCGTCTTCCAAAGGAGGTGATTCTATAATGAGTGTAGTTATGCTGAGAGATTATTTGGGATGTTTTTTGTTGGATGAAGGTCTTGACATGTGTGAATAAGTTAGAAGGGGTATCATTTTATGTGGAGGATGTGTGGTATTCTCATAAATTTTTTAAAGAGGGAATTCCACCCACATTTTTTCTAAGTCAAGTGACTCAAATAAAAAACCCAATTCCATAAAAGGGTCTCTATGGTCTAAATGTGTCCTTAAAATGGTATTTTGAGAATTTTATAGGCCATTTTGGCCCTTATTAGTAATTTTTAGTCCCTTGTTACGCTATTTTTTCTTAATCAGTATATTTAACATTAATTACAAGCACTAATATTTTTCGTGAAAAAACAAACATAACAATATTATAAATTATAAATTATTATAATTAAAAATAATATGACCATATGTCTAAATCCAAATCATATATTTGGAATAACTTAATTAAAATATATTTCCATAGATGTGATGAAAAGTGTGTTTTAAAAGTAAAAATAGTCAAATGATAGATCTATTGGTTTGTAAAATTTAAATGTGAAATTACTTATCATTATATAAATAGGATAAATATATTTACATTTAATCTAATTAATATTTCAAACCATTGAAAAATATTAATTTCCTATATATGGAAATTATACAAAAAATATACATTGAAATAAATTTGAGGATTTTTCACTATTTATAAAAAAAGAAGCATCATTGAAAAATACAAAAAATTCATCCTAATAGAATTGTGATGTTTCTATTTAAAAAATAAAATTTATTTTGACATATATATTATTTAATGTTTAAATAAATTAAAATAATATAAGTTTTCCATTAATAGGAAATAGAACTAGATTTAGAAAAATACAGTTTATAAGAATAAATTTTGGATTATTATTATCTATTTTTTTGGGTTAAATATATAACATATATATTTCATTAATATTATATATATTAGAGGTAATTAATTTATTTTTTTTATTAAAAATTGACTTTGGATAACAAAAAATAGAAAAATTTACTTCACATTCATTGGATTTATGTTATAATTTCTATTTAATTGTTATCAGATGATTTCGTATAATAATTTTAAAATTCATAAAATTTCATAAATTATTTGTCCAAATTCATAACAGTTAGTATAAGATATAGGTAATTTCTTAATAAATTAAAAAATAATATTCTAATAATATATTTTTGTTTGTTAAATATCAGTCTTTATTATAATAGATGTTTTTGAAGAAACTCATTAATGGGTGTGATGCATGCTAACTCAGTATTGTGTGAATTTCATGATTGAGAATGTAATAAATTTATTTAATATATTAAATATACCCTAAAATATATAGAGGTTACATTAAATTCTATATTTAGTGTTGCCCGGTATACACATTATCAAATAAAAATGTATTTAGTTAGATTTTTTTGGGTGTTATAGTTGAGAAGGCCATGATTAATATATATTTATTTTGCAAGATGAATCTTTTTTACCATTGAATATTGTAGAATTAGTATTTAAAGGATTGGTAATTAGCTTGTATCATTAGAGCCTAAAATAAATTATATACCAATTAGGATATCTATCCTAGGTCAGATATACCCCACACACGTGAGAGTGGAATGAACCATGTGGGAGAGCTATCAAGACCTGCCATCTATGGATATTGTTAGAGGGTGTGTGTCGCACCATATATGAGAGAACTAATCTGCCCATTGAATACACTGACGATTCCTGGGAGAGCCTAGGTGGACTATGTAACATTGTTTAATGACCCATTAGGGGCATCTATGTTGTGTTTTAGGGTGCTAAACCCAATAGTTGATGAAAATGATGCTGATGTGTGGAGTATTATTAAGAATTTAAGCATATATTTATAGGATGATGTGGGAGAAGGTAGGAACATGTAATATATAACCATTGAAAGAGTAATGAATTAAATGAGGACCACCTGGGTTCTTCGATCCAAGACATTTGATCACCCATACCCTGAGGTTATAAATCAGGGACATCCTCTTCAACCACCCAACACGCTCGACATCGATCATTCGATGTCAGTCAATAATGGAAGCTAGAATAGTCATGGCAGTGTTCATATATCATTATATTGAAATATCCATAAATAAGTGTATCACCATTACTACATGTCCAAGTGTTTTTTCAACCCATTTAATCTAATAATTTATATATTTTGAATGAATATGATTTAATTTAGATATTTAGAGTTAGTTTGGGAGAATGGAAATATCCATGAAATGTTTTAAATGCATGTGACTGTTTAATCCAAAAATAAGAACTCTATCTTGGATAAGAAGAGGAACCACCATTCTCAAAGTCCCAAAATACATGTGATGTTTTAGATTATAAAACCATCGATGGTACATTAAAATGTAATTATCTCTCTAATTTTAATAGACAAGGCATAAAACACAATGGTTATATTAGTGGATAGATGGATCAGTGTTGGGGGATCTCTCCATTAAATGCCTAGAAATGTATATTGTGAGACGTTTTGAAATTTTAATATGCTCTAAAAAAATAGGGAATCTTCATTTGTTCCAAATGAACTAGTTGACTTGGAGGAGATGTTCTATACACTTAGTTTCTATAATGAGAGATCCTTGAGAATATATTGTGTTCAAAAAAATATAAAAGCATAATCTTTCATATTCTAATAACACTCATGTTTTAAATAATGATAAAAATATATATTCATTGTCTATATACTTGAATATATTATTATATTAGGATCTCATAAACTTTCATCTTCATACATGAATTTTAGAAAATTATTCAATGCCTGGTTTGTGTGATGGTATGGTTGTGGTGTTATTTTATCACATGATGGAAAATAATAATATAAAATGAACTTTCTCATATAAAAAAGAAATTATGAAAACAAATTAGTCCATATCATGAGGTTTGTTAAAAAAATATTGGAAAAGAAACACAACAAAATTTAATTTAATGAATATAGTTCTCATAATTATGAAAACAAAAATGTTTCATGATGGAGACCATGCATGATAAGCTTTGAAAGCTTTTCATGATGTTATGATAGCATATACACATGAAATAATAGAAATAAGAATTATATTTCATGTGATTAATCCAGAATAAAAAAATCAATCCAATAAAATTTAAACTGTATATATTTTGTATAAAATATTGACATTAAGACATGATAATTTCTAATCTCATATAATTTTTCCAATATGAAATTATGAATAAGAAACTGTGATTGAGATGGAATTTTCATATTATTATATTGGCCAGATTATTCTGATACATCCATTCAATTAAACATGATTATTTAATCTTACTCAAAAAAAATAAAAATATGTATCCTAAATGAATACATCATATATTATAAAACTATTTGGTTATTTTGATGTAGGAAAAACAAAATAAATCAGTATATAATATGAATTTGGATTTTCATTTTTTTATTAAGAATTAATTATCGTATACATCTGATAACTTCTGGTGGGATTACCAAAAATCTTGTATTCTTACACTTCATTAATAATGAATGCATTATACATTGTCAATGAGGTGAAAACAAGATTAAATATATAACCATTATATTAAAATTCTAGTTAATATAAGAGAAAATATGGTGAACGGTTTTACAACCTCCAACACCAATTATGTTGCCACCCACACTAGAGGTGAACCTCATAAAAAATCATAGGGTTATTTTATGATTTTTTTGTTTATGATTTCTAACCATAATTGAAAATGAAAAGATAAGGATTCACTAAAAATGATTTAGTTTCATATAAAGGTGATAATTTTTTTAACATAAAAGTTATTAGTTCCAAAAATTATTTACCACCCTCTTAGTATGGTCATAGAAATTTTATCCTAAAAATTGGTATCATAGGTGGTCACATCTATGATTGAATTCTATAATTTAATGATTATTGGATATTTGAATTCTCATCTCAGTTAGTATTTAATTAAAATATTGTATCAGTTTTATCTACTAAATGCCATAAATTTATCAATTTTGTAGATTTAAAGAACATATAGATGATATTGGAAAGAATTATAAAGATTACATCAACAACACTATAAAATTTGGTTAAATATTTTTTCAAATATATTTAATCTTGTTGATATTTGTTAATATATGAAACTCCAATATAATATTTTTCACAAAAATCACCATGATAATTATTCTTTATATACATAATTTTTTTATGGTTTAATTAAATGTAACATGTAGTTCAGCTTGAATTACATGTAAATCCATGATTAAATGACATGTGACATACAATTAAAATATATTTATTCTATTTGATAATTACAACTTTCAATTTGAATGGAATTTATGAATAGAATTATCCAAATTATGAAAATATATGGCTTACAGATTAATATATAATGAATTGTTTTATTACCAATTAATTAGAAATGAAGATAATATTTATTTGAAAATAAAGGACATATTTTTCAGAAAAAAGAATTTTAATAAAAAAAACAAGTTTTACCTAAATATATTATAAAAATAATATTTATTGAATTATTATAATGGAATTTATATATGACATATTCAATAAAATTTTTATCAATCTGCTTATTTTTTTGTCAACATGTGATTTGAATACCTATAATTTTATGAATTTGGGGGGGAGATAAGGGGCGAGGATGCCTCTTCGATGGCATCATAGGCTAGGGTTTTGCTCCACCCATGATGGTTCCTAACATAATTCAACACACATTGGTGTCATGGTCTTAAAATGGGGATAAATAAATGATGTGTGGAGTCTCATTCAATGAATCAATGATTTTGTATAATCATGATTTGACTGAGAAGAGTATATCTCAGCGAAGAGAGGATATACCTTGGGTAGCGAAGATTGCGTTCTCGGTGATGACTGATGCGGTTTCTTCCAAGTTTGATTCTTTTGAGATATGTGGATGTTAGAGAAATGTTTATTGGGACCTCTATATGATGAAGAGGTTACTCCCTGTTCAATTTTACGGGAAATAGTGGGAGGCACACATTAACCTACCATAGAGATCCCAATGATACAAGGTGCTCCGGCTTAATATACCTTGGATAATAATTATATTTCTACCATAAAAGGAGTTCATGAATCATCTATTCGATGAAAAGGGAGTATTTAGCATATCAAATATAACCTCAATGTAGTTTCAGAGCACCATAAAATGGGCAACTTCACATTATTTTCTTGTTTATTTCTGCACAAAGGCTATCAACCTCTTAAAATTGTCAAACGCGAGGAGATGATTTCATTGGTTTGGGGGTCTTCCTACTAGTAGTGTGTTTATATTATATGGAGATACATTAAAATGATCTTCCAAATATAATAATTGAATTTATGTGCCTGGGGAATCAGTTCTATGGCTCTCAATCCTAGGTTCTATCTGCTTAAATTTTCTGCCTTCTGTGAGTTGTTCTCATGTGCTTCTGGATCAATTGAACTTTTTCTTCCATATATTCTACCAATTCTAGTTCCAAAATCTTCCGTTCACCTAATTCATGCCAAAAAGATGGAGTTCGACAGTGATTTCAATATAATGCCTCAAACGGATCCATCTTTATACTATCATGAAATCTATTATTATAAGAAAATTCAATCAACTAAAGATGTTGGTCAAAACTTCCCTAATAATACATCGAGCAGGCACATAACATATCCTCCAAGGTGTGAATTGTTCATTCTGACAACCCATCTGATTGAGGATGAAAAGAAGTACTAAAATTTAATTCAGTACCCAACGACTTCTGAAGGCCTTTCCAAAAGGTATAAGAAATCTAGGGATCATGATCAGATACAATGGAGAGGGGAACTCAATGATACCTAACTATCTCCTTAACATACAACTGAGAAAGTTTATCTAAAGACAAAGTATCTCGAATATGTAGTAAATGAGCAGATTTAGTCAACCGATCAATAATAACCCTGATTTCATTATTACCTTGAGATATATTTGGTAATCCCACAAAAAAGTACATGGATATATTTTTCCATTTCCACTCTGGCACCGGTAAAGACTGAGGCATCCCATTTAGTAACTGGTGCTTTTCTTTAACATGTTGACAGTTTAAACACTTCAAAGTAAAGAAAAAAATAGCTCATTTCATTCTATCCCACTAGTAATCCTTCCGATGATCTCTATACATCTTAGTAATGCCATTATGAACTGAAAATGGGGAACTATGAGCTTCATATAACAACTAATTCTTCAACTGTTAATCACAAGGAACATATAATCTATTTCAAAACCACAAAACACATTCATTATCTATGTAAAATTCATGAAACATACTCTTATAAACCAACTCTACCTTTTTCTGAAACTCATTGTCTTATTTTTGAGCATGCATAATTCTCTCTGATAGAGATGATCCCACTAACACATGAAACAAAATAGAAGAACTTCATACATCAAAAACTTCTATTCCAATGTTCATAAAATCAAAAACCAAAGGATCTCATTCCAAATGTAGGATATGTAATGAAGCATTAATTTTTTGAATCAAAGCACCAGCCACATTATTTTCTTTTCTTTGATGGTAAAGGATCGTGTAATCATAATCTTTGATTAATTACAGCCATCTCCTCTGTCTCATGATCAATTATTTCTGAGTGAATATATAATTTAATCTTTTTTGATCTTTATATATTTCACATTTTACTCAATAAAAATAATGCCTCCAAATTTTCAAAGAAAATAAAACTGCATCTAATTCCAAATCATGTGTAGGGTAATTTAACTCATGAGGTTTAAACTGACATGAATCATAAGATATTACCTGATCATTCTGTATAAGGTCACAACCAAGTCCTTTCAACAAAGCATGATTATAGATAACAAATTAACCATCTCTGGAAGGCAGTGCGAAAACTTGATCGTTCACCAATCACCTTTTAAATTCCTGAAAACAATCATCACATTCTTCTATCGAAATGATCTTAACACCTTTTCAATTTAATTTATAAATTAGAATAGAAAACCATGGAAAATTCTCAATAAACCATTGGTAATAACCTTACAAACCAAAAAACTAAAGATATCAGTTATATTTGTGGGTCTTGGACATTATTCATCAACTTTTGTTTTACCAGGATCAACAATTATGTCATGTTTTGAAACAATGTGTCCAAGGAATGAAATTTGTTGTAACCAAAACACAGACATTCAGAATTTCCATAATAGTTTCTTTTCTTTTATGTTTTCCAGGACAAACCTTAAATGATTTTCTTGTTCCTATTTAATTTTGGACAAAACCAAAATATCATCAATGAACACAACCACAAACTTATCCAAGAACTCATGGAAAATTATATTCATAAGATACATAAATTTATCAGGTGCATTGATTAAACCAAAAGGCATAACTACAAATTCATAATGGTCATATCTAGCATGAAATGCAGTCTTCGGAATGTATTCTTCTTTTACTTTCAACTGATGGTACCCAGAACTCAAGTCCATCTTAAAAAAATATTTATCTCTTTGTTTCTGATAAAACATATCATTGATATGTGGCAAATGATACTTGTTCTTAATAGTGATGTTATTAAATGCTCTATTGTCAATGAAAAGTCTCATTAGACCATATTTATTTTTAACAAACAAGACAGAAGCACCCCATGGTGATGTTCTTGGTTGAAATAAACCTTTATCAAATAACTCCTGCAATTTCATCTTTAACTCTAAAAGTTAAATTTGAGCCATTGGATAAGGGGGTTTTGAAATTGGCATAACATCATGAATAAATTAAATAGTAAATTCTACTTCCCGATCAGGTATAATACCAGAGAACTCATTCAGAAAAACATCAAGGTACTCATTTACCACTGGAACATCATTAATCTGAATAGTTCCTTTGCTTTCATCAATATGTGCAAGGTAACATTCATTTCCATCATTTACCAGTTTCTCAGCTTCCTGATATTTTATCAAAAGTAGGGATTCATTCTTGTACAAAAACTGAAAATGTATATGAAAAGAAACCTATTTAGTTCTACAGTCAATCAAAGCATGATAAACATAAAGGTAATACATTCCCAGAATAAAATAAAACTCTACTAGAGGAAAAAAAATAAGGTTTGAAGTTATATTTTTCCAGACACAAGGATAGGAAGGTTCTTATAATTTTTTTTCCTCAAATTTATTCCGGGTGTTTTTACAATAAGTTAATTATTCTTATATTGATATGGAATTCCCAAGTTACTATAAAACTTCTTAGAAATGAACGAATCTGAAGACCCTAAATCAAATAACACATTGGCATAATCCGAAAAAACAAACAGTGTACCTGATACTACTTCATTTGATTTCCAAACATCTTCTGAAGTAGTTGTAAAAGATTTAACCACCACTTTTTCTTGTAGTATGGATTCTTTCCCTCAATTGAGTTCTTCGCTGGACACTCATTAGCATAATGTCGAAATTTATTACACATAAAACATCTTACCACTAGCTTTTCATTTCCTGCTTGATCATCTTCCTTACAGTTACGAGCAATATGTCCAGACGTACCACACCAGAAGCACTTTACAGACTTTGATAAGCATTATCTAGGATTATTTTTACAACACTTGGCACAAGATGGATATTTAGTTTTATTTACTCAATTATTCTTTGATGAATTCTTTCCCTTTTACTTACAACTGGATCTCTTATTCTGTTGTTTGTCCAAGACCACATGATCATCAGAAAACTCCATTTCCACCTTCTCCGCACTTCGAACAAGTTTTTCATATCTTTTGAGCTCACAAGTGGATAATGCTCTTCGATATCATGGATTCAGTTCTGAGTAAAATTGATTTATCTTACAATCATGATATCGGAATTTATTTAGGGCATACCTTCCCAATCAAGTGAACTTTCCATCATAAGTATCCATGGAGTCATCCTCATGCCTCAATTCCAAAAATTGTTTTTCCATCCTATGTCGAACCACCTTAGGAAAATATTTCTCAAGGAACATACCTTTGAATTTATTCCAATCAATTGAAAAAATCTCTTCATTGTCCTTGTTATATTTCAATCACGACCACCACTGATCATCTTAACCTTCAAAATGGTAAACAATGAGACTGCCCTTTTGATGTTATGAACACCCCATGACATCAAAAAATTTCTCCAGTGCTTTAATCCACCCATCTTCTTGCACATGGTCAGAAAATCCTCTAAATGATTAGGGATGATGCCTTGGGAAATGATCTACTACTGACATGTTCCTATGTGGTTGATCTGGATGATCTCATTCATGGATACCACCACCATTTATATCCTGAGTAAACTATTCCATTACTGCAACAAACTATTCGATTCCGATTCTAACCATCTCAGGTTTCTGATTTGGAAGGTATCCTTCCTCCTGATATCGTCCCAACCAATATGCCATGTTTCATCTACATAAAACCATTCTAAAGATAGAAATATATTTGGTGAAGAAACATGGTAATCTATAAATGCTGTATCATTTCAATCTTAACATAAATTAATTTATGGACACGAATTTAACAATAGTCTAACTCCTAAATTTATCTAAACCGAGCCTCTGATACCAACTATAATGGCCCAACCATAAAAAATACATAATATTGAATTAAATGAATAATCCACATTTAGGATCTTTTTTAGGTTTATAGTTTTATATAATTAGTCCATAATTGTTACATTACATTTCAAAAATTATAAAGTAGACACTTCTACTTAGTTTCCATTTTTTTTATCAAAATAAAAACTCTTGAAAAAAAGAGTCATGTCTAGTTACATGTTTTAGAAAGCATGAAATTTACATTATCCCATACATGACACTATTCAACTTTATGTCCTCTAAAATAAATTTTAAAAACATGGGATGAGCATAAAAAGCTCAGTAAGGGAACACAAAGAAGGAAAACTATCAGTTTATCAAAACAACAAGTAAATAATGAATATATTATCATAAGTAGTACTTTTCACCTTTATGAATTATTAAATACTCCTCACTGAATAAAAGATAATTTCTTACCCTTTTGTAACCAAATGATTACCATAAAAACCATATAAATAACACATACCATATAATGGTGACTTGGGACATCACCATACATAAATGGAATAACCTTATGATCGACTTCCACATATATCACCAAATGTAATAGCCATACGGAAGAATTTCATACCCAATACATTGGAGGTTATAACGTAACCAACCATCATGGTTTATCACGACACCACCCGTAATTTGGGTTATCACATAACCACCCGTCAAATTTCCACATACCATTATAAAATCCTAACACTTACAAAAAATATAACAGAATGATAACAATTCTATATTTCAATCACAATATATCTCTTAAATATATTTTCATAACAAATCCAATATCAAAAAAATTCCATACGAAAATATGTAAAAGATAATATGTTATTTATTTTCCATTGAAAAACATTACAGCTTGTTAGGGAAGCCAAAGATCAAATAATACACATGGCGGAAGAAAAGGTCATTGTCACTGTGTACATTAAGAAGAAACATTATCATTTTTGTCGTTTAGTAAAACAATTCATAAAAAAAGATTCCTTTTGAATGAAATGAAAATTACAAAGGGTTTTATAAAATTATAAAATAATGTTGTGTATAAATTAAAGTATTCCTCAATGAAAGGAGATTGAGAAGATGTCCCTTACATCGTGTTTGACATGACCTGTTCGTTCTTTAATCTCTTGAATAATATATTAAATTTAATTTATACTTTCTTAAGAACCTTTTTCAAGTTTATTATTCATTTTATATCACTTATTACCATGTTATAAACATTTTATAATCATTTATCTTAATAACAGTCATTTTGTCACTATTTGGTACTTGAGTCAAAAATGGAATTCTTATAATTACATGTTGTTCATTTGGTTAAAATTTCATTATATCCAGAATGATATTAATGATTTATATATCATATATATCATATATATCCAGAATATACATGTATTTATAATAGTATATAACATATGTAGGTATGAAATGAAATCCACCGTTCATGGAGTCGGTAAGCCGTACGTACGCATGAACGCTACTTTTATTTATTTTTCATATTTTAATGAGATCATAATTCTATATAGGTATATTTTAATTCAAGTATAATATAATATATAATTTCCTTAAATCCATCCTATATAAGTCCCACATAAGGCTTGAACGAGTCATATCACTTGGTGGGGGAGGTATTCCGCACTTCCTTGAATGAAATTATCATGTTTAACAATTATGGAAACCATAAAGGTATTCTATAAAAGAAAAATAAATAAGAATAAAAAAAATAAACATAATATATATCATAAATAAATAAAGTACCATCACAATGGCCTCCATTAGAGGTGGTTTGGGATAATTGAACCATAATCGTTTCTTGAGGCAGTAATTCGACGTCCATAGGAGCCATATGTTATTTACCCTTTAGATGGAGGTGTGTGTATGTGTATCTTGAATACTTCTCATAAAAACAACATATTATATTGAGGAAACTGGTGTGGTTATAAACAAAAGGAATTAAAAGACTTTAGGGGTTGGAGATGCAAAATAAAATAATATATTTTAGAGAAACAATTACCTTTAATTTGGGTATCTCCCTTTGGTTTGAACCAAAAGGACTTCTTGAGGTACCATCATCCTAAGGTAAGGATTCTTGGATGAAGATAGGGATCTTGGGAGCTTATTGGAGTTGAGTTTGGACTATCCAAATGGATTTAGAAGAGCAATAAATGGGTAGGAAGTGAGGTCTTTTTATAAGGGAGAGGAGGGGATCTTTTTGAATGTTTGAAAATATTATTTTATTATATAATTATATCTGATTCATAAAGGAAAAAAAATCAATAAAGACTAAGATAAGCTTTCCCATGTTAGAAATAAAATCATCCAATAACAATTGGAAATTTTTTGGATATTTTTTTTAATTTTTATCTTCTTATTTATTTAAATCATCCATTAATGATGTTAACACCGCATCATCACTGTGTCATGAATAATTTTATTTATTTGATGTCCAAAAAATATAAAAAAATTACCATTATGTTGGAAATATTTTTATATTTATAATGATTATTTATATTCAAATATATAAATTATATAACCCACATTAAATTTTTTTAGTAAAATAATACATGTTTATTATATGTTATTTTTGTTTTAAATAAAAAGATAATAATGTCATTATCTTACCCAAGTAGCTCAATGGGGTCCCAAAAATGACCCATGGATTGTCTTCCTCGGCCATGACTCATCCAATATCTTTAGGAATAGTGTCAAGGTAATTTTATACTATTATAACACTACTTTTACATTAAATTACCTTAATTACCTTTAATCACTGTTAATAAAAGTAAAAATTACTATTTCCCAAAATTTATTTTCATCCCATTGAACCAAATTTTACTTACTAATGATAACCCTGTATGTCAGATTTTTGAAATTCAATTCACAAAAGCGGTAAAATTTCATTTAAATGAAAAAGTCTATTTTTTAACTACAACATGGTGGTTTCAATATTCATCAACAATTGAATCTTTTTGGAAAAATTACAGTAATTCGCCCTAGGGTAAATTTGATACTCCAAATTCAAAAATGATGTCTATTTTACCAAATTAAAAAAAGGTGCATTAATTAATTTTATAATTAATTCCCATTGTCAAAACAAAAATCTTGTTTTTTAAGAAATAAAAACTATCAAAAGATTGATTCTTGTTATTATCCAATTTCAAAGTGAAATTACTTCCTCTGGAAAAAATTGTATTAAATGGTAAAAATATATTCTATTTACACTTTAAAAACAATTAAAAAGATAATTTAACCATATAAATAAATTAGATTAAAAGGTGGTTTTGAATTAAAATACATCATTTTTCACTATTTATTTAAAATGAACTTTATCAGAAAAATACCAAATAATTTACAAAAAGTAAATTCTGATGTCCCAATTCTAAAAAAGGATTGTTCTATCAAATAAAACATATAAGAGTAACAAAAACAATGTTTAAAAAGGGTCGTAAGATCTTGGTTTTTGGAAAGCTATGTTTTGTTGTGTTTTGGGTTGAACCCTTTGCCTTTGGGACATTAAAAGGGTTTCATGAAAGTTTGAGAGGCCTTGGGAGTGTTCCGGGGGTTCGTAGCATGGAAGGAGGGATGTCTGGGCAAGCAGACCAAGGCACATAGCCTGCGCACGGTTGGCCAAACCGTGCGACCTTCCCAAGAAAAACTGTGCAACCCTCCCTCCTCTGGACAGAAGAGAGCGCACGGTTTGCACAAGGTTTTCCAAACCGTGCAGCTAAATCATGCAGCTCTTCCTTTTCTAGGCAGTGGTGTGCACATAGTTTGCACACGGTTTGCCAAACCGTGCGGCTAAACCGTGCGACCACTTAAAGTTGGAAAATTTACAAGATTGCCACTTCGGGCTTTATAACCCCATCTCGGGATTTTCCTCACTTCCTCCTATCTTCACCTTAGGAAAAAACAAAACCTCCCAAGGACTTCAAGTGATCAAAATCCTTTTATCCTAAGGTATTTTTGGTGTCGTTGGTTGCGTATCGAAGCTCCAGGTAAGGCTAATCTCCTCATTGGTTCTTTTCTTGGTTTAGGGTTTGTATATTCTCTAACTCTTGTTCCGAAACCCTAAAAACCTATCCTTTGGGTGATTTATAGGTTAAATATCCAAGGGTTGTTCCAATTGAGTTCTAAGGACTCGGTTGAGGGTGTGTTAAACTGCGGATTCAAGGTAGGTGGTCTACAAGTTATATACCATGGTTATTTAGGGTTTATGTGGATGATTACTTGTGTTCTTGTTTCCCTTGGTTATGTTTTGAATAACATTGGCATTATTGGTAATAATGGTGTTTGAAATGGTATATGGGAACCCTCACGATCCCCGTGGGATGTGTTGGGATGGACTTGACCTAATTTAGGGCCATCCATGGGATGTGCTGGCTTTTCTCGAGTTTAGTGATTGTTATTGAACCAGTGACCTTGTTGTGGTAAATGGTAGAGACATTGATAACTATGTTGGAATTATTGGTTGAATGTGGAATAGAAGTTAGGTGATGCACCTTCACTTGGTAATAACCAAAGGGTTAATTGAAATAGGTTAAATGGTTGATTCATGAGAATGATGAACGGGTTAGATGGCTTAATGTGTAAACTGATTTAATGAATGCTTTCTATGATTTTCATAACACATGGGAATTGGGTGGATGGTTAAATGATGTGAAATGGTAATGTGTTAATGGGTTAAGGCATGATGTGGTTTCCCATGTGGGTTGTTGTCAATGATGTTTGCCGATGGGCAATGGTTGGAAGGTTGATAGTTACTTATATATAATCATGTGAAGATGGCTTCATAGAGTAGGGTATGACATGAGGATCTACACCCATGGGTCGGGAGAAGACTAATGCTCTAAACTCCACCCTAAATGCACGAGTTAGGAAAGGGGACTGAGGGTCTATTCCCTTAACGGTTTCACCCACCCGAACTGAGGATTCGAGGTGGGGTTATGGTTGCTATAAGGGAGTTAGTCCTAGTGAGATAGGATAACAATGTGTTTACCCTCTTGCATGTGATTTTTGGCCTTAGACCCATGTAACATGATGAAAGTGATTAACCCAAGGAAAGGTGATGAAATGGTAAGTGATGGTAAATGGTAATGAATGAATTATAACAGAATGGAAATTTCATTGGCTCTAAAATGTTAAGTGGAACATTAATTAATTACATGGAATTTATCATTCATTTTTCCCTTTTCATGCACACTTGTTTATACAAGATATTTTGTAGACACCGTTGGTGGTGGTCTATAAATTTGTACTCACACGCTGCTCGAGCATCCGTTGGGTACCCCTGCAGACTACATGTTTGTAGTTCAGGACAAGGGAAAGGGTCCTTGCTAGATAGTTGAGTGGACATGGGTAGCACTTGGTGGAGGATCCAGACTTGGATTCGGGTCCATTTTGGGGAATTTTGTCGTTGTCCTTATTTTGGGTTTTTGTTCACTTTTGCACTTGTATTATGACATGGCATGTTTAATGTTGGAATTGGTTGTTGCTCAAGTTGCTTGTTTAATGATTATTGTTTCTACTATTGGTTGTTTTTGTTGTGGCTTACTCTGATAAAAAGGGTGTTTAGTCTCCCAAAATGACTACACAGACCCCTGCTGCTAGTCGGCAGCCTTTGGCATATGGGGAAGCGCGCTTAAGGTCATGTAAATACCCGGATTGGAGCACCAGTTTAGTGGATTCCGGGTCGGGGATGTTAGAAAGTGGTATCAGAGGATGTCTTACTTCTCCTTCTATGAGGTCTTGTTATTTGGGATTTGTAGCCAAGGGTTAGGATGTGTCAGGCCATGGAAATGTGCTCATGCTTGGGAGTAGCTATCCCAGGTACGGGGGAATATCCATGTCGACCTGGGTGGGAAATGTTCTTCTTGGTTGTGTTTTGTTATAGTTGATGATATTTCACCATTGGGTGATGCACTTGTGGTTTTATGTGATTGTTTTATGATATTTGGCTTGTGGCCTTAACGACACAAGGATTGGCATTCATGCATCATTATAGGCACCTAGGGAGATAGGTTACCTGCATTGTATGAGACACACACACGGGGTGGGTGTGTGAGGCATTAAAGTAGGGTGCATTATGCATTTCATGAAACCAAGAAATAATGAGAAAAATGAACTAAAACAAGTGGGTATAGGATGTTTAATGAAACCTAAGGGTTTGAAATGAAGTGGAAATGTTGTTTAAAACATTGTGCGTGTTTGTTGGTAGTGCATGGTTGTTTACCCCATATGGACCATGGCTGCGGTAGGGATGGTTGTGGTGGTTGTAGGTGGTGAAGAGATTTTGTGTAGTTGTGAGGTTTTATGGTACATGCTCTAAATCTCATGATAGGAATTATAGAGACATGCCACCATGACGTCGATTTCCATTTGGGCTACAGGAGGGTGATTCCAAGAACACTCCACCAGAAGAGGATCAAGAGAATGCGGTAATCAATGAAGGTAGAGAAGACCAGTTCCGAGAGTACATGGCTTGCCTTATGCATATGATGGATTGGGACCTAGGGAGGGTTGCACCGAGTATGTTTGAGGTGACCAGGGAATTCCAGCTGCAGCACCCTCCGACTTTCACCAGAGAGGGTGGTCTAGAGGTAGTGGAGTTCTGGTTAGAGTCTGTCCAGATGATACTGGATCATCTGGAGACTCTGGTTGTAAAGTGAGTGAAGCTAGATGCTTATATATTGTGTGGACAGGCTAGGTGTTGGTGGGACATTTAGGCTCAAATCGAGCAGGCTGAGGGAATGTCGTGGAAGGTTTTTCAGGAAAATTTTATAGAGCATTTCTACCTAGAGACTTTAAGGTAGGAACGGGCTATAGATTTTATGATCCTGAGTCAAGGATCGATATCGGTGGTGGACTACACTAGTCGGTTCACTTATTTGAGATGCTTTGTCTCAGTGTTAGAAGGAGATGAGGTAGTGGTAACAAGACGTTTCCAGGATGGGATGATACATGAGATCAGTTCTCAAGTAAAAATCTTCTGCTTGAAGAGGTTTGCATAGGTAGTGGATCAGACATTGATCTCGGAATGAAACCTGATGGGAGCTTCGAGTGTTGGGCTAGTGGTTCCAATGGGGTAGAAGAGTAGTACCACTACTGAGGGTCGGAAGCAATTCCCTGTGAGCTCGCATCATGGAAGAAGTGTGAAAAGCGGCTGGAAGAGAGGGACCGCCTCTCAGAGTGGGGATCAGGTGTTCTGCTATCAGTGCGGTAGGCCGGGGCACAAGCGTGGTCAGTGTCCTCAACCTCCAGTTGAGTGTCGTCCGTGCGGAAGGATGGGACATGTGAAGAGGTTCTATAGGTATCCTCTGCAGGCAGGTGATCATGATGGTGGAAGGCAGATACCAGATATGGGATGGGGATCAGTTTCCCCGTATCGGGCAGGCAGCCGGAGCGCCACGGGCCGTACTAGCAGGGGTGGTGGATGTGGATCTCCCAGGCAAGATTGCTCATGCTAGCAGGGCAGTGCAGCGTAGGGCGTTTAGGCTGGAGCTTAGGGTAGAGGGGCAAGTCAGCTTCAGGCAGTTCAGTTTGCGCCTGGTGATGGCGAGGCTGGACTGTCGACTGTTCAAGGTATGATCCTTGTGGATTCTACATTTTCTAGTGCGTTGTTTGAAACTGGTGCCACACACTCCCTTATCTCTGCTCAATTTGGGGTAGCGTTGGGTTTACCTATGTAAAGTGTGTGTGGAGTTATGTCAACTGACACTGTTGGGGGTGCGGGTTGAGGATATCAAACAATGCAAGGGGTGTGCGTTGAATTTTGGTAAGTATCATTTTCTGTGGGATTTTTTTGGTCTCGAGATGTCAGGGTTTGACCTTATCTTGGGAATGGATTGGTTAGTGTTCTATCAGGCACACATAGATTGTTATCACCACAAAGTATCTTTCAGGTCGCTTGAGGGTGATGCTTATGCCCACTATGGAGAATGGGATGTTCTAGCAAGGCGTGCTGGTCCGTTTTGTCAACTAATGAGTAGACTCACGACCAAAGTGGCATGTCTCATGCTCCATAATGATGAACGAGGGGAACCATCTGCTTTCCATCCTATGGTGGAATGATATCGGGACGTGTTTACTGAGTATTTCTCGGGGTTGCAACCTGAGAGGGATGTTGAGTTCACGATTGAGTTACTACCGGGAGCGGAGCCTGTTTCTATTCCACCATATTGAATGGCACCAGAATAGCTCTAGGAACTGATGGTTCAGCTTGAGGATTTGGAGCGTAAGGGGTTTATCTGTCCTAGTACGTCTCCTTGGGGATCTCTTGTTCTTTTTGCAAAGAAGGCCGATGGGTCGTTGAGGCTGTGCATGGACTATCGAAAGTTGAATCAGATGACAGTGAAGAATCGGTACCCTCTTCCCAGAATTGATGACCTTTTTGATCAGTTGAGGGGTGCATCAATTTTTTCAAAAATTTATCTGAGGTCGGGTTATCACCTGTTGAGGGTGAGGTCTTCTAACGTACCACATACCACTTTCTGAATTCGGTACGGGTAGTTTGTGTTTGTGGTAATGCCTTTCATCTTGACCAATGAACCAGAGGTGTTTATGGATTTGATGAAACGAATCTTTCATCCCTATCTAGATCAGTTTGTGGTTGTCTTTGTTGACGATATCTTTGTGTACTCGAAAACTCACGAAGATCATTCCCAATACCTTGACATCATCTTGGGTAAGCTAAGAGAGAACCGGCTATATGCCATGCTATCAAAGTGTCAATTCTGGATAGGTGAGGTGCATTTTTCGGGTCAAATCATCTCGGAGGCATGTGTGATAGTGGATCCAGAGAAAGTACAGGTAGTTGTGTCTTGGGAGAAGCCCAAGAGTGTTTTGGAAGTTCATAGTTTTCTAGGTCTAGCTGGGTATTACCAAAGGTTCATTCATGATTTCTCTCATTTGGCATCACCAATCTTAGGCTTGACCAAGAAGGGAGTTAGGTTATAGTGGTCGGGGGCTTGTGAGGATGCCTTCCAAGAGCGGAATAAGCGGTTGACGACTGCACCTATCTTTGTCTTACCTGAGTTGAGTGAAAAGTACATCATGTTTTGTGATGCATCCAGAATCAGACATGGGGTTGTGTTGATGCAAGGTGAGCGGGTTGTGGCATATGGTTCAAGGCAGTTAAGACCCCATGAGTAGAACTATCCCACTCATGAACTTGAGTTGGCTGCATTAGTGTACGCCTTGAAGTGCTAGAGGCACTATCTGTTGGGAGAACGATTTACCGTGCTTACCGGCCCTAAGAGTTTAAAGTACATCTTCTCACAGCGGGATATGAATCTTCGACAGAGAATATGGGTTGAATACCTCCAGTATTTCGACTTTGAGTTGGTGTACATGTCGGGAAAGCGAAACAGTGTTGCTGATGCTCTGAGCAGGAAGGTTCAGACTCGGGCGGTTCAGGAATCCAGCACTGAGTGGAAGGTGATGGGCTTGTTTGCAGAGATTCACTTGGGGGTGCAGTAGGAGAATGGTCAGGTAACTCTTGCTTCCTTCACGATGGAGTCGGCACTTTTGGTATGAGTTAAGGAAGTTCAGCTTTATGATCCTGAGTGTTTGTCCATGAAGGAAAATCATAAAGGTGGGGATCTACCTTCTGGTTGGTCCGTTGACGCGGAAGGTGTTGTTCGCGTTTGTGATCGTGTGGTTGTTCCAAAGTGTCTGTGGGAAGAATTGATGCCCGAGTTTCATTCATCAAAGTGGGAAGTGAATCATGGTTTGACCAAGATGTACCGTGATCTCCGAAGGCAGTTTTGGTGACCTGGAATGAAGATGGAAGTTGCGGACTTTGTGGCACGTTGCCTTACCTGTCAGCAGGTGAAGGCCAAGCATCAACACCCAGGTGGTTTGTTGCATCCTCTGCCTATTCTGGAATGGAAGTGGGACAATGTAATGATGGGTTTTTTCATGGGTCTTCCGAGGGCGCCACAGAAGAATATGAAATCTAGGTGGTTTTGGATCAGTTAATTAAAGTGGCTCACTTCTTACCGATTCTGGAAACCTTTACAGTCAACTAGTTGGGTGAGCTGTATGTTCGGGATATAGTGAGGTTGCATGGGGTACCATGGACCATAGTTTCGGATTGAGATCAACATTTCACATCACATTTCTTGCAAGGGTTATAGAAGGCGCTGGGTACGTAGGTGTTTCTGAGTATGGCTTTCCACGTGCAGATGGACGTGCAGTCGGAGCGTACGATCCATGTGTTGGAAGACATGTTAAGATCTTGTGTCTTGGAATTTGGTTGTTCTTGGGAGAGACACCTATCATTGGTTGAGTTTTCCTACAAAATTTTTTTTCAGGCTACAATTTAGATGGAACCTTTTGAGGCGCTTTATGGGAGACCATGTAGATAGCCGTTGTGTTGGCTAGAGGCCGGTGAATCTAAGTTGATGGGGCCATGTCTCATGCAGAAGACTTCGGAGAGAGTCAAGTTGATTAGGAAGAGAATGGCTATGGCTCAGAGTAGGCAGAAGTCTTATGCATATCGGAGGTGTAAACCTCTCGAGTTTGGGGTGGGTGATAAAGTTATCCTCGGGTGTCGCCAAGATTGGGTCACCGATGGATTCAGAAGTAGGGTAAGTTGGCGCCCAGGTATGTGGGACATTTTGAGATTATGGAGACGATCAGATTAGTGGATTGCCGATTGGATCTTCCACAGCAGTATGGGGGTTTCATCATGTGTTTCATGTGTCATAGCTTGGATGGTATTACCCTGACCCATCTCATGTTGTTGATGTTGAGGATTTGGAGCTTGAGGTTGATGCGTCCTTTGAGGAGCATCTAGTTTGTGTGGTGGATCGTATTTAAAAGGACTTATGAGGCAAGGTAGTGCCACTAGTGTGAGTACTATGGCAGCATGGGAATGTTCAGGACGAAACATGGGAGCAAGAATTGGTTATGCGGGAACAGTGGCCCGAACTCTTCTCTTTAGTAGAGCAATAAGGATTGGAAGCTCGGCTCGAGGACGAGATGTTATAAGGTGGGGTGGTTGTAAGATCACGGTTTCAGGAAAGGTATGTTTTGTTGTGTTTTGTGTTTAACCTGTTGCCTTTGGGACTTTAAAAGGGTTTCTTGAAAGTTTGAGAGGCCTTGGGGGTGTTCCGGGGGCTCGGGGCATGGAAGGAGGGATGTCTGGGCAAGCAGACCAAGGCGCACGACCTGCTCACGGTGGGCCAAACCATGCGACCTGCCTAGGCAAACCCGTGCAACCCTCCCTCCTCTGAATAGAAGAGAGCCCATAGTTTGCGCACGGTTTTCCAAATAGGGAGGCTAAATTGTGCGGTTCCCCCTCCTCTAGGCAGTAGCGTCCGTACGGTTTGCGCACGGTTTTCCAAACCGTGCGGGTAAACCGTGCAGCCACATAAAGTTGGAAAATTTACAAGTTTTCCACTCCAGGCATTATAACCCCAACTCGGGATTTTACGATCTTCCTCCTATCTTCAACTTGGGCACAATCCAAACCTCCCAAGGACTTCAAGAGATCAATCTCCTTCGATCCTAAGGCTTTTTTGGTGTTGTTGGTTGCGGATTGAAGCTCTGGGTAATGCAAATCTCCTCCTTGGTTATTTTCTTGGTTTAGGGTTTGTATCTTCTCTCCATCTTGTTCCAAAACCCTAAAACCAAATCTTTTGGGTGAGTTCTAGGTTAACGCTCCAAGGGTTGGTCAAATAGAGGTCTAAGGACTCGATTGAGGGTGCGTTCAACCACATATTCAAGGTAGGTGGTCTACAAGTTATATCCCAAGGTTATTTAGCGTTTATGTGCATGCTCACTTGTGTTATTTTTCCCATGGTTATGTTTTGATTAAACATGGATTTATTGGTAATAATTGTGTTTAAAATGGTATATGGGAACCCTCACGATCCCCGTGGGATGTGTTGGGATGGACTTGAGCTAATTTAAGGCCATCCATGGGATGTGCCGGCTTTTCTTAGGTTTAGGGATTGTTATTGAACAAGAGACCATGTTGTGATAAATGGTATATCCCTTGATAAATATGTTGGCATGATTGGTTGAACGTGGAATTGAAGTTAGGTGATGCACCTAGACATGGTAATAACCAAAGGGTTAACTGAAATGGGTTAAATGGTTGGCTCATGAGAATGATGAACAGGTTAGATGGGTTAATGTGTAGACTGATTTGATGGCCATAATGGGATGGATTATGGGTCTAGTTTTTAATGCTTAGCGAGGTAGGAAAATACATGGGAATTGGATGAATGGATAAATGAAGTGAAATGATAATGTTTTTATGGGTTAAGGCATGATGTGGTTTCCCATGTGGGTTGTTGTGAATGATGTTTTCCAATGGGAAATGGTAGGAAGGTTGATGGTTACTTATATATAAGCATGTGCACACGGCTTCGTAGAGTGGGGTATGACATGAGGATCTACGCCCATGGGTCGAGTGAAGACTGAGACTCTAAACTCCACCCTAAATGCATGGGGCATGAAAGGGGAATGAGGGTCTATTCTTCTAACGGTTGCATCCACCCGGACTGAGGCTTCGAGGTGAGGTTATGGTTGATATGAGGGAGTTAGTCCTAGTGAGATAGGATAACAATATGTTTACCATATTGCATGAGATTGTTGGCCTTTGACCCATGTAATATGATTAATGTGATTAACCCATGGAATGGTGATGAAATGGTAAGTGGTGGTAAATGGTAATGAATGAATGGCAACAGAATGGCAATGGCTTTGTCTCTAAACTGTTAAGTGGCACCTTAATTAATTACTTGGCATTTGTCATTAATTTTTTCATTTTCATGCACACTTGTTTATACTGGATATTTTGTAGACACCATTGGTGGTGGCCTACTGAGTTGTACTCACACCCTGCTCGGGCCGCCGTTGGGTACCCGAGCAGACTTCATGTTTGTAGGTCAGGACAAGGGCAAGGTTCCTTGCTAGATAGCTGAGTGGACATGGGTAGCACATGGTGAAGGATAAGGACTTGGAGTGGGGACCATTTTGGGGAATTTTTCCGTTTTTGCACTTGTCGTATGACATGGCATGTTTAATGTTGGAATTGGTTGTTTCTCAAGTTGCTTGTTTATTGATTATTGTTTCCGCTATTGGTTATTTATGTTGTGGCTTACTCTGATAAAAAGGGGGTATAGTCTCCCCACATGACTACACGGACCCATGCTTCTAGTTGGCAGCCTTTGGAATACAGGGAGGAGCACATAAGGTCATGTAACAACCCGGCTCAGAGCATCGGTTTAGTGGATTCTAGTTCGGGGACGATACAAGGGTTCTCTCTCAAATGGCGGTAAATCGACCTTTAAAAAAATATTAATGTATTTTGGATTAAAATAAGATTCATTCTTATTTTAAGCCTATATAATTAATTTTATAAATGTTAAAACATTTATCAAACATGTATCATTATATATTAGTTGGTTCTTTCCATTCCCTCCAATACAAAGGCAATGCATTATCTTCCATTTAAAATAATAAAATTTTATTGTTAGTGTGCGACGTAAGATTTCAAAGAATCCCTTTGTTTCGTATCACATACACGATTGAACATAGCAAACCCTTTAAAGTAAAAATAATATTTAATTCACAAATATTAATAAATATGAACAATGTATTAATCATTGTTTACCTAGGATGTTATATCATAAGACTGATGTACACATATCAACATTCTCTATTCAACTAGTGATCACAATGATATATTGCGACCTCTAGGAGAACTATTAGTGGGAAAATTTGAAGAGGGAGATTGAGGAATATACATCAATGTGTCTGATTGGTCTGTAGGTGAAGTCTAAGAGGAAAAAGTGTAATTGATTTATGCTACCATTACCCAAAACAACATGGAAATGTGAAAAAATCACCATGGAATTTGTCACTGGACTTCTAAAGACATATTGAGGGAACAATGATATATGAGTTATTGTGGGTCATCATACAAAGACATTTAAATTTTTCACAATTTAAGAAAAAATATCACTAGATAAACATAAATGGATATATATATTAGAGTAGTGGTATGTCCTCATGGAGTACCACTAACTATTATATCTGATCGACATCCAGGATTCACCATGATGTTCTGGAATAGTATCCCAAATTCTCTAAACACTAAGATGAAAATTAGTATGACCTATCATCCTCTAACTAATGGAAAATTAGAGAAAAAAATTCAGACACTATAATACATGTTGAGATAATGTTATTTTTAATTCAAATGAGGATTATACCAACATCTTCCTCTAGTTTAGTTCTCATACAACAATAGATTCCACTTGAAAACCCAAATTTCATTATATAAAGCCCTTTATGGTAAAAGGATCAAAATAATGAAATGATGGAATGAATTTGGTGAGCGTAAATAACAAGGAATTGAAATGGTTGAAGAAATGGTAGATAAATGTGAAAAAACTTCAGTAACACATGAAGGCATCACATAGTCGAAAGAAGTGTTTGGGATAAAATTTTAGATGAGATATAGAGATTAAGGTTGGAAACAAGGTATTCTTTCACATATCTCCATAAGAGCAGATCATGGGATTTGGGTTAAAATGTAAGTTATGCCCCATGTACAACATCCCCTTTGAGATCCTTGATCATGTAAGATTCATCACCTATAAACTAGAACTTCCACCAACTATATCTCTTGAACATTATGCATTACACATATCCCACTGAGGAAGTACACACCAAATCCATCACATATACTAACATCAGTGGTGGTATAGTTAGAGAATGATCATTATTATGAGAATCATCTAGTGAATATCATGGATCATAAAGGTAGATTTATTCAAAACAAGACTACTCAACTAGTAAAAGTACTATGGAAGAACAATAAGTATGAAGAGGTAGCATGGGAACTGGAAGAAGTGATTAAGGAAAAGTACCCACAACTATTTTTAACAAAGAATGTAATACAAAATTTCGAGGGAGTAATTTAATAGTTGTGGATGAGTGTAACAACCCTGAATTATATCAATTTAAATTACCTTCTTATAATTATTTCATATAGTATAATCATAGTAAATCACATTAAGAACACAATATAAACATTATAAATGATGAATTAATGAAATAAAGTAATTTCTTATTGTTAAAGAAAATATACCAAATGCATAACAACTTGGCCTTTAGAATAGTAACATGGACCTTATGGATATGAAACTAGATATTATATAGTAACCTCACTAGTGAAAGTATAAATTTAATGTATCAATCCTAAAAGTTACATTATGTTATAATTCTATCATAGCATAAGTATGTTAATATTTTTGAAATTATTAAGAAAGTGTTGGTATTTTTTAGGTCATAAATATTTAAATATACTTATATTGTTAATTTAAAAATATAAATGAAAATATATTTTAATAAAATGTATTCATAAATTAACATTTCATTTTATTTTGATTATAAGATAATTTTATGAGATGTTAGTTAATATTTTCAATTGTTATGAAATCAGTTAGAATTTTGAAATCTGTATATTTAGAGTAAAATATGATTTTAATAAAAAATTAAATTTAGAAAATTAAGAAAATGATTTCAATAAAATGGAGTTCATCCGTTTATTATTCATGTTGAATAATAGTTAGGGTTAATTTTTGGTATTTTTCTAAAATAAAGGATTTTTTTGTTACTAGTGAAATATAATAATTTATAGTCATTATATGTTATAAGTTTAAAACACTATTAATTGAGTCACCACTAATATACGAACCATAATATCAATCAAAACTATATTATTTTAATATTTTTAGGATAATTTTCAAAATATTGATAGTCTTGTTGATAATAAAAAATAATGAATAAAATAATGTGAAAACACCCCTCTCTTCCTGCTATAAATACCACCCCTTAAAACCAATTCTCCTCACACCACTCAAGCATTGTTACTTATCCAAATGCTTCTCAAATATCTTCCCAAGAGACTTCCCAGATTTTAAGAGCTCTTGGTCTCACCAATGGTCAAAATAATTTACCTAAATAGGATCTCATGGAGGATTAATTCAAGAGGTAAATTCCCCCTTCCCTTTCAGTTATATTATTTCAATATATTTCCTAACTTTTTCTCTTCATGCCTCACCTTATCCAAATGGTATGATAACTTCAGTTCCTTGAATATTCTAAATTTTTTTATTCTAACAGAAAAATTCATCATCTTCTCTCTTTCCCCCACCATTCATAATAAAAATAAAAACATCACCCTTGCCGTCTAAATTTATCACATTCATGGATGATGAAATTTTCAATTTCTATTAGCTTATTCATTGATGTCCATGAAAAACATTTTTATGATTGAACCAGATTATAATATTTGTATTAAATCATATTAAATGTTACGGAATCATTTTTTTCACATGATATTAATGATAAAACAAAATGAGTTCACTATGATAGAATGAAATGCAACATTATCCAAAACAATTATCATTTACTTTTATCAAATGATTCATCCCCACCCAAAACAATTTTATGATTTAAAAGATCATTTAACATTACATATGTTAATTAATAACATATACTTCAATTAGCGATTTCTATTTAAATTTTACATGAACTACAATACACAATTATAAGTGAACCGATCATTAAAACTAAAAAATGATCACCCCTGAACGATGAAATTGAAAACTATAAGTCACTAAAAAGACCATAAATAAACACAATGAAATTATAATGGGTAAATTACCTATATAAATGGTTTTCAATTTATTAATTAATGATGATATGTAAATTATTTAGGACATTAAGATCAGGTGAACAACACCTTCAGGGTTATGGGAAGGGATTCTAATCGATCATCATTTATCCATTCGGTTAATTGGTTCCATCATTTTACCCAATTGAAATTATATTTTAAATTTATTGAAATATTATAAATTTTTATTATATTTTCCAAAATCATCTATCAATATCCATTTATCCTTGTTTTTTTGTTATATACAGGTTTTTAAAAGGTTCCCTAATTAGTTGTTCACGACCAGGAAGCCCGATTTAAGAAAACATCTTGAATTCTTAGAAAATCTTCATGTTGAATCCACAATATATTTTTAGCCACCATTATTTTTCTAAAATCACCAATATTATTTTGAAAAATTTATTGGATCACTTATGGGATTATATAAAACATTATTCTATTTTATTCTTTAAATACTCTTTAATATTTTCCAAAAACCACACTAAAACGTTTTATTTCTAATGTTTATTTAATTCCATTTGTACATGTATTCACTTCAGTTTGACATAAAATAGCATGATTTGTTCCTATTTTTTCTTATTAATGTCCATTAATGATTTAAAACTTCTCTTTCATGTACATAATTACCAAATTCCATTATGCCATTTCCTTTTGACAAAATTCGGATAACTAATTCATACCATTTTAATCTGTTATGTTTTTATTTGATTCCTTATGTTTGATTCTACATGTGGATCACATATTCATGAACATGTTATGATCGGTATTCCCAGGAAACACTCCAATTCATTGGTGAATGTTTTCTCTCATGATACGTCATGTGAATCGGTCTTGGTGGTGAGCCAGGACTCATGCTCCATGTGCAACAGTCTCAGTGGATAACCTTGACTTGTGTTAGTTGATGTGCAATAAGCCTTGACTCATGATTTTTTCATGTTTTATGAGGATGAAACATCTCTTATGATACCATGATAACTTATTTTATTCTTACTTATGTATATCCATGCCTTTTATGTCATCATATTATTCTTCGAACAAATGTGCAATGATTTATTCTTATGTTTATTACCTTACTAGGAATTTAGCTCATCCCTTTGTTCATGATATCTGTAGGTTATCCTTCATAGTTTTAAGGGATAAATAGAATTTCTAATCTCATAATGGATGAATAATGAATAAATTATTTATTTAGTCCCATGGTTTCAGTTTTATATAACATGTCTACCAATGTAACTGGACTTTACGATCCATGGGTTTTAATATGATTTCTAATTATATCTAAAATCATATAATGATATATGTAATAGTTTATGGTAACTATAATATAACTATATAAAAATCATGAATTTTATTTTCCACTAGTCATTTAACTATATTGAATGTTCTCCCTTGACTTTAAGGATATTCATTACTCATGCATTGTGAATAATATTTTTAAGAGTAATACTCTTAATTTTTTACATTGGTCAAAAACCCTATTTTACCCAAAAATATGTTTTATGATAATGATTTCAAAAATGAATATATAATGTTAAGAAAATAATTATTAATGTCATTTTTATCCATGGCTTATATTTTTAAATTTCTTTTTGAAAGGGATCCAAATTTCTTTTTCCGAAAATTTCCCGTTTGGTTTTTACAAAAAACTTACTATGAATTTTTTAACATGTCTAAAGAGAGATTAATGTCCCAACATCATTAACATAATATTAATTTAATATTCCTTTATAAGTATTCAATGTTATTTTCAATGAAAATAATTTTAATTTTTTTTAAAATGGTTGTTTTCCAATCGCACAAGTTGTTTTTCAAGATAAATATTTTAATTAATTTTTAAAGAATATATTATATGTTTCTATGTTCATTTTAAATGGAATGGATTTTGCAAATTATTTATGTTTTATAAAAATTATTTCAAACATTAGAACTATATTTTCCTTAATAATTTTTCTATATTTTTTAAAATAACCAAATATATGATTCCATGATTATTTTTTGAGGAAATTATCTAGAATAGAATTTATGATTATAAAAAATTATTTTCACAGCTACAAAAATATAATCATCAAGACATGATTTAACTAGTTTTTTAATCATCCTTTTTATGTTTTGAATAAAATTTTCCTTCAAATTGATTTCTAAAATATTTTAGGAGTTTATATTTTTAAAAATATATTTTCAATGAAATGTTATATTCCTCATGAAATATTCTGAGTAATATTTAGAAATAAATTACTATATAACATTAAAATATTTTATGTACCTTATAATTTTATAAGGATATGTACTTAGGATACCATTCTTATTATTTATCCAATTTGATTATTAAGATAATATGTTTAGGAAACTCATTACACTTCCACAGGTTATACCATGATAACAATGTTATGGAACCCTATTCTATTTTATGGGTTATTTTATGATGAAATGAAGATATGATTATGATACAATTCACATTTATATGGGTTATGATATGTTTAAATATTAATTAAACACATTTAAATTCATTGGTAATGATTTGATGACTGCTTTATGATCCATTTGAATGCATATTTATGATTTCCATTATGTAATGGGTGGGAAATATATTGACCTCTAATTCATTAGGAAATGATTTACAGAATAGGAGAGAGACCTGATCGGAATGGGTAGTGAAAGTAGATCAATAAAGGACATTGTGGACTGTTATTGTTTTGGGACATGTCTTTGACTATAATGGTGATTTGGGGAGTGAACCCATTTTACTATGATAACAATAATAGTGAAACATTAATACTATGGAAATTATTTTCTATGATTTTATGTATACTAAAATTCCATGTATTATGAAATTGATATTCTCTCATTGCTCATGTTCTTTGATTCATTTATGATTCATGTCTTATAAATGACCAATTGCTCCATGAATCGTGATTATTTACTTTGATTTAATGGTTATGGGTTCTAAATGTTATGATCTTGTTATCTTAACCAAATGATAATTTTACGCTTAGCTATATCCATTGTTTACCCTTAATAAGAATCTGAGCTCACCGTTTCTTATGATTATTTTCCCCATGTTATATTGAATTAATTTTTAATGGAATGTATGTAACAAGTAGTAATGTCTAAAATCATATCGGAGATAACAAAGATCCTTACCCATGTTATAAAATTTTGAATCTACTATCACAAATTGTAAAATATTACAATCCTCATGTGTTTTTTTGTTATATATTGAATATTAATCTAAAAATATATATTAGAAATGTTGGAAACTCCTTAGTCGCAATAGATGGTATCAAAGGAATGGATTAGTTAAAAAATTTAAACTATGATAAGAAATAAATATTGAGATCTCTTGATATACTTATAAGGATATGTATTGTGATATGAATAAGGAAACGTCTAAGGATGAATCATTGTATATGATGATTTTTGGAATTTTGGTAATAGATATTGAGAGTTTTTTAAATGAAATTATGTCCTAGTCTAGATACTATATGTTGATGTGGCCCTAGAAATTAGAAAAATAGTGGTAATATATCTGAAATGGGAGTATTGATCTTGAATCGTTCATCACCTGAAATAGGAAAAGGTGCTAGCTTCACATATAGTTTTACTCTCATGGGTGATGTTCATTGGATATTACCAAACTCCTCTATTTTCACTATGATTGACTAAAATAGATGTTTATTATTATTAATGACATAGGATAAACCAAAGGTGTAATAGATTAAAGAGGAAGTATTAATGAATTATCTATTCAATTAACTGGTTTTCGTGATTATACTGTGTCCCACTATTAATATTATTACTCTTATTTTTAATTTTTCTTTTCTCCAATTGCTAGGACCAGAAGGATTTAGATGAATATAGAATGTGATATAATTTTTTTTTAACAAAAACCAGATGATGTGGTTATAATTTTTAAAGAAATTGTAAAAATTAATTTTTATGTTATCATGATATATGTTTAATAAATTACAACATAAGAGACTCTAATACTCTCCAATGAAGTAATGTTTACAGATCATAGAGTACTCAGGTGGTTATGAAAATAGGGGAAAGTACACCCATTTTCATATTTTTCAAAAATATTTTAATAAAAAATCCTTGGAATTTATAAAAATTAAACATGGATATGTTTTATATGTAGAGATTAAGGGAAATTAGTTTGTATTTTCTGAGGAAAAATGTAATGTTTTGTCAAAGGGATGGGATTGTTACCTCAGTATGGTATTAAAAATTCATGAATGGGAAGATTTATTAAGGAATAAGGTAATTAATCATTGTTAATGTTTCAATAATGAATTAGAATTATTTTAGTGTTCATGTATTGGAATTAAAGAATGATGAAACTTTTCAGGGTATCTAAATATATGTTATTCATTAAGGATTTTCAATAATATATATAATTGTTTTTTAACCTATTTTTTTGGGATGTGTGTTTTGTAAGTAGTTGGAGTTCCGTGTATGATCTATGTCTATTTTCTGTAGTGAATATGGATCTCAGGTTTATACCCCTTATATGATGATGGTGTTTAGTGTATTCAAAAATAGTTTCAATGTAGTTTTTTATATTTTTAGGTCGCATGATTGTTCTTTGATTCTTCCAAAAAGTGGTGATGTGGTCGACAAATAAGAGATGTTGATTATAAATGGTTTTTATTGGGACAATGAAAACATGTGGTAATAACCATGTTAGGGATGACGTAATTTAATGTGATGGTGGTTTAATGATGTGGTGGTGATGACTTCATGTTTTCACTAGATATGAATATTATTGATGGTGAGGTAGATCAACTATCCAATGGCACAGCTCGAGGAGGCTTGTTTCCTAATAATTTTTGTCTCGAGGCATTCCAATGGTGATTGGAATGTGTTTGGATGTTTTTTAAATTCAAATTTCTTTTCATTTGTTTATTACTGATCCATATTTTCATTTTTTAATATGGGTGGTCTGTGATGTTTGTGAATGTGATTGTGAGGTTACCACAAATCCATAATGTGTCTTTTAGAAAATAAAAAAAGATTGATTTGTAGGAGTATAGTGTATGATAAATTTACTCACATATTTTTTATGTGACAATAAATGTTTATTCATGCTTTTAGGGGGATTTATGATATATTCATTTTGGAAATTTAGTGACAATATTTTTTAATTTTTAATATTTTATGTGTTTAAAGGTATAAAATTTATGGAATAGATTACGTTGAATATTGGATTTTTTTTGCAGATATTATTGTATTATTAAAAACATGATGAATGATTTTTTTATTCTGATGAGAATTTGGCTTGAGAAAATAAATTTAGATAAATGGAATGATTTTTCATTTTTAGGGAAATTATTTAGAGCTTGAGATAACTAGAAATAATATTATTAATTAATAAATACCATGTAAATTCATCAAGTCACAATCAAATATTGATTTGGTTATTATGAATAGAATGATTTAATTTTTTATAATAAACTATTTAAAATAACCAAATATTTTGAAAATTATCATGGCATAAAATGTTTTCCTATTATAATACTTTTTATGATATAAATGAAAATTTTCACAGAACTTTGGTTTATGACATTATTGTTAATAAATATATACTTACCATGTTCTCTATCACTCTAAATTTGTATTTATTTGTTATAATTGTCTTCTATATCCATTTTTTCACTTATAAACATGTTCTATTATTTGGGAACCTAGTATATGCCATTCTAGATAAACATCCCACTTCTATTTGTCATTTTTAAAGAGTAAATTGTTAATAGAATTTACGATCTTGGTTTCTCATAATGGTGTTTTTTGATTCCACATCCTATTTTATCTATCACATGTCATATTTTTTGGACATTACTTATTTAATGGGGTAGAATTTAATACCACAATATTTTATGAAACAAAATTTTCAAATATATTTAATCCTTTTAAAATTTTTCATTAAATTAAACAATGAGCTAAAAAAATTATATGAAAAATCAAAAAAATATTTCAGTTCATGGAACACTGATTTTAAATTACATGACCTGAAATTCCAAGGGCAGATAATGTTACACGCAATGAATATTTTAAATGAAACATGCAAAACTATTAAACTATTATTAGTATACATGATATACATCACCTAACTGTTATAATATAGAGTATTAATAATATTATAGAAATTATGAAATTATATCATATACAAATTATTATAAAATTATTTTTTTGAAGAGTAATTAATTACAAATGAAAATAAAATTGAACATAAAGGAATAAATTTTCTAAAAATATTATTTTATGTATTCAAAAATGTGTACTTAGATATATTAAATAAATAAATAACTTTGAATTAATTTATAGGAATGATTTTATTTTATATTCGATCAAATAATGTACGTTAATATTTTTTGTTTTCATGATAAGAGAAGGGAATATGTCTGAATTTCATGCTACAAATAATTTTATATTGAAAAGTAGTTTTTCAACATTTTCCCACATAAATTAAAATTAACTTCTGTATATTATAGAAAACATATTTTATGAACAAAATATTTTTCAAATTATCATTTCAAAATAATAACACGGTAAAGTTTTTATAATTGTTTAAAAAATTAATTTTTCAATGGATAGTGAAAAATAATAGTTTTTACTTAGAATTGGGATTTCATTTAAACACATTGAAAACACAAAAAGTTATTTCAACATGGATAAACATTTAAATATATTTCAATTATAAATATATTAATAAAATTTAGGTCTATGGAATCAATTTCACAATGAATTTTTTATATAATTATTTTTTAATATTATCTACATTTTCTCCATGGAAATCAACATTTTCATGACGAATTTGGAATTAATTTTATGATTACAATTTTAAAATTAACTGAATGGATCTTTGGGAACATGATACCATATTCATAATCATTGAAATATATATTATCCTAAAATTATATCTTAATTTTTACAATAATGAATTGAGAAAATGTTATAAATTTTTTAACACATATATTTTTATAATGGGTTTAGTGTGTGGGTGAAAAAATTGAAGTATAAGGGTTAAAAATGACACAGAACATGTCAAAATAATAGATGGGAATATATTGACCATGAATACTATAGGTCCTATAATGGAAAATAATGGATCCATGTTCCATATTTAAAACATTTCTACACATTATTTAAAAAAACAAAAAGTGTGACACTAACCACACTTATTAAATTCCACCCCTTATACAGTCCTCCTAAAATATCCAAAACCCATTGGATTAGAAAATACATACAAAAATTAATTATTTAATTCCCTCTTCTCATCATAGAAGTCTTATTGTGGCCATAAATCTAGCATATGAATCCTTTTGTTGAAAACTAAAAAAGTAGTCTGAAAAAGTGGGGACATCCCTAACTGAGAATTTTATTTTATTTATTTATATAACACCACCAATTAATACTAAAAAATTATTATATAAAAACTAACTATTATAAATATAAGGAGATTTATTCATCTTATGTTCCTGATCTATTTCAATCTCATATTACCTCAATCGGGTAATGACAATGTCTCATATGTGTACGGCAGACTACAGCCTCATGTACCGATGTGATACATATTCCAATGACACTTATCATAGTTTAGTAGAATGATGGATATAGTATATATATATATATATATACTAATGATATAATTATACCATTTTAGTCTTTTAAAATTAGATAAATTTTTTCCAATTGATTCCCTAGGTGATGTGATAACGTCTCTCACGCATACGACACACTACTATTTCGGGAAGTGATGTGATTTGTTTTTCAGTAACACTATAAATTAAGGTAATAAGGGTAATATTAATGAATATAATTGATATAAAATATAATTACTATATTAATGACATATTTATCATGTTTAATGTAAAATATTTCATTTTTTCCTTACCTTTTCGCTCATTGAAAAATGATAACATCCTTCATGTACATGTCGACTACCACCATCACGAAGCGATGTGACCCTCCATTCATCACCACAACACATGAATTATGTATAAAAGGTCATTAAAATAATTACTATTGTATATATTGTATTACTATCATTCTGGAAAGTCAAAATAGTACCTTCCACCTTCACATGATGATCATTGAAAATTGGCTACATTACTCATGTGTACATAAAACCAAATATCTCAATGATCATAATGTACAACATTTCTCAAAGACATAATATCATTATTGGTATTAAAATATTATTTCATGTATAAATATGATAATTAGATATTTGTTATTATAATATATATATTTATATAATTACCTATTTAACCATAGTCATTATACATAAATCATTTTGACAAATAAGTCCAATATTGTGAAAATAACCTACATCAATAAAATTGAATAACTAATAATTTATCAAATGGTAATGATAAAAAATAAAGTAATAATAAAATTCACATATTTTTGATAATGTAAATAATTAAAATAGTTTTAGTATTTTGGAGCATAATGAATGTAGTTGATGAGTCGGAGTCAATATAATGGATTTTCGTCTCACGGTTAACTTTTCTAAGAGATTTTACATATTCACCACATATTTAATTTATGTGGTGAATATAGTAGAACATAATTTATATTATGATGTTTCACGTAATTTTTATTATTTTAATATAAATTTTATGATCTCTCTTTCATTGGTTTTATTGTTCAAAAGTTTCTGAAGCAGTAAGAAATTTTTTCTCAAATTTCCATCATTTAAAGATATGTTATGTTATGCACGAAAAATATTTTATGAGGTATTTATAAAACCCATTTTAAATGTAATATATTGAATTTTTTATTCTCATGTAATTGTATGTTTCATTTTTCATTATTATAATTTTAGATATTGATCTAAAATTACTAATTTTTAATGGGTTTCAGTTACAATCTCATTATTTATCGAGATTGTTCACAATCATTATTACATTTATGAACTCATATTACATAACTCTAAATGAAATCATGATTTTTTCTCCTATAGATATTTCATGATATTACATGTTTTCTATATATTATAAAATAATTATGTACTCAAGATTTCAATTGAAGGATTTAAAAAACCTCATTCTATCTCCCTTTAGTCAAAATGCATATTTCATCGAAAATAATGTTTTCTAAAAAAGATTTCATTTTATTAAAATTTTAAAAATTATTTATTAATATAATGTTTACCCATGATTTAAATTTTATATAATGAGTTTATTTTAATCATTGTGACAATTTTCAAACAATGAAAATTGGGATTTTACCGAATTTGTGAAATGAATCATTATTTTAATATCTACTCCATGAAATAAATATCCATAAATCATAACCATTGTTTTCCTCAAATAATCATTAATAATTATTAAAGAAAAATTTGAAAGGAAAATATGTTTATTTTTTAGTTTTAAAAAGAAAATTTCAAATCATAATAGTTATTTTCCTAAAAAAAATTAAATTGTATTTAAATATTTTATTATATATCAAAAATGCTATCTTCAATGGAATTGTTTTTGAAAAATGATTTCTTCTATTAAAAAATGATTTAAAAGTTTAAATTCAAATTATACTCAACATAAGCTATAATTTTTTTTATTCCTTTATTAGTTTCGATGTTTACATTTAATGGAATGGATTTAGATAATTTTTACCCATTTTTATTAAATTGTTTTAGAAGTAGAAATTTAATTTTACTAATGAATTTTTTAATGATAATTTAATATCCCAATATATATTGTCATGTTATTTTTTTGAAACAGAATGATTTCCATTATATTTTATGATATTTTATTTATGAAAGGTGGTTTTCATTGAAAAGTTGAAATCCACAAGAAATGTTCAATTGTTCTTTTGAAAGTCATTATTGATCTAAAATGAATTCCATTTATCTAAATTATTCATTGACGGGGATACGAACTAATTATTAAATTCTTATTCATAATATGAATGGTATATGATTATAATTTATTTATGAAACCCATTTCTCTTCAATGGGATAAACATTGATATTATTATTATGAAACCGACATCATTTTCCTTGGGTTACATAATTATGTAATAGTTAAATTATTACAAGCCTTACCACTTCTCCATAGGTTATGGAATGATTAAATGGTTATGAAACCAAATTTATTTCATATTTTATGATTTGATGAAGGATTAATGATCACGTGGCACACATTTTTATGATTGTAATTGTAATACCCTGATATTTTGTAAAATACATTTTGACGGATAATTTTTTTACATTGGGATATTTTACATTTCACACGAAGCTAAATATGACATTTTTATAAGAAATCACTATGTTTGGATTTATTTATACACTACACCAAGGTAATCTTGTTCAACATGCAACTCCTACTTGGCTTGTGCAACACGAAACATAAAATTAGAATATGTTACATGCACCATTGAGTTTTTAGTGATTTAAATGAGATATTTATAATATATCCAATAATATGAGTACAATGAAAATAGATATGTTATTTTTAAACATTATTCCAAATTTATTTATATATGTAAATCATATTGATAATGAAATTTTTAATTTTGATAAAGGGTTTTAATGTTTAAAAATTATATTTTCGTAAAGGGAGAACTTTCCATGGACATATGTGAAGTATAATAATTTTAATTTTAGAAAAATTTATAAATTAAATTTTATAAAAAATAATTTATTTTTGAATTTATATATTCAATGTTACCTTGCAGTAATTTGTTTGGTATTTTTCTGAGTAATTTTATTTTTTGATGAATAGTAAAAAAATATTGTTCTTTAATTTACATGTATATTTAATATAATTTAGTTACATGGTTCATTTATATTTTAAATTGTTTAAAAAGTGTATTTAGAAATTATTTTTATATATTATTCCAATTTATTTCATTGGAACTAGATTCACATTGAAATTGGATATAAAAATAGAGCAAATTATTGATCTTTTTTACTTTTAAAACATGTAGTGTCGTCCCACCATCATGATTATATTTAAACTAATTCTGAACCTTATATTTTTAGAATTTGAAAAAATGGATTCCATAATTTTTATTATAATAATTTATAATTTATAATAAGGTAAACATATTTTTTGACAGAAATTATTTGTGAAAATAATTAAAATTAATTTTAATGATTATGGTGAAATTAAGATTACCAAGGGAATAAAACTTAATCTTAAAGGCCCAAATGACCTAGAAAATCTTACAAAATGAATTGTCTGGAAATTATTCATTAATTAACTTTAAATTATGGAGATTTTTTTCAATGACTTCTTTAGTTAAAAATGTGGGAGCATGTAACTAGTTTTCAAAAATAACACGTGAGTCATTTACATCACCTATAAAAGAAAACCCCCTCTCCCACATCTTCACACCTATAAATCCACAAAAGCTCAGCCAATATCATCCCAAATAGTCTCCTAAATCCCATCACATGATTTTAGAGTCCCTCCATTGGTCATAAATCAGTCCAATGAATCCCTTTGGTGCAAACAAAAAGATGTTACCCGAATAAGATAAAAAATTATTCCTTAAGATATTTTTTAATTATAATTATCCATCCCCTAAATTAATTTTATTCGATGTTAAAATAATAGAATTATAATCTTAAATATTCTAACAATTATTATGTTATATGTTTGACAAACATTGATATACACCACCATATAATGGAAAAAAAATTCATTTTTGTGTACCGCGAAGTACTGCCTCATGAAACGATGTAGTTTGTTTTAACATTACCCCATTCAGGGATTGAAATTTTGATGGAAAACTTGTTTATATATGAGATATATGTTATTTATTATTATTTTTATACCTCCTTAATTAAATTTTAACACATTATTTTATACATTCCTTCTTTTGTAAATATGTTAATATTGTTTGTGAACATGTGGACTACCACATCTTCGAAGCAATGTGACTCTTTCAAACTCTACATAGACTGTATTAAGGATGTTATTAATGAAAATTTATTATATATATTATATAATAATTCCACATTAATAATATATATATATAGATAAATATACAAATATTCCAGTTACATTATTTCTTTAAATTCTACAATATAACTAATGTATCGTCCAGGAATATGCATGGTTTATCGTCTCCATGAATGGTGAATCCCATTTTATTATTATATATTATATATATTATTGTAATACATATATAATGAATATAAATTATATTAAAATAATTTTATAAATTATAGAAGTTATGATATAAGTTTAAGAACAAAATATATAATAAGTTAATACACTTTCGAATAGTAAGGAAGATATTACACGAATAGTATCTTTAACGTGGAATCGTTACCAAGAGGATAATATCTAGTCATAATAAAACCTAATATGGTGTTATATATAAGAATAAGGTTTTTTAAAATATTTAAAATAAACCAATAATTATTATACATGTAACATGTATGAGTATATAATGAGTGAATACATAAGGTAAAGGAATTTTATATCACATTTTATTACCATGAGATACATGCCGTACTAACCAGACATTTATTTTGTGTAGTGTAAATAATTAACTTGAATTTATTATACTATTCATTTATTTAATTTAATGGGTATTTACAATTTAGTTTCATTATATCTACTTCGGTGATTCTACATTTCAAAAAATACCAAATATGTTTGGTTTTTTGGTCAAATGTTTCCTTCTTTGTGAAACTTGTTTGATCAACCTCCTTAAATATTTTACTAGGTGTATATACTCCGATTTTCCATGTCATATAATAAATATTCATCTTTTCATGATATTATAAAATTAATTTAATTTAATTTTCTTACACTTGGAGTTTGATTCAATGTCACCATGTGGTGTGAGTCTTTTGAAACAATCTCATCAATTATCATGATTATTTATGATCATATTTCCACTATAGAAATATTATGATCCATCTCTAAAAAAATCATAAATTTTATTCTCCTCCCATTATTCATTATATCATCCATTTTTTACATTTTCTCTGCTCTTATGTACTTATGATATTTAATAAATTTTTTTAATGAAACTATGACATTATCTATCTATTCGGTCAGAAATCAGTTTTTTATATAAAAAACCATGTTTTCAAAATTATTTCAACAATGTTTTCAAAAAATAATTTAAAAAGTATTTTTATAATAATTTAAACATAATAGTATATTAGTAAATTTCAAGGATTTATAATTGTGTTTTCAATGATATTCTCAAGGAAAAGGTTTTCAAGCATAAATTATATATTGTTAAAAAAATTTCAAAAAAATTTTATTGTATTTCAATGTTATTTTCAACAGATGGGTTTTCAAATTTTATTCATATTTTATTTATTGGATTTGAAGGAAAATGTTTTCAATTGTTTTCAAGAATCATTTATGTGATTTAATGGTTATTATTAAATAAAATATTTTTCAAATGGTTTTACATTTCAAATGCATTTTTTAAGGAAGGATAATGTCCAAAAGAAATGTTTTCAAATGATATTTCAATTATTCCACAACTATAATGAAATAATTTGATGTTACTCATGCATTTTAAAGTATATTATTAAATAGTACCATTCATTATTTTTTCTCATAATGGTTTATGTTTTGATTTCTTGATGTTTATGAAACATTTTTCTCTTTCATGGGTTATATGTTTATAAACATCATATCTCTTTCATAGGTTATATGCTCATGAAACCCATTTCTCATTAATGGGTTAACTGCTTATAAAATCATCTTATTTTCATGGTATATATTTTTATTAGATGATTCTAAAACCTATCTTTTTTCACATGTTACGATATGATCACATGTTTATGAAACCCTTTTTATTTTCATGGTTTTTATATGATTGTCTATAATATTGTGGAACATGTTTGGATGATTTCATTATGATATGAGTGGGAACTATATCTGCATAAAGTTAATTGTGTAATGAGTTTTATCTAATGACATAAACATTCTTGTAATGAGGAGTGAACATGATATAGTATTACAGGGATGGAATGAGGATTAAAATCTGTTTTTCATTATAGGTTTTGAATAAAGAGTGAACTTGGTTTTGTAATATAGGTTTGGAATGGGAAGTGAACTCAGTTCAGTAATGGAAAGTTTCCTCTAATATGGCAATGGTAGTGATTCCTGGACTAATATGGAAATAATATTATGTTCTTATGTGTTTTCCAGAATTATTTTTTCTATTATTTTGTTTTGACTTCATGTGTTATGTTCTTTATTTCCATAGGATTCATGCCTTATAGACTACTAATAATTTTTACATGATTTGTATTTATGGTCATTGATATGAATTGTATTACATTGTATTTTCAGATAATGTTCTCATACCCTTATTCACATGATTATTCTTATGTATCTCCCTTGTTTACCATTACTATTTATTTGAGCTCACCCCTTTATAGGATTCTTACCTCCATTTTATGATGATTTATATTATATTTGATGTGTATAATAAGGTTTCAAGATTTAGAGAACATAATGGCACATGATGTAGCTAACCTATGTACCATTGTTTATGTTTCCATGTTTCCAAAGGTACTGGACTAATACGGTATTTGGGTATTAGTTTATGAAATGTATTATATATTCATAAAATGAGATGTAATATTTTACTATGTTAGGACTATGTGTAATGCCCTAACCCAAGTTAACCAGTGTTGGTGCATTATTTTAAAACATTTGCATGATTACAAGGAATCAAGTCCCGAGAGACAGATTAGTTTAGCTGTCTTGGAAAATATATTATACACATGAAGTTTACATTGCATCATAAAAAGGAAAAATACAAAAACATTGTTTCCATAGACAAAACTGAGCTCCCATAGAATATCCCTACAGGTCAGTCATAATATACTTCTTCACATCCTGGAAAAAATAAAACATAGAATGGGGTGACCTCAAATGCTCAGTAAGGAAAACAGTATAGTGGAATCTTTCATAAATATGTATAAACACTTAAGGAAATTTATACGACTAAAACAAAAGCCTTTTAATCTTGAACATTATCATAATATGGAAAAGATAAAATCAAAGAATCTATTTACTTATTCACATGGATATTCAACTAGTTGAATAATCACATGGAATATCAATATCCACTTTCATAATGATGGAATGCATAATTCTAGACTTTCATAACCACATAGTCATGGTCTTGTGCCCAGACTACAAAAAAGATTTTGTCAAGGCATTGTGCCAAGACACCAGTTTATTTCATGATTCCTACGGATGCATCGAGGAGCTATAGCGGGCTCCACCTATCACATACTAAGTCCAATGCATTCCTCATATGAAATGGTTTAAATATAACATAATCATTCATATTAAAACTAACATACGAAATGTCAATACTTTATCCACAAACCTTGAATGGTGTAAAAATAACACATCAATATAAAAACATATCACAAAACCTTCAATGCAAAATGGAAGTTTTGTATCATAATAAATCTACTTCAAATAAGCTTAAAATCCTTTAAAGGATGTTGATATTGATGAAATCAAAACATTTTTTAGTGAAATATCACTTTCTGTTTTGAAAAAATTTAAGAAAACATTTATTTTGAAATTATTTTTATAAGCTTCTGAGGGAAAATTCAACGATGTTATAACGGCTGAAAATAACTGCACCTTCCATATAAGTTAAAAAATCATTCTTACCTTTATTTTTTCAAAAAGGTCATAAAGTACCTTGTTTGTAAAATGATCGAAAGATTCCCTTAAAAACATATAAGGTAAAATAAGGCTATAAATGAATTTAAACCATTTTCTAGTAAATAGTAAATATTTTTTGAAGTACATGTTATGAAAGATGGATGTGGATGATAATGAGGTCCCAGTAGATAATTACATATAAACAACATCAAATAATGAAGAGATTGTAGAATTAACCCTTACCTCGTTGTAATCAATCGAGTAGTATGAACAATAGTCAATAACCACGAAATGAATCATAGAATATCATGAATATAAAGAGAATAACAATAATATATATCAAATAATAGTACACATTACACCACAAGTAATAAATAAGTGGTGAACAATGGAAATCCCATGGAATTAAAAGTGAGATAAAAAACCTCTTACTTTGTACTTTCCTCTAGTCGAGGGTAAATTTAACCTCCTATATAAATATCTTAGTATGTTATTAAATTATTCCAGAACCATATCAATATTTATGTTATCATACATGATTCATTTATGACTTTATACTTCCTAATTAATAATTATTTCTACGTTAAATTAACATATTGGTTAATAATAGCTTTCTTTATCATATGAGTTTTAACTTCTTTTTCTTGATGGTATCCCTTAGATAATCCTTTAAATAATTCCATAATATAAAACATCATATGTATTTAAAATATAAATATGTATAATAGACATATATATATATGAAATGGATAACACCATTTATGGAGACAGTAGACCGTACATACGCATAATTGTTGTTTCTGTTTTCATATCGTATTGAACAGAACTAATTGAATAAGATATATATAAGTAATTATAAATATATATATATATTAATATCTATAATAGCATTATTATGTCATATATTACATACTTATTAATGATATATATATTTTAAAATAATTTTTCAATGATGAATGTGGAAATGAATCTCCTCATGTTGTGGAGATGGTAATCCGTACGTACGCATGAGCAAAAATATCATTATATTGATGGAGGAATAGAATGTAATTTGTGGGTATATAATATATAAAAAATCATTAACATGTAATATTTATTATTTTCATCGGTTATACTCATTATTATACCAATCCAAATAATGATGTGTTTGAATAACAAACTACACCACGACATGGAGACGGTAATCCGTACATACGCACATATGGTGACTTTTTCATTTACAAGATGGATAGAATAATAAATATGGTTGTAAAATTTTTATAATAACATCACAGTATATAGAAGATACTTTAATTGTTATTTTTGAATGGAAACAAAAAAGAATGAGGAAGTGGAAGAAGAAAAGAACTTGAAAGAGGTGATGAAATATTTACCTCTTCGTTAGGTTCTTCCTTTTGATTTGATAAAAAGGGAAACTTAGTTTGGAATTATGATCAAAATAAGGACTCTAGGATGAAGGGAGGAAAGTTGGGAGGATATTTGGGAAGGGTTGGACGATCCAAAAGGCTTTGGTGGTCTAAAATTAAGAGAAGGGGATGTGCCCGTTTATAAGAGATCTAAGGGTCACTTTAGGAAAAGCTTGAAATATTATTTGATAATAAAATCATTTTCCATTTATAATGGATCCAAAAATATTTATTTAGAGTATAAGGTGGGTATGGGTTTAAAAACTCTCAGCCAATAGGTTTTAGATAGGTTTATCTCACCATATTAACCTTATCTTCTAGATTTAACTCTTATTTAAATAGTTTGACATTTACCATGTCTCTTTGTATTTTTATATTATATTGTTAATAAACATAATATAAAATTCCAATAGAACCCCAATTGGTTCATTATTGCCATATATATTATTATATAAGTCTTTTTTCCAATCCTTATATTTTTAGGACTATTATATCAATTCAAAATATAATATTTATTTTAAAAACTATTTTATATCAATTTTGACACTATTTGGTATTTTGATTTTTCTAAATTCATAATAGCATTATTACTTCTAAAACAATTCATCTAAACAACCCTAACATGTAATATTAATCTATAAAATTATTTTAATTCATAAAAAGTCTCAAATTACATTTATTTTGATATTTATAATATCAATTAATTTAATCATTCATTAATACGGTAATTACTCATCATCATTTTGTCATAAATAAATTTAATTATTTAATGTCTAAAAATTAAAAATAAAATACCATTATATAGGAAATCTTTTAATATTTCTAATTAATATTATTGTCGAATTTATCTTCTGTATAACCCTATATTTAAAATGTTTTATTTATTAAACATTGATTTTAACTCTTCTTTAAATAAAATAATAATAAATGTCCTAATCTAATCCAAGTGGACCTAAAAGATCATGTATTATTCCAAAGCTTGTTTTTGGTCAATTTATACATATCCATTAGAATTAGGACATGTGTTAGGTAATAATAATATCATTTTTACCCTTAATTACCCAATTTACTTTTAACCGTGGTAAATAAAAGTAAAAAGTTACTATTCACCAAAAATTATTATCATTTTATTGAACCACATTTTACATACTGATATCAACAATATCTCTCGGATTTTTTAAATTCAACTCACAGAAGTGGTAACATTATGTTTTATGTGAATTTTCAAATTTCCTATGAAGTGGGTAAAAGACGGTAAAAAGTTCAATAAAATTTTTATATATCTTAAATTATTATAAACCGGCTCTAATGAATTATATTGAACATATATAGGTATTATGTATCTATTTTGACCTAAAATAAATTTAAATAAAATAAATATTTTTTTAATTAAAAAGTTTTTTTTAACCAATAACTCATCGTTTTCACTATTTATCAAAAATTGAATGTTTTCAGAAAAATAACAGAATTTCTCCCTAAGATAATTATGATATTATGAATTAAAAAATTATGTCTATTTTACCAAATTAAAATAATATACGTTTATTTTATTAATATAGAATTAATTCCCACTGTCAAAATCAAAAAGCGCATTTTTAAGAAATAATAACTAACAAAAGATTGATACTTGTTCATGTTCAATTTCAAATTGAAATTATTTACAATGAATAAAAATGGATTAAATGGTAAAAATATAATCTATTTATACTTACAAACCATTAAAATCTATAATTTAACACTACAAATTATTTTGATTAAAAAAGTTGATTTCAGTTAAAATATAGTATTTTTCACTATTCACCAAAATATGAATGTTATCAGAAAAACACAAAAAATTTATTGCAATTAATTTATTATGTCCCGATTCTAATGAAGAATTTTTTTTCAAATGGAGTATATAAAAGTTTCAAATATCGGATTTAAAAATGGTTCTCCATTAAAAGGCGATAAAATTGCATTTTTTGAATAAAATACACCTTTTATCTGAAAAAAATGAATTAATTTTTTTCATTATGTATAAGAAACTCATAATATATATTATAAAATTATAAGGATTATATAAAGTTCAAAATTTTTTTAATACAATTCATAACCTCTTTTGAACGGCTAGTTTGGTAAGTCGTGGTGTGCCTAAACTCGGTGTTGCGAGTAGTGCATATTATTGAATAATTTTGAAGAAATAACATACTATGAAGTCTTGGGTTGTTTATATTCTTCCCTACATAAATAAATTGTGTCCTCACAATTTGAAATCATTCTTTGAAAATAAATGGTTGAAAATAGACAATTCCTTTGTTGGAAAACCCTCATCGGAAATTGGTTTAATACAATTTAGTCTTAATAAGAGTAAAAGGGGAATGAAAAAGTCACCACCAAATTGTGATATCTATATGAAGAAAATTGGTGTCAATTAGAAACACATAATTAGAGGGAAAACGTAAATATTTATAGGGAGTGATTGAGGTCATCAGTCACAAACAATTGTAAAATTTAGGGCCTCAAAGCCATGAGTCTATGATGATTTAAAATATCATCTATTCAACAAAACATAAGGTATTAGTATAACACATTTTAGTATTAATATCCCTTACATAAAGTTTGAGAATTAATCTCTTCATATAATAAGAGAAGAAAAAAATACTTGACAAGTAGAGTTCTATCCTTTAACTAATTTCTACCACAAACTCATCTTTTACACTAAAAGATAATAGGACTTTAAAAAATTTACTTATCCTATTCGTATAGGGTTCTAAAAAAATTAATTTATAATTCACCTATTAGACACATTAAAATAAGAAACTATATTATACAATCAAGGGACATCACGTAGTCTAGTGGTAGGCGATAAATCTCAATTGCACTATGGTTGTGGGTTCGATTCCCGCAGCTTTGTCCGATGTGACGAGTTGTCACACGGTCTGCGTATTTTCCTTTTTATAAACTCCAAAAATAACCTTAACAATAGTATCCAATTTCAAACATAATCTATTACAACATTTAGACTTATCAAAAATACTTCTATCCAAACTCACAGTCCAACATCTTTAAAGAAGTTAAACACAATGAAGTTCCTTTTTTCTGTGTAATAACATGTGAACACCATAATCATGTATTATTTTAAAACATGGTAACACCATGAATTACCATAAAACCTTATTGATTACATTCATAATCCCTTATCCCTTATATAATACTATATATATTCCGTATGTCCAAAAATATTGAATATTCCATCAATGATAAAATAAACAAAGTATTAATCAGTTCCAAGGAAGTCGATAATATCAAATATAATTTATCCTAACCAATCATCTCTTATTCCAAAATCACTACCTCATTATCAGGACCATATTAAGGATTATATTTTCTTTAACCATGTATTTTTCCAAAAAGTGTTTCTTAATATTAAGTCACATTTCTTAGAACCATGTAATATAAAATCCTCAATAAAATAGTACTCCAGTATAATCCTTATATATCTCCATAATTCATATAACCAGTATATTGTTGATACAACACTCAAATGAAATAATTCTATAAATAAAAACATAATAAAACTAGTGATTCATCTTCATATGAGGTAGTATCATAACTTGATTCTTATCCAATATCATCATTTAAGGTATACTCTAATGACTAGGACATTGATTCACGTAGTGTCCCAATGCCTAGCAGATAAGCATTGTATATTTGAATCATTTTTCTTAACATTGAAATCACGTACTTGGTGTCCTTTTTCTCCACACTTATAACAAACTCCCATTCCCTTCAAGCATTTACCATGGTGATTCTTTCCATAGTTATTACATATGGGAAGATCCTCCTTTTCCCTCTTCCATTTATCCATCTTTCTCTCTTCCATCCTTTTCTTCTCTTACTTCCCTTCAAATCCATATAACTCAGAGAATTTCTTTCTTATCTTATTAACACTTGATAATATTTATTCATATGTTGAGAATACATGAGAGATTATTTACCATCTAATGTTTGGCTTAATACCATGAAAGATATGATCTTTCTTACTCTTTGGATCATACGTATTGCTGGAGTTCACATTCCTTCTACTGGGAACCATTTCTATACAATGGAATACACTAGGTCAGTTTATGAATTGCAATGAATAATTACAAACATGTAAAATATCTAACGTAAATTCAACAGTTTATGGATATAATCTATAATCATAAAAATATATTCATTTAGGAGGTATATAATCGTAAATCATTCCTAATGATTTGTAAATAAAATGAGAATTATCCTAAGAATATTTTTCAGGAGTGTCGTAACCAAGAGTGCATCAAGGCCTGTTGTCATGCTCCAGCTCCCATTCGACTGTAGCTCAAATCAGTGTTTTTGGGTTTAACCCCTAGGTACATCTATGCCAGAGCCGCCTCTATGTTTTCATATCCAGAAAGGGATGTATTTCCTTGGAGGACTCACAAAATCACTACATTACCAAAATTCTTGGAGGTTCTTCTATACTAATCCTCAAAGTCTATCTTAGGGTAATGTTCTCTAATACAATTTTATCTAAATCTAGTTTCCAAGGTTTTTGGTAATATTCCTCTGATACCAACTATAAAGCCCCGAACCATGTTACCTAGATTCGGTGCATTATTTTAATACATTGGCATGATTGCAAAGAATCTAGTCCCGAATGATAGATCAGTTTAGCTCTCCTAGAAAATAGATTAAATACATGAAGTTCACATTACATCATAAAATGGAAAACTAAAACAACATTGCTTTGATACACAACACTAAGATCTCATAGAATATTCCTATAGGTAAGTCATAATATACTTATTCACATACATGGAAAAATAAATCATAGAACGGGGTGAGCTTAGATGCTCCGTAAGGATAAAAATATAGTAGAAACATTCATAAATAAGTATAAACATTTATGACAAAGTATAAGACTAAAAAAATCCTTTTAAACATGAAATTTAGCATAATATGGAAAATATAAAATCAAATAATTCCATTTCCTTATTCACATGGATATTCAACTAGTCGAATAATCACTTTCAATATCAATATCCACATTCATAATGATGGAATGCATAATGCCAGACTTTAATAACCACATAGTCAAGGCCTTGTGCCAAGAATACAAATAAGATATATATCAAGGAATAGTGCCAAGACACTGGTTTGTCTCATGAGATCTACCAATGTGTCGATTAGCTATAACGGGCTCCAACGGTCACATACTAAGTCCATTTCATTTCTCATATGAAAAGGTTAAAGCATAACATAATCATTCGTATTAAAAAAAACATAATAAATGTCAATACGTTATCTATAAACCATTAATGGTTTAAAAATTACATAACCATAGCCAAACATATCACAAAACCTTCAATACAAAATCGATGTTTTGTATCATAATAAATCATCTTCCAATAAGCATAAAATCCTTCAATGGATGTTGACATAGATGAAATCAAAACCTTTTTAGAGATATATCTCTCAATATTTTGAAATCATTTAAGAAAACATTAATTTTTAAAACAGTCTTATAAGCATGTAAGGGAATCTTCGACGATGTTATAACATCTGAAAATATCCGCACTCATCATATAAGTTAAAAAAACATTCTTACCATAAATTTGTTGAGAATGTCACAAAGTACCTTGTTTGGAAATTGACGGATTGATTCCTTTCAAAACATATAAGGTAAAATAATGGTATAAATGACTTTAACCCATTTTCTATTAAATAGTAAAGATGTTTTGAAATAAAATTTAAGAAACATAGATGTGGATGATAAAGAGGTCCCAGTAGATAATTACGTATAAACAACCTTGGATAATGAAGAGTTTGTAGAATTAACCCTTACCTCGTTGTAATCAATCGAGTTGTATGAAAAGTAGTCAATAACCACCAAATGAATCACAGAATATCATTAATATGAAGATAATCATGATAATACATATCAAATGGCAGTACACAATACACCACATGCAATAAATAAGTGGTGAACAATGGAAATATCACGGAATTAAAAGTGAGATAAGAAACCCATTACTTTGAACTTTCCTTTAGTTGAGGGTACGTTTAACCTCCTCTATAAAGACCATAGTATGTTACTAAATTATTACAGAACCATATAAATATTTATGATAACATACATGACTCATTTATGACTTTATACTACCCAATTAAGAATAATTTTCATGTTAAATTAACATTTCGGGTAATAATCGCTTTCTTTATCGTTCATGTTTTAACATGTTTTTCTTGATTGTATCATATAGATCATGATTTAAATACTTCCAAAATATAAAAAATTATATATATTTATAATATAAATATGTGTAATATACATATATATGAAATGGAACACACCGTTTATGGAAAAGGTAGACTATACGTATGCATAAACGTTGTTTATGTTTTCATATCCAATTGAATGGAACTAAGTGAATAAGATATATGTAAGTAAATATATATATATATATATTAATAACTATAGAAGAATTATTATGTCATATATTACATAATTATTAATGATATATATTTTGTATAATCATCGTTGAAAGGTGAATGTGGAAATGAATCTCAACGCGTTGTGGAGACTGTAATCCGTACGTTTGTACGAGAGAAAATATCATTATATTGATGGCCAAATAATTTGTAATTGGATGGTATGTAATATAAATAGAATCATTACCATGTTATATTTATTATTTACATCATTTATAATCATTATTATACGCATCCAAATAATGAAGTGTTTGAATAACACACTACACCACGACGTGGAGACTATAATCCGTACGTACACACGTATGATGACTTTTTGATTTATAGGATAGATAGAACAATTAATATGGTTGTACCATTTTTATAATAACATCGCAATATATATACGATACTTTATTTTTTATTTTATAATGGAAACAACAAAGAAAGAGGTTGTGGAAGAAGAAAAGAACTTTAAAGAGGTGATGAAATATTTACCCATTTTTTCAGGTTCTTCCTTTCGATTTTACCAAAAAGGGATCCTTATGATGGATTTATGACAAAAAAACAGCCTCTATGATTAAGGGAGGAACGTTGGAAGGATATTTGGGCAGGGGTTTTCCGAGCCAAAAGGCTTTGGTGATGTGCCATTAGGTGATGGGGAAGTGGCCTTTTATAAGAGAGGTGAGGGTCACTTTAGGAAAAGACTGAAATACTATTTTATAATAATATCATTTTCAGTTTATAATGGCTCCAAAATGATTTATTTAGAAAATAAGTTGGATATGGGTAGAAAAACTCTCAACCAACTGGTTTTAGACTGGTTTAGGTCACTATATTAACATTAACCTTTAGATTTAACTCTTACTTAAATAGTTTGACATTTACCATGTATCTTTGTATATTTATATTATATGTCTAATAAATATAAAATAAAATGACAATAGAACCGAAATTGGTTCATTAATTTTATATATATTATTATATAAGTCTTTTTTATGAACCTTTAATTTTTAGGAAAATTATATCATTTAATAATATAATCTTTATTTTAAAAACTATTTTATATCAATTTTTACACTATTTGGAATCTTCTTTTTTATATATTTATAAAAGAATTATTACATCTAAAATAATTCATCTAACCAACCCTAACATGTCATATTAGCCTATAAAATTAGTCTAATTCATAAAAATTCTCATATTACATTTATTTGGATATTTATAATATCAATTATTTTAATCATTCTTTAATATGGTAATTACTACATCATCATTGTGTCATAAATAAATATAGTTATATAATTTTTAAAAATAATAAATAAAATACAATTACATAGGAAATATATTTACCTTTCTAATGAATATTTATCATCAAATTTATCTTATATATAATCCTATATTAAAAATGCTTTAGTGATTAATCATTGATTTTAACTCTTTTAACTCTTCTTTAAATAAAATAATAATAAATGTCATAATCTAATCCAACAGGACCTAAAGGATCAAATTTTTTTCCTAAGGATTTTTTAGTCGAATTATATTTAGCCAATAGGATTTATACATGTGTTAGGGTAATAATAACATCATTTTTACCCTTATTTACCCTATTTACTTTTAACCGTGGTAAATAAAAGTAAAAAGTTACTATTGAAAAAAATTTATTTCCATCTTATTGAACCAAATATTACATACTAATATCATATGTGTCTCTCAGATTATTAAAATTCAACTCACAGAAGCAGTAAAATTATGTTTTATGTTAATTTGCAAATGCTTCTTGGAGGTGGGTAAAAGAAAGTAAAAAGTTCAATAAAATTTTTATATATCTAAAATTTTTATAAAATGAATCTAATGAATTATATTGAACTTATATTGGTATTATATATATATTTTTACAGAAAAAATTTAAATAAAATAAAAAATTATTTACTTAAAAATTCTGTTTTAACCAATAACTCAGTGTTTTTCACTATTCATCAAAAATTGAAAGTTTTCAGAAAAATACCAAAATTTCAACCTAACCTAATTTTGATATTATAAATTCAAAAATTATGTCTATTTTACAAAATTAGAAACATAGAAGTTGAATTTGGTAATTTAAAATTAATTCCCGTTGTCAAAACAAAAAAAGCGCATTTTTAGGAAATAATAAATAACAAAAGATTGATAATTTTTTATCTTCAATTTCAAAGTGAAATTATTTAAAATTAATAGAATTGGATTAAATGGTAAAAATTTAATATTTTTATACTTCCAAACAATTAAAATTTATAATTTATCACTACAAATTATTTTGATTAAAAAAGATGTTTTCAGTTAAAATATAGTAATTTTCACTATTCACCCAAATATGAAACTTATCAGAAAAACACCAAAATTTTTTGAAACTAAATTATTATGTCTCAATTCTAAAAAATAAGTTTATTTTTTAAAAATTAAATATATAATAGTTTCAAATATTGGATTTAAAGAGGGTTCCCCATTAAAAGGCAGTAAAATTGCATTTTTTTAGAAATACTTCTTTTATCAGAAAAAATGTTTTTTTTCATTAGGTCTAAGAAACTCATAATATAGATTCTAAAATTATAAATATTATATAATGTTAAAATTTTAGTTAATACTATTCATAACCACTTTTGAACACCTAGTTTGGTAAGTCATGGTCCGCTTGAACACGATGTTGTGTGCAGTGTAAGTTATTGAATTACATTGAATAAATAATGTACTATGAAATATTGGGTTGTTACACTATTTAATTATAGTTTTTATCCGAGTGAAGTTTTAGTCTACATATGGAACTAGGATGAGAAATCATTAGTGACATCCCTAGGTATATTTCTAAGGATTTGAATATAGATGTCTGTAAATATTTCTGTAAGGAGGAGTTAGCATTTAGGAATATTTACTAGAATGTTGGTATAGGATAGAGTGAGTGGTTTCTTAAAAATACATCCCTCTCGGGATTCTACAAGTGGATATATCTCTAGAACAAATGTACCTTAGAGTAAAAACATAAAAAAGATGTTCCTGTTCAAAATCATGCTAATTTGGTTCATGACAACAACCCTTGTTGCACACCTAGTTTGAAACTCTTTGGGGATATGTGTGGAAATTAAAAACCCAACACAAATCATTATGAAGGATATAAATGGATATTGGAAATGAATAACCTATAACGAACTTGAGGTGTCATAGTTTAAGAAATTTGTAATAATTGTGACATTATAGTAGTTGTTTTCAGGATTATGTGATTCCTCACTATGTTAATATTATCTTACTCAATTACTCTTAGTTGTTTTCAATTAATAGAACTTGATGGAATTGGATACATGTTTAGTATGATGGAAAATCTGTCGAGGAGTTGTAAAATGTGATGATCATGGGTGTGAAGGATGTTGTGTTCATGAAAAATATGTTCTCAAGGAAGTTGATCATTAATGTGCACATTAACCAACTCTTTGACTGACCATATAGTAGAAGAAAGGAGTGTGTAGAGAGATCAGGTAATTGATACCATGAAGGAAGGAATATCTAGTTTCTTACATGTCGAGAGTGTGGAAAGATTCACCCAAGTGCCTAACATGGAGAATCTGGAAGATGTTTTTACTATGTAAAAAGGAATCAAATGAAGTGGCTGTAATGAAAAAAATGAAGAGTTATGTGAATGAAATTTATTGGAAGATTAGCCACCCTTAATCTCCAATGATGGTTAAATTCATTAAATGTGGAATTAATGGACATTATGAAAATAAATTTCCCATGTGGAATTATCAAGGGGAGAATCATCATTGTGGTACTAGTAATGGTTATATTGTAGATGATGTTGAGAATATATATTTAATGTGGAAGGAATAGGGGTATTATGTAATATGATGAGGTGGCCTTGTTAATTTCTTAAGGAAGAAGTGGAATAATAAAAAAATTGATGTATTTGTTATCAATAATTATGAATGGTCAAATAAAAAAGGATTTGTTCAGTTTTGGTTTTTATATTTATTTACAATAATACGTTGAATGGTTATAACGAACAAGAAATGTGATTTAATGAAAGGTGATATTTTGGTTAGGTGAAGGTAACCCATAATTTATTCCTTATTTCAATATAATTCTCTTTGTATAAAGATATATTGGATATGAATATGTAAATTGGACCATTTTGATTAACTAATGGCTAATAAATGATTGGTTGATAATGTAATATATGATGATTAATGATTATTTTATTTTAGGAATATTCGCATTAGTCACTAGAATATGGAATAATGGATTTTTTCTAAAAAAATATGGTATTTTAGGTTATTATGAGGTTTCAACAGAATATAAGATGACATTATTCAAATGTTCTGAATGTGACAACCAATAGCTAAGTTGTGATATATGGGTGATCAATTCTAAACTATATTTTAATAATTTAGTGAATTTATTTCAATTGATTTTTTATTCCATCATTCAATATGGTTATAAAATTAACAATATATGAAATGGTTTATTTTAAACATCTGAATATATTTTTGAGATTAATTTATTATCTCGCTTTATAGTGATTTAATCATATCTGACAACCTATGATAACCTCTTTATCATGAAAAGGGAAAATGGAATGACAGATCATTCTATATATGGATCTCGGGGGCTTTTAATACTTTAGGGATGAAAAATTCCCCAATATTTCTTGGAACTAGTGATGAAGTGAATTATGATTAAGAAATAAGAAAGATATTGTAACTTCTGAAATCATTTATGTATTTATTTTTATGAAAATTAATTATAATTATGAAAAAAGATTTTGAAAAAAATAATATGCATCTATACTCTTTTCCAATGAATCAAATGAACCCGTAGATCACAATGGATTTATGTCCTCGTAATTATTAATTATATCTTAAATATGATCTCCATATTTCTCCAGAAGAACTAGATGGTAAGATTATTCATCCATATCCATGTTTTCATGTGACACCTATGTTATCCCGTGTGAGGATCTAGTTCTGGGTTACTTTGGGAAACCATTGCAGTTCTATTTTATATTTTTAAATAGGATGTTTCAATATTTAATTTTACGAAGTGTGTTTATAAGAAAGGACATTTCATGTTTTCAAACCACAATAACCTAGATAAATGTTTATGGAGACATTCATTTTAAGGGGGGTATAATGTAACACATTGCGATTTTGTGAAATATAATTTTTGATGTAATTTAATTTTTTTTATATTTTTCATTTCATGCAAAATAGAATATAACCATTATTATGAGAAATCATTTTGTTTTCCTATAGTTATTATCATACACCAAGGTAATCTTGTGAAAAACGTAATGCTGACTTCGCTTTAACTACATGCAACACCAACTTGGCACATGTTACACACAACACTAATTTGGGGTACATTACATGCAACACAAATATTTTAATTATTTAAGCATGATAGTTATAATGTATCCCTTAAAATAGTACTATTAATATTGATAAATGATTTTAATGGATATATATAATGCTTTTATATACGGAAAACATATTTATATTGAAAAATATAATTTTTATTAAAGTCATTAAATTATTAAAAATACTCTTTTTTAAATGAAAATTTTTTAGACTTCTGTGATGTATAATAAAAATAAATTTATAGAATTTTAGAAATTATATTTGATAAAAAAGACTTAGTTTTTTAAATTTAAAATTCCATAACTATCGTATGGTGATTTATAGGGAATTTTTTGTGAAATGAATTTTTTTGATGATTATTGAAAAATATTTTAATTTAATTGAAAATTTCTTTTTATTATAATTTATTAATAATGATATATTATGATTTAAAGTGGTTGAAATTTTTAATTAGAAAATATTTTTCTATTTTAATGAAATCTAATTCTTTGGAACAAGTTTCACATTTAAATTGGACATGAAAACATAGAAAACTTTTTATCTCGATTACATTAAAAACATGTTGTGTCCTCATGTTAGCCAAATTAAATTTAAGGAAATTTCTGAAACTTATATTGGTAAAATTCTGAAAAATTTATTCCATATTTAGAATCAGAATGATTTATAATGTCTAATAATTTAATCATAGTTAATGATAAAAAATATTTTTGAATGTAATTAAAAATAATTACAATGATTAAGGAAAAATTAAGATTAACAAGGGAACAAAACCTACACATAAGGGCCCAAATGACCTATACACATATCCAAAACCTAGTGTATGGACTTTATTCATTAGTTATCCTTAAAATAATGTGTTTTTTAGGTTTTAATAAATTTTTAAGGTAAAAATGCGGATGCACCTAACTTGGTTTCTAAAATACCATGTGTGTATATTCCCTTCAATAAAATAGAACACCATATCTCCCACCTATTCAAAACTTTCAAAACACTTAGTATCTCCCAATATCAATAAAAATAGCCTTACATCATTCCACCCTTACTCATATAATCATAATTTTGGGTATAAATAATTCTATGGAATTATTTTGGTGAAAACAAAATGAAGTTACCCAAAAAAGTGGTATCAATCTTCCTTAAGCTCTTTTCTTTCATTATCATTCACCAACCCCTAAAATATTCTTATTCCATGATTATATAAAGAATATATATATTCAATATAATTATAATTTTTTGTTAAGGGTTCTACCTTCACATACACAAAAAAAAATCTTTTGGGTAACGAACATATAATTTATGTGTACGATGAACTACCCCCTCACGGAATGATGTTGTTTGTTTCAGCTTTACAACCTCTCATGGTTGGGTATTATGATTCACATGATTTTGATATATGATATATACAATATGTATTAATTTTATAATTCTGTAATTCTTTTAGAGAACATGACATAATAATTTCCATTTTTGGTAAATATTATAATTCAATTGAGGACATGTGGACTACTGATTCCTCAATGTTATGTAACTCATTCACACAATACACAGAAAGTATTAAGGATGGATTTAATGAAATTATATAATATATATGACATAATTGTGCTAAATTAATAATTATATATATATATATATGTATTATTATATGTCATTTATATTCATTCTATCAAAAAGACAATAAAATGGAAACAACATTCATGAGTTTGTACGAAATACCATCTCCCTAAATAGTATATTCCATTTCATTTATCTATGTTTTTTAAATTATTCTAATAAAAAAAATATAAATATAAATAAAATTTAAATCATGTTTTACATTATTGAAATCATGATATAAGTATAAGGGCCAAAGATATAATATGATAAGTCACATGCAAAAACAATGAAAATATTTCCCGAAGTGTAACCTTGACATCAAATCATTAACAAGAGTGTAATATAATGTCATAATAAAACAATATATGGTATTGGATATGATAATATTATTGTGTAAAATATGTATAATAATATTATACTTATTATACTTGATACTAGTATGAGTATGATGAGATTGAAGACATATAGTGAGGCAATTTAATATCACTTTTTATTTCTATGGGATACATGCATTATAAACCACTCATTTTATTATGTAAAATATGTACTACATAGGAATATATTCTATGATTTTAAACTATATTTTATGGGTATTTAAATATTTATTTTATTTTAACTACTTCATGTGATTTTACATTTTAATGTTTATCAAATCAGTAGGGTAGTTTTGTCATAATTTTCCGTCATTGTGACACATGTTTTGTTATGTATATAAATTCTTTTAGGAATTTTTTACACTAAAAATTGAAATTTAATCTCCCAAATATCCATATTTTCACAATTTTATATGATTTATATAATTTAATTTTCTTACTTTGGGAGTATGATTCAATGTCACAATGTGGTATGAGTTTATTGATGAAATCTCATAAATTATCGAGATTCTATATGATTATGTTTCAATTAATGAAATATTATGATATATCTTCCAAGAAAGAAATTAGTTTTCTTATCTTATTTTCATTCATGTTACCTTCATGTCCTAGAATCATTTTCCCTACTTATTGGAACTGAAGATATTTAATAAAATGTTTTTCTAAAAATCATACATTATCTATGTTTTCTATTAAATATCTATTTGATTTCAAAAAGCATGTTTTAAAAAATGTTTTCAAAAAACATTTTAAATGATATTTTAATATTATTTTAAAAGAATTTATATTTAAAGAATTTTAAAATATTTATTTATTTTTTTCATTATTATTTTCAGGGAAATGGTTTTCAAGAATCCTTTATATATTTTCAAACCTATTTTTAAAAAAATGGTTTCCCATATTTGATTATGAGTTTTCAGAGATATTTTCAAGGGTTTTGAAAATATTATTTAATTTTATATTATAAGTTATGAAGGAAATTTTTTTATATGTTTTCAATAATCCTTTATAAAATTTAAATGTTATATTTAAAGAAAAAGAGTTCAAAATCATTTACATCTAAATATCACTTTTGATTAGAAATATAAAGGTTATTTTCCTTAAATATTTTTTTCAAAAGATATTTCCATAATTCCACAAAAAGGATGAAATTATAATTTGTAACTCATCTATTTCTAGAAATATTATCCAAGATTACCATAAATATTATTTTGTCATAATGGTTTATGTTTTTATGCCATGATTTTTATTTAACTGGCATCTCTTCACTGGGTTATAGGTTTATGAAATTCATTTCACATTCATGGGTTATATTCTTATGAATCCCATTTCACATTCACAGTTTATATGCATATGAAACATGTTTCTTTTTAGGGGGATTTTTTTTCTAAAATTATTATTAAACATAATTTTTCAACAAGATAATTTATGATCACATGTTTATAACACCCATTTTCATTTCATGGGTTATGACATGATTTTTTTGATCATGTGGAATATGTGAATTTTATTTCATTTAGAGATGTGTGAGACCTATATCTCCCTACAATTCATTGGGTACCGATTTATTTCTTATGAGGTAAACATTGATACAACAATGACTAATCATGGTTCAGTATTATAGGGATACAATGAGGAGTGAACTCGGTTCACTAATACATTCATGGAATAATGAGTGAACTCGGTTCAGTAATACATGGCCAGAACGAGGAGTGAATCTAGTTCAATAATGTATTTTATTCACTAATATGGCCATTCAATGTGATTCTTTGATTACAATGAATATCATATTATATGGTTTTGGGTTGGTCACAATTCCATTTTTCATTGCTGTGTTTGGATTTCAGGCATTATGTTCATTATTTACTTATGATTCTAGGATTAGGAACATTCAATAATTATTCTAAGATTCTTGTTTACAATATTTGATATGTAGGGTATGATAATATACTATCATTATCTATCACATACCCTTATGGTCAATATTATTCTTACGCAACTCCCTTGTTTACCCTTACTGAGAATTTGAGATCATCCCTTTTTATGTTTCCTACCCCTAGGTTATGAAGGCATATATTATGTTTTATGTGTCTAAGAAGGTTTTTAGTATAGAAAAACATAATGGGAGATGATGTTGATCCATTATGTACTAATTTATACGATTATATGATTCCAAGGGAAAATTACTAATATTGTCATTGGATGCCTATTTTTAATGTATTTTATGTATTATGAAAAAGTAATGTAATGTTAATGTAAGAAAATAGAGGGTCATTATTATCATTATCTGGCAGATGGGGCCTATTTATCCAACCAATGAATTGGGAAACTATTTATATCTCAAAATATATATTTTAATATAACTGTTAGTTCACTCAATTCAGTGAGTAATATTTTCTACTATGATGGTCTTTTATATTTAACATTGACTTCAATAGTTGTTTGGTGAGTGAACTAATTCCATTATAATAGTGTTTCAAGTTAGAATTTTGTAAAATGGAATATAATTCTATGCTTTAATGTATTCCAAAATTCTAGGTATTGTTCCAAATTTAGGCTACCATGGATCATTTTTTTATTTAATTACTATTCATGTCTTATAAGTGGATTATATTCATTCCATGAATCTCTATTATGATATTTGATATGAAGGTTATGGTTTTCAAATCTATTTCTTATCTTTTAATAGAATTATCTTCTTGTTATGTGTAATTATCACCCTTGTTTACCCATACTGATCATTTGAGCCCCCCCCGTACTTACGAATTATTTCCCCATTTATAAATAATGGTCTTATGTATGGTATCTTTGTGAGGATTAGTGGTGTGTATGATAATTATTTGGAATATTAATGATATTTCAACAATTTATATTTTTTACCCTGATTCCATTGACACTAAACTATTTTGGTCCTACATCATGTGTTTATGGAATGTAATGAATATTCAACTAAAAAGATGTAATCTATATGTATTAGAATCCTTGTTCTCAATAAAAACCATCATGGTTAATGTGTAGGATGAATTATTTTCCCTATGTTTTCATTCATAAAATGGAAAGCCCTATTTTTAAAATAAGATATTGTACCATAGTAAACATATGGAGATGTAAAATCGATCTACCATAGATTTAAAAAAATGAGCATCATATATGTTTTGCTATGATTTTCAGAAAATTAATTGAGACACATGTTCTGATGATAATTTAAATATCAATGAACATTTTATATTAAATGGGTGATTTTTCAAGGAGAGAAAACCCACCTAGAAGAGGAATCTATTTATAGAGATAGTGATTTGGCATGAAGGGTAATGACATGTGATGATCTCACTAAAAAATGTAATGTTAAAATTTAAATTTTTTTGAAGCATACAAGAATTAATAGAGAACATAGAGAAATACATTTAAAAAAGAAACAAATTAAATATCAAAATATAATATAATATTGTAGAAAAAGAATATGTTAATGTTGAACATGATTTAAGACAATCTGTATTTGTAGACAACTGGATAAGTAAAATTATGGAGAATGGGGATTCTGATAACGAACATAAAAATATATAAAATTATTTATAAGTAAAATAAAAATCATTTATAGATATCCTAAATGGTCTACATAAGATCAAGGATAATATTATCACGAATATTGAATTATAATTGTTGGAGAATAAAAAAATACATATTGAAGAAGTTATAAAGATCGTGAAAAAGAGTTAAGATATTTTATATTCAAAGATACATATGTAATTTTTACTAGATATGTTTTTAAAAAAGTATTCACGGTAAAAATTATTGAAACTATTCCAGCACTATTCACCCAACATGGTGAATAAAGAGTTTTTTCAATAAGATCTCCATAAAAAAAATTACATTGAAGAATGATTCCCTAAAAAAGTATTTAATTTGTAATGAATACGTCGAAATCATCTAAAGAAAAATTGCATGTATTGTCATATAGAAATTCACTATTAATATATGATGATATAGATTTAGATAATTCCATATCTAGGTAGATTTTATGGCCGAATTAAAAACCATTTAAAACATGGATGATTAATTATAATGAAGTGATATAAAATAAATATTAATTGATTATGGATAGGTGTATTTTTTTCTCCTAATAGGGATCACCTCAATAATTAAAATAAACATATGAAACAAATAATATCAATCGGGACATAATGTTACTCAAAAAAGATAAGATAAGATAATAGAGGATATTTTAGGTGTCATTGTAGATTCATGAACAAATAATGATACAATTAGTATATTATTTTAGTATTATAAAATAATATAAATACTACAATAATGGAGAGGAAAAAATCAATGATTCAAAATCCATAGAAGTAAATCATAAATGAAACTATAAAAATATTTTCAAAATTGTGAATAACATATACGGAATGATCAATATAAGTTTTCATAATGAAGTTTAATCGAAATTTAAATAATTCAAGAATTAGAATAAAGAATTTTATAATAATATAAAACATTAGTTGGATCATAGGTAGATTTGAACAATATGGAAGTACCAGAACAAACAAATATAAATATGTCTGTAATGAAGGGAGATAAGGAATCCTTCTATGAAAATCATTTGAAAGATAATCCTTAACTCGAACCCAAAATGATTAATAGAGTGCTACACCGAAGGGAATAAGATTCTACATTTGTTGGGAGAAGATAAAAAACCATAGACCACTATATTTCTCCCCTGAACATCATAATGTAAAAAAATGATGATGAAACAAAATGGATAACTACACTACATAAAATAAAATGGATACAATTACATAATATAGATCCTAATAAATAATTTTGGGAACCACCAATAATTCTATGAATTATCAATATTATATAATTATAATATGGCTAACATAATTGAAAATGGAAAAGAAAATGGAAGAAATTAGGGTAATGGATTCTCTTATTGAAAAAGAAAATCCCCCATAGAGAGAAATCAAATTTTCTGATACGATGTCAAAAAATTATAAATAATGATTCTCTAAATTACTATTTTGAGGGTTAAAAATGGTTAGGTATATCTATGATGAATTTTTTTATCATACATTCTATTAAGAAAATACTAAATTATAATTATAATGTAAAAAAGGATTAAGTTTCCTGGATGGATAATGTTAAGAAATAATTACCACAATATGTTACTATCTATGAAATATAATTTTTCATGATTTCTAAAAATATTTAGAAAAATAGTGGATTCGACATAAAATTTTAGCTCTCACATGGATAAAAAAATAAACAATATTCATGTTTAGATTAAAAATTCCCATCATTCATTCTATTTATGAAAAGAAAATGTGATCCACCTTATTTCCACACACTTTTTGTTTATTCATTTCATGCAGGGAATTGAAGCTGATTTATATACTGAATAGGGAAAAGGAGTTGATGTTTTTAATACATATACATACTAGAATATTATTTTAATCCTTCATGCAATTCACCATCCAGGTGTGATAAATCTCATAATATTCTTACATTTTTTTATTAAAATGATAAGACATGAATCTTGATGAATATGACCCTGCTATCACATTAAATCAACAAATTTCATATCACCATCACTGATTATGACACATAAATTTACATTCACATTAAATGCATTCAGATGAAAAACTAATGAGAATATCTATCTTAAATAAGTGAATGTGGATCTATTCATTTGGGGTTGAGCATGAAAAGAAAATGAAAAATCAATAAATATCTTTTATAATATATATTTCTGTATGGTACTTGTTATTTATATCATGAATGTTGATTGTTTTATTAAAATCCTATTGTAAAATTCAAAAAATAAATATTATTTTATAAAAAAGGATATCATATAAATGAATCATTGGATTGGGGAAAAATTGAACAACTTCTAAGACTAATTTCATGAAAATTACTAATATATTATAATTAATGTTTTTTAATATGATTGTTCAGATGAATGAAAAAAATATCTAGTGAATGTATTGTGATATGTTTCTTTATAAGTGGTATCATAAAATTTCCCATTCTATTATATCTGGTAGTATCAACTAATTCCTATAAACTAGAAAATTATTTACTATTATCTTCAGATATTCACCAGTTGTACTATATAAGTTTGTATCATTTTCATAATTCACAATTGAAAAAATTGTTGGCAAAATTAGGAAATTTTTTTTCCTAGAATTACTTTTCCCGTGTATTCTTGTAGTTTAATAATTGAATGCACATTTCTTAGGAATGATATGATAACATCCTCTCAAATTTGGTTTATATATCATTCCAATAATGGAGAGAGATGAAAATGAAAAAGGTGAGAAGAATTGAATAATAACATATTGAATTATGATTTTATACACTGTTATTAACAAAAAATATAAATGTATTATTGATGATCCCATAATGTGTTTTTGTTGTATTTTATAATAATTTGTAATTAATTGATGAATCACATTATGTGAAATTGTATTGGAAATGAATAATAGCATGGAAGTCTACTAAAGATCCCAATAATGTTATTGAAGTTGAGTTCCATTTATAAAATATCATATGATGTATATTATATTTTGGATGAATTTAATATAAGTTATATAATTTCGTAAATATTCATATTTAGCAATTAATCGTTCCAATAGTGTTTGGTCAATGAAGATTATTTTATAAAATTAGGAGTGACTATTGCCCAACTAATTTTTTTTTGTCACTTTTTAGAAGTATAATGATGTTGAGAGGTATATGAGAAATTTTTGTTCATTATTCCAATTATTAAATTAGTTTTATTAAGAAATATATGGGTATTTTAGTAGAATAATAATTTATTTGAAAATTCATTTCAAAGAAAATTAAATTTATATTTTGAATGATGAATAATTTTAAAGATGGAATTTGGTTGGCTTTCAATTATCACAGTTGGTAATTACAATGTTGCTATTGGTCCTAAAATAAATTTTTCATAACCAACTTTTCAATAATTGGCCAGGATGGTCCCAATTTTTTTGTAGTCCAAACCACATTTAATAGATATAAATTAATGCTAACTATAGAGGAATGTAGTGACTATGAACATTAGGCAATGTAATCACATATGTGTTTAAATATTGTGTTCACAAGGGTCATGTGTGAGCTAAGGTAGACCATAATATAGTGTGGTGGGACCTTGAATGGTGTTTATTGTGTATATGGATGGTCACTTCTATTATTTTCCAACATAACATTGAATTTGGTAATACTATTAAGTTGTTTAGGACCTCGTTCAGACTGATGTCGGGTAAGGTAAGAAGGACTATAATTATCGGATTAAATAGGATACATATAAAATGTGGATCAATATATTTTATCAATATGGTCTATATATTCTAATATTCCACATGAATTTAATCTAGGTATTTTATATATAGTATTCCATGATCCATGATGTATGTTGTTTTCTGTGATTCATCAATAATTGCCATACTAAGATCTACAATGTTGAGATCTCATCATATTGAGGCTATAGGAACCATTTAGATAAATATTCTATCATGTTTTAGGGTGTTCACTTTTTTTGAAGAAAATTTAAATATTGAACGAATTTGATGATGTGACGATCAATCTAGGAAGTGTAGATGTATAAAAAAATGCATGTGATTTTACAACATGAAATTGAGCACATCATCATGAAATAAGATATTGATATTGCATAATAAGAGGTTTTACCATTCTCAAAAACAAATAATTCATGTGATTTTTCATATACAAAAAAATTATGGGTAATAAATAATATCATTTCATTACAATATTTATTACATAATTTATGAAATATTGATTTTATGACATTTGATACATGTAATAGAGTTGGTGAATTGTGCCTTTAAATTCTAAGATACCAATGATTCAAATGGTGCTGATTTTTTTCATTGTTATACGATTAAAGTGACTCTGTATAAGTTTTGTGTGAAATATTATTTTGAGTGATGAATTTCACAAAATCATTTTCATTAAGGATAGATTCATACATCCCTGATGAATTTGTGATTATAAATCCCCATACTCTTTCCTACTCAATATAACACTCAAGGGTTAGATGATGACAAAATTTATTTATACCAAATATATATTTTTATTAATGAAATATTATATCAGGAGAAAGTGAATAATATCATCAATTTTTTGGAGAACACGAAGTTTTTCTAGGCTTGGTTTGCAATAAGTATTATATAAACTGATTATTGTTTATATGAAGGATGTGAATATGAATCAATGAAATTATTCATAAAAAATGGAAATTAGTCCGAAATAATGGTTCACATCTTGAATATATAATTAAAATAAAAAATTATTTAATTAACTAAATACATTCGTATACTGTTTGAAGAAATTTTACAATTTTCAAAAATGAATATTTTTTATAATGGAATCCAAGAATGGTAAAAACATACATAGATTATCATAATGTAATGATAGCATTATTGAATGAAATAATATATGTAAGAATTATATTTAATGTCGTGAGTCATCAATAAAATATTGGATTATATATAATCATAATTGTTTATATTAGTGGGAAATAAAGTATGTTGGACACTATAATTTGACACCACATATTGTTTGATTAATATAAAAAATGCGAGAGGAAATTTTAATTGAGATAGCGTTTTCATGTTATTATTTGTGTTAGAAAATTATGAGGCATCCAACTTGTTTTTAGTGATCATAATATTCATACTGGATATGAAGAAGAAGTGACAGTATATTTCTTGCATGCATTTTTGAAATAGACAGTAAATTTATTTGAACTGGATGAAACACAATAGATTTCTAAAAAATATGAAATTTATAATATTTCTTTTTTCTATTGATGAATAGATGTATTAATCTGCAAATCAATTTTAGGGGATGTGAAAACATATAGAATTCTTGTTATTTATATATAATGATTTCATTGTACCTGGTCATTCCATAGAAAATGATTTCAATATCGTACACAAGATCATGCCTTTATTTATAATAAATAATATTTTCTGTGTCAGTGGGAAAGTAATCAACATACACTAGTGATATATCCATCCAAAAAACATAAAATATTATTAAAAATTTAAAGGCCATGAACCCAAACTCTATGATATAGTGATAAAGACATAAAAATTATATTTTAAAATATGATATCAATGAAGGTGAGCCAATTTTTATGAATCAATACATACAACATAAAAAAGAAACATTCGATCATTTACATAACCATGGATATTGTAGGTTTATAATTCAACAGAATTAGAAACAAATCATATCAATTTTGATTAAAAAAATTTGGTTCACAATGGTGAACATAATCAACCATTATAACCATATTTTCTTATTTTATATTAGTTCCCCAAATTTATCAATTTGAGATACCCTCAAGAAACAATTAATTCAACTCCATTCTCTAACATCTCGACTCTTCTCATTAGATTGAGTCGAGGCGGAAGTTCTACTCATCCTTTGGTAACATCCCCAGGGTTCAACGGGTAGAAATAAATGTTGAGTTCTTCATGAAAGGTGGGGGATGATTTCCCATTTTGGATGAAAACACCCAACCAACCATTCCTATACCAAAACAACTACATGATGCATGTCAATAGTGTTTCAAAACTCAAAAATACCAATAGACAAATAAACCAGAACCACAATAACCCATAATCTGAGTAGTAAGTGAAAGACTAAACATTTAATCCCAAAGAAGCTATGATTCTAATCCACATCTCCACACCATGCTCCATGCTTTATGCCCCACCATACTTCCCAAGCATTACGATGCGCTAGTAAGAGAATTAAATACCATACCTTTTTTCGTGTCCTAGAATACAACACCTACAAAAGAACCGTAGTTCCTAAATAGCTTTTTAGAAATAATACTCCGTAGGTTTTCCCAAAACTATTTCCGTACACACACAACTAGGATAGAATAAGTTATCAAATTTATATAAAATAGTTTTTATATGTCCATTGAAATAGTTCAAAAATTAAAAACTACAAAAACACAACAATACCCCATATTTTTTACCCAAATCAACATTATTCCAAGGAAACAAAGAAAACATGCCATTACACATTTCATATAGGCATAAACAACAACTTACATGTTTCTACATTCCTACCACACCCAGGGACACAATGTTCCACATGAGATCAGTGTTGACATTGATGGTGGAACTTAAAGTCCAAACCCATCACATTTTTATAGTGGTACTTCACAATAACATTATAATCCCTAATGGTGGTCCTTCACTACCACTATGAATCCCACCCAACACATTATTATACCACAGAATCCTACAATCATAAAAATCAATATTTACCCAAAATAAATCGACACATAACCTCCCAAACCAAATTAACCAATTATTCCCAAAAACATTTCGACATAACATGCCAAACCAATTCAATAAATCACTTATTTATTGAATTCACCCTTAACCAATCATTCATTCCAAACCATAATTCAATAAAAAAAATTATTGAATTTTAATTTTTAGATTCCAATTTCCAAAAATCACCAAATCCACTGAATTTAAAATCACCATTTTAAATTCCAAAAACAAATCACATTTCCCACGAATAACCCATTTGTCCAAAAATAAAAAAATCATCAAAAAATGGGTTTCCACCAATACTCACATATCAAAATCATTATAAATTTCAAGAAAACCCAATTATTTTGAAACTAATCCTTCTTGTTGTAGAAAAATGGCCTCAAGAATGAAGCCACCTATATTTGAGTTTCAAATAAATTCACCAACACACAACTAGAAACAAATCCTAGTGAAATCACCACAAAACCAAAATAGATATATTTTCCAAACATAAGTAAGGCCACATATCATCATTTTAGGAAAAAAACCAACCACTACATGTAACAGATGTAGATCATGAAAACATAGATTGAGGGAGAATTAGATCTAACGAAAACAACAAAATGAGTGCGAGAGCCTCCATAAACCATGAGAAGAATAAACACTGTGATGGGTTCATATGGGAGGAGAAATGGAGTATTTAGGGTTAATACCAAGAAAAATTAATTTTTTAAAAAATATTATTAAATCCATGTGTGGTTAGCTCACACGATTAGAAAAACCATGAACTAACCAAGCAATTGCTACTGTTCAAAAGGGTTCCCCATATGGTTGGGTGGGAGGACAGAAAGAAAATGAATCAACTATGAAGAATCTCATTTTATGAATTAGAATGTTTTACCTAGGAGGGATGCATATTTTGGAAGCCATGATCCTTAACCGTTCGACCACCCCTATACATCTTCTTCACTGTGATATATTGCATGGGATTGTTTCATGGTTTCCACTAATCATTATCAAAACATGAAACCCTTGAAAAGGCTTCAAAACTTTCCCAAAACCATACCAAACACTCCCAAACATTACTCAACCACATTTGATACATTAATACACAAAAAAAAGTTATATACCTAAAACTAGGGGTAATACATTCTCCCCACCATTGGGCATTTCATCCTCGAAAAGTAGAGATCCATTTCTTTGTTGAAAGAGTTTGAGCCATCACTCTTCCATCTATTTCTCTGACTCCCATGTATCCTCCTGAATCATACTATGTTTCCACTAAATCTAACCTAGACCATTAATTTTACAATGATATACTTTCCCTTTCCTATCCACAATCTGTACCAGCATGTGCTCCAAATAATCTTTCAGATCAAGGATAAAATAATCCCAATGAAACATAAGGTATCTATGTAACTGATTATTTTTCAACTGAGACACATGAAACTAATTATTCACCACACTTATCCATAGTGGAAAAGAAAAATGATATTACACCTATCTTATTCCCTCATGTATCTCAAAGGTCCCAATATACCTAATATATAGTGATTCACTCTTTTCAAACATATACCACTACCACAAAATCCAAATCATGTGTTAGGAGTTATCCTCATCCAACCTCAACTATCGTGATCCATAAACAACAACATGACCCCCTATATGAGAACACACATCATCCTAGATTTTGATTCATAAGAGTACATCATGTACCAATTCCATAAATCTGAAAAAAAAAATATTGGTTTGTATATAAGGATACACATAAGCTCATATAATTATTTCTGACATTACTCATTCCACTAAAATGGAAAATTGTTTCATAAAAAAGATATCATTAATATATCCACACATGAAAAGTATTGAACAAAGCATCTATAATACAAATCTAGTCAAATGATGCTCCATATCAGAAAAGTATTCATCAGCGGTTTCTAATAAATAATGACCTCTATCTTCTCTATATCCACTAAAAACCCACTCTTAGAAATCGAATGGCCATGAAAATAATCAACTTGTATCCGAAAATCACACATTGATAATTTTTCAAAAAACTGATTATATATCAACATTGCCAACAATAATTCCATGAGTTTCTCATTCTCCACCCTTATCCTTTAATAGACCGGTATATTATCCATGAATACCACCCTAAAAGAATCTATATATCTTTGAAATATCTGATTGATCAATTCCATACAGAATGTAGGTGGATTAGTATAACCAAAGGGAATAACCAATAACTCATCATGTCTATATCTACTCTTAATGGATGTTTTTATAAAATCATCCTTCTGGACCCGCAACTGATGATATTCTGCTCACATGTCAACCTTGGGGAACCAATGAGATCCCCTCAATAGGTTGAACATTTCATCAATGTATTGATGTGGATATTGATTCTTTATCAAACCACGATTAATATTACATTAATCAAAAACATAACTGAACAGATTAATCAACCTTTTTAACAAATAAAACTCTTGCTTCCCAAGGATATTAGCTACACTAAATGATCCCTTTTTAGCTCTTACAACAACAATTTCAATTTCCACAATTCTAATGGTTCCATTCTATAAGATATAAGTGATATAAGACTGGTCCCTAAAATAAGAACAATATTAACCTCCACTAATGTTGTGGGTGGAAACACTTGGAATTCTTCCAGAAATACATCAAGAAAATGATAAAAGACTCTCAACAATCACCTTATCCAAACCTATTCCACTGATTATAATGGAAATGATTATAATTGATACTATATCATCCCAACTATTGGTTCCAATAAACATGTTTCACCCACCTTCACATTTTACTCTCATCTAAAGAGATACATTCCACCATCACTCATCGTGAAACTATCTGTTCATGCAAAATAGTACATATCGGCCTTATACATTATCATATAATACATATCCATGATTATATCATACCCATTTATATTATGAACTGATATTTCCAAAATCATCTCAACCCCATCCACAATTATGAATCATTCTATACACAAGAAGGATCAACATTATCTTCTACCAACAGGGATTTGATGTTTTAAAATAGAATGAATCATTTCAACACATAAACCATGAAAAAAATATCCCAATAATAAAATAAATAATGATAATTACTCATACCAAACAATACATCCATTAATTTAGAAATAAAACAAATCATACCATAAACCATGGATGGTCCTGACTAATCATCCACCCTAACCTTCATTTCTCCAAAAAGTAGTTTTATTTCCCCATAATTCTATTTATTATCATACTAAAGCATCCCATATTGAGGAGTCTAGGTATTCCTATAATAACCATGAATAATGTAACACCCCAAGCTTCCAGGATACACTTCTCTTTCAATAATGCAATAGCTTGCATTGTGCACACGTTCGAGATTCCAACACACCGCGACCGATCAAAATAGCCGTTATGAATATTAATACCCACTTTTTTAAATTATAAAAATTTTATATTTCAAAATGGACTTCAGTTTTGTTTTCGGAATATCGAAATTTTCCTAAGTTGAATTTTTTGTAATTTTCTGAGAACTTCCAAGTTTCTGTGAATAGAAAAAATACTTAAAAACAACTTTTTTAATCAAAATAATTTATAGTGATAAATTATAATATTGAGTTTCTTAAAGTATAATTAGAATATATTTTTACCATTTTATCCAATGGTGGTCATTATAATTAATTTCTCTTTGAAATTCGACACAAACAATTGTCAATCTTTTGATATATATTGTTTCTTAAAAACACGCTATTTGTTGTGACAATGAGAATTAGTTATTAAATTAATTAATTCAACTTATATGTTTTGAATTTTGTAAAATATAAAACATTTTTGAACTAGGAATATCAAATATATATTAGGGTGATTTTTTGGAATTTTTCTGAAAAAACATCAATTTTTGATGAATAGTGAAACCACTAAGTGGTAGTTAAAAAACTAATTTTTCGTTTAAATGAAACTTTACCACTTCTGTGAGTTGAATTTAAATAATAATACATACATGGTTTTCATTAGTAATTAAAATGTGTTTCAATGGGATAAAAATAATTTTTGGTGAATAGTAACTTTTAAGTTTTATTAATCGCGATTAAAGGTAATTAGTGTAATTTAAGGTAAATATAATGTTATAATAATATGAAATTACCTTTTACACTTGTACTAACATTATTTTATGAGTCATGGCCGACCAAGACAATCCATGGGTCAACTTGGGGACCCCATGGAGCCACTTGGGTATGAAAATAACATTAATAACTTTTTATTTAAAGTAAAAATAAATATGTCACAAACATGTGTTGTTTTACTAAAACAATTTTTAGAAGGGATTATACAAGTAATATTTTTGACTATAAGTATTCATTGTAAATCTAAAACGATTTCATACATCAGGGTAATTGTTTAATAATTTTTAGGCATTAAGTAAATAAATTCATTTATCACACCATGATGACGCAACGATTACCTCAGTAATGAACGATTTAAATAAAATGGAAAGATAAGGTAAAATATAAGACTTAAATTTGTCTAAAGCCTATTGGATGGGTTTATATCTAACCCCTATCACTGTATCCTCCAAATATATCATTTTTGGACGCTTAAAATCCGAAAATCATTTCATAATAATGTATCATTTCATGACTTTCCAAGAGTGCCCCTCCTCTCATCTTATAAAAGGCCCCCACCTCTGCCACCTTCTTCACACCATTAAAGCCATTTGGCTCAAACAAACTCTGCCCAAATACTCTATCAACATCCCTCTATTACTCATAGAAGACTCTCTTTGGGCATAAGTCTTCTCAAGGAAGCCTTTGGCTCAAATCAAAAAGAGTTACCCGATTTTAAGGTAATGTCTTCTCTTATGTTCTTTTGTTTTATTTTGCTTCTCCAACCCCATAAACTCTTTTTAATACTTTATTTTGTTACAACAACAGTATCTTAAATATACAAGTATTTTTTTTATGATAAGGATTTGATTTACACTTACAGAAACCTTCGTCTAATGGTTAAAGAACATATTGTTTCTGTGGGTGGCGAATTACTACCTCACGAAACGATGATTGTTTAATATTATTTTAACACCTCTCATGGTGGTCATTAAGATGTCACTATTTATATATATGATATATATTATGTTTATGTTTTCCTTATGCTTCTGTATTTTTCATTTATGGAATACCTTTATGATTTCCATTATGGGTAAACGCGATAATTTCATTTTATGAAGTGTGGACTACCGCCCCCTCAAAGTGATTTGAAATGTTAATGTAATATATGGGATGTATAAAGGATGGATTAAATGATATTATATATGATATTATACTGGAATTATAATATATCTTTATATAATTATGATTCCATTCCATTAAATACGAAATAGAAATGAAAGTAGCGTTCTTGCGTACGTACGGCTTACCGTCTTCATGAATGGTGCATTTCATTTCTTACCTATAAATGTTATGTAATATAATAAATTCATTTATATAATGCATATATAGGATATAAATGATATATACATCATGAATATAATTCTGGATATAATGGATATTTTACCACATGAAAAACATGTAATTATAAGAAGTTTATTTTTGACTCAATTACAAAAGATCGACAAAACAACCGTTATTAACTTAAATAAATACATAATGTTCATAACATGGTAATAAGTGATATAAAAAGAATTATGAACTTTAAAAAGGTTATTAAACAAGTAGAAATTAACTCTAGATTTTTATTCAGGTGATTAAAGAATGATCAAGTCAAGTCGTACACGAGGTATGGGACTTCGTCTCAATCTCTTTTCATTGAGGCATAATTTGTTTTATACACAACTTTATTTTATACGGTGTATAAACCCCTATGAATTTTACATTTATTCAAAAGAAATATTTTTATACGAAGCATTTTACTAAATAAAAAAAAGGAATGTTTTTTTGTCGTTCGTATGCGGCAACAACGACTTCTCTGTCGTCGTGACCATTATTTGAGTTTCGGCTTCCTCTACAAGCCATAACTTTTTTTAAAAATGACAAATAAATACCAAGTTTTAATTTTTTGTTATTTTGGTATTTAAAATAGTATTATCATATCAATTTTTTTATTGATATCTTGTGATTGAAACTTGGAAATGTTATGTTTCCATTATGCATGTGTTATGTGATACGATTATGTTATGGATTATGATATGTTTCACCCTTCTCATATAAGCAATGCATTGGACTTAGTATGAGATGGGTGGAACCCACTATAACTCCTAGATGCATCAGTAGGTCTCATGAGACAAACTAGTTTCTTGGCACAAGTCCTCGAAAAAATCTTATTTGTAGTCCTGGCACAAGGCCATGACTATGTGGTTATGATAGTCTGGAATTATGAATTCCATCATTATGAAAGTGGTTATTGATATTGCATGTGATTATTCGACTAGTAGAATATCCATTTTAATAAATAAAGGGCATTATTTCATTCCACTTTTTCCATATTATGTTTATGTTCAAGTTTGTTTTAGTTATACATTGCCTTAAATGTTTATGTTTATTTATGAATGTTTCCTCTGTATTGTTATCCTTACTGAGCATCTATGCTCAACCCTTTCTATGTTTTATTTTTTCTGGGATGTGAAGAAATATTTAATGACTGACCTGCAAGGATAGTCTGAAGGGGATATGAGTGTGGAATATGGAGACTATGTTATTGTAGTTTTTCACTTTATGATGTAATGTAACATTTATGAATGTATCTAGTGTTTCCAAGGCTACTAAACTAATCAGTCAATCAAGACATGACCTTTTGTGATCATGCCAATGTTACGTAATAATGCACTGACTCTGGGTAACTGGGGCTAGGGAGTTACAAATAATATGGATCTTTTTATGAGGATTATGATTCATCCCCCATCTTTTCATGACATTAGATGCCTAAGACCCTTGGGGAGTGTCACAAACACATGTTCTAGGAGAATTACTACAATAACGCTAATGTTTCCCCATCTACTTGCAATTATGTCATGGTAAAGGATGATCCATACAATTCCACTTCCTTTTTTCTATAGAACCACACTGAAAACATTCTATATCACTTCGAGGAATTGGAAAAACATTCACTGATCCTCCTATCGGATTATGAGCCACACTCCAACCTTGGAATTAAGTGTCCCTCTTCAGATTGATCCCTACATTAGAGTCCAACTATTCCAATTGATTACCAAATTTCTACCCCATTTATATCCCCCATGATATCCCTTTCATCCAATGATTCTCTATTATCCATTTCCCTGTAATCACTTATACATATGACCTCGATTGTTGGACAAATTTAATTATTCAAACCTGATTAAATGATCTGCACCTTCAAGGATACACTGGCCGGTACCTCCATTTAAAATGGAAATATGGTAAAAAACATGGTTCAATATTAAATCATTGACATTTTAACCTAATAAAATATAATTAAAACCAATTTTCTCTAAACTTTGAATGTGTGACGGTAGAATTTTTGTTAAAAAACTCCCCCAAAACCTCCCATGTTTCACCATTGTCCATTCCTACCTGGACCGCCAACTCCCACCACTGACTTGAAAGAACTTATGTCATGTATTTTAATTACATAAATTTTAATTCTTACAATGTTCCTACGAAATAGAATATCTAATTCATCCCTTTTAACACTGATTCTTCCCTTTATGGCTCCTAAGAACCCAAAAAAATTAGTGCATTATTCTTTTAAAACTAAACTATGTGATCCACATATCACAGATCATCCCTTCTACTCCCACATTTCAAATCTTGGAAAGCATTCACTATTCTATTCAATAGATTTTAGTTCACCTAGGTCTTAGGTATAACCATATTTTCCACATTACCCTCTGGTTGGTCTCTATGATGTCTGCCTAGGGCCATTTCTATTGACACAATAGTCACCGTAAGTCTCAGTCATTATAAATTAAAAACATTGAATTTAAATTTGTATCAAATTCTAGATATCACAACCATGAATTCCAAAATATAAAATTTTAGGTGATGAATCTTATTTTAAAAATACACCATGTATTTAAAATTGATCCAATTTCAAAATAACAAAAAAATCACTCTTCATGATGATACTTTTGAAAACCATTTCTTTATTTTTTTCAAAAATATATTATTTCATATGAAATAATAAAAAATTAGGCTGAATTATCTATGAAATCCTAGTACGATGTCATTTATACAATGTAAACCATGGTCTTCTCATTGGCTACACCCATGACAAGAAGATCATGCTCCAATAAATTACATAAAAACACTTATGTGTCCAATTCCCTAGTAACATGATGTTCAATATAAATGGTTAGAAACATACTTTTATGATATAAATTTTATTTTAGGAAACGAAAACACCTTAATAACTTTCCACTCATTTAATACACCAAAAATGAATGCCAAATCCATGACCTAAAATCAAAGGCAATTAAATGAACAACCATGAAATTCAAAGAACGAACAAACTAATAACATTTGTAATGTCATGCACCTTATTAGTGGTTTGAGTCATGGAGGAAGTTCTACTTGGACTTAGGAGACATATCTAAGAAATAAAAGGATTGAAATAAATGCTGAGGGATTCATGAAGTGTGGGGGATGATTTTCTTTTTTGAAGGAAAACTCCCAACCAAACATTCCAAAAAAAAATGACTACATGATTCATGAAAAAAATGTTCCAGAACAAAATAATACAAGAGAAATGATACAACCAAACCACAATAACCCATAATTATTGTACTACGTAGAAGAATGAACAACAATATCCAAATAATCTATGATGCAAATCCATATCTCCACACTAATCTTCATTCTTTAAGATCCAAATTTCTTCCCTTGCATCACGATGCACCACTATAGTATTAAGATGCCTTATTATTTATCCTGTCTCAAAATACAACTTCCACAAAAGAAATAATTTTAAAATGAAGGTGGTGAGTAATAATACTAAGTAGGTTTATCCCAAATAACATCCATACTCACACTACTAGGATATATCATGTAAGAATATTTATACAAAACAATTTATATAAATACATTAAAACATTTCAACAATGAACTACTAGAAAACACATCCTTAACAAAAATAACATACCCAAATCAACACAATTACATGAAAAAACAAAACATGTCAGTACGCATTTGATATTAGCATAACCAACTACTTCTTCATTTACTCTCGCCTACCACACCCATGCATACAAGTTTCCACATGAGGTTGATAGTACCATTTATAGTTGAACATCACATCCAGTTCCATCCCATTTTTATAGTGGCATATCATGCCAACATACCATTCCTTGATTGTGGTCCTTCACACCCACTATCCATCCCATGAAACCCATGATTATACCATATAATCCAACAATCTTAATAATTAGTTTTCACAAAACCATATTAAAACACAATTTCAAATATCAAATTAACAAATTATTCCTAACCATATTTAAATATAACATTCCACACCACTTCAACAAATTAATCATTTATTGAAAACACCCTTAAGCCATTATTCATTCCAAACCATAATTAAATAAGATAACATTTCTATTGAAGCCCAATTTTCACTAACCATTTTCCATAATTTACACATGAAACTGATTTTAAAACAATCATTTTAAATTCCAACAACAATGAACATTTAACAATAATAAACCATTTTTTTCCAAAATGAACAAATCATCATGAAATGTGAATCCACCCATCTTCGCACATCACAATGAAAATAAATCTAAAGAGAAACTAATTAATTTGACAACCAGAAATCATGTTCTAGATTAATGAAGACAAGAAACAAGCCACTAATATCAGGGTACAATGAAATCAACCAATGCATAACCACATGATAAATCTGGGTGAAATCTATAAAATAACTCTTTAGATCTCTTTTAATAACACCAATAATCCCATATCTCATAATTTTTGGAAAAATCCCATAGATATACATAAAAAAGATGAATATCATGGAAAATGAGAGAGATGGAGAATTATATCTATAGAAAACCCCAAAACAAATAAAGAGAGAGACATACCAAGGGAAAAAAACTTTAAATCACTACATAACCCCTTCAATTTGCTTCCAAAATGAGTGGGAGAACCACCCCATCCTCTGAGAAGAAGAAATCATAAGTAGGGTTAATATTGGATGTGAAAAGGGTTGTTTAGTGTTAAACCTAAGACCCCCTAGTTTTTTAAATCTCATTTTCAAAGTAGGTCATTATTAGCATGCATGTTCAATCAAACTATGTGATAACGATACGATTGCTACAACCCCAAATCATGCCATACATGGTTTCCTTACACGAGTAGAAAAACTATTCACCAACTGTGAGGAATCCCACTATATCAAGTAGCATGGTTTCATTGGCCTGGATGCACCTTTTTGAAACCATGCTCTTTAACTATTCACCCACCCCTTTTCCACTTCTTCTCTGTTAATGGTTACCTAAGTTTGTTGCACGGTTTCCACCAACAATGTTCAAAAAATTCACCCATTTAAATGGTTACAAACTTTCCCAAAGCCGTTCCAAACTCTACAAACATTAATAAACCACTTTATATATAGAAAAATATAAAAATTACTTTTTATATCTAAAACTAGGTTACTGGATTCTCACAACCATTGGACATTATCTCTTAAAAAATCATAGAACCATTACATTGCAGAACGTGTTCGATCTATTTATCAGCCATCTCATTCTCCCATTCGGAAGTATCATCCTATATTTTACTATGTTTCCAAAAAATGTGAATGTGAATGATACTTTTACCATTAAATATATTCTTATTTCTATACAAAATCCACATTGGTACGTGATTTATGGATGCATAATTATCTACCTCAATATGATCCTAATGAATTACATGGTAAAGATCTAGATGATATTTTTTCAACTAAGACACATGAAACCAGTTATTCAACACACTAAACCGGGGTTGAAATGCCAACTAATATGCCACCTGTCTAACCCGGTCAAGTATCTCAAAGGTCCCAATATACCATAGAGAAAAAATTCCCTAGTTCCCAAATAGACGATGTACCAACCTCATTGATATTATAATGAGCACATGATTACCTACCTCGAACAACAATGACTGTCGATGATGGTCCACATACCATTTCTGATGACTCTCCACTTTCTGTATTCTATTCCTGGTCTACTTAATCATCTCATCCCTACCATATACAAGTATCTACCCATCAATTAATATCTCACCTGATTCCATCCATCATAGTAAATAATGACATAGAATCCCACACAATTCTTGAAACAGAGCCATATATATTGAGGCATGATAACTGTTCTCTAGAAGAACACCATAAATAACTATTGATCCTCCCATGAGCCACCAAAATCCATGAAAAAATCCAGAAACATATCATATAAATTTTGAATCACCCTCTTGGATTTCATATCCATCCATGGATGATATGCCCTGCTCATTTTCAACTAACCCTCAAGGGCATGTTGCAAGGACTTCTAAAAATGAGAAATGAACAACATCTCTCTATCTGATACAGTGGAAACCGGCACACCCTACCAATTTACCACCATAAATAAATATATTATGGATAGGAACTCCAACAGATGAGATTCATGAATATGGTAAAATAGGCCAACATAATGCGATGATACACTATAACCCATATAGAATTGTGCATCTTTACCATTCCTAGGAGACATGTAACAAAATACAACATTATCTTCTCCCACATTCTTGTATGGATATCTAAAGACTGCAACATATTTATTGGCCAGTAATTCAATTCCTTGACTTTCTAAAAAGGAATTATTTTTTGAAACGAACTTTACAACATTCCTTTTCATACCTGCCAACTAGAAATTGTCTTTCAATGCATTATTCACATTTAGAATTCCAGGATGGAAAACCGATTTGGAATGATGAGATAAACTGAGTAGTTTCTACTGATAATCCACTAGTACAACAATCCCATTATGAAAGAATAAAAATAAACTCCCATCCATTTTATAGACCTCAATGGTCTCCCTAGAAATAAGTTTCATCCTCATAACCAGAAACTCGGAATCAGACATCTTCTCCTCTTTAAAAAACCCAACCATGTCTGGAAATAATTAGACCATAATGAAAACGACTTTATCACCCCAATCATCACATTTTAACCTCAGTCCATCTATAACAGCAATTAACTCCCACTGATCTGAAGCCTTTTTCACTACATGAACATATGGATTTCTACTTAATGTGTCCTCCACTAAATATCACATTCATGAATTTTACATGAAGTCAAATTCAAACATCTTTTGATATATCATCGATCTCATTTCCCTTAAATTTGAATATCTTTTTGTGATAATATTCATTATCCTATTATGATTAGTATACGCCATTAATTTATCACTGATAACATAGTGACAATTTTTTTTCAAAGCATGAACCACCACTAGAAACTCCAAATCTTTGGTTGGGTAGTTCCTCTTAGGAAACCTTAACTGTTTTGAGATATATCAAACAACATGATCCCTTTCTAAGAGAACACACCTCAATCATAATCCTAATTCATTTCAATACACCATGTACCCTTTCCATTTTTCTGTAAAAACCATGATTTTCGATGAAATATAGAGTCCCTTAAGAGAATACATAGACTTTTGACATTTCTCATTCCAATGAAATGGAACATTCTTTAGAATAAAAGAAATCATAGGCATATAAAATCATGAGAATTCATGAAAAATGCTCCAATAATACCTAGAAAGACAAAGGATACTCAGTATCTCAATATTATTTTTTAGTGGTTTCCATGATATAACAACCTTTATCTTCTCGATATCCACTAAAACACTTCTCCTAGAAATTAAATGTGAATAGAAACAAACCTATTGTATCCATAAATCACAATATGATAATTTGACCTACAACTAATGATCTCTCAATATTCCTAGCACTGATACCATGTGTTTCTCATGATCCACCCTTGTCCATTAATACACTAGTATATCAACCTCAAATACAACAAAGAAAGAATCTTGATATCTATATGATATCCAACCAATCAAATCCATAATGACTAATGGTTTATTAGTTAGAACAAATAGAATAACCACATAATCAGAATGGAAATTTATACCAGTAAATATTGTTTTAGAATATCATACATGTGGACACACAATTGATGATATCTTGATCACATATAAATTTTAGAGAACCAATAATATCCCCTAAAATGATCAAAAATTCCATCAATGAGAGGAAGTTGATATCAATAAATTATCATAAATTTTTTCTAATTATGATAATAAACAAATAAACCAATGTTTTTTGTCCACATTTTATATAAATAAAATTGGTGCTACCCATAGAGACGTGCTAGTCTGGATGAAACCATTGTTTTCAGGATCTTCCAACTTCACATTATATTCCCTCAATTATAATGGTTAGATCTAGTATGATAGATGTGAGATAGGATTAGTCTAGGGAAAGAGATCAATCATAAAATCAATTTCTCTTATAGGTGGAAATTCAATGACTTCTTCAAAAATACATATAGAATATGATCAACAACAATAGAAAAAATACTTATCACACCCTCTTCCATTAATTACAAATAAAATGATTCTAATATATATGATATCATCCAAACATATGGTTTTAATAAGCTTATTGAAACCGCCATCACATTTTCCCCTCCTATAAAGAGATGATTACCACCATCACCCATCACGAAACTAATAGTTTGTGCATAAATTTCAATAGGGACCTTAAATTTTATCATCCATTCTATACCCATGATTATATCAAATGCATCCATATCAAGAACTATGAAGTCCCACATCCTATCAAACCCATAAAAAACTATACAACATTCTCTATGCAATAAGGATCAACACACTCTTTGTCCCAGAGGTGTTCGGTGTTTAAAAACAGAAGGAATCATTTCGAAACAAAAATCCCAAAAAATAAATAAAAGAAGAAGAAATGAATGAATGAGAAGAACCAGTATCAATCAACACATGAGTAAACGTGGAATTCAAAATAATCATAAAATGAATCATAGATTGTCCCGACTGATCATCCACCATAACCTTACAATCTCAAAACAAATGTTTTCTTGCTACAATCTTCTCTTTATTATCATGATGAAAGATCCAATATTGTGGCTTCATTGTATTCCAATAATAACCATGAAAAACCCAGCTCTTGTGGTGGGGAGTATGATGTTTCCCCTATCACATTGAGGGAAAGGATTCAAGCGACCCTTAAAGAGTTTCAAAAACACCCAACCATGGAGTATTACTTCAATAACATAGATTATTCCCAATATGTTTGTAGTTATGACATGATAGATGTTGATCCATAAAATGCCACTTCATGTGGCCTGTAAAACCACACTACATAAATCCTGGCTTTCTTTGAGGATTTGGAGGATGATTTACCAATACTGTCAATATATTATAATCCATAAACCCACCATCAAATAAGTGCCCATCTTCTACAAGACCCCCATGATAGAGTTACCACTATTCCCCATTGGTATTATGTTGATTTACTATAGTATAAGCCCCAAGATATTCCATTCATTAACTGATTCTCTATTCTCCATTTATGTATATTAACTTATAAATAAGAATAGAATTTATGAATGAATTTATTTTCTCAGACCATATACAATGTTCTGCACCTTCGAGGATGTACTAGATGCCACAAAATGTTCATACCACCTTATGTTCATAAACCTATATAGTTTTTCTGTGACTAAGAATCTCTCTACCTTGAAAATAATAAAATCCATTTTTCAAAGGAATATTGAACCTATGTGGGTTGAATTGTTTGTTAAAAAATTCACCAATACCCTCTTAGGGAATACCTTGTTACATTATTTCCTGGACCACCAACTCCCACCACTGATGTGAAATATAATAAAACCTGTACATTGAAAAATTCAATTTTAATTCGGTCAGATTTCTTAGGAAATCAAAAATAGGATTCATCCTATTCAACCACACTTCTACCCATTACATATCTGAATCACCCCAAAATGTGGGTGGATTATTCTTTTGAAACTGAACTCTATGATCCATATGCCTCCACTATTCCCTAATCATCCCACATTCCCCTACTTAGAATGCTTGCAATATGCTCTGTGCTATATTCATGTTCACATGGGGTTCATGTGTACCTATATTTTCTGTAGCATCCCTCGATTGGTCTCAATGACGTCTACCTAGTTCCATTTCTATTAACAAAATAATCACCATAAGTATCACTTTATAGAAACCAAAGTATTATAATTTCAAACTATATAACATTATCGCTATCACAACCATGAAATCCATAATTTTCATTTATCCATGGTGACCCAAATTTGAAAAATCCACAAAGTTAAGAAAATTAAACCATTTTCAAAATACCACAATGATTCTCATTTCAAAACCATAAATTTGAATATCATTTAATTTTTAATAAATCAAAAAATTCATATCACAACATAAATCTGTATGCTAAAAGTTATATAAAATCCTAGTCGGATTTCATATATACCATTCATGCCATGCTGATATCATTTCCCATTCCCACAACAATGAGCTCACTCTCCCATAAGTATCTTCAAAACACATATGTACCCCACTCTCTAGTAACTTGATGTTTAGAACAATAGAGATAAATATTTCCATTTATTATGTACATTTCATGTTCGGACAATCCTACACCTTTCTACCATCACAAATCAATAAATACACCCATAATGAATGTCAAATGAAAGACCAACAATCAAAAACAAAGAAATAAACAATCGTTAATGTCAAGGATTGAGCAAACTAATACCACATGTATCATCCCTCCCTTACAATTGGCTTGATTATAGTTGGAATTACTACTATTCAATATGTGACATCCCTAAGGTGCTAATGGATGGAAATAAATGTTCAGGGATACATGAATATTGGGGGAAGATTTTACCTTTTGAATGAAAACACACAACCAAATGATCCAACACCGAAAATAAGAACACTATGCATGTCAAAAATGTTTTAGAACTCAACAATTTCAAAGAAAATATATAAAAAATCCATAATATTCTATAATCAGTGTTCTAAGAAAAAGACTAAAAAACATAACCAAAAGAATCTATGATGAAACTCTGCAGCTCGACACGATGTCCCTTTCTCCAATCACAATAATACCCCGCTAAAATCACAATGAACCACTAAACTAATGAGTTGCCTTACCATTTCCCATGTCATAGAATAAAACATATACAAAATCCTCAATGTGCCAAAGGCAGAGGCGGTTAATAATTCTATGTATGTTTTCCTAAAATTACTTCCCTACATACGCAAGTAGGATAGAACATGTTAGAACATTTAAAAAAATTATATATAAATCCCTTAATATAGTTAAAAAATTAACACCTATCGAAACACATCCTTACCAAAAAAATTCCAAAAACCAACCAAATTCCAAGGAAATAAAAAAATCATGACGTTGCACATCTCGTATTATTATATCCAATTACTATTACATGTTCACATGCCTACCACAACCATATACACAATTTTCCATATGATCATAGTGTTATAATTGATGGTGTAACTTCACCTACAACCCCATAAAATTTTTATAGTTGTAATTCATGCCCACATTCCCATCCTTGATGGTGTTCCATCACACCCACTATCTATACCATCCCACCCCGACTTATGTCAAAAAATCCAATAATATTAAAAATAAATATTTACTGAAACCATATCAACACACAATTGTCTAAACCAAATTTAAAAAATTACTCCCAAAAGCATTTCAAAATAACATTCCAAACCACTTCAATAAATCGTACATTTTTTGAGATAACCCTTAAGAAATCATTCAGGTAAAAACATATATTAATAAAACAAAATTTTTATTGAAACAAAATTTTCACAATACATTTTCAATAAATCAATGAATACATCAATTTTAAAATAAAAATTTAAAAATCCAACAACACTACAAATTTCACAACATTAATCAATTTTCACCAAAATCCACAAATCCTCCCAGAATGTGTTACCACAAAGCATTACCCATCACAAATACTATAAATATTAAATAAAATCCAATTAACATGTAACTAGAAATTATAGTTATAGAAAAATGGAGTCTATAGAGATACCAAATACCATAGGGTTTATGAAAAATTGACCAACACAAAACTGCACCACAAATTTGGGTGAAATAACCACAAAATCACCTTATATCTATGTTCTTAACATCATCAAGGACAGCTCTCATAATATTTTAAAAAAACATTAGGTATACATACAATAGTTGTAGATCTAGAAAACTAAGAGATATGTATATATATATATCTATAGAGACCCAAAAAAATAGGAAGTATACTTACCAATGAATATCAGCATTAAAACCCCCATAAAAACCCATTGATTCACTTAAATAACAAGTGGGATATCCTACCTAACCACTGAGAAGAGGAAATACTGAGTAGGATGTGTATTGGAGGATAAATGGTTATTTTAGGATCAATCATGATCCCATTCATTTTAAAACACCTTTTTAATGTGTTGCACAACTAGAAAAACAGTGCGCTAACTGTGCGATTATTACTGTCCCAAAGGGTTCCCCATATAGTTTACTCACATGGTTAGACAAAATGTTCACCAAAAATGTATAATCACACTATATAAAGCACCATGGTATAGCAGGGTAGGAAACACAACATGGAATCCATTCCTCTTAACCATGTGGAATCCCCTTTGGCTCTCCCTCACTATGCATAGTTACCTGTGTTTGTTGCATGGTGTCCACTAACCATGCAAAAAATGTGAACCCCAAGAAAAGATTCCAAACCATCCCCATAACCTTAAAATATCTCCCTAAAATTATCCAACCAAATTATATAAATAATGGGTCATAAACAAAGGTTGCATACATAAAACGAGGGCACTACATTTTCCCCACCATTGGACAAATCTTCAGAAGAATGTAGAGAAACATTACTTTGACTGAAGTATTTGGGCCATTGCTCGGCCAACTCTTTCTCCCATTCCCATGTATCCTCATGTATCTGAATATGTTTCCTCTAAACCCGAACTAGACCAATTATTTTACCATTAAATTCTTTCTTTTTCATAGCCACATTCCGCACTGGCCAATTCACCAAAGAAATATATGACTATAGACAAAGAAGATCCCAATGAGTCAAATGGTCATGATCCATATGATACATTTTCAATTAAGTATCATGAAACACATTATGCATCACAATAAATCTTGGTGGAAAAGAAAACTAATATGCCACATCTTCAGCATGCTCAAGTATCTCAAAGGGATCAATATTCCTTTGAGATAACATTCCTTGCTTCCCAAACCAATGATGTCCCAACCTCGGAGAGATTCTCAGGAACTCATTATAACCCACCTCAAATAAAAACGATCATCGATTACGGCCCACATAGGATTTTTTTATGAAATTTAGCCATCTCCAATATTTTCATGATCAAATCAAACTTATATGTCATTTCTTGGATAAGGCTCATCCCAACCATTCAAGTCTCACCTATTTCCACACAAAATATTGGAGAAAAACATATATTACCATACAATGTATCAAACATAGACATATGTATGGAGTCATGATAACTATTAATATCTATTAAGTTAACCAATGTAATGTTTCTCTCCAATGAGCCACCAAAATCCATGATGTAATCCTGTAACAAAAATTATAACATTTTTTATATTCCTATTGGGTTTCTAAAACCTTTTTGGATGATATTCCATGCACACATCCAATTGAATCCCATGGTCTTGTTGTAAGGATTTATAATAACGAGACATAGAACTCGAGTCTCTATATGATACAATGGAAACTGTCTCATAATTCCTATTAACAAGCTTCTAGATATAGATTTGGGGATAGTCCTCCACTGTATGACATTCATGAATAGGGATTTAATGGGATGACTTTATGAGCAGATCCACTATCACTCATATTAAATTGTGCTTCCAAACCATTCATTGGATACTTATACCAAAATCCATCACTATCAACTCCCACTTCAATATAGGGATAGGTAAAGACTACAACATAACTACTGGCTGATGATGATCTACATTGACATGCGGACTAGTCAAGAATCTCACAACAACTATCCCACTATCATTTTTACACCCACCCTATAGATTTGGGATTTCAAATCTATATAATTAATCTTAATTCTAGGATTGATTACCCATCTAGAACGATGATATGCACTGGGTAGTTTCTCATGAAAAGGCACTTGTACATCCTTCTAATTTCAAATGCACAATACTGAATTCCCATCGAGTTACCATCCCTCAATGATCTCCCCAACATCATGTTTCGACCTCATAGCCACACACCCTAAATCATACATTTACTCTTATTTATCTAAACCATCCAAGTCATGGACCAATAAGAATGAAAATAAAATTTCATTATCACCCAGGTCTTCACATTCAAACCGCATGTTTCCAATAACAAACAATATCATGAATTTGATGTGATTCTTGTTTTGGACTTAGGCATATGACTTCTACTGAATGTTTCCACCACCAAATTTCTCTTTCAAAATATGTAAATATAAACAATGAAAAAAATATAGGGATACTCCATTCATCTACTTGTCATTAAAATCAAATCTCTATGTGATAAAATCTTATTCATGCTTTTATGATCCCTATACATCATGAAATTCTCAATGTAGAGATAGTGGCACTAGGTTATCAAATCATGAACCACACCAACAAGTCAAAATCACGTGTTGGGTTTTTGTTCTCATTTAACCTCAACTATCATGATCCATACAGAACAACATGATACACATTCATGATAACACTCCCCAAATATGATAATGAAGCATAATAAGACACCACATACTTTTTCTAGTGTTCTAGAAAAACCATGATTGATGATAATGTAAGGGGATGATTATGCTATTAAAAATATTTATGATTCCCCTTGTAACATTGAAATGAACCATTATTTATTATCGTAGATGTCATTAGTGAAGCTAATAATGAGAATTCATGAACAAAGCATTGATATTACCCACATTAACCAAGGAATCTTCATATCTCAAAAAAATTATTCCATGTCTTCTAAGAGACAGTGGCCTCTATCATCTCTAGATCAACTAAAAAACCTCTACAAAAAAATACATGTCCTAGGAAATAATCCAATTTTATAAAAAAATCATAATTTCAAAATTTAGAAAACATATGATTATCTCTAAATATTCCCAACAATATTGCCATGTGTAGCTCATTCTCTAGGTGTTTCCTTGAATACACTAATATGTCATCCATGAATACCACCATGAAATATTATTGATACCTTTCAAATATATGATTGATCAATTCCATAATGACTTTTGGTGCATTAGTATGACCAAAGGGAATAACCACGTACTCATAATGGCCATATCTACTCCTAAAGGTTATTTTGGGAATATCATCCATTAGGAACCCCAACCAATGATATCTTAATTAAATGTAAATCATGGGGAACCAATGAGATCCATTAAACTATTTCAATATGTCATCAATGCAAGGAAGTTTATAAAAATTCAATATCCTAACATGGACATGCTTGTGATAATCCACACATAGAAGAATTGTTACATCCACCTTTTTAATGAATAAAACTACCTCATCCAATGATGGTGTGATAGGATAAAATAATCCTTTTTTTTCTAGCTCCTCCAACTACACATTCAATTCCATCAATTCTGTTGGTGCCATCTGGTATGATGGACGTCAGATGGGACAACTTCCTAGAAAGAGGTCAAACGTAAACTCAAAATCTCATATGGGTGGTAACCCGTAGAATTCATTAGGAATTATGTCCATAAAATGATCAAAAACATCTATAAAAAAAATTCGATTATCCTATTCTATTGATGAAAATTAAAATTCCTATAAATGTTATGATATCATCCCGACTATCTATTATAATAACACAGTTTCACCCACCATCACATTTTCTTCTCCTCTAATGAAAATATTTTCACCATCACTCATTGTGAAACTGACCATTCATGCATAAAAGTTTATATAGGCATTAAAAATAATTAAAAAATACAATACCATGGTTATATCATATGAAAACATATCAAACACTAAGAAGTCTCACATAATCTCAACCACATTGAAGACTATAAAACATGATCTACAGGAGAAGGCTTGACACTCTCTTTGACCCATAGAAGTTGGTAGTTTTAATGTAGAAGGAATCATTTCCACACTTAATCCCTGAAATTCAATAGCATGAGAATTAATGAAAGAATGAGAATAACCCGTATCAAAAAACATGTCCATAACGGTAGATTTAAAAAGAATCATACCATGAACCATGGATGGTCCCGACTGATCATCCACCATATCAAGCTGAAATCCAAAATGTTCCATTTTTACCACACATTTCACTTTGCTATCCTACTGAAACATCCCCCACTAAGAGTAATGGTATTCCTATAATCACCATGACAATCTCCACTCTATTGACAAGGAGTATTCTACTAACCCCATATTGTAATAACCCGAGATTTTATAAGATATATTCTTTTTAATTTCTTTCATATCTCATGTTGTACGATACAACAAGATTATCATACGCTATATGCAACACCGTATTAGCTTGCAGTATACACAACACTATTCTTAGATTGTGTTACACACAATTTCAAGTTCGTTTGATAATAGTCATTATACGCAACATTGAGTATATATATATATATTCAATGTATAAATGAAAAAATGGTTGGATTATGTTATAACTTATCAACAAAGGAGTCTTTCACTATACACAACCCTGACTTGGCTTGCATTACACGCAATCGCGACCTTCTTCGATAGCGTGTGTTGTACGCAATACCATGTTTTACTAAACAACGATATGTTATTATAATATTATTATGAGCTACCCGTTATGAATAGTATTAACTATATTTTGAATTTTATAACATTATTTTTCATCTTACACATTTTCTAGAACATGGTATAAGAACAAAATAAATTTTTCGGGTAAAATAAGTATTTTTCAAAAAATGCAGTTTTGCCGCTTTTTGATGGCACACCCAATTTAAATATAGTTTTTGACATGTTTATAAGTTTAATTTTACAAAATAAAATTATTCTTTGGAATCAAGATATAAAATTTTACCTTGGATAAATTTCTCATATTATTCTGATAACTTTCATATTTTAATGAATAGTAAAAACACGCTATATTTTAATTAAAAACAACTTTTTTCATCATAATAACATTGGTGGTTAAATTATAATATTTAATGGTTTTAAAGTATTAATAGAATATATTTTTACCATTTAATATAATGTATGTCATTATCATTGATTTTACCTTGAATTCGTAGGTTAAATCAATTCAATCTTTTGCAATGTTTTAAAGAAAAACCTGTTTTCTTTCAACAACGAGATTAATTTTAATTTTAATTCTGAAACATTGTGTATTGAATTGGGAAAAATGAATTCCATATTTGGAATCAGTGGGTCCAAATTATGTTAATAAGCTACTTTTTAATTTTGGGAATTATGAATAGTAACTACGGTAAATTTTATTTACCATAGTTTAAGGTAAATCGGGTAATTAAGGGTAAATATAATATTATAAAATTACCCTAACACATGCCAAAATTTTATAGGATGGCTAAAAGTCTACCCATATCACTTAAGGGTCGGATTAGAATCATTTAATGGACTTTGTTCCATGAAAATAACTTAATTATTATTAAAACCAAAGAAAGTGACAACATGTCACTCTCTTAAATCTTATAAGTATAATAATTTTAATTTAGTGATAAACATCATAAAACTTCGAACATGAATAGTATACAGAAATATAATAAAATTATCTACATCATGATAGTTTATTCAGAATTTTTAGGCATTAAATAATTGTCATTAATGGTGATTCATTAATGATGCATAAATTATTTATTAAGTGAAAAATCAGTAATATAGTTTTTATTGAAATAATAATACCCATTAAAAGGCCCAAAAACCAAACCAAAACTTATTTTTATTGTATATATATACCATAATCATCCAATGAATTAATATATAACCGTTCGGAGTCTTAAAAAAGTGATTATGACACTTATGTTATTCTATTTTAAATAATGCCAAAGTGGTCACCTTCATAATTTAATAAATATAACAATTTAAATATTGTTATTTTAAGAAGATAAATTCGAGTAAAAGTATTATTGTAAAATTTAATAGATTTATCTTCATAATAGGATTTTATTTTTAATTGTTATGCAACAAATAAGTATATTAAATAATTATACAAAAATGTTGTATTAATTATTTTATTAAGAGATAAACCAAATAAATGGTTTTAAAAATAATAAAATAAATATTATATGAACTATTTAATGTGCTCCACTAATTTTCAAGATACATATGTACTTTTATTAATCTATTAAAGCTTTTATTTCGAACATATCTTCTTTATATATGTTATTTAAATTCATATAAATGAATCGTGTCAAAATTGACACTATTGTTATTTTATAAAAATAACATATTATAAAATTGTTTAAAAATAAAAAAATATTTAAAAATTATAAATTTAAATTTATATGGTCTAAAATGTTATAAAGTATCCAATTATGGACAATTCACAATGAATAAGTAATTTTTTGTTATAATTTAAAATTTAGAATGTTGTTACCACAAATAAAATGATATTGATTAAGTAAGGATAAATCAAGTTGATAATGTTTAGAATAATTTACTAACATGTCTAAATTTTATTGGTTGATGATATTAAAAACCTATCTCATCTTATATTCGAATATGAGTCAATTTTAGAGGTTTTTAAGTGGGGTTAGATTTATTATAAATTAATTTTTTTAAGAATTCCAAAGGTGCTCCTCTCCTCCCATATAAAAGGGCACCTCCTCCCTCTCTTCCTCATACCACATTGAGCCTTCATGCTCGGCCAACCCCTGAACATTTCTCTTCTCCAATTCCCTAGAAACATCCTAGAGGTTCTGTTCTTCTTCAAAGACAAATATTAGTGCCCTAAGAGGAGGTTTCAAAAAGGTGCTTCAAAGAAGAGGTAATGCCCGTTACCGATTCTTTCAACTTTATTTCTTCTTCCACTTATTCTTCTTTAGTTGTTTCATTATGAAGTTTATAACATCAGTATAACTCATATTATAATATGTTATTATAATTATGAAACAACCCTATTTCACCATCTATCCATCCTACGGAAAACGAAATCACCATGTGTGCGTACGTACGAAATACCGTCTCCACACCATGGTGTAATCTATTTTTCCACAACCACCTTACATGGATGGGTATAATGGTGTAAATAAATTATTATTGTAATGTAATATTTATTCTGAAATAGTATACATACACTCCAATACAATTCCACAATCATGGAAATGATATCATCGCTCGTGCATACGTACGGACTACCGTCTCCACGAACGCGATGAGATTCATTTTCCATGATTAACCATTCAAGAATGATTATAAAGTATATATAATGAATAATAATGAAATATATGACATAATAATGAAATTGGATTTATATATATATATATATATATATTTGTCATATACTCAATTCCATTCAATTCAATAAGGAAACGAAAATAGCGTTCATGCATACGTACGACCTACCATCTCAATGAATGATGTATTTTATTCCTTGTATCAATCTATAATATATATGTATATAATGAATATATATTATATATAAATCATGTTTTACATTCTGGAATTATTTAAATCAGGATATAAGTAATAATATCATGAACGACGAGTCGAAACACATATGATAAATGAAACGATTTTACCCAAAACGCTCATTAACATGGAATTTACAATAGAACGGGTAATATAAAGTCATAAGTAAACCATATATGATATCATAACAATGAATATGATTTTTTTAATAAGTCAGTGACATTATTTAAATCATTATACAGGAGTTTCAGATACATACGAAGCATATCAGACATAAGGTAAGGGATAATTTTTCAAATCTCATTTTTATCCGAGATTGATTATTCATAAGTATTTACTGGGGTTATTTATATCATCCAAGTCCATGTTTTATAAAAGTGTTTTCATGTATGTTTAAAGTCATTTTTACCCATTTTTGACTTTTACTACATGGTATGTAAGTAATCTTTCTTTTTTTACGTTACGAGGTACTTTTCTTGACTTTTCCAACAAAAGTATGAGGAGAATGCTATTTTTAACTTATACGGCGTGACCGGATTTTTGCGGTTTCATAAAGCCTCATTTTAATGAAGCTCACTCAAAACAATTTTATGAATATTTTCAACAAAATACTTTTATTTTAAATTTGCATGTCATTTTTTCAAAAGAAAATGATTTTGACGAAGAAAGGATATTTTCCTCAAGAATTCATTTCAAATGTTTTATCAAAACCATTTTCCAACTAAGATGACATTCTTTGATATGTGTATGTTTCAAGTTTAATGTCTCTATGATTTACATTGTTCAATTTCCTTATGATGAAATTTCAAATTGTTTTATATGGATTATGAAATGATGGGATGATGTTTATGGAACCCATTTTATTCTTTGGGTTATGATGAATGTTCTAAGTTTATTTTGTGACACAATTACGAATGATTTCATTATGATATGGGTGGGACCTATATCTACCTACAATGCATTGGGTAAAGATTTATATCTCATGAGATAGAAATGGCTGGAACAGAAAGTTAAACTGGTTCAGTAATACAGGACTGGAACAAGGAGTGAAATCGATTCAGAAAGGAACTTTGTCCACTAAGATGGTCTTGGCAGCAATGCCTTGGCAACTATGGAAATAGTATCATGTGCTTAATGGTTCCCACAATTACATGTTTTATTCGCATTATATTTTAGCATGGTTGATGTTCCATTATGATATATTCCTTATGTACTTCAATGATTTATGTCTTTGCTCAAGATTTTTATATTTAAATTTCATGTTCAAGTTTTTGCTTCCAAATGTTTATGGATTGTTTTATGTTATCTAGGATTTCCCTTAATAAGCATTTGAGCTCACCCTTTTTATGTTTTATTTTCCCCAGTATGTAAAGAAAGGTTTTAGGTAAGGAAACAAAAAGGGGAAGATCGTTATGGGTGTTGTTGAAGATCTTTCACCACGATTAGAAGATATTATTCTTAGTTTCCAAAGACACTAAACTATTACGATCCTTATGTGTCTGTTTTTGTTATGTATTAAGTATTACGCAAAAGTAATGTAATGTCCATGTACGTCAAGCTTAGGGTCTCTACAGTTGGTATCAGAGGAAAGGTTTAGTCAACCTTTGGAAACTAGGATACGAGAACTTTATTGAGATACCTAGAGATATTTCTAAGGTATGTCTAGGGATGTCCCTAAAGATAAGTATACGTATAGGATATAGTCCTAGAACTATGCTAACGATCTTATAATTAAACCTAAGATGTTAGATGTCGAAGGTACTCCCCCTTGATTATGTTATTTTCCTTTTATGTTTTTTGCCTCTCACAGAATTCTTTTTGTGTTTTAGTCAATGGAGGGAACCAGAAGGAATTCAGTTAACATTGAATCCAATTGACTAATTGGTGACTATGAGAAACAAAATTGTGTAATGCCTAGAGAGAAAGATATTATGATTATGCCGAATCAGTTATCGTGATATATGATTAACAAGGTGAAATTTAGTGGTGTAACTAATTCATCAAATAAGAGGAAGATATACTTTTATTCATGTTCGCATGTTGAGGAGCATAAAGAAAGGAAGATTGAGATTTATAAAGAAGGGAAGAAAAACCTTGAGGAATACCTCAAATGGAGGGATATATGTTATCTATGTGGAGAAAAGGGTCATAGAGTGACAAACTATTATGGAGTTCAATGTCTTATTTGTGGAGAACATGGGCATTACCCAACTCAATGCCATGACCTAAAAAGTTACTTCTAAACCAAGGAAGGACTTATTCCAGGACAATCATTGAAGAGGATGGATTAAAGTGTTTATGTATTGGTATTGAAGAATAATGTTGTTGAGGTACTTTTATGGTGTATTAGAATATTTTTGTATTAGTCTATTGTGGTTTTCAATAATTTTATGGTACCGTTAACCGTGAAAAGTGATTCAAATATTTTGGAAAGCAGATGATATGTGCATAATGAAGGGATACGGTGAAAATGAAATGTTTGACAGTATTCATGAGCTCATGATTGATATAAGGATTAAGTGATATCATGATTTGAGTATATAGAATCTTGAGGATTTTGGTATGTGGAAAGAGTTAACTTTTGACAGCACTCATGTTTTCACTAAGATTCAATGAGTATTCATTTTTCAAGAAAATACATGATTAAGGTATTCACATCACTGGAATGTGACCAACAAGATATATGAGGGATAAATGATGGTATTCACATGCTTGTTATATGACCTTTTTAGTAATTGTTCTCTTTATGCAATTAGTTTGGAAAGAAGTATTTTGGTTAAGCCTAAAGATTGGAATGGATTATGTTGGACATAAGTTAGTATTGTTTAAGGATATAACTTTTTTCGATATTATTGATGGGATGTTATAGTAATGTAGTTTTAGAAAAAGGAAAACCTGCAGGACTGGCGACAGCCCATCGTGTCGGACAAGGTTGTGGGAATCAAACCCACAACCGAAGTGCGACTGGCCTTTATCGCATACCACTGGCCTACAGGATGTCCCTGTTTAGTAGAAACTAGTTTTATTATATTAAGTAGTATGATACATGATGTATAAGTCCATTTTAGGAACCATATATGATTAATCTCACTATAGATCGACTTATGTATATTTAATAACTTTTGCTAACCTTTTGTTTGAGACAGATGGAATGACCCATCATTCTATTACATGATCTGCTAACACTTCACGAATAACAAATTCAACTTTATTTCTTTAAGAGATGAAGTGGAAATTTTTCAAGGCATGAATAACAGTGAGATTGTACCAAAATAATGTAAGAATTTATTCTAATTCAAATTCTTCAACTTTAGGGAAATGATCTTGAAAAACAAAAATGTTGTCCTAGTTCCCTTATATCCGATGAATCAGATGGTACCCTAGATCATCACAAATCTATGGCTTTGTGATTGTTGGAATTTCCATAGCCATGTTCTCTACCACTCTCTATCTGAACATAATGGTTATATTTCTCTTCCATATCCATATTTTCACCTATGTTCTCCAATGTGGAAACCCAGTGATTAGTTAATTTGGGTAACCATTACATTTCATACTTTAGTTTGTAAAGATAAGTTTTGGTATTCCTTTTTACGATGTGGGTTTCAATTAAAGAAACAATCAAGTAGAAAACCATTTATAACCCCGATGAATTTCGAGGGTGAAATTCATTTTAAGGGGGGTAGAATGTAATAACCCGAGATTTTATAAGATATATTCTTTTTAATTTCTTTCATATCTTCTGTTTTACAATACACCAAGATTATCTTGCACTATACGCAACACCGTATTAGCTTGCAGTATACACAACACTATTCTTAGATTGCGTTACACACAATTTCAAGTTCGTTTGATAATAGTCATTCTACGCAACATTGAGTATATATATATATATATATATTCAATGTATAAATGAAAAAATGGTTGGATTTTGTTATAACAGAACAACAAATTAGTCTTGCACTATACTCAACCCTGACTTGGCTTGCATTACACGCAATCACGACCTTCTTCGATAGCGTGTGTTGTACGCAATACCGGGTTTTACTAAACAACGATATGTTATTATAATATTATTATGAACTAGCCGTTATGAATAGTATTAACTATATTTTGAATTTGATAACATTATTATTCAACATACACATTTTCTAGAACATGGTATAAGAACAAAATAATTTTTTTTGGGTAAAATAAGTATTTTTCAGAAAATGCAGTTTTGCCGCCTTTTGATGGCGCACCCACTTTAAATATAGTTTCTGACATGTTTATACGTTTAGTTTTACAAAATAAAATTACTCTTTGGAGTCAGGATATAAAATTTTACCTTGGATAAAATTTTCATATTATTCTGATAACTTTCATATTTTAATGAATAGTAAAAACACGCTATATTTTAGTTAAAAACAACTTTTTTCATCATAATAACTTATGTGGTTAAATTATAATATTTAATGGTTTTAAAGTATAAATATAATATATTTTTACCATTTAATATAATGTATGTCATTATCATTGATTTTACCTTGAATTCGTAGGTTAAATCAATTCAATCTTTTGTAGTGTTTTAAAGAAAAACACGTTTTTTTTTTCAACAATGGGATTAATTTTAATTTAATTTATGAAAGTTTTGTGTATTGAATATGGAAAAATGGATTCCATATTTGGAATCAGTGGGTCAAAATTTTGTTAATAAGCTACTTTTTATTTTTTGGAATTATGAATAGTAACTACGGTAAATTTTATTTACCATAGTTAAAGGTAAATCGGGTAATTAAGGGTAAATATAATATTATAAAATTACCCTAACACATGACAAAATTTTATTGGATGGAAAAGAGTCGACCCATATCACATAAGGGTCGTATTAGAATCATTTAATGGACTTTTTTCCATGAAAATAACTTACTTATTATTAAAACCAAAGAAAGTGACAACATGTCACACTCTTAAATCTTATAAGTATAATAATTTTAATTTAGTGATAAACATAATAAAACTTAGAACATTAATAGTCTCATGAAATCTAATAAAATTATCTACATCATGATAATTTATTTAGAATTTTTAAGGATTAAATAATTGTCATTAATGGTGATACATTAACGATGCATAAATTATTTATTAAGTGAAAAATCAGTAATATAGTTTTTATTGAAATAATAATACCCATTAAAAGGCCCAAAACCTGACCAAAACTTATTTGTAGTGTATATATATACCATAATCATCCAATGACTTAATATATAACCGTTTGGAGTCTTATAAAAGTGATTATGACACTTATATTATTTTATTTTAAATAATGCCAAAGTTGTCACCTTCATAATTTAATAAATATAACAATTTAAATATTATGATTTTAAGATGATAAATTCTAGTAAAAGTTTTATTATGAAGGGTAATAGATTTATCTTCATTATAGGATTTTAGTTTTAATTTTTATGCAACAAATAAGTATATTAAATAATTATACAAAAAATATTGTAGTAATTATTTTATTAAGAGATAAACCAAATAAATGGTTTTAAAAATAATAAGATAAATATTATATGAACTATTTAATGTGAAAAAATAATTTTTTAGATACATATGGTCTTTTATGAATCTATTAAAGCTTTTAGTTCGAACATATCTTCTTTATATATTTTATTTAAATTCATATAAATGAATAGTGTCAAAATTGATACTATTGTTATTTTATAAAAATAACATATTATAAAATTGTTTAAAAATCAAAAAAATATTTAAAAATAATAAATTTAAATTTATATGCTCTAAAATGTTATAAAGTATCCAATTATGGAAAATTCACAACAAATAAGTAATTTTGTTGTTATAATTTAAAATTTAAAATGTTATTACCACAAATAAAATTAAATTGATTAAGTAAGGATAAATCAAGTTGATAATGTTTATAATAATTTCCTAACATGTATAAATTTTATTGGTTGATGATATTACAACCCTATCTCATCTTATATTCGAATTTGAGTCATTTTGGGAGGTTTTTAAGTGGTGTTAGATTTATTATAAATTAATATTTTTAAGAATTCCAAAGGTGCCCCTGTCCTCCCTTATAAAAGGGCACCTCCCCCCTCTCTTCCTCATACCACATTGAGCCTTCAATCTCGGCCAAACCCTGCAAATTTCTTTTCTCCAACTCCCTAGAAACATCTTAGAGGTTCTGGTATTTTTCAAAGACAAATATTCGTGCCCTAAGAGGAGGCTTCAAAAAGGTGCTTCAAAGAATAGGTAATGCCCGTTACCGATTCTTTCAACTTTATCTCTTATTCCACTTCTTCTTATTTGGTTGTTTCATTATGAATTAATAACATCAGTATCAATAATATACTGATATGTTATTATAATTATGAAACAACCCTATTTCACCATCTATCCATCCTACGGAAAACGAAATCACCACGCGTGCGTACGTACGGAATACCGTCTCCACGCCGGGGTGTAATCTGTTTTTCCACCACCACCTTGAATGGATGGGTATAATGGTGTAAATAAATGATTATTGTAAAGTGATATTTATTCTGAAATAGAGTACATACACTCTAATACAATTCCACAATCATGGGAACGATATCATCGCTCGGGCGTACGTACGGACTACCGTCTCCACGAACGCAATGAGATTCATTTTCCATGATTAACCATTCAAGAATGATTATAAAGTATATATAATGAATAATAATTAAATATATGAAATAATAATGCTACTGGATTTATGTATATATATATATATGTATGTCATATACTCAATTCCATTCAATTCAATAAGGAAACGAAAACAGCGTTCATGCGTACGTACGACCTACCGTCTCCATGAATGGAGTATTTCATTCCTTTTATAGATCTATAATATATATTTATATAATGAATATATATTATATATAAATAATGTTTTACATTCTGGAATTATTTAAATTCGGATATAAGTAATAATATCAAGAACAACGAGTCGAAACACATACGATAAATGAAACGATTTTACCCAAAACGCTCTTTAACATGGAATTTACAAAAGAAAGGGTAATATAAAGTCATAAGTGAACCATATATGATATCATAACAATAAATATAATTCTGTAATAAGTCAGTGACATTATTGAAATCATTATACAGGAGTTTCGGATACATATGAAGCATATCAGACATAAGGTATGGGATAATTTTACAAATCTCATTTTTATCCGAGATTTCTTATTCGTAAGTATTTACTGGGGTTATTTATATCATCCATGTCCATGATTTATAAAAGTGTATTCATGTATGTTTAATGTCATTTTTACCCATTTTCTACTTTTACTACATGGTATGTAAGGAATCTTTCTTTTGTTTACGTTAAGAGTTACTTTTTTGACTTTTCCGACAAAAGTATGAGGAGAATGCTATTTTTAACTTATACGGCGTGACCCGATTTTTTCGGTTTCATAACGCCTTAATTTCATGAAGCATAATCTACATGATTTTATGAATATTTTCAACAAAATACTTTTATTTTAAATGTGCATGTCATTTTTTGAAAAGAAAATGATTTTGAGGAAGAAATGATATTTTCCTCAAGAATTCATTTCAAATGTTTTATAAAAACCATTTTCCATATATAATGACACTATTTGATATGTGTATGTTTCAAGTTTAATGTCTCTATGATTTACATGGTTCACTTTTCTTATGATGAAATGTCCATTTGTTTTATATGGATTATGAAATGATGGGATGATGTTTATGAATCCAATTTTATTCTTTGGGTTATGATGAATGTTTTAAGTTTATTTTGTGACAAAAGTAAGAATGATTTCATTATGAGATGGGTGGGACCTATTTCTCCCTACAATGCATTGGGTAAAGATTTATATCTCATGAGATAGACATGGATGGAACGACAAGCTAAACCGGTTCAGTAATACAGGACTGGAACGAGGAGTGAACTCGATTCAGAAAGGGACTTTGCCCACTAAAATGGTCTTGGAAGCAATGCCTTGGCTACTATGGAAATCATATCATGTGCTTAATGGTTGCCACAATTACATGTTTTATTCCCTTTATATTTTATCATGGTTGATGTTCCATTATGATATATGCCTTACATACTTCCACGATTCATGTCTTTGCTCATGATTTTGATTTTTAAATTTCATGTTCAAGTTTTTGTTTCCAAATGTTTATGGATTGTTTTAGGTTATCTATGTTTGCCCTTACTGAGAATTTGAGCTCAGCCTTTTTATGTTTTATTTTCCCCAGGAAGTAAAGAAAGGTTTTAGGTAAGGAAAGAAAAATTGGAAGATCGTTATGGGAGTTGTTGAAGATCTTTCACCACGATTAGAAGATTTTATTCCGAGTTTCCAAAGACACTAAACTATTATGGTCCTTGTGTGTCTGTTTTTGTTATGTATTCAGTATTCCTCAAAAGTAATGTAATGTCCATGTACGTCAAGCTTAGGGTCTCTACACATATCATCAATACATAGGACTCTTACGGACCTTTAGGAGTATCCAAAACACCCAAACAAGGAGAATTACTAAAATAACCCAAAAGATGCCCCATATTCTTAATTTAATGACATTATTGATACTATTAAGTACAATTCTGCTTCATGTGACCTATAGAATCATAGGGAAAACATCTTAGATTACTCTTTGGATTAAGAGGACGATTCACTAATCCTACCGTCTGACTGTAATCCATACACCCACCATAGAAATTAGTGTCCCTATTATGCTTGGTTCTCACATTAGAGTTCCCACTTTTCCCCCAAGGAAATTAAAATACATCCCCTACCTGCCACCCCTAGGATATCCATGTCATCTAGTTATCACTATTCACCATTTATGAATAATCATTTATACACAGGACTATAATTTTGTAATTAAAGTATTATTTCACACTTGATCCAAATATTCACGCCTTCAAGAAGGAACTGACGACCACATTTGTTAAAAACCAAAATATGTTCATAAACATATATTATTATTCTTTCATTGATATGTTCTCCGTCATTAATATGAACAAATACTTTGTCGACCAACTTTTGAATGATTCACGATAGAATTTATTATTAAAAAATTCCTTAATCCTGTCTTATGTGATACATTGGTCTCTTCTCGCCTAGGCCGCTAACTCCCACCACTAATGTTAAAGATCATCCCACATGTATGCCACTAAAATCAAATTTAATTCACTTTGAGATCCTAGGAAATCAAATATTTGGTTAATGCTATTCAACCATTCTTCATCCCTTTACGGCTCTGAATCACCATGAAAAATGGGTTGATTATACTTTTGAAAATGAATATCCTGATCCACATGCCTCACCTTGTTTGTTCTATTCCTACATTCCGGATCATGGAATGAATGTAATAGGATATCTTCTATCAATTGGATCACATAGTGATCATGTGAAGCCATATTTTCTATAGAATCCTCTAGTTGGACTGTACGATGTATACCTATTTCCATTTTTGTTAACACAAGAATCACCAGAAGTCTCCCATAATAGAAATAGAGGTCTTAAAATTTCAAAATATATCACATTCTAACTATCACAAACATGCATTCAAAAATTTCCTCCTTTCCATGTCCAACCATATTTGATAAGTCCACAACATTTTCAAAATTGTACAATTTTCAAAAATCCATTATTATTCACTTCTAAAACACATACCTCTGAAACAAGTTTCTAGTTTTTTTAACAATCATTACATTCATATCACAACATAAATATTTATAATAAATGAAATATAGAATCATATTAGGATGTCATTTCATCCATGATTACCATGATCATCTCATTGGATACACCCTTGATAATGAGATCATGATCCTATAACTAACCTTAAAGTACTTATGTACCCGAATCCCTGATAACATGAAGATCGTCATAAATGGGTTAGATACTTCCTTTTATTCTAAACATCTCATGTTCAGAAAATACAAAGACATGATACTATATTGACTCAATTAAAACACCAAAAATGAATATCAAATCCAAGACCAAAAATCAATTCCATATAACCAAACAAACATGAATGTTAATGAATGAACAAACTGACAACACTTGTAACATCCCACCCATTAACAATGGATTCTGTCAAGTATGAAGTGCTAATCTACATTAGCTGACTTCCCCATGGCTCTAATGACTGGAAATATATGCTAAGGGATTCTTGAATAGTGGTGGAAAATTTTCCATTTTGAATGAAATTTTCAATCGAACCATTCCAATATCAATAAAACAACTTGATGCATGTCAAAAATGTTTCACAACTTAACAATACCAAAGGCCCAATAAAACCAAACCACAATAATTGATAATTAGAGTACCATGTGGAAATCTAATAAAAAACCCAAAGAATATATGATGCAACTCAACAATTTGATCTATGCTCCAAGGACCACAATAACACCCTAACATCACAATGCACCACTGAAGGAATGAGATTCCTTACCTTTTCACTTGTCCCAAGATATAATATCTGCAAAAGCAGAAAATTTCCAATGTAGGGGGTGAGTACTAGAACTTAGTAGGTTTTACCTAAATGACTTCCATACTCACTCCAGCAGGATAGAAAAATATAACAGATTTTATATAACAACATATATAAATCTATTAATTTTTTTAAAAAAATCACAACTATCCAAACTCATCCATACCCAAGAAAATTAACCAAATCAAATCAATTCCAGGGAACGTTACCAAACATGTCATTAATCATTTATATTAGTATAACTGAGTACATCCATATGTCTGTATGCCTTCCACACCCTTGCACACAATTCCTCACATGAGCTCAGTGTTACCATTGAAAGAGGAACATAATTTCTAACCCCATCCCCTATTTAATTTTGTACATCGAACCATTTTTTAAATCATTGATGTTGCTTCTTCATAAAGACTATACATCCCATCCATCTGATTCTTATACAACATAATCCAATAATCATAAAAATTAATATATACCAAAACATTATCAACACAAAATTTCCAGAACTAAATTAACCAATTATTACAATTAACTTATTATCAAAACATGCCAACACAATTCAATAAATCACCCATTTATTGAAAACGCCCCTAATCCATCATTCATGTTAAACCATACATCAATAATACAACATTTTTATTGAAACAATTTTTTTAAAAAAATTTCTCCATAAATTAACCAAGTCTTATATTTTTAAATAAACATTTTAAATCCGTCATCCAATCACATTTCATGACAACAAACTATTTTATCGAAAATCAAAACCCAATATAAAATGTCTACACCAACTAAGCATTGCACACCACAATCCCAATCAATTTCATGAAGAATCAATTAATTTTATATTAAAACTTCTAGTTCTAGAAAAATATAGTTAAGATAGTAGCCACATACTTTATATATTTAAATAAATTAACCAATGGACAATTGTACCACAAATCCAGGAGAAATCGACAAAATAACAACCTTATATCTCTTTTCCAAGCATCAACAAGGAAAAATCTCATCACTTTAGGAAACAAAAACCCTATAACTATATATAATATATATAGAACATGAAAAACAATATATAGAGATATGTTGAACTAAATATATATAAACCCATAAAAGAACAATGGATATAGACATAAAATTGATGAACCACCCTTAAACCACAATGAAAACACTACAAATTTCTCCCAAATTGAGTGAGAGATACAACCTAAACCCTGAGAAGATGAAATCATTAGTTGGCTTATTATGGGAGGAGAGATGGGTTTTTTATGGTTAATCATGAGCCCCACTAATTTTTTAAAACCATTTTTTAATGTTGGGCATGTAGAGCTCATGCGGTTAGACAAAACACGTGTTAACTGTGCGACTATTACTGCCCTGATGGGTTCCTAGCATGGTTTCCTTACATGGTTAGAGAAAAAGTGGGCCAACCATTAGAAATACCAATATATTAACAAGAAATGTTTTCCTCGGATTGATTCATGGTTAGGAAATATTTCATTTTAACTATATGCCCACCATTTTCCTCAGCCTCACTATTCACTGTTACCTAGGTTTGTTGTATGGTTTCCAATAACTATGATCAAACAATTTACCCTTATAAAATCATTAAAAAAATCTCAAAACCAATCCAAAATCTCACAAAAATTACCCAACCACATTATATTAATGAAAATATATTAAAAGGGTTACACACAAAAAACCAAGGGTACCACATTCTCCCCACCATTGGAAAATCCTTCATCGGAATGTAGAGAACCATCAAATTTTGGAAGCGTTCGGGCCATTGTTCAGACCTCTATTTATCCAAATCCTATGAATCCTCATAAATATGACTATGTTTCGAAACAAAACTCAAACTATAAAGATTATTTTACCATTAAGGACTTTACCATGACTATCCTTAATCTGCAGTGGCACGTGCCCCAAGGCAGCATCCAGCTCTTGCTCGAAATGATCCCAATGTATCACAATGTCATGATCTAGATGATATTTTTTCAAATGAGACAAATTGAAAAGATTTTTCACCTCAATAAACTATGGTAAAAAATACAACCTATATGGAAACTCTCCTACCCACTAAAGTATCTCAAAGGGCACAATATACATCAGAGATATGATTCCCTTCTTCTAATACTGACAATGTCCCAACCTCAATGAGATTCTCATTAACACTTGATTACCCACCTCAAATGACAGAAGTCATAAATTATGGTTTGTATATGGTTTTTTATGACTCTAAGCCATGTCCATTCTTTTCCAGATCAACATAATCATCTCTAACATTTCATGGAAGAGGCTAAGACCAACCATCGATGTCTCACCTGTTTCCACCAAACATAGTGGAGAATGACGTGGAAACCGATAACATGCTTCAAACGGAGCCATATGTATGGAGGGTTGATAAAAATTATTATATAACAATATCACTATTGGAATTTACTCATCCCCTGATCTGCCAAAATATATGACACAAGATCACAACATATCATTAAATATTTATGTCATCCTCTCGGTTTTCCAATCCTTGTACGGATGATATGCTTGGCTCATTTTCAACCAAGTCCCAAGGAATTTTTGTAATAATCTCCAAAAACATGTCATAAACATAAGGTCTCTATCTAATACAATTCAAACTGGAATACCATGACTCCTTTCCAACTTATGGATTTTGATTTTTGAAAAATCATATACCATATGATATTCAAAAATTGGGATGAAATAAGATGAATTTTTATGCTGATCCACTATAACCCATATAGAATCATGCTTCCTAACCATTCTTGGGAGACCTATAACAAAGTACATGACTATCTACTCCCACTTCAACACAGGGATAAGTATACACTACAACATAACCTTTGGCCTCTAATGCTATATAATGACATGATGACAAGTAAAGAATTTCGAAACAAACTCTTCCACATTACTTTTCCTAACCTCCCACTAGAAGATATAAATTTTATAAATTCTATGATGGAAAACCCATATGGATTTATGATAAGTACCGATTAGTTTCATCTAACAAGCCAAAATTATAACCATCCAATTTCAAAATCATAACACATAATTCTCATATAATTTTGATACCCCCATTGTCTCCCCTCAAACATGTTTTTAACTCAAATACAAACACTATTAATCGTATATCTTCTACTCTTAAAAAAACCAACCATCTCAGGTTCCCACTAGACTAGTTTGAAAATGGATTTATCACCCAGTTCTTCTCATTCCAACCTCTTATTGGCTATAACTCACATCTACTCCCACTGGTCAGATTCATGATTCACCACTTGAGCATATGAATTTCTTCTTAATTCATATGCCACCAAATTTACATTACCTAGATTGTATATCAAGTCAATGTAAAACATCTAGAGATACTCAATCAATCTATTTTTATTTAAATTCAAATCCATATATGGGATTATATTCTTCAATACATTATAATCAGTATACACTGTGAATTTCTCACTAAATAGATATTGAAAATAAGTTTTCAATGCATGAACCACCACTAAAAACTCCAAATCATGTGTTGGGTAGTTCTTCTCATGAATCCTTATCTACGACGAGAGACACCAAACAAAATTACCCCCCTGAATGATGACACAAACCAAGCCCAATCCTAATGTAATAGAATACAACATAAGACCCTTCCATGGTTCTGAAAAAACCAGGATGTTGCTGATGTTTGAAGAACCATATTCTATTCAAAAGACTTCTTACATTGCTCATTCCATTGAAACGAAATAGTATTTCTATTAAAAGTTATCATCAGAGATGCTAATCATGAGAATTCATGAACAAATCATTGATAATACTCAGCTAGACCAATGAATCTCCATATCTTAGAATCATTATTTGGTGGTTCCCAAGAGATTACTAACTCTATCTTATCTTGATCTACAAATAAACCTCTCTCAAAAATAACATGGCCAAAGAAATAATATTATTGTATCCAAACATCATAGTTTGATAATTTATCATTACAATGATGATCTATAAATATTCGAAACACTACTTCAAAGTGTTTATCAGGATCAAACCTAATCCTTGAATACACTCGTATATCATCCAAGAATACCACTAAAATTGATTCCATATATCTCTAAAATATCAGATTCATAAATTGCATAAAGGCTTCTTGTTCATTAGTAATACCAAAGGGAATAACCACATACTCATAATGGCCATATCTATTTCTAAATATTGTTTTGGGAATATCCTATGATCAAACTCACAACCGATGATATACTGATCGCAAGTCAATCTTGAAGAACAAATTTGGTCCCCACAACAAATAGAACATGTCATCTATGTGAGGAAGTGGATATCAATTCTTTTTCATATCATGGTTAATATTATGATAATCATCACACAACAGATGTGTTTTATTCACCATTATATTGAATAAAACTGGTTTTTTTCTATAGAGACATGCTAGGATGGATGATTCATTTGTTTTTTATGTCCTCCATATACACTATTAATTTGCTCAATTCAGCTAGTTACATTTGGTAATATAGAAGTGAGATTGGATAGGTCCCCAAAAAGAGATCAATCATAAACTATACTTATCTTATTGGAGGCAACACAGAGAATTATTAAGGAAATACATTAAGTAAATGAACAAAAACTGCGAAAAAATTACTTATCCAAACCTCTTCGATTGATACCAAAGACAATTCCTCTAATTAATATGAAATCATCCCAACTGGTGGTTCCAATAAGAATATTTCAACCAACTCCACATTTTCCTATCCATTAAATAGTTTATTTCCACTATCACTCATCTTGAAACTAACCTTTCATGCATAACAATAAATGTGGGAATTAAATAATATCATCCAATCCATACAAAAGATTATATCATACACATACATATAAAGAACTAAGTTATCCCCCATCATATCAACCCCATCTACAACTATACCAAATTCTCAACACAAGAAGGATCATAACTCTCATTGAATTAGAGGAGTTCCATGTTTTAAAATAAAAGGAATCATTTCCAAAAATAGGCCCAAAAAATCAAATGCACAGGAAGCAACAACAGGATGAGGGCACCCATATCAAACAACACTTGCATAATGGTAGAATAAAAAATAATCCCACCATCCTCTATATATTGCCATTATTAATAATCCACCACATCCTTCTCGACTCCAAATAGTTGTTTTCATGCTACACATTTCATATTACTATCATGTTGTAACATCCCCTTTTGAGGAGTCATAGTATTCGTAGAATCACTATGACTAACTGACATCTTTAGATGAGGATTATGTTTCTACCCCTATCCCATTGAGGAATTAAATTCCTAAAACCATTAAGGAGTCTCACAAGCACCTTACATTGGAGCATTATGATAATTATGCTGAAGATTACCCATATTCTCATAGTTATGAAAAGCTTGAGGTTGTGTCGTACAATCTTGTTTCATGTGTCCTATCGAACAAAACTAAAAACTTCATGGCTCACTCCAATGATTCGAAGGAGGATACAATGATCCTACCATCATATTATGAGCTATACTCCAACCCATGAGATAAGTGTCCCTCTTCTACTTGATCTCCACATTAGAGTTCCTACTATTTTTCATGGGTAACATAATACCTCCCCCACTTGTTTTCCCCTATGATATCATTTTCATCCACTTATGCTCTTTTAAATATTTCCATATTATCACTTATACATAGGACCTCAAATTTGGAACAAATTTATTACCTGAAACCAGATTCAATTATCTTCACCTTCAAGGACTCACTGATTACCACTATAGGTTCAAACTACACTATGCTCATAAAAATAGATGCATTTTCTGTAACTAACATGTTCTCTTATTTCAAGATATTTAAATATTTTTTTTCTGAATTTTGAACATAAGAGAGTATAATTTTTTGCTAAAAAATTATCAAAACATTACCATGTCAAACCTTGGTTTGATCCCTCGTAGACCAGCAAGTCCCACCACAAACATGCAAGGTCATCCAAATGTACATCACTAACATAACATTTACATCTACAAGTGTTACCATGCAACCGAATATACAATTCATACGTTTCAACCATGGTTCTACAATTTTCAGCTTTGAATCACCCCAAAAGGGTGGATTCATCTTTTGAAACTTATTTGAGTGGTCCTGATTCCTCATCTCATCCCTTTTATTCCCACATTCTATAGGTTTGAAATCTTCCACTATGCTCTGTACTAGATGCTTGTTCACATGGGGTGTAGGTACAACATCATTTTAGACTATATCCTCTTCTTGGTCTATACAATGTCTACCAAGTGGCATTTCTATTTACACAAGAATCAAAATATTTCTCACTCCCAAGAAAATGAATGCTTAAAATTTCAAATTAATTCTCATTATAGCTATCACAACCATGTGTTCCAAAACATCAATTTTCCATGTTCTACCTTATATAAAAAATACACTACATTTTTTATATTGATCCTTTTTCAAAATATCCTAATGAATCACTTTTGAAAACCATGCTTTTGATTACAATTTCCCAATATTTACAAAAATTATAAAATTAATATCACAACACAAATCATTGTATCAAATGAAATATTAAATCCTAGAAAGATGTAATTTATACCATGAAATACATTCTCTTCTCATTTTCTACACCCACAATAAAGAGATCATTATCTAATAATTATCTTCAAAACCCTTATGTACCAAACTCCATGGTAAAATGAAGTCAACATAACATGGTTTCCTACATCATTTTATGCTAGAAATTTCATGTTTTGACAATCTTATGCATTTCTACAATCCAAAATAATGTAATAAACCATGAATTAATGTATACAACATGAACAAAAATCTACACTAATGAATAGAACAAAATCTAATGACATGGGCTGAACAAACTGATAGAACTTGTAACATATCATGCCTTCTCATTGGATCATGTAATTGTAGAAGTGGAACTCACCCTTAGGTGATATCCCCAAGGCACCAAATGGTGGATTTAAATACCGAGTGATTAATGAATAGTGTGGGATAATTTTCCCCTGTGAATGAAAACACCCAACAAATCACGCCAACACCAAAATGTCTACATGATGATTGTCAACAATCTTTCACAACTGACCAATAACAAAGGACCAATACAAGATGATCAAAATAATCCACAAGAGGTGTTCCAATAAGAAGACAAAAAAACATCCTAAATAATCTATGATGCAACTCCAAAACTACACCCCATTATCTAGTTCCATGTTCAACAATAACACCCTAGAATCACGATGCACCAATAAATGAATTAGATTCCTTACCTTTTCATGTGTCTCAGAATAAAACATCTAAAAAATAACATAAGTGTCGAAGTAGGGGGTGAGTAATAATGATCATTAGGTATTTCAAAAATTAATTATCTACTCATTCCACAAGGATAAAACAAGTTAAAACATTTATATTAATAAATTTACATAACAACATTAAAAAAGTTCAGCAATTAACAACATTCCAAGAACATCGTTACCAAAAATAATTTACCCAAATCAATACAATCCCAAGGAAAATAACCAAATATGTCATTAGTCATTTCATATTAGCATATCAAACTACTAACATGTGCATGTACACCCACCACACCCACTAAAAATGTTTTCTACATGATCTTGGTGTTACTAATAATGGTGGAACTTCAAATCCAGCCCTATCCCATTTTTATAGTGGTAATTCACACCCACATTCAAACCATTATGGTCCTACTTCACACCTAATATACATCCAATCCAACGGATGCTTATACCCCATAATCCAATAATCATAACAATCAATATTAATCAAAACAATATCAACAAAAAATTTACAAAACCAAATTAACCAATTATTCCCCAAAAATTTCAAACCACATCAATAATAAACCCATTTATTGAAAACACCACTAATCCATAATTCAGGCCAAACCATAGTTCTATAAATTTTTTTTGACTAAAATCCAATTTTAACAAACTATTTTCCAGTAATCACCCAATGTATATATTTTAAAATACCCATTTTAAAATCCAAAAACCATGAAAATTTCACAACAATAACCAATCGTCCCCAAAATACAGAAATCAACAAAAATGGGTTTCTACTAAGCTTCCCACATAAAAATCAAAATATATTTAAAAGAATATTTAGTTTCATAAAAGTCCTTCTTGTTGTACATAAATATATTCAACAGAGAAGCCAAAAAACATAGGTTTTTGAGAAAATTGAACAATTCATAGCCACACAAGAAATTCATATGAAATCCATAGAAAACTGCATTGGATATCTCTTCCTAACAATAACATGGCCAACTCTCAGAAACATGGGGAAAAATAACCCTATATCAGTATTTGACTAATGTAGATATAGAAAATTGAGTGTTTAGGAAAACTAGATTTAAAAAATCAAAATACAAACATGGATAAAGACATACTAAAGAAGAACCACCTTTAATGAAAAATAGAAAACAATTCGATTAACCACTAAAATTAGTTGGAGACACTAGTGCAGAAAACATTTTTTACGTCGGTTATTTTTTATTATTTACGTCGGTTTTTAGGCAACGTTAATACGGACGATGATATAAATAACGTTTTTTACGTCGGTTATTTAAAACCCGACGTAATATCCCTAACATCACGGTGGTTATCACGTCGGTTCATATAATAACCGACGTGATAAATATGCGCGGGGGGGCTTTATCACGTCGGTTATTCCCTAAACCGACGTGATAAAACGCCTGGGATATCGTTTATCACGTCGGTTATGTCATAACCGACATGATAAACCCTTCCCCTGGCCTATTATCACGTCGGTTATTTAAGAAACCGACGTGATAAAAAGGCCTGGGAAACGTTTTAGCACGTCGGTTATCCAATAACCGACGTGGTAAATCGATTCCCAGGCCTTTTAGCACGTCGGTTATGTTAAGAACCGACGTGATAAAAGCCCCGGGAACGGTTTATCACGTCGGTTCTAGAAAAACCCGACGTGATAAACCCTTGCCGATTTATTTACCACGTCGGTTATAAAATAACCGACGTGAAAGAATTTTTTTTTTAAAATAATTGCACTGCTCTCACCAAAAAGCAACCAGAAACCAAACAAAAATAACAATGCCAGCCCTCCCCCAAGCCCCAACTGAACCCCACCCTCATCTATACCCACCTAACAACCTGGCCAGCCCTCCCCCACCACATTGGAGCCCCACCACAACCCTTGGACACCCCTTGGACTGCCCCCCCCCCCCACCCTCATTTACACCCCCACGACCCCTAGTACAGCCTCAAACACCCATTGGAAACCCCTCCCATATCCCTTGGACACCCTCCACCCCTTGGACACCCCCACCCCTTGGACACCCCCCCACCCTCATTTACACCCCCAAGACCCCTAGTACAGCCTCAAACACCCATTGGACACCCCCCACACCTTGACAGCCCTCCCAGACCCCTTGGACACCCCCCCGAGCCCTTGGACAGCCCCAAACACCCCTTGGACACCCCTCTCATATCCCTTGGACACCCCCCACCCCTTGGACAGCCCCCCACCCTCATTTACACCCCCCCGAGCCCTTGGACAGCCCCAAACACCCCTTGGACACCCCTCCCATATCCCTTGGACACCCCCCCACCCCTTGGACAACCCCCCCACCCCTTGGACAACCCCCCCACCCTCATTTACACCCAACTGGCCCCTTGGACAGAACTCCCAGACACCTTGGACACCACTCCCATATCCCTTGGACACCCCCCCACCCCTTGGACACCCCCACCCCTTCGACAGCCCCCCACCCACATTTACACCCCCCAAACACCCCTTGGACACCCCTCCCATATCCCTTGGACACCCCCCACCCCTTGGACAGCCCCCACCCCCTGGACACCCCCCCGACCCCTTGGAAACCCCCCTACCCTTTGGAAACCCCCCCCCCCATCCCCTTGGACAGCCCCAAACACCCCTCCTATATCCCTTGGACACCCCACACCACTTGGACACCCCCCACCCTCATTTCCACCCAACCAACTCCTTGGACAGCCCCAAACACACCTTGGACACCCCTCCCATATCCCTTCGACACCCCCACCCCTTGGACACCCCCCCCTGACCCCTAGGACAGCCCCAAACACACCTTGGACACCCCTCCCATATCCCTTGGACACCCCCCAAACACCCACCCACCCCCTTGGAACCTCTCCCCCCATACCAAAATCCAGACCAGAAAAACCATCAACAGTAGACCAAAACATGAAGTAGAGAAAAATTAAACATTCACTTATATAACATTCAAAACTTACACTGTCAACTTCAAAAAAAACTAAATCCAACCTAAACGACTACGCAATACACAATTACATTGACAATATTCAAAATTACATTTTACATTACAAACAACTAAAAGTTAATCAAACCTGTAAAATAATTTGACCACTCCACTTGTAAGTGTTTGATATCTTCAGCAGTAAAGGGTTGAGGGTCATCAAAAAGCTACAAAGGAAAAGGATAGTAGTCAACGTGTATAATGAATAAATCAAATTGAAATATTATGAGAAAGAGGAAATCTTACCAGGTCAAAACTCAGAACTGTCCCAGTTGTTATTATTTCATACATAAATCTTAACATGTAATATCCGCATTCGATGATGCCTTGTTGCTCATGACATTTCTGTTTGAATGAGTGTAAATTCAATATATTATTTTTTATGTAATAAATCAAAGTGTACAAATTATAAATGGATATTTACCTTCGCATGTACATATTTGATCTTGAAATTCCTTTTCTTTGCGCTTTTTCGAAAGTGGACCCATGCCCTGTTAGAAAATAATACGAATGGGGTAAATTTAAAATTCATTATAATATATAAAACTATTGTGAAATTGAAACTTACGTTTCCAATATATTCTTAAAACTTTCTCGCACATCATCATGGAGAGAGCATATCCAATAAAGTGTTTTCTCCCTAGGGAAAAAAACCCCTAACATCCAATGATCCCTGATAAAAGGAAATTTAACGTTAGTGGTTTTTTATGTTAAAAGATAATTAACTCTTTGAGAGGGATGTGTTTCATACCTCTCACAAAAAGGCATCATCCAACACTGTGTGATTACATTCTTTTCAAATCTATCAGCAATATAAAGCATTCTTTGTTCCTCATCCAATGCACATGCTTTAGTGGAAATCAATTGTGGGTCCACGAATCCATATACATCTGTCAGCTCATTCCTCTCACAAATTTTATACAGATACCTAATTCAAAGCAGACATAAGTATACATTTTTAATAAATATAACGCAAGGAAAAGGTGTTAAGACTTACATGATAAAAATTTGCACCACGTTGATGCCCAACTTATCTCCAGTGACAAACTCCATGATATCAGTTTTCATAATCCCCACACATAGTTCACATCCACAGACATGAGCTTCCATCCACCCCCTTGGACACCCCCTGGACACCCCACCGACCCCTCTGGACAGGCCGCCACCCCCTTGGACAGCCCCCCACACCCACCCATCCCCTTGGACACCACCCTGGACACCCCCCGACCCCTCTGGACAGCCCCCGACCCCTCTAGAAAGCACCCCCACCCCTCCTGGACACAACCCCCCACCCCCGACCTGCTTGGACACCCCCCTGGACACCCCCCAACCCTCTGGACAGCCCCCCACCCCTCCTAAACACCACCCCCCACCCCCTACCCCCTTGGACACCCCCCTGGACACCCCCCAACACCCACCCACACCCTTGGACAGCCCCCCACACCCACCCACCCCCTTGTAAACCCTCCTGGACACCCCCCGACCCCAAATCCATGCACCTATGCCATGGTTGTGTAAATAAAGTAGTAACAACTGTAAAAGGGCAACCCATCCAAATGGACACGCCCCAACCCTCTCGGGGATTTATAGAAAACGATGAAAAATTAGTGAAATCATAAAATTACTCAATATTTCAAGTCGAACAAATAGATCTAGGGATGATAAATAAGATTATGGTGCCAAAACGAGTTAAAAGGGTTCGCAATCGAAGAATCTTAGATAGTTTCAACAAAAAAATCACAACACATATATATATACTATCCGCGAAAAAAAACGAACGAGTGGGAGGATTACCTGAGTGCTGCGAGTTTAGATGATTGATCCGAGGATATTAAATATGAGAAACGATGATCGCAAAACGAATCTAAACCAACGAAATGGACGAGCCGATTCGGGTTTACGCGCGAGAGACACGAGTCGCGACTGTCGAAGGTAAACTCGCGAATGACAATCCACGGGTCTGGGTAAATTTTTAAATGAGTTATCACGTCGGTTATTCAATAACCGACGTGATAATTGTTTTAAAAACATTTATAACGTCGGTTATTTCAATAACCGACGTAAAAACCTTCCTCCGATTCATTTGTTACGTCGGTTAGTTTATAACCGACGTTATAAAGGGCTCAAAATCCGCGTTTTTTTACGTCGGTTATGGAATAACCGACGTCAAAAACATCTGCGAATTCTTTTTTTACGTCGGTTATTTTATAACCGACGTAAAAAAGCCTTCAAAAACCGCGTTTGTTACGTCGGTTATTCAATAACCGACGTAAAAAGGCCTTCGGAAACCGCGTTTTTTACGTCGGTTATAAACATAACCGACGTAAAAAACGAAGCCGCGTGATTAATAACGTCGGTTATAATAATAACCGACGTTAAAGGTGTACCGAATACAAATTTTTACGTCGGTTAAGAAATAACCGACGTAAAAAACCTCGTTTTTCATATTATGACGTCGGGTTTATATAACCGACGTAAAAAATGGTGACGTAAAAAACGTTTTCTGCACTAGTGAGATCCTTTCTAACCATTGAGAAGAAGAATCCCCAAGTTGGGATTATATGGGAAGAGAAATGGGGTGTTAATTGGTTTTCATGTGCCCCCATGATTTCCTAGAACCCAATTTTAACGTTGTTCCTGGTTTGAAAAAATTTCACTAATTTTGGGACTGTTACAATCCCAAAGGGTTCCCTTCCTAGTTTCTCTCCATGACTAGACAAATTGTGCCTGAACCATACAAATTACCACTATCTAATGGAGCATGGTTAACCTAGGCCAGATAATTGTTTTTTATATTGTTCCCCTGAACTGTTCACCCACACTTTTACCTCTAACTCACTATAAACATTTTCCCAGTCTGTTAGACAGTTTCAACAAACCATTCTCAATTTTTCCACCCTTAGAGAAGCTTCCAACCAATCATAAAACTTTTCAAAACCCTCCCAAATATTATCTAATCACATTATATACATTAAACGACATAAAAATATTTTACATACCACAAACTGGGGGTACTACATATTCATTATATTATTGGGAAGTGGAAAATTAAGATGAGTGAGATCAAATTCATAGTATGGGTTGAAAGAAGAATTAGTAATTAAATATAACCAAACATATTAAATGATCAGAATGGAATGAAAAAAATAATCAGAGTGTATGTGAGAATCATAAAAGAATTCATAACAAATAGTAAATAGTTAATAATTTAATAAAAGCTAGAATTGGATAGCGTTATTAGAATCAATAATCATGATCCATGTGATATGAAACATGATAATAAAAACAATTATAAAACTATAAATAGAAATTAAAACACATTTTTGGTAACTTATAGAATCATATTAACAAATCCCATTGAGAAATCATTTTATTAGAATAACCATATGACCAAAATTCAATATAATCATTATAAAATACAATGAGGTTCTCTTTAGGAATGTCAGTTATTTAAGTAATATTGGTCTCTCCCGACTCTATTTGTGCCTCCGGAATCTATATTCAATAACATCCTCACCTGGTTATATTAGGTATCCCCATCATAAAATCTATAATTAGATCACCCAAAACTATCTAGAAAAACCCATCATATAAGATATACTGTTCACACTTGACATTATATGCTCCACCCCATCATTTAAAAAACTTCTATGAACCCCTACATCAGTAAAATACAATGACATTTTATTTATTCATTTGACTAATAATGAAATAATTATTCATTAATACATTCCTTGAAATAGAAACAACAAATATGATGCTTAAATACGTATAAATATTGTTATAGTATTCATAAAATACATTTCATGGATTTAATTTCACCATGAAACATAATAGCTGGTTAATATGGAATATATGTCACTTAAATAAAAGTGTGTTTTGAAAACCCTTACCTAATGAATGATTAATCAAACATGTTATTTTTAATCCTAAATAATAAATTTATGTAAATTATTTCATTATTTGAGAAAAAATTTCATGATTATTATTACTATTATTTTTACTATTATCATGTTATATAAAATTACATAATCAATTATGTTTATGTCATATTTTTTAACATATTCATTCTATTTTTCCAAAATGAATTGTGCAGGTTGAATATGATAAAAAAATTATTATTTAAAAATATATAGAATAATTATAATGGATTTTTTTCATATTTATGTAATAATTAATATTTTATTACATATAATTATCATTTTTTTGATAAATGAAATAATGTTACAATCATAAAGACAGTTGGTCGTACATGCACATGAGTAATGTTTCCATTTTTTAGTGATAATTAATAAAATAAGTTAAATAATATTTCTAAATTAAATATTTCTAATAAAGACATATGTATCATATTATTTACTTATGTTAACATAAATATGGAATCTATTATCTATTATCTATACTAAAACAAGCTTCTTATAGCTTACATGTTACCTTATTACTCAACCATGTCACCATCGAAAACAAATTCCTTCCTCCAAAATTGGGAATCCATCGACCGCATTCCCATTTCCCCCATGCATCCATCCTTGAATCCTCCCTCCATCTTAGGGTTTCATTTCATCTATCACGACCCATTCCCCTCCGTCTCCACCTTCATTAGCGAATCCTGCACCTGTTTCACCTCTGCCATAATTCCTACGCATCTTGCTTACATTTCCCCTTCAGAACCCTCTTATGGTTCACAATTTTGTTTCCTCTCTGACGCTGCACCTAGGTTTGTCACTCCCATGTCCCCTCCCATCGCCAGAACCCACAAAAAACTGAAGGTGTATTCCTCGCTAATTTTTTCGACATGTACTATGGTTCATCATCACAAATTCCCTCATCTCCTCATACGTTTCCCATAGTTCCTACTTCATCGATGAATTTCAGTCAGAACCCCTCCAGATTCACTCTATATTATTCCTTAATTCCCTCAAGATCGCGATTTCTAACCTCATCTACAGTTATCGACTATTTCAACTCAATCAAAGTTTGATCGATGTGTTTCTCGCCCAGCAATAGGTATGTTCTCGTAATATCGTTGAAATAATCTCCTAGACAATTTGAAGTATTTCCCTTCGCATAATACCTTTCATATGTTATTAGAGAAAATATATTTTTCATCATCTACAGTTGTCTTCCTTACTAAATATTTTTGGTTTTTTCTTCTGTACATCCACCCCATCAAACCACCTCCTCCTCCTGCTTTGCAATTTCCATCGTCTGTTCTAGGGTTCCCACTACATTTTTAGTGATCCATCCTCCACGTCTCACAACCCATTCAATATTATCTTTACCGTAGAGCTTCTTCGGAATCTCTACTCGTCCTCTCTTCCTCCACAATCGATTTCCCACCACAGTGCAACTCGCCCCTCTACAGTTTCCAGATTATCTTCACCATCTACTGTACCTCTATTGTTTTCTTTGACAGTGTATATTTCTTGGCTATAGTATGATAGACAACTGTTTCACCATGGGAAAATATTTATGTCTGATTTCGTGTTTTTTCAGTGACCATATGTTTGTAATAGATTGGCTGAAGCATGTAAGCCTATACAGAGATGAAACTTATGTAGGTTGTGGTACTATGCCATCCAATAGAGGTTAAATTAACACATGTCTTTTTTTATCCATTTGTTGTGTTCATTGACTCCCATTATTGATTTTTATCTCAATATTGAAAATATAGTCCTTTGCATGTCTTCTTCCCCTATCATTTTATTTTCGTTATGTTTTTATGACTACTAATATATTTTTGAAGTCCAAATATGAAACCCAAGATTTTCTATGATGATAATAGTATTATGTGCATATTAATGGTTATAAATCGGTGATTTTAGTTGCTTTCAGGTGGCCACCTCTTATTCTTGCCTTACTGTCCAAGAAATTTCCCATTCCACCATTTGAACTGTGATGAATCATTTTGGTCCGCCTCCCTTTAATTTAAGTCATCTGGTATGATTTCATTAGTTTATATCCTTCATTTAAAAATTTTACTTCCATTGTATTTGTTTTGTTTTTATCAATTTCATATCTCACTATTTCTCTAATAATCCTTTTTTTGATTTTTGATTTGGATAAAGATTATTATATTTGTCATTTATTTCTCATCCATTCTTATTATTTAATTCTTCTAACTTTTCATTAACCCCTGGCACTAGTCCCCTTATATTTTATGTAAAATTTATTCCATGAAAACTTCTACTAACCATATTTGCGTCTCTTTCATTGAATGTTTTTTGTTCTTCCAAATTTCATATGTAATTTTCTTACAATTTTATATTTGATTTTATTTTTTATGAAATAATAATTCTGTTTATAAATATATAAGCTCTGTTTTCAATTATATGCTGCATGTAATTTTAAATCAGTTTTGAAATTTATGTTTCATGTCTCCAAATATATGTCATATTCATTTTATTTGAATGCATGGATAATATATATGTTCATCATTTTTTGATATATATAGCATGGAATTTTAAATCAGTTTTGAATTTACTGTTTCATGTCTCTAAATATATGTCATATGCATTGTATTTGAATGCATGAAAAATAGATATGTTCATCATTTTTTGATATCGTTATCTTATGTTCTCTATTATATGTTCATCATCTTTTTTGTTTCTAATATCTTAGCTGTAAGTTTTGTTTGTAATTAGATAATAAAAATTATTTATTGTTACAAATTGATGCAAAAATTTAATTAATCCTTTTTATTGTGTATTGTGAAATGATTTATTTTTGTTCAGTGAAATTGATTTGATTTATTTTTTATGTCGACTGTTGTTTTTTATTAAATGGGATGTTTAATGTTTATATCATTATTGACCTTTTAGAAGCATTATTATTCAATAGATAGGGTTGGAGATATTTTTTAGCCTTTAACCAAAATAGATATGTTCATCATTTTCTGATATCACGATCTTATGTTTTCCATTATAAGTTCTTCATTTTTTTTGTTTTTAATATCTTAGATATATGTTTTGTTTGGAATTAGATAAAAAAAATCTTCATTGTTACAAATTGATGCAAATATCTAATTAATCATTTTTATTGTCTACTGTGAAATGAAGTATTTTTGTTGAGTGAAATTCATTTGATTTATTTTTGGTGTTGACTGTTGTTTTTTATTAAATGGGATATTTAATGTTTATATCAATCTTCACCTTTTAGAAGCTTGAATATTCAATAGATAGGGTTGGAGAAATTTTTAGCTTTTAACCAAGTGAATGTATTGATGGTAAAATCAATGGAAGGGAATTTATAGTTTCTACCATTGGTCGATGTGGTTGGTGTTGGTTCTACTACTAGCACGTTGGCGTGCATCCCACAAGAAAGGGGGAACATGCATTCTTGGTAATGGGCATCTATGTGCACTTACCTTCTTAGTTATTGGTTTTTATCAGAGTGAAATTAACATATTATTTTGTTCCCATGTACTTTTCCAAACATAAAATATTAATTTAATTATAGTTTTATAGTTGCAATTCTAAATTCTTTTTTTGAGCTGAATTATACAGTACTAAATTGGTGTGCTCGATATGATTGTATCACTTTATTTATTCCATAAACCATTTATAGTTTTATGAAGAAAGGGTGCTACAGGTGATGAAATTATTGAGGCTCTAATTTCTAATAGTTCAATTTTTCAAAACAAAACATTTTCCTCCCAAGTAAGCATCAATATGTGGTAATTTCATTTAGTATTTTTTCAGGATACATGTCTGTTAAAATGCACATAAACACAAATATATTTCTTTTAAATTATTTATTCTCTACATAATTACTTCTGATATCTTTGGAACTTCTTTTTTTTATTGCATGCATGATTAATATAGGCTTAGGGTGAAAAATAAATATCCACCCAAAGAACTCTTAAGATGCCATTTTTCACGAAGGTAACATGTTGTATGTTCATTTATTTCTTATTACCATACTACATTATGAATTTTGAGAGGTGTCTTTTATCATTAGTCATTCATGTCGATGTTCATATTTAACATCCTCATTAATATGTTCATACTTATATCAAGATTAAAAACCTTGATATGCCATACCACATTTTTATTATTTCATTGTGGTTCATGATTAATTAGTTCATTCCTTCTGCTTAATTGGCAGGTAGTAGGCCTATAATCCTTGCCATGAACTTTTGTTCTGTATGAACTCTTATATACAAGTTTCTATTTCTGTGTTATATCTTATTAAATATATTGGTTCCTATCATTTATTGCATATGAAATTTCAATGAAGTAATCCTGTTGATGCCAAATTGGTTGTGCCTTCTTACCCATAAACAAATTCATGCTATATTTTTTAATAATGTTTTTAATACTCCCTCAATACTTGCTCTATGTTAGGTAGATTTTTATTGGCTAAATTTTTCAATTTTTCTCTCATTATATGAGAAACATACTTCACAAAATCTATTATCTATACTAAACTTGGCTTCTCCATGATAATGTGTCACATCTTCATGCTCCCAAGTGACCCTTATTCCTCTTTTCCTCCCTTTAAACACTAAAATATCACCCGCGATCAATCCTCCACTAGGGAATTTCCCACATTTTGTGCTCCCCTCTGCCAAAACCCCTCCCCAAATCCCCTCCCTTCCGCCAAAACCCCTCCCCAAATAAATTATGTTTTATTTTACAATAATGAATCTTGTCTAAACCTGTTTGGTTATACACAGTTTTTATGGTAGAAAACATGATGACTTAAAGCATTTGGTAAATTATTATGTTCAAAATGTGTTCAATTTTAGTCATAAAAAACCATTGAAAGTGTTTTATCACCCTTTTAGTATTGTCCACTTTAATTTATCTAAGGTCCATATTTTTCTTCAAAGGTTGAATGATCAGATACTATAAACCAGAGTGAAACAGTCCTTTAAAACAATATCTATCAATTAAGCTGAATATGTGGCAATTAGTCCATGAATTCCATGGATTTTATCAAGGTGGGGACGCCTTAATATTTTTTCACAATACCTCAGTCCTAATGATGTTTAAAAATCCGTTTTCTATTGAAAAAGTGGGCAGTAGGAAGCTGAATATTTTACAAAGGATTGAGCATAGATTCTTTCAATCGTCTAAGAATGATATTTAGATTGTTCAGTTTAAGAACAATGTCTAATTGAACACATTTCCATAATTTTAGTTCGAGATATTGTGAAATTAATGATTTTTACTATTTTGTGCTTTTCTGTTTACTTAGTTTTAGGAATAAAATTCTGAATAGACCAGATTTCCCCAATGACAGCTCCTCCATCTCCTCATCCAAAAGCTTCACCAGGGTTCCGAAAGAAATGTACACCACCGAGGTAGGTTACTTCGTGTCTGACCACTCCACACAGCTTTATTCAGTGTACTATAATAGGTTCATACCATACTCCATGTTTCCCTTCACCCTCTCATCCATGTACACCAATGGGATAATTGGGCCGATTCTCTTCACATGCAACCATATTTTCATCCAATATAGCACCTTTATTTAATCATAGTTATACAGACAATGTGAAAATGCACACAAATTGGCCAAAAATAGATTTATAGACTCGTGTTTCAGGGTCCAGGGGTTTATGAAGATATATATGCAAAGATACACACCTTGGATTCCAAAAACTCAAATTAATTGATGAATGTACACTTTAGATGGTGAATATTAGAGAAATGGTCTTGGAAAATGATCTGGAGGGAAAGGTAGTATCCCATGTCATAAATGAATGATGGAAAGTCTTTGATGCTGAGGGAAGGCTTGAAAGGAAAATGCAGTTCGGGGGAAAATCATCGGCATTCAACTGGCCACTGTAGACATGGTACAAGATGGTGCAGACTATGAAAGACTGCGTTAACATGGTCGCCCCATCGAGGCCTAATATAAAATTACTAATATCAATGTTTTTTTCATTCATCATAATGGGTATGACTTATTCATGTTTGTATAATTATCCTCTATCATATTCTTTCATGTTGAATTTCCAATAAATTTTTGAAACATAAAATCCACACTACTGCTGATCTTTTCCATCTTATTTTGATTGTTGATAAAAAAATTACATGGAATGTATTTATATAATCTTATTTTTTTTTGAAAAAATTGATATCTTTTGAATCTTCTTTAATTTCATGCTTCCTGTGGATTCCATCAGAAACATTAGTGACTCACATTGTATATATGTAAGTAAGCCTCATCATTTATCCAAGTAGATTTATTTCATTCATTATGGGATTATCTTTTGGGATTTATTGTTTCCACTTAAGTAGCTACAAAATTAGCTTGAAAGTCAACTGGGTGATGTGATTGAGAAAAAGTTTGATACATCAGCTGATACCTATCCATTTACATTTCATTATTCATTTTATTTTCCATCATGATGTGAAACAATGATTTATTTGTTTATTCAATTATTGTTCTGAATCATATGACAATATATTATGTAAGTTCACCCATTATCCCGCCTTCACTGTTGTTTCTCATAGTACATGTACATTGTAAACATTATTCAATTGAATTATCAATTAGTTATTTTTACAAATTATTTCTACAAAATAGTCTAATTTATAAATTTCATGTCCATGTCCTCAATTATCCATTTAGTTGGTAATATTCTTCTACATGTCAATATAATTTTTTAATTACCTAATTATAAAAATAAAATTTGATTACATGGATTTTATTTAAAAAAACATCATAGATCCTCAGAAAATCAGATTCCACATATGTTAAATGACCTATAGAATGACGTTAAGAAACTATCCATCATGTGCATTGATTTTTTTTTATCGATCACATGACATAATTTGTATGCATGAATCATGTCATATATTGATTCTTACATCTGGTGGTATCATTTTATAATAATTAAAATTTAAATTATTTGTAACATATGTTGGATACTCATGTATGTGATGTGTAGTCCCTCAAAAATATTGATTATATTTTATGTCTTCTACTATTTTTATTTTATTTATGTTAAATCAACTTTTATTGTAATATTTCGTAACACTAATTTACACTAATTTACGCTTCCCTAGTAATTTATCATTATAGGGGATCAATACATGTTTTCAAATAACCAGGGATTGGACTGATAACTATGAAAATTGTTTAGATAAGATGATTTATGGTCTTTATGGAGTGATTCAGAGGCGACTACAGAGGTCACAATATCAACATTTTATTCGTTTATTTCATAGTATCTATACAACGGATTAGAAGAAACTAAAATATTACGTTTACAGAATAGTTTCAGATTAAACATGGGAACATCTTATACATGCTGGAAAATTTCTCCATATCTAAACATCACAACATCATTGTTCGTGGACACCAATTTTTTCATTATGTATTAAAAATATTCCTCAACACATCTCATATTTTTTATTAGAAAAACTCTTCTTTAAGTTGATTCTCTACAACTATGTGTTTCATTGTAAGAAATATTTTGTTCCTAAATATAGTTTATACTGAAGTGAGGTTTCCATCCATGAATATTACAAAGTGTTTCAAATTAATAAAATTAATGTATCTTATTTGAACTAGTATAATGTATTCTTTTTAATAGATCCTCTTATAAATAAAAATTATTCACCACTTAATTGTTAGTAAAATACATTAAACGTTACTATTTCATCGAAACGATTAGAAGTAGTACGCTCTTAGTAATAATAATAATAATAATTACATATCACCGTGAGTACGCACATGCAAGTACTCGTTATTTTGATTTTGGGGTGAAAAATGGATTCATTTAGATTCTAGTTGGTGGTAGTCCACACATCCAAAAATTAGGTTATAATTTATTTAGTGAGTTAAATGGTAAAAAGAGATATATTATATTTATAGAGTAATAATTACCTCATATTTTTTATTTATATCACATATATTTTCTAATATTACCCTTATGAACATCTATTGAATGCTTTAGTTGAAAACTAATCACATCCCTTCATGAGGTGGTAATATGTCATACAAATAAGAAATGTTATCTCATCTAATATGGAATGGTACCTAAAAGGATATATAGATATAATTATTCAAGAGGTATAATTTTTTATAAATATATTATATGATCTTTTTATCCTTCATCATACAAACTCTGAGAGGTGGTAAGGGAAAAATTAAGGTAGTTTGACTTTATAGGGTTCCTTGGGGATGTTCATGCTTCCACGAAACTATGTGGAGTTAGTTTACCTGGGTGTTGTTGAAATGTATTCTCTTTGAGGTTGGATGCATTTTCATTCCCATTTAAATTTAATAATACATTGATTTAATGATTTTCAAACCATCCATAGATATCAGTTAGTCATAAATTATTTTTAGAAATAATGTTTTACATGAAATTTGGGGATTTCTACTTGATTATAATTGTTTGAAATGTTTTTATTGAGTTTTTTCACACCATGGTCTTGGTGAAATGAAAATTTGGCTCCTGTAAATTTGTTTTGGATTTGAAGTGATAGTTTGGGTTTCTTAAATGGGTTACCAAATGTGATTTTTTAATTATAAACAGTGTTCTTATAGTTCTTTATGAAGAATGATTGATATGTTTATGTTATTTGTGGCCTGATTGGAACTTTGGAAATGTTTTCCTGGGAAAACCCTTTTCGTGGTGAGTCTCTTACATTATTGGTTGATAATGAAATGGGAGTGTCTCTGGAATAGGACATTCCTTGATTGATGCTAATTTAAAGGTAAGGGACTACTCATTACTGTGATAGGGGTGGTGCTAGCATGTGTGTCGATTTTAATGGTTTGTATTTATTGTTTGTTTCATGATATGATATTTCAAAACACAATTGTGAATATGGTATAGGACCCTAGAATTGATACTAGGTCTTCTGAGAAAGCATGTTGTAGTAGTTTAAATTACGCGCTTTCTAGTGGCCCTTATTTTGGAATTTTCTCTACTTTGAAATTATGCCCCTCGGTTAGGCCAGGTAGGGTGAGACCAAGAATGTTGGTGGATTGGTGGCATTGGGTTATGAATGAATATTGGATGAATAAAATAAAAAATATGTTCTATATTTTTCTCTTAGTTCCTCATTATTCCCGTGTTTTTTATATCACTACATTATCTTCAATGGGTGACAATATGTATTTCCTAGTATTGTTTCTTGAGTAATAGTATCCATTTTATCATGTTGTGTGACAATATATTTTATTTATGGTTTATGGAGTTTTCATAGTAAATTTGAATGTGTTGTTTATCTTAAAATAGTTTCAAGAAATAATTTTTAAATAATAAATTTTTCCTATTTTTCACCTGTATGAAAAAATGAACATTCTACATTTGGTTTCTTTTCCCCCTTTCTCCATGAAATTTATTCTAACCTATGTAAGGAATATTTTTTTGAATTATGAGGGAAATGAAATGTGATTTTTTTACCTTAATATGAATATAGTAGAAAACTGAAATTTATATAATGAATTTCAAGCCTGGAATCGATGATTATTTATTTCATGTATGTACGTTGGGAATAGATTTATTCCTACATACCTACTGGGTTTTAATACTCATCCATATAGTTCGTTCTTAAATTTAGCCATTATTTCTGGTTTAATATTTGGTTTAGTAATCCTAGGCAAGGTTTTTCTATAGATTAAAGAGTTAATTTCCGGTTCTCATGGATATTTCATGGTTGTGACTTTCAGTTTTCTGGTTTTTTTATTGTTATCATGTTCAAGGATTTTTTATTTCAGGTTTTAGTCTTTTTCATTTTGTTAATCGCATTTATTTTGGAATGGTATTTTATTATTCCATTCATTTAATTATTTATATTGGGTGAAATTAATCCCATTATGACTCATTTTATTCAGTTGGTGCTCTTCACAAGCCTAGAAGGATCAAGAAGGCCCCTTGGGCCATTCAGTGGGATGACTTGGGGGACCAGTTGGGGGTCAACCTGAGTTGGTTCCTGACAAGTTTTTATTAGAAAAAGTCATCTATTTATAGTACCTTGATATTTAGGGAAAAAATTATTGATTAAGGATGTAATCGTAGATGTAGTAGGGCCCCCGAGACTCGATAGGTAGGAACATAATGGTTTTCATGAACCCATGATTTTTTTGATCATCATGATTCCTGGGGATGTTTAGTTTTATGTGTTTCCATTAATTCTTGTGGATTATTTCATGTTGGGAAATGAAATGATAGATAGTAAAGTGGTCTTCATGATCTCAAAGTGATAGTAAAGCTAGGTGTAGTCATGTACAAGGTCATAAAGGACTCCCCATGGCGGTGTCCTGATTTCAATATAGACATCAAAAATATAGAAAATTCACCAATCAAAACTATTTCCCACTTCTAAGTTATTTTTTATCTTCATTGATTCTATTTTTTTGAAACCTCTTGTTTTATAATTGTGAAATGATGAATTTAAATTTTAATGACCTGGTTTCAGAAAGAGTAAAATGGATTATTAAATTTACATTAATGAAGTATTTAGAGAAAATGTCTTTTGAAAAATGATTTTTTGGGTGAAATGTATATCTTTTAATGGTATTGGATTTTTATAATCAAAATAAAGAGTTTATTGAAATCAATTTTTGGACAATATAAATATATTTTATGAGTGATTTGAACCTTTTTCAATCTAGATGAATTTTTTAATCAAAATTATTATGTCGAAATATGATTTGATGAATTAATGGAAGCGTATTGAGTGAGAGGAATTCATTTTATTATGATATGGGGTTTTTCTCAATTTCCCTTCCATGTTTCAGGTGATCTGGAATTATATTTTCATATTTTGGGTGTTTCTTCTTGGTGCAGGGTGAACACATGATTTGGGGAAAACATTAAAAATTGCTCGAGGACAATATATAATCATTTGTTTTCTTCAGGTTGAGGGCTCATAAATCACTCATGGTATGTAAAATATTTATTAAAGAATATGGAAATCCACTTTCTTAGGAAAAAACTATTCCACATGGTTGGAGAATGATTTTTTAACTATCTAACCAAACCTAGTTAGTTCACATGTTTTCCGGTAAGGGGCACATGGTAGGGAAACAGTTTGGTAAACCATATACCTTAACCATGCATAGTACCCAGTTGTCTTAATAATGTGAAACCTGGGAATAATGTAATATTTAAAACTAAGATAAAATGGTGTGGTTGGACTTTGGTGTTCATGTGTTTTAGGTGTAATGTTTCTTATTCAGGGTTTCAAAATTGATAATTTTTTTTGATTTATAGTTCCTGATTGAGATCATTGTTACCTTGTTTCAAAGTGTCCTTCCCCAGAAGGATTTGATGAACAATCAAGGTGTAGCTATGGGTGGTGCATAGTTAGAATAATTTTTTGTTGATCAAACCATAGTCTACCATCAATAATTTTTTATGATACAATCATCATCTCTTATATCAAAATGTAATCCCTCTCGAAGTGGAAGAGTGGATGTGGAATAATTAGAGAAAAATATGTTTTCTTGAGTTTCTAATGTAATCAAATGTAACTTTTTATTCCATTATGCTTGAAGGTCCATCCTAGGAATGGTGGATGTTGGTCTCTAAAAAAAATCCTCGAGAAGATCTTACAAGGGAATTCATCAAGAATTCATTCATCCATGAATTATTTTATATTATGATGAATGTAAGGAATGAGATAGAGATGTATTGTATTTGACGTGGTGTTAGATCAGTGTTGGAATTATATCATCCCATTATAGATTTATTTCCAAATGATCAGGTTTATGTTGTGAATGATCCATTGAATGCTCAACATTTCAAGTATGGTATTTTTTCAAATATTTAGTTGAAGCTGTCAGAGTTCAACTTATCCTCTTATTTCAATGGGGCGAGGCATGCTATTCATGTTGATTTGGTGTTAGTATGAGTTAATGAGATGGATGACCACATTATAGTCTCTATAAATGGTGAATGGAATTCCAATTATAATAATGGGAAGTATCCTAATGCTAGTGGTGCAAGAGGGGAATTATGTGGCCTTATGATCTTTCATCATCTACTTGTTAACACAATATTGTGATGTGTAATTAGTGTGGTATGTGTGGTCATAAGATGGTGTCATGTCCAAGTGCACCAAATACCTTCCATCGTTGTGGGTTCCTAGTTCACCTACAACAATTATTTTGGGTGGTTTTCTATAAGTGTCATGGAGTGAGAGCCAACTCTTTTAATAACAACCATGTCCATTTGCAGGAGTATGGAACTGTTTTTGATTAGCTTCGAGTGTCTATCATTGTAATGATTCATTATTTTAATAACTTTTTCAAGTAATGTTTTTCAATGTTTCACTCTATTTGGAATATAATAAAGCATGGTTTAAATCCCTTGATAATTTATACTACAATGGAATCATGGTTTCAACAATTCTTTACTCTGAGTGTTGATCAAGGATTTTCAACTCCTAACTATGAGATAATGGATGCTTTAAACATTAGCGTTCTAGACATAGTCCTCATACTAATTCTATCACACAGTCAAGAATACCATGGGTGTGAGGGACCTTGTTTTATATTTTTCCTTCAGTTCATAAATAGAGATAGTTTAAGGTTCCCTATTGTATCTCTTATTTTCCCCCTTTTGGTGGGGGGCTTTGTTGATTAGTGTTATGGAATGTTTCTCTGTTGGACTGTGTTGAGTTTACCATGTTGGTCATCTCGTAAATGTTGGTGAGAATTAATATGGGTCTCATTGAGATTTCTCTAGTGATAAAATGGTGTTAGTTATTCTTTAATGGTGGGTACTCCATTTGGGTCTCCCTATATTGATAATCTAGTATATACTCTAGGGTAACCTAACAATGGGTAGTTTCATTTAGGGTTGTTTATTCTGAGTATTTCTAACCATGTTAACTACAGAATTTTAGAGTAAGCACACATATTTTTTTTGAAAGAGGATATGTAATTCTTCATTCAAAATTTTAATTATTTCATTGATATGTGGTTTTGGTTTGTTGATTAATTTTGGGAATATGTGTGTGATTATTATTGGTGTTTCACAAAATATTCATCGATTTGAGGAGTTGAATTATGTGAGCGGGTGAAATTTTTCATTTGATTGATCAACAAGATGTTTGGTGGATTTTGGGGGTACAAAGTGTAATGATGGGGAGAATATTATATATGGATTTGAATTCTATCCTCTATTTTGAATTATCATTCGGTTAATAGTTATTCGCACAAGTTCCAGGTATTTCCTGGACTAACTTTTGTGTTTCGAGTATCACTGATTTATATTTTGAGCCTTGGGTGTTTTGGGTGGTATCTGGACCAATTCGTTGTTAGTGTGAAGTTATTGAGAGGAAATGGATTAGTGGAGAGTTTTTGAATTCCCTAGAGTCACTTATTTATGGTTTTTTAAGAATGTTTTATTCCATTGAGGTAGAATAGTTTTTGGGTAAAAAGAGTTATGTTTGAGGGATTTTTTCTCTAAGCCCCACAGTTAAAGAGCATGGTTAGTTTAACAATGCATCCAAAGTGTTAATGGGTCACACAGTTTGGTCCTCTAGTTTAACTAACCAAGAATCCTATGCGGGATTCCCGTACAACCATCGAATATTGGAAATTCCAAGGTTTGTGCAATATTTTTTAAACCACAAGATCTATCCATACAACACACTTGTGAATGATTATTTTGGGATTTTCTCCATTTTTTATGTGGGGTTTCTTCCCATATCCTCCCTCATTCAATCTATTTGACAAAAAAATCTCCCATTGAATCATTTCGGCCCCACCATGCTCCAACAATGTGATTTTGATTTGGTTTATTGGTGATTTTACACCCGTATCGAATGGTTAGGGCTTCTTTCTACTTCTCATATTCTATCCTTCCATTTTACATTTCTCCTCTAACCCTAGTGGCCATGTTTTTCCTTTTTCATAGTTATGGTTGGGTTAAATTGTTTTTTTTCATAGGATTCTTTGAGGATGTTGTTGTTCTAGTAACCATTATAAAATCATTTCAATTGGGAATCATTGATGATGAGGCATTTTGAGGTAGGATCCCTTTTCATTTCCCCTTTAAATTCATGAATAAAATGTTTCTTTTTGATTTCTGCTACTTCCATGGATATCAATTATTTAATCATGTCATTAATAAATAATCATTCATTGTCTCTAAAAATTTTACAATAAGTATTTTTAACCATAATTATTATAATATATTATTACATAAACTATAACATTATATCTACAAAATAGAAAATAAATGTTTTTAAATTAATTGTAATAAGAACTACGAATGTAATGAATTTATAAACACAATTATTTAAAAATAATGAATTTTTAAAAATAATCCATACTTTAACTAAATATATATATATATAAAGGTCAAAAAAGTTTTTAATATATATATAATTGATTTTTTTTGAGAAGTATTAATTTATTCGAAACTATCAACATTACAGGATCATGTTTGGAAAAAGTGATTTTAATTGAATAATCATATATTTAAGATTGTTTTAACAAAATATATTTATTTAATGAATAAAAATATACATCATTCTTATTTTAAATGTAACACTCCATGCTTATATAGTACTTTTCCCTTTTATTAATGAAAATGTTTTCATTGTACGCAACATCGAGATTCTAACACACTCCGTCCAATCAATCTAGTTGTTATTAACACAAATACAATCTTTTAAAATTTAATAAATTTTAATTTTCAAAATGGACATCATTTTTGGATTCAAAATATCTAAATTAGCTTTGGGTGAATTTTTGGTATTTTTCGGAATACTTTCAATTGTTGATGAATAGTGGAAAACAATGAGTTATAGTTTAAAACTGACTTTTTATTTAAGTAATTATTTATTTTATATAAATTTATTTTATGTCAAAATAGATACATAATACCAATATATGTTTAACGTAATTCATTGGAGTCATTTTATAATAAGTATATATATATATAAATTTTATTGAAATTTTTATCGTCTTTTACCCACCTCCTATGAGAATTTACAAATTTGCATAAAACATAATTTTACCACTTTTGTGAGTTGAATTTCCAAAATCCAAGAAACGTGGTTGATATCAGAAAGTTAAATGTGGTTCAATAAGATGAAAATATTTTTTGGTGAATAGTAACGTTTTTACTTTTATTTACCACAGTTAAAAGTAAATAAGGTAATTAAAGGTAAAAATGATATTGTTATTAACCTAAAACATGTCCTAATTCTATTAGATAAGTTTTATTCTACCAAAAAAAATTTGGAATAAAATATGATCCTTTAGGTCAACTTGGATTAGATTAGGACATTTATCATTATTTAATTTGAAGAAGAGTTAAAAGTGTTAAATTCAAGTTTTCATAACTAAAACACATTTAATATAGGGTTATACATAAGATAAATTCGACTATAAATATTAATTATAAAGATAATAATATTTCCCAAATAATGATATTTTATTTATAATTCATATACATTAAATAAATTAATTTATATATGACACAATCATGATGCAATAATTTCATTATTAATGTAGGATTAAAATAATTGATATTATAAATATCCAAATAAATATAATATGGAATTTTTTATGAATTAAAATAATTTTATAGGTTAATATTACATGTTAGGGTTGGTTAAATGAATTTTTGTCCAAGTAATAATGCTGTTTTGAATTCACCTAAAACAAGTTACCAAATAGTGTCAAAATTGAAATAAAAGTGTTTTTAAAACAAATATTTTATTATTAATGGATGTTATATTCCTAAAAATATAAGGTTCCCCCAAAGGGATAAAATAATATTATAAATGACATTAATGATCCACTTGAGGATCTCTTAGAAGTTTATAGTATGTTTATTTACCATATAATATAAAAATACAAGAGAGATGGTAAATGTCAAACAATTTAACTATGAGTAAAATCAAAATGATAAGGTTAAAATGGTGACCTAAACAAGTCTAAAACCTATTGAATGAGAGGATTTAGATGAATACCCACCTTACCCTAGAAATAAATCAATTTTGAGCCATTAGAAACCTAAAATTAATTTATTATAAAATAAAATTTCAATCATTTCTTAAGGTTCCCCTCACCCCTCTCATAAAAGGGTACTTCCCCTTCTCTCAAATTCACACTATCTATGTCATTTGGATCAGCCATCCCCCCCACCAATATCCTCTAAACTATAATCCATTCATATTAGAGGCCTTCCTTTAGTAATAAATCCATCTTAATGATCCCTTTTTATATAATCAAAATGAATAACCCAAAGAAGAGGTAAATATTTCATTACCTATTTCATGTTCTTTTCTTCTTCCACTTCTTCTTTATTTATTGTTTCCATTATAAAATAATAATTCCACTATATTATATATACTGTAATGTTATTATAAATATGGTACAACTATATTCATTATTCTATCCATCCTTTGAATGACATGTGACCTTACGTGCATACATACGGCTTATCGTCTCCACATCGTGGTGTAGTTGTTATTCAGTACATTATTATTTGGATGGGAATAACAATGATGTATAATTGAGGTAAATAATAAATATAAAATGATAATGATTCTTTATATATGATATAACATCCAATTATATACAATTTTAATATCAAAATAATGATATTATCCCTCGTGCATATGTACAGATTACCATCTCCACGAAGAGGATGAGATTCATTTCCCATCGTATCCATTCCAGACTAATTTTCATTTGATGATTAAAAACAAAATATTAATTCTAAATATAATTATTAATATGAATTAGATACATCCTATAAATTAGAAACATTACTTATGTTACAAAGAATATAATGGAAAACGAATCAGCTAACACCCGAAACGACGATAATACTAAAATATTATTAATAATGAAATATTAGAAGACCATTTATGATATTATATTAATGTATATAGTTCTTGTATAATTTAATGACAATTATTTCACCATTGTACAGGATTTTAACCTACCCTCGACCAAAGAAAATTACAAGGTAAGGGTTAATTTCACAATCTCTTCATTATCTGAGGTTATTTATACGTAATTATCTAGAAGGACCACTTTATCATCCACATCCATGTTTCTTGAAAATGTATTTAAAATAATTTTTAATATTTACTAGAAAATGTTTTAATGTCATTTATACCCTTATTTGACCATGTAGGTTTTGGAAGGAATCTTTCTGTCATTTTCCAAACAAGGTACTTTATAACCTTTTCAACAAAATTAAGGTAAGAATGTTTATTTTAACTTATACGGTGGGTGCAGCTATTTTTCGTCATTATAACATCATAGATGCTTCCCTTAAATAATTATAAGAATATTTTCAAAAATAATTGTTTCCTTTTATAATTAGATGAATTTTAAATTATTTCAAAAAAGAAAGATATATTTCCCAAAAAAGTTTTGATTTCATCTATGTCAACATCCTTTGATGGATTTTAAGCTTGTTTGAAGTTAATTTATCATGACACAAATATTCCATATTGTATTGATGGTTTGGTGATACGTTTGACTATGGATGTGTAATTTTTTATACCATTCATGGTTTATAGAAAAAGTATTGACATTTTGTATGCTAGTTTTAATATTAATGTTTATGTTATGTTTAAATCTTTTCATATGTGGAATGTATTGGACTTAGTAAGTGACAGGTGCAGCCCACTATAGCTCCGCGGTGCATCGGTAGGTCTAATGAGACAACTAGACGTGGAATTGGTTGAGGCTTTTTGCAATTGGATATATGGTTTTCTCCGAGGCCTAAATCATTTTTAGATGTCTTGGATGAGGCCTTGACTAAATATTTCAGAATGTCTGGAATTATACATTCCTTCATTATTTAAATAATTTTGATGGTTCTTGTGGTCATCCAACTAGTAGAATACCCATTATTATGTTTTATTACGGAATTATTTACTCAGATCACATTGCTTCCACAAAATGGTTCATGTTTATTATTTGTGAAGGCATGTGTTTTCAATAATTCACCATGCTTAATATTTATTTTATCTTATGATGTATTTATTACCCTTTCCAAGGGTTTGATCACACCCCATTCTTATGATTCTTTTTCCATGGATATGAAGAAGTTAATTATGAGTGACTTTAAGGCATAATCTAGGAGGCTTGGATGATTCTAATGGAATAAATTAGTGTTGTATTTCTTTTCAAGTTATAAAGATGAACTTATGTTTGAATCTTGTTTCTAATAATACTAAACTGATAAGACTTTCAGGACATGATTTCCTTGTGGTCATGCCAATGTTATGTAAAAATGAACCAACTCAGGGTAATTGGTGTCAGGGCATTAAAGTTGGTATCAGAGGAAGTTTATTAAAAACCATGGAAGATTGATTTTGATAAAATCTTACTTGAGCACATTACCCTGAGGTAGACATTGAGGATTAGTATAGAAGAACCTCCATGATTTTTGGTAATGTTGATATTTTGTTAGTTCTCCATGCAATACATCCTTTTCTGGATATGAGAAGGTAGAGGCATCTTTGGAACAGATGTACCTAGGGGTAAAACCCGAAAACACCGATTTGAGATAGACTCGAATGGGAACCAGTGCACGACAACGAGCCATGATGCACTTTTGGTTACAACACTCCCAGGGGATATACTTAGGATAATTCTCATTTTCTATACAACCCATTATGAAGGGTTTATGAACATATAATTTCTCAAAGAAAACATTTTTTTATGATTAGGGATTATATCCATAAATTTCTTAATTCATGTTAATTGTTTTACATGTTTGGAATTAGGTATTTCGATTCATAAACTAATCTAGTTTATGCAATTGTTTATAAATGGAGCCTAGTGTAAGGAATGGAAACTGTATCAATGCACATAATCCACGTAGGGATTTCCCTCCTAATCAAGATAATTATAGTGGAGCTGGTGAAGCAACTGGTTCTGATCAGCTAATCACCATACTGGGGAAACTCACTCAGGTTATGAATAATAACCTTACACATATGAAACACCCTGATCCACAACACGAGGGATCAATGTTATACCGCTTCATGAGGAAGCAACCACCAACATTCAATGGGATTAAAAATCCATTAGTGGCTGACAAGTGGGTAAATTATGTAGAGAAAATATTTCACTCTTTGGGGAGTATAGAAAGGGAAAAGGTTTTCATGGCCGTTTATCACCTCACTAGAGATGCAGTTCAATGGTGGTCATTGATTCAAAAAAAAATGGCAGATGAAGAACTATAAAACCTGGAATGGAGGGAGTTTAAATATTTTTTCATAGAAAAATAATTTCCTCGTGACCATCGAGCGGATTTGGAATGGAAATTTCTGAGTCTGAGGCAATAAGAGGATGAGAATATCGCAAAGTATGAAGCTAAAAATACAAGGTAAGCAAGGCATGCTGCAGATAATATACAAACCCCAAGAAGTAAGATTAACCATTTCTTTGATGGGTTAAAACCATTTCTCCATCAAGCATTAATATCAAAATTCCCTTCATCATATGGAGATATTGTCTCGTGTGCTATCTAGATGGAAAAGGAATTCTCAATGTCTTTTTACATTAAAGAAAAGAAAGAGAATAAGAGATCTTCTAAACACTATGGGAATGGAAATAAAGAAACAGGGAAGAAGGGAAGAATTAAATATCCACCCTATGAAAATTTTGGAATGAAACACCCTGCTTCCTATCTAAAAGAAAAATTAGTATGCTAAAAATGTAGACAGAAATTCCATCTTACTAGTGATTGTAAGGGAATGAAAGACGCTGCCAATGTTCAATGCTACAATTTCGTGGATATGGGACATTATGGAAATAAATTTTCTAAGTGTTAGGGAAACTTACCTCAGAAAAGGCCAAGGGATCAAGGACAAGCTTAGCACCCACTATTGTTCAGGTTGGAGCTCCGAAAGATGTGGTGGCAGGTAATTTAATGGATTCCTCAGGTTTAGCCAATTCTTTATTTGATTATTGACCATCAAATTGTTTCATATCATCACATTTTGCTAAGAAAATTTGATATTTTCAATTTGACTTTACAAGGTAGTTGTCTGTCAAAACACCTAAGGGAAGTGTCATTGCTAAAACGTTTTGTGAATCTGTTCCCATCAGGGAATATGAATGTTCTTTATCTGATGATATCATAGTCATACCCATGACTTAATTTGATATAATCCTCAAAATTTATTGGCTTCCGGGACATGATGTGAAAATTTATTGTAAGAATAAGGAGGTTACAATTTTTGATGATGACAAGAAGTACCTTATCTTTAGAGAAGAAATGTCACCGCCTGATTATTATCTAGATCCACCCACTGTAGCTCAACTAAATTAAATTATTGGGGAGGAAGACAATGAAATAACGATGGGTGAGGAAAGGGAAGTTCAAATAGAGGATGTACCTATTGTGCAATAATATGTTGATGTGTTTCCCTGGGTTTACCAGGACATCCTATAGAATGAGAAATTGAGTTTTCTATTGATTTAATTCCATGTTAAAGGACCATATTGAAGAACCCTTATAGAATGGACAGAGTGGAATTAGTGGAACAAAAGAAACCACTAGAGGAATTGGGTAATAAGGGATTTATTCTCCCTACTGTTTCATCATGGGGATCCCCTATTCTTTTTGTTAATAAGAAAGATGGATCTATGAGGTAGTGCATTGACTATAGGGAGATCAATGATATAGCAATAATGAAAAAATATCCCCTCTCTTGCATTAATGATTTATTCAACCAACATCATAGAGCTCAATATTTTTCATAGATTTACCTTCAATCTGGATATCATTAGTTGTGTGTGATGAAGGAAGATATTCCAAAAAACAACATTTTGAACCACATATGGGCGATAAGAGTTTACAGTAATTCCTTTTTGGTAGACTATTTCACACTCTATTTTTATGGATCTAATGAACATCATTTTTAAGCAATATCTTGATGACTTTATAGTTGTATTTATTAATGATATCTTCATACACTCCAAAATCTATGAAGATCATGAAAATAACTTGCACACCATTTTTTAAACCCTTAGATGAAATGAATTATATGGGATGTTCATCAAGTATGAATTCTGGCTCCAGGAGATTTCTTTTATTGGACATATTGTCTGTAAGGATGGAATCTCTATTTATCCTTCAATGACCAAGGAAATCGAAGAATATCCATCACCGATGAGTATAACTGAGGTACACAATTTTATTTGTTTAGTAGCTTATTATCGGCGTTTCGTCCAGAATTTTGGCCAATTGGCTAACCCATTAACCAAGCTAACATGAAAAGGGGTTAAATTTTTATGGACAAAATAGTTTGAAGAATGTTTTGATGAACTGTAGAGAATATAAGTAAATTCTCCTATCAATACTCTATCATCAGGGAATTCTAAGTTTGTTATTTATAGTGATGCCTCAAATCAAGGACATGGTTGTGTACTTATGCAGAATGATAGAGTTATTACCTATGCATCCCGACAGTTGAAAATTCATGAGCATAACTATCCTACTCATGATCTTGAGTTAGAATCTGTAATCCTTTCTTTGATTATTTAGAGACACTATCTCTATGGTGAAAAATGTGAGAATTATAATGATCACATGAGTTTGAAGTATATTTTCTCTCAGAAGGAACTCAACATGAGGAAAAGGAGATGTCTTGAACTACACAAGGATTATGGTTGCACGATACACCACCAACTGGGGAAGGAAAATAAGGTGTCAAATGCTTTGATCAGAAAGGATCGTGGAGTTTTGAACATGATGAGTGTTGAAAGGGATCCTATATTCATGGATCTAGTAAAGATGGTTTTCAGAATAACCATGTAAAGTGAAACATCAATGATTTTTCAAATGGTTTCCAAACCATCTTTACTATAATGGATAAAAAGTTCTCAGGCAATGATGAAGAATTTCTAAAGAAGATTAAATCTGTGAATGATGGGAGATTGATCGACGTCATATATAAAGATGTGATTTTGAAATTTGGGAAGTGACTTTGTGTTCCCGATATAATTGGAACCTGATCTGTCTTATTGCGAATATCCTTCAAAGATTCTTGATAAAATAGGACAAGTGTTGAGAAACCGGACGACTCATCTGGTAAAATTTCTATGGAAAAAACATAAAATGGAAGAGGCAACGTGGGATCCCGAGGAATTTATGATGAAGAACCACCTGAATATGTCAATCTAGAAATATTATAGAAATTTTTAGGATTAAATTATTTGAAGGAGGGGAGAATGTAACACCCTAAGCTTCTACGGTACGTTTCCCATTAAATAATACAAGAGTTGCAATGTACGCAACTTCGAGATTCTAACACACCGCAACCAATCAATCTGGCCATTATGAATAATAATACCCAATTTTTGAAATTTTATAAATTTTATTTTTCAAAATGGACTTAATTTTTGGATTTTAAATAACAAAATTAGCTTTGGTTGGATTTTTTGTATTTTTATGAAAACATTCAATTTTTGATGAGTAGTGAAAAACATTGAGTTATAGTTTAAAACCGACTTTTTATTTAAATAATTATTTATTGTATTTAAATTTATTTTAGGTAAATAAAGATACATAATACCTATATAAGTTTAATTTAATTCATTGGAGTAATTTTATTATATTTTAGATATATAAAAAGTTTATTGAACTTTTTACTGTCTTTTACCCACCTCTTAAGAGCATTTGAAAATTTTTATAAAACATAATTTTACCGCATCTCTGAGTTGAATTTCAAAATCTTGAGAGATATGGTTGATACCAGTAAGTAAAATTATCTTCAATAAGATGAAAATAATTTTCGGTGAATAGTAAATGTTTACTTGTATTTCCACGGTTAGAAGTAAATAGGGCAATTAAAGGTAAAAATGATATTATTATTACCCTTACACATCTCCTAATTATATTGGATAAGTGTTATTTGAACAATAAAAAGCTCATAAATAATGTATGATCCTTTAGATCAACTTGGATTAGATTTGGACATTTATTATTATTTAATTCCAAGATGAGTTAAAAGTGATAAATTCAATTTTTCATTACTAAAACATCATTAATATAGTGTTATACCTAAGATAAATTCGACTATAAATATTAAATAGAAATAAAAAATTATTTCACACATAATTATATATTATTTATAAATTTTAGAAATTAAATAATTTAATTTATTTATGACACAATGATGATGCAGTAATTACCTTATTAATGAAAGATTAAAATAATTGATATTATAAATATCCAAATAAATATAATTTAAGGCTTTTAGTGAATTAAACTACTTTTCTATGATAATATGACATTTTAGGGTTGGTTAAATGTTTTTTTTTCAATGTAATAATTTTGTTATGAATTTAACAAGAACAAAATACCAAATTGTGTAAAAATTAACACAAAAAGGTTTTTAAAACAAATATTATATTATTAATTGATATTCTATTCCTAAATGTATAAGGTTTGAAAAAATGGCTTAAATAATATTATACATTACATTAAGGAACCACATGTGGTTCGTTTGGATGTTTATAGTATGTTTATTAACTATATAATATAAAAATACAAAGAGACATGGTAAATGTCAAACTATTTTACTAAGAGTTAAATCTATATGATATGGTTAAAATGGCGACATAAACATTTCCAAAACCTATTGTTTGAGAATATTAAAACCCATTCCCACCTTATCCTCCAAATAAATCATTTTGGAGACATTATAAACCGAAAGATATTTTATTATAAAATAATATTTCAATCTTTTCCTAAGGTGCCCCTCACCCCTCTTAAAATTGGCCACATCCCATTCAATAAAATTCACACCTTCAAAGCCATTTATCTCGTCCAAACCCTTCTCAAATATCCTCTCAACATTACTCAATTAATCCTAGAGGCATTGTTTTTGTAATAAATCCATCCAAAGGATCCCTTTTGATCAAATGAAAAGGAAGAAGTGAAGAAGAGGTTAATATTTCATCACTTCTTTCATGTTCTTTTCTTCTTCCAGATATTCTTTCCTTGTTGTTTCCATTATAAAATAATAACTCCAGTATATTCTATATAATGTGATTTTATTATTAATATGGTACATCCCTATTAATTATTCTATCCATCCATTGAATGACATGTCACTATATGTGTGTACGTACGACTTACCGTCTCTACGTCGTGGTGTAGTTGTTATTCAATACATTGTTATATGGATGGGTAAATAATGATGTATAATTGATGTAAATAATAATGATAAAATGATAATTATTTGGTATATATGATATACCATCCAATTATATAATATTTTAATATCAAAATAATGATATTGTTGCTCGTGCGTACGTACGGATTATCGTCTCCACAAACACGATGCGAATCATTCCTTATCGTATCCATTCAAGACTATTTTTCATTTTATGATTAAAAATAATGTTTAAAGACTTAATATCATTATGAATATGAATAAGATACATCCTTTCCATAACAATCATTACTTACATAACAAATCATAAAAAGGAAAACGAATCACTTAACACCCGAAACGACGATAATACTAAAATAATATCAACAAAGCAATATAAGAAGATCAAATATGATAACATATTAATGTATATGGTACTTGTATAATTTAATAACAATTATTTCACCATTATAAAGGAGGTTAACCTACCCTTGACCAAGTAAATGTACAAGGTAAGGGTTAATTACACAACCTCTTCATTATCCGAAGTTGTTTATACGTAATTATCTACTGGGACCTGTTTGTCATCCACATCCATGTTACATAAAAATGTATTTCAATTTTTTTTACTATTTACTAGACAATGGTTTAAAGTCATTTATACCCTAATTTTACCTTATATGTTTTGGATGTAATATTTTATTCATTTTCTAAACAAGGTACTTTATGACCATTTCGACAAAATTAAGGTAAGAATGTTTATTTTAACTTAAGCGGTGTGTGCAGCTATTTTTTTCCATTATAACATCATAGAAGATTCAATTACATAATTTTAAGAATATTTTCAAAAATAAATATTTTATTTTATAATTACATAAATTTTAAATTATTTAAAAATATAAAGAGATATTTCTCAAAAATGTTCCGATTTCATCTATGTCAACATCCTTTGATGGATTTTATGTTTTTTTGAAGTTAATTTATTATGATACAAATATTCCATATTGTATTGAAGGTTTTGTGATATGTTTGACTATGGATGTGTTATTTTTTATACCATTCATGGTTTATGGATAAAGTATGGAAATTTTTTACGCTAGTTTTAATTCGAATGCTTATGTTATGTTCAAACCTTTTCATATGAGGAGTGTATTATACATAGTAAGTGATGGGTGGAGCCCGCTATAGCTCCTCAATGCATCGTTAGGTCACATGAGCCATGTAGACATGGAATTGGATGAGGCCCTTCCAAATTCGATATATAGTTTTGGTCGAGGCCTAAATCATTTTTAGAAATCTTGGTTGAGGCCTTAAAAAATGTTTCAGAATGTCTGGCATTATACATTCTCTTATTATGAAAACAATATTGATGGTTCATGTGGTCATTCTACTTGTATAATTCCCATGATTTTGTTTTGTTATGGAATTATTTACTCGGCTCGTATTCCTACTAGAAAAGTGTTTTTGTTTATTATTTTAAAAGGCATGTGTTTTCAATTATTCAGCATGCTTAAAATTTATGTTATCATATGATTTATTACTTACCCTTACTGAGCATTTCAGCTCTCCCTTTGTTATGTTTCATTTTCCTAGGATATTAAGAAGATAAATATGAGTGACTTGTAGGCAAAATCTAGGAGGCTTAGATGATTCTAATTGAGTAAATTAGAGTTATATTTATTTTCATGTTGTATAGTTGAACTTATGTATGAATCTTGTTTCTAATAATACTAAACTGATTAGTCTTTCGGGACATGATTACCTTGGGATCATGTCAATGTTATGTAATAATGCACCGACTCTGGGTAATTGGGGTCGGGGTGTTACATTAAATACACTATAAAAATATATTATCTATATTTAATATGATTATATTTTGATCTCTTTCAAAAATACGAAAATATAATTTAATAAACAATTATTAAAAGCATAAATTCATGGGATGTTACATAATAAAAGAAAAACTTGACATTAAATGGAAAATGGTTGATATATGAAAGCATATCCCAATTACATTATCTAATTTTAGATTTTAATTAAACGTAAATAATTTAACAAAAACTTCCCATTACAAAATATCTTCAAATAAATTTTTTATACTATTATTTTAATTTGATGTTAATATACCAATGAAATAGTTGAAATTAAAATCTAATACTTCAAAAATAACCTAATAAGTTATTTTTATCCAAAAATTTTCTCGATCAATATAATTTCTTCAATTATATTAATTTAAATAAAAATATGATAAATTTATTTATTTTCATATTAAAAAAATATATACTATGTCAACAATGATAGATCATTAATTTTTTTATTCATTTAAAATTAAAATAAAACCACCGTGAAAACATATGATGTAATACTAAGGATTATATATAAAGGATCATAAAAACTATTTATCCATATCTAGAAAATTAATATATTATAAAACCAAGAGAATGAAATTTGTAAAATTATATTATATAAAATATTATTATGTTGAAAATCATGGACAAGTGGCTTCGAAATTTTATTTTTTTGAATATTTTTATTATGGAAGACATAAATTAATTCAATATAATTATGGAACATTTTAGGGTCATTGTTTATTTGTTATCATATTTTTTTAACACAAATTACTCGATTTACCCTTTACCTTGGTAACAAAACTTAATAAATATAAAATTCATAAAATTAACAAATAAAGGGAAATTAATTAACTAATGTGGACACACATATTCTTATTAATGAATTCAGTTTTCAGAATTCCAAACATAGATTTTTTAGAATTTAATTTCAAATAAATTTTAAATTTTTTTAGGATAAATGGGTTTTGAGAAGAATTACTCATTTATATATATAAAATTTTGCAACTATATTAAAGTATAAATTAATTTAATGAATCTATAATTATATTATTATAAATTAAAATGAAATATTAAAATATTAAAATAAATCCCAAAAAAACTTAATTTTTAAATATTAAAAAATAAAATAAAATTTTCAATAAAAATATTTATTTTTAACAATTCATTGAAAGATATAATGTTATCAAGAAATTATGAAAATATATTGGTAAGATAATTTTTATATTTTTTTCAATTTTTTTTATAATTTTTCATTTTAGAATGATATTATTAAGAAATAAAGATTTAACATATAGTAATACAATGAATGAAAATACAATTGGGAAAGATACACTGATTTTTCATTTTGACATAAACATTGATTAATATTTTTATATTGAATATAACTTAATGAATTCTTATTAATTAATATGAATAATAAATGAGAATGAAATATTATAATAATAACACAATTTTTACATTCATCCTCTATTTTGTAAATTACATCGTCATCATTTTACTCACTTAGTAAACATATGGGGATATCATTCTTAGATTGTATTATCAAATTTCCATGTTTTTTCTTCATCCATATAGGTTTTCCTGAAGAAAAACATTTCATTTTGATTTATCTCATTCCATTACAGTCTCTCTCTATGTTCATGATTTTAATGATTTTGTTCCCTATAACAAATGTTCTCCTCCAACAAATATACCTCTAGGATCAAACCATTATATTAATCCATCACATATTTCAATAACATAGGATCTTGAAATTATTTATGTACTTGAGATAAACTAATAAGAATAGTCATCTAGTTGCTAAATTATCTTACTTTATCAAGGATGTAATATGGTCTAATAAATCACAGACCTAGTTTCACATTTATACAAGTATAGAAAAAAACATTTCCATCGAAAATATTAAAAAAAATTGGCTATATAACTTGAAACAATTATCTTTCCTCTAGTTATCATAAGAATTTTTTTCCCATATATGATCCATCCTCAAATGTTTTTAAATTACCTTCATCTTCAATACCATTTCCTCATCCAAATTGAGTCTTATTATCTTACTTTCACATAAAAATTCTAATAATGTTGGATTGAAACACTTATTTCAGTGTAATTCAGCAAACAATGCCATTTGTAAATAGGAATTATTATAATTATTATTTGAAAACAAAACCAATGAAATATATTGATAAAAAACCATTTAATAAATTTTAAAATAAAAATATGTTTTCGATCGTGTAAATCATTCTATTTTAATATCAATATTTTTAATGATGAAATACTGTATTGAAAATCAATTCAATTCCCATTGAATTCTTTTTTAATTCCTGAAAATTTAATGTGGACTAAGATTCACGTTGTAAAAAATAGAGTGTGTGAATCTATGAAACAGGACAATATCCTAGGAATATCATTGAAAATATTTTTTTAATATCATGTTATTTCAAATGGGATGGAAATCCATAGATTTTGTTAATCTATAATTTATAACCCAATACGTAATATTACTATGATATTCCTTTTGAAATCAAACCAAGACATGATATAGTATCCCATTTCTTCATTGAAACACTAAAAGGAAGAAGCACAAATTTAATCTATTATCATTCCTCCTTATATTGTATACGTGTAATAATGTTAATATTAAATAAAAACTATGAATTTCCATTCTTCCCACCAGTAATATTATTGAAGATCAATACTAATCATAGTACCGCCAAGATGAATGAAATATAGAGAACTATGACATTATTTAACCTATTTTTCTTTAGTTATGAGTCACATAATGTGTATAATATCTTTTGGAATATCAGAATACAGTTTTTAAACAAAAAATCATAAAAATAAAATTCATATCAAATTCTACATTTCCTAGTAAATAATGTTCCTTCTTTTGGGATTGCCTAATTAATTCTTCACGATATAAGACTATACCAAAAACCAAATAACATATTGGAAGTTATTATATCACCAACATAAAGGATGAAATTCAACAAATTATTAACCAATGGGAAATCTTCAAAATGTGACATTGTAAACATTGAATTATTTTCCCCGCTAGAAGCCTCAACTACGTTGATTTTTCATGATTATAATGAATAATGTAGTCATAATGTTTTTCAATTCCAGCAATATAGTATTTATCATGTACAAAATCTCCAATTGAATATATTCTAGAAAATATTATTATAATATATATTCCATACATTTATATGATACATTGAATTACCTTTATATCAAGTACATTCTTAATGTTATCATGGTTTTCCTTTCTCATATAATATGTATGGTCTAGAAGGAATTGGGAGGCTACTAGTAATTGTGAAGTCTGAGATTTGTTGGAAATTAAAAAAAGAAATAGTCATTCTCCAGCCTACTGGGGAATTACAGTCCATGTAATAGTGTTACAGTAGTTTTAAATCCTATATAAAAATAAATCTTCTTTTTTATAAAAAAGTTGACTTGTTTTTCAGTATATAAGAGACTAAATATTTAAATGACATTTAAGTTGGTTACACAATGCGTATAGTCCAGAGTACTATTTTTAAACAAGAATAACAACTGATTTTCTTCTATTCTTCTTCCATAATTCCTTTCTCTCAACCTTGATCCTTCCCCTATGAGATGTTGGGATCTTCCAACCCCTCCTAGTCCATTTGTTTGATGATTTATCCACAATGTGGTTTTTGTTTGACATTCTTTGTAACTGTTATCAATATCTCCACATCTCTTACTCTCTCTTACCTTGGAGATCAATGGATCATATTGTGTTTGATGAATCTATACTCCATGTTGATGGATCATGTTTCTAGGTTGAGTGGTGAAGTCTTTTCCATCTTCGTTTTTGTTTATGGGTTTGGATGTAATAATTTATTTCTCATTAGTAAATGTAGGGGGTTCCATATTTGTTTTATAAATTAATATCCTCAATTTGGATTATTTAAATTTTGTTTTATTTAGATAAAATTTCATTAATTTATTATAATACCTTAAATCATTTTATTAAAAACCCATATCCAGTGAATTGGGTGTTTGGATCTGTTTGAAATGAAATTGGAAAACCCCCAATTCCATTAAATTAAATTGTGTTTAACAAAAATTAATAAATATGAATTATTCAGTTTAAATTATGGATTTTAAGGGAACTAGTGAAACCCAAAATCCTTTGAATTTAGGGTTTTTGTTAAATTGATGTACTTTTTTGAAAATTAAATTTTGGATTTTAGTTTGTGAAAGAGGATTGTGAAATTGAATTGTGAATTTATATAAAATTATTATATGATGACAATGGGTTGAAAATCATTTTTGATTGAAGCATAGTGGCTTTATCATGGAAAAAGGAATGTCATTATTTAAAACATAGGTTGCATTTTAAAATAGAAAATTGGCATATTTAATATGGATAGTGGGATGAATTGTGTTTTAAAAATTATAGAAATAAATTTCCCACTATTTTTTATTACTTTAGAGCATGATAATCCATGGTAGTTAGGGAGTTATTGGGGGGTAACACTTCTTTTTTTGGCACATCTTATTCCCCATTGGTATACTGGTGAGTGTACTTAAACCAGTGTTCAGAGACATGATTATATTTTTGTATGTGTACAGATCCCCATAGTTTGTAACTATAATTCCTTTTGGTTTTTTACCGTGATTCTCATTTGTTTGTATTTCATGGGTATATAACAATTTTTTAAACTATTTTACATGACTTTAGAATTTATATAATTTATTTATATATAATGTTTATTAGGAAATTTATTTTAACGTACTTCCATCAATTGAAATGTAACTATAATTTTAAATTATTCCCATCCTTTGAAATGTGATACATGATTTATTATTAAATATGATTTTTAATATGACAATCATGTTTGTTTAAAAAAATTGGATGCACTTAGTTTATTTGATATTATAATTTGTTATGGAATATTTTGTTGAAATCATACTAGGATTAGGCTAACACACTACTTGTCCTTCATGTGTTTTTAGGTTATCTCCTGATATGTTTGAGAAAGGGATTGGGATCTCTTAGAGGTTGATATTATTTTTGAACCATGGACATGGTGAGATGTGTCCCTTAGAGCTTGGTCTATTTTCTATATTTTGGTACATTTTCTATAGTACATTGGCCTTTATTTGTGCTTGACTTTTGGTACATTTCTCAAATTTGAGTATCTATTGGTATGCATAATATCTTGTTTCTTTTACTTATACAATTTCGGCGGAAAAACTGTTCCCTCATTCAGTTTTTGTGATTCGAGGTGCTAGTCATAGACCCATGGGAATAAAGAATTCCCTATAGGATATTTCATAGTTTGTCTAATTATCATGATACTATTTTTTGGGTTCTAATTAATGGAAAAGTGGTATCACAAGTCTAGTTTATTATTTTATCTTGAAGTTGGTATCCATCAATGAAATCTTTTTGGGGCATATGATGTTGTTTTGATTAGGTTTTTGGACTTGTATCACATCAATGAACCTTATTTATCCCTTGTGAGTAAGGGAATTTAGAATTGAGGATTATTTCTAGTCTCTTCCAGGTTTTTATTTGGATATAGTAAAAAATAAACACAGCCATTCTATTTGTTGGGATTAATTCTTATTGTTGCACTATTTCTGTGTAATCTATTGTCTTCCTTTTTGACATCTGATGTTTTCTAAAATATTGGCTCCAAGAGGAAATGGGAATTATATCCAAGAAGAAGCTACTACTAAACCTCATTAAGAAAATATTTTGGTAGATCTGAACCTAGTTGAGGTGGTTGTTGGGACATTCCAATATATGGGATACGAACTACCTCTAGTTTCTGTTTAGGCTCCTATTGTGGAACCTCAGAAGGGAGTCCTCAAGTTTGGTTCCCAATATTTTCTTATCCAAAATACACTATCATTCAATGACTCAAATGATAATCATGAAAATTAGGAGTGGTTTAGAAGGATCAAACATTGGTTTGGGTTCATGGAGACACCTGACAAGATCAAGGTAAAATGTGCCACCATCGTACTGGATGAACTGAGTTGGGCATAATGAGGCACTATTATAAAAATGAAGAAGAATGAGGGGAGGGACTGGTATGAATCAAATGGTCTTTTCACTAAAATTTCCTATCAAGAGTCGATGTTGCTGGCTAATCCTAGTGATCTTTTTATACATGAGTTGGCTGACATGGTATTGATATATTAAGAAAAACGTTTTTTCTCTTGATATTTTGGATTTCACTCCTAATATTTTATCGAATGAGAATTTGAAGGCTTTAAGGATTAAGTTAGGACATCGTCATGATATTTTTTCACAGGTATTCTTAAATATGCATTATTCTTTTACTGATGAATTCGATAGAGCACTTTTAGTTGAAATCAACATGGTTGGCATGCCAGGGTTTTTGGGAGTTTGTTTCTCTCATAGTGAAAGCCTGAGAAACTTAATGGTAAACTAGAAGCATGATGGGTCTCATGATAGTTATAGATAATAAGGTCATTTTAGACCTCATATAGTATAATAAAATGATCATGTTTTCCTACCAGTGTGTCATGCCATGATATTCTAATAGGGTTTTCACTAAGGAACCTAGGAACTATCGCTCTTGTAGTCTCCCAGGGAACTTACATAGATTCTTCCATATTTGTTATACTATTAATAGTATAATGATATCATTATATCCTCTGAAAACTATTGGGATATCATACACATCACGTAGAAAAGGGTTCCATCTACATGCATCCAGAATAAAGTTACATTAGGTAGTGGATGAGAGTCTAGAGAATGTAAATACAATTACAATGACTATGAGAGGTAACATCATTATATATTATTCATTGGAGAATAATATATTTGACAATGTTGCATCTGAGTCATTTATTTCAGCATATTTTGTTAATCTAAAAAATATTCCTACCGAGATTTTATCTTATGTAATTGATATTACAACTCCCCTTAGTATGAAGAGAAAAAAGGGTCTCTATAGTCAGCCTTCTATCTTCTCTATAATAGATTTCATGATTTATTGGATTTTTTATATTCTTGGCATTAATCCACTTGACATCATATTTGTGATGGATTGGATCGGTTAAATGAATGATCAAATCGATTTTTATCTTCGAGTTCTGTCCTTTTCATCATGTAGTGGTGTGTTCCATATCATTCAAAGAGATTCTGACTGATGGTCGAGAAGAGAAGATCATTTTTATCTTTAGTTAGCGAATTTTATATTAGAGTTTTATTTTGATATGATATGAAAATATTTGGATGGTGATCTTCCTACTATTATTGTCAAGTTCCCTGATGTGTTTCTTTCTATCTCCTCTAGTTTTCCACTAATAAGAGAGGATGAGTTTTATATTGACTTAATTTTTGGTACACATCCTATTTCAATTCCATCATACTAAATGGAAGGGGATAAAATTAAATAACTAATGTAATAGTTGAACTATCTTTTTTGAGAATGAATTTATACACCCAAGCATATCACCTTGGGAGGTCTCAGTTCTCTTTACTACGAAATATGATGGATTACATCACCTATGTGTTGATTTACAAAACTAAAATTTATTTATGTGAAGAAAATGTATCTATTTCAATGGATTGATAACATGTTTGATCAATTTAATGGGTGAAAATTGGTTCCTAAAAATAGGTCATCACTCTGTTTACCGATATTTTATATTAAATGTATTAGAAATTCATTAAACCATATTTCGGAGTAGGTACATTCATTATGAGTATCCTATTATTCACATTGGTTTAACTAATGTCGCTTTATTATTTAAGGATTTAATGAACATGATTCCCCATGACTCTCATGATACTTTCATGGTGGTATTTTGGGATGACATATTTTTTCATTCTAAGTACAAAGAGAATAATGCTCATCATTTGAGAATAATTTAATGTTTGTTCACAAATCAATGACTTCATTCCAATCATCTGATGTGTGATATTTGGATTTTGGAAGAGAAATTTTTGGTGCATGTGGCATTGGAACACGAGATTTTAGTTCAACCTAAAAAGGTGATGTTTTTTATGACATGGGAATAATCATGATATTTTTCTGATATTTGGAGATTCTTCAGTTTAGCTAGCTATTGTAATCATTTTGTAAAGGTCATCTGAAAATTGGATTCTCCCAAGACTTCCCTAACCCAGATAGGTTTAATGATATTTTGGGACATGAAACGTAAAAATTATTTTCTTGACCTAAAATGTATTTTGACTAATGTGTCTTTGTTAACACTTCATAGGTCGAGTAGGGTTATTTGGTCTTTTGTGAAGCATCAGGTTCATGCTTGGGTTGTGTTCTCATTTAGGGTGATCATGTCATTTCTTGTGGCTCTTGTAATATTAGGACTCATAAGAAAATTTATTTTACCCATGACAATGAACATCTAATTATGATGTAAAAAAATAATATTTGGAGGAATTACAATTATAGAGAAAGGATTACTGTGTTTTAACACAACAAAATATTGAATTATATAATTTCATAGAAATATTTTAATATCTCTCACAGGTGCTGGGTGGAATACCTGATGTATTTAAATTTCAACAATGACTTTTACACATGGAAAAATCCAGTGTGCTGAAAATAGAAAACCATGTCATGAAAGAAACATTAGAAGAGTATAATTTTATCTATATCCTTGAGAAGTTTCGTATATGATTTCAAGAGAAATTGGAAGAGTTTATTCTAGGCTAGTGTGTAGTTGACATCCTCTATTTTCAATGTAATTATTCAAGATCGCAATATTAATGACCAGTTCTATAAAATTAGACACTCTATTTATGGGGAAGAGATAGTTTCTCAATGGGTGTTCTCCACAGAGGTAATTCTATGCTATTTGATACATTTTTTTGTACTGTTGTCAATCAGGAAAATGGTTATTGGGGATTTAAGAGATTCTATTTGGGAAGTGCACCAATGAACCAAGAATATATTCTATGATATATGGTGGAAGTTTTATTGGTTTGGTATGAGATCAGACATTGATGAGTTTGTTTCTCATTGTTAGACATGACAACAGGTTAATCTTGAGCACTGGAATAATTCTGCTATTATACAGTCCCATATAGGACTTAGGATAAGATCTCTATGGATTTTGTGGTTGAGTTTCTGCATACCCAGAGAAAGAAGAATGTGATATGGTTTGTGATTGATCGACTGAAAAAAACCAGCTCAATTTTTACCCAAACCAGATACAACCAAATTTGAGGAATTTAGAAATCAATATTTGAATGATATTAGTTTTCTTCTTGGAGTTCCATCTTCAATAGTATATCATAGGGATCCATAGACAAATTCTCATTTTTCAGAGGTTTTTAGGAGGTTTTGAGATCTCATGTCCATTTTAGTACGACATAATATCAAAAATCAGTTGTCTAGATAGAGAGAGCTATATAGGTTCATGAAGATAATCTCCATTCACGTGTTCTCAACTATTTTGGGGATTGGGATGATCATTTTTTGATTATTAAGATTGAATTTAATAATAGTTACCAGTCTTTAATCAGAATGGATCTTTTTGAGGCCTTGTATTGTCGACCCTGAAAATATCTGTTTTCATGGAAGTTGGTTGGTTATAGTTCCTTGGTTGGACAAATTTTGGTATAATACATGAAAAAAATAATTCAATTGATTCATCAGAAAAAATGTATGGTACATAGATGATATAAGTCTTATAATGATCATAGTTGTAGGCTTTTGGATTCCTCAGTTGGGGGTAGGTATTCTTGAATGTTTCGCCCCATTGGTTCATCGATGGAATGGTAGGTATGCGACACATGCTCCCTATTTTGAGGGATATTTTGAAATTTTTTGAGTTTTTGGGGAATGTTGGATACCATTTTTCACAACCACCGCAGCTAATGTCAATACATAATGAGTACCATGTGTTTCATCTAAAATTTATCTATCTAATACATGTCTTGTTATGAGTTAGAGAGATCTAGAGGTTGAAACTAAATTATCAATGACTGAACAACGAGTCATGATATTTTATAATTAAAATAAATCACTTAATGGGAATTATGTACCTTTTTCATGTGCTTTGGTAGTAATTTTCTGATTATCAAGACACATGGGAGAGGGAGGCACTCATGAGAGAGTAGTGGCCTCAACTTTTTATCATGGAATCTAATTGTAGGATTTCTTTGGATGGAATTAATTATTCTGGAGAGTTTGTAACATCTACTTACTTTAATATCAATTATGTTCTAAACCAGGTTAGGTATTTTTCCTTTTTTTACTTGGTGTGGATGAGTTGGTATATGGAAGATATCGATAATGGTGATGTATGAGTTTTTCTGGAATTTTATTAAAACAATGCTCATTTTTCATCTTACTAGGGAATTACACACTTTGTAATATGGTTAAATAATGTTTAAATCCTAAATAATAATAAATCATCTTTTTATCAAAAATTATAAGGGTTTCTCAACGTAAATGAGACATAATAATTACATGACATGTAATTGGGTTATACATCATGTACAATCCCGAGTTTATTTTTTAAATAGGATTCAAATTTATTTTATTTTGTTCTTCCTCCATCCATACTTGATCTTGACCAAGAAGCTTTAATCATGATATTATGGTTTCCTCAAACCCCTTAAGGACCTTTCATTCGGTGATTGACCATCATTACAGTCATTGAGAAACATTCCAGGTAAGCTTTCCCTATGTCTCCCTATATCTTACTTGTAAGGGATTAAATTCAGATGGATTGACCCTCTGCTTGTTTTCTGAGATCTATATTCTTGAATGTGTCTTGGAAGTTTTTTAGAGAATTCCTTTTAAGAAAAGGCTGGAAAGGGGGTATTACATGTTGTATAACTACATTAGATGATGTGACATCATGATTCTAGGGTTATTTCAATGAGTGAATGAGGGGTTCATATAATGATGCATTACAGGGTATGAAAAATAAAATAAAGCTTTGAGGAAATGTGTTTTTTAGTGAATCTCTATATTGAGTTATTAAATGATTTGAAATGGTATAAAACCTCATCTAATTCTATGATGTTTTATGTTTTAAAAACTTATCCAGACACTCGGTTTTGTCAAACATACGGTTTCAGGATCTCTCCCTCGACTCCATGAGACCCAGTGGCCCTCTCCTCATCATTTTGGGAATTCCATCAATATGGAATGTTTCCTAACACCCTCCTTCAATATGTAGTGTTCCATATTTGATATAAGGTATGACATACCTCTGATATTGAGGTTTCATTAACATGTTTTCTCTAATTTCCATTTTCCATGTGATGGCATGTGATTTCCATGTTTCTAAAGGAGTTTTCTTCTTTCTTTATTGGGGGGGGGGGTTGTGTTGTGGCCTCCATGGATGGATGTAGTTATTGTGGGAGAGGTGATCATGGATATTTTATTTGATATGTTCTTTTCTGAAGAACGTCAATAAGATTTTTTGGTAGTGTATTATATTCTTTTCTATATTTAAGAAAAATTGTAGCGTAATCCTGGTTTAGGCCTTCGATCACAATAAAATTTACATAATAATTACATGAACTGGATTGATGAATTTGTATCGATCATATGTTGTTTCTTTATACCAAAATAATAGTTCGCATTATCATTTTCTAGATAGTTGTATACCTATTTGGTGCTTGATTTATCTTGACGTTCATGGTGGAAAATGGTAAATAATGTAATGATAAAATGAATTGAAAATTATATTTCTAGTTGTTTAAAGAGGCATGTCGAACTATCTAGTTGTTGTTGTTATAATTTTATTTTAATCAAATTAGTGAAAGTAAGCATGATGAATTTAATTTGTTGATGAACTAAAAGAATTTCTATTATTGTAATAAAATATAGTAAAGGAATGTTAAATTGATTGTTGAATTTATTTTTGACAACTTATGATAGCTTGTTTCATTGGTTTCTCATAGTTGGAAGCTGTGAATTATGAAACTGTATATTCATGATGGAATGTGAACCAGTTGTTGGATAATGATAAGTCCGTATGGGGCATGAGTTTCCTCCTTTCTTTTAATGGTCGATTGCTTTGTGCTTTAGAGTTGTGATAGCTTGTTGTGTGTGAAGACCGAATTCCTTGTATAGGGTTAGGAGCTCGTTGCTATGTTTTTTCCTACTTCTTGTGATTTTCTAAGGATACAAGACTTATGGTATGTAGAGTAGGGAGGCCCTAATATGACATGAGCATGGAATAGCTGAGCCGGGAGGGTTGTTGTGGTATGTGGGGGATTAGAGGGCCAGTGATTGTGGTAGTAGTTGACACCCAAAGTGGCCAGATGCCTCAGATTATTCATATTGAAGTTGGGGAGGACATCGAGGATGGCCAAATGAGTTAAATACAAGATTAATAATTGATGTTGTCTTCATTAAATTCCACACTGATTGATATATAAGGACTTTCTTATACTTTTCCAAATTAGTAGATAATGCATAGTTTATTCCATGTTCTTTATTTTTTAATCCAATCGAGGATGGATAGATCTACAAGCCTTCCATAGGTGGAAAAGATTCAACAGATTGTCCATCTACTCACCATGTTAAACCCCTTGTGTTGGTATCATTGAATGATTTTTTATAAATACTGGAACATTGGAATGTGAATATGTAATTAATAAATTACTAAATTAATAAATGATGTTGTGCCCAGGAGGTTGGATCTTGTTGGGATTCAATGTTGGGGTTATAATTTTGAGTAACATTTGAATTGGTTTGGTTATGCATGGAGGGTATGGAACATTTTTTATGCTAATGAAATGTGATATTGAAATGTTGATGGATATAAAATGGTTATAGTATTAATTAACCTAATGATCAACTAATAAAATGGGATAAATAATAAAATTTATGTCATTAAATGGTTGGGATCTTTAAGGATATCTAGTATTATCAGTGACAGTTCGGAGTACGAGAGATGTTAGTTGCAGTTATATCTGAGACTAGGTTTTCCCAAAATATGTTTGTATGCTATGTTATATCATGTGATTTTGGTGTTTCTATATGATACCCCAATCTATTGGGTAGGGAAACTGACACCCGAGGGATTCTAATCCATAGGGGGGGTTTTTTCCAACATCCCGGTGGGAGGATAGATGGCTAAATTACCCCTTCATCCCTACTCTCTTCTCATGGTAGTTACATTTTCTAGTATAGTTGGCAGTTAGTTTCCCATCATATGTGTGTAGAGGGATATAATGATACATGGTTACTTCACACAAGTATATTCTGGATATAGTTTCCTACAGAATAGTATATGTATAACATGTATAGGCTAGGAGGGCTTGAGGATCATTACTCGACATATGGTCTTCAGTGTCTTAAGGAATAATACCTAATGTTTGATTAATTGTTATTTTGGTAAAGGTGGCTCCCAGAAAATACATGTTGACTTTTGATTGTGTGGATAGTGTGGTGCTTTTCATACGAGTTTGCGGGAAGGCCTTTCTATTTCACAAGGTTTATGTTGTGGAGCTCAACTAGCTTTCTTCAGGCCAGCCTTTTTGGATAGTTATTCTAAGGAAATGCGACATTGGGGAAAAGGGGAAAACAAGTGGGGAAGTGGTAGTGGGGTACCCCAGATGTTACATATTATAGTATATAATTTTTTATCTTATACTGGGTGAGGGTAGGCATAGCGACTCTGTGAATAGAAAATACCTATTTTGATAATGAGTTAGATTAACTTGTTGTTCATTGTACATTATAATGACTTCTATTCATTTTCTTGAGAGTCTCTAGTGATGATCCTAATGAGTAAATTTTTATACTCACCTTGCATATATTAATTTTTTTCCATGTCACATGAATAAGGTTGGAGACCATGATGGTCAGTACTACCTTGGGGTTTTGTAGTAGTAGTTTGGGCTCTTTGTTCATTGTTTCTCTACCTTCTTTTAGTACTTCTGGTTTTCCCCTTTTTTGTAGTAGTTTTTATATTAAATTATATATGTTTACTTGGTATTTAATTTATATTGTATCATTAGAAGGTTTTGGTGGTATTATGTATTATATATCTATCTTTTTCATGTCTTCTTTTAGAGGATAATACCACCCATTTTCCAATTTATTATACCCTCACTACTAGTCACCAACTCATGGCCTACTGGAGGTGGGACTCAAGATTGTTATCTATATATTCAAATTGTCATCCTAGGAGGGGTACACCATGTGGGGAATTGGGATGATGAAATTACTCAATTTATCTATGGATTTTGATGGATAATCTTGAGAGTGATGAATCTATGCTCTATGTTATTGGATATTGTTTCTAGGTTGAGGTCTAAGATCAACTATGCCTTCATTCATGTTGATGGGTTTCATTTTGGGTAATGAGTTTCCATGAGAAAAGTTAGGTTGTTATATTTTTTGTTTTTAAATTAATCAATCTAATTTTTTTTCATTTAAATTTAGTTTTTTAATTGAATTTCATAAATTGATTAAATATCATTAATAGTTTTATTAAAACCCCATTTCTAGTGAATTTGTGTTTTGGATATCTTATACATGAAATTTGAAAAAACCCCAATTCCCTTGAATTTGGGAGTGTTTATATAAAATACTGAAATTTAAACTGTTAAATTTAAATTGTATATTTGATTTAAAATTTTTAAAAACTCCACTTTTAGTGAATTGGAGGTTTTTCGTGAAATTGGTGGAATTTTTTGAAAATTAAATTTTGAAATTTAATTTGTCAAAGAGGATTGTTATTTTTAATTGTTAATTTATTTCAATGTACTATTTGATAAAATGGTATAAAGATTTATTTTGATATAAACCCATTAGTTGTATCTTGAAAAAAGTAATTTTTTATATATAACATGTGTTTGGTTATAAAATAGAAGATTTTCATATTTAAACTAGCTTGTGGGATAAATTATATTTTAGTAAGTATAAAAATAAATTTTCCACCATTTTTCATTAATATATCACATGATATGCACAGGTTATTAGTGAATAATTTGGGTTAAATCTTCTTTTTATTGGAACAACTTATTCACTATTGAGATTCTAGTGAGTCTACTTTGTTGAGTGTCAAGATACATGTTCAAATTATCATATATATGGATATACCATTAGCCTAGAAGTACCACACCTTTTGGTTGTTGACCATGTTTTCACATTTTTGTTTTTAAAATGAATTTTCCATTGTTATAAACTATTACTTATTACCTTTAAATGTATATGACCTATTTTGTATAAAAAATTTATTATAAAATTTATTTTAAAGTATATCTATCCATTGAAATGTAATTCATTTGTTAATGTATTTACCTAATTTTAAATGTAATGAATTATTTATTATTAAATTTTTTCTATTATATTACATGACTATTTGATTTAAAAAACCAGAATTAAATTTCATGGTGAATTTGACATTATCATAAGTTATGGAAATATTATTTCGAATCCTATTGGGATTTTGATCTAATCCTACTTCTTCATTCATGTGTTTTTATATTACATCCTTCTAGGTTTGAGAAATAGAATGTGATCTCTTGCAGGTGGATGTAGTTGTTGAAACATGGACATGGTATGTTATTTCCCTTGGGGATTGGGATGTGTTCCATGTTTGGTACTTTGGTTGTTGTACTTTGGGCTTTAGTAACTATTTGAATTCAGGTACATTTCCCCCAATGAAGTTTCTTTTTGTATTCATATTCTCTTCTTTCATTTAATTCTACAGTGTTTGTGGAAAATCCCTTGCCCTATTCAGTTTATGTGATTCCATCGCATTGTCTCCGACCCATTGGGATCAGGAATTCCATTTGGAATATATTAGATTCGGCTCGGTTATTGGGGTACCTAGGTACCTGAGCGGATCCATGATAGATTCATATTATTGATTACTATAAATTTATAAAAAAACCTTATATTTTCTAGTTCAATTTCATTTTTAGGATATTTTATCTCTTATGGTTTCAATTAATGAGAATCACAAGAAATTACGCAATTATTATGTATTAAAATAGAAGCGAAACCACTCAAAGAAGAACCACCATTGCAATAAAACCCCCATTTCAGGATATTAATTCTAAAACTCTATAAGAAACTAATATCCATTTTAATTCAGTAAAACCTTCCTTATAATCATTTATCTTGGTTATGAAGAATCCAATCCATGTTATCATAGATAGTGGGAATGATAAGTGATTATTGTTTTGAAAAAACTATATGTATAAATAAGATAATTAATGAAATTGATGAATCCTGTTAACATTTATAGATCATTCCCACCCATCATGAAGTTTAGTTTTAATATTTTCAATACTTATACCATCATTAGAAATATTATGATCATATAAAGTACTTTATCACCATTGAAATTCATTCATAATATATATTTCATTATATCTTAGTTTGTTTTTTATGTTTGAAAAAATATCATTAAGTATCATAAATTTTCCTCATAAATTTTACAATATATGAATATATCATTATTAAACACAACCCATAACATGTCAAAATAACCATGAATAATTATATTCATTATATTCATAAATAAATATATGATTTTTTTAAAACAATGCAAATAACCATAAACTCATAATTCTCATATATATTCCAAAAAACTTTTTTATTGTCTTGCCACTGTATCATTAGCTAGTGGTATCTGGCACATAGGTCAACATTAGAAAAATACAATACTCACAAAATATAATGAAACTATTCATTGATATGAGGAATTATATAATAATTTTTTAGATCAATATTATTCAAATAATTATAATCAATGAATAGCCACATGGAATCATCTTTGATCTAAAAAATTAAGTTCACACAATAGTGATTATCTAGGAAGAATGAATCATTAAAATATATAAACTCTTACAACTAATTTTTCATTTCAAAAATAACAAATTCTGTTATTATAGAATAGTGTTTTGAATTTTTTTACCATTCGGTTCAATGTAAATAGTAAATTCACCACATCTATTTTTTATAACACTATACAACTCAATAGAAAAAAAACTAGTTATAATTTACATCCAGTACTTAATTAATTGAAAAAATTCCATTATTTTCATAAATATGTAAAATATATTCATCCTTTACTTTGTTTTACATTTTCATTCCTTTTGGATATGTTTTCAATGGTATATATTCATTTATGTATAAAAACTGAAACTAATTCTAAAGACACCTTTTTATCTCCACAACCTATCTCAAAATTATAAAAATATTTCCAATCCATACACTTAATAACATAAAACTCTAATAGTTATGTGAAAAAGAAGTTCGGGTAATATATGTCCATATAAAAAAATCAAGATTCATATAATATATTCTCATCTTTTTACTTCCCATATTTTTATTTACTATAACTGATATTATTATTTCATTAGAAGTAATTTTTAATTTAACATAAAATTAATTGTAAATAATATAATTTGAAGAAAAAATATGAAAAAAAAATTCGGATAAACTAAATGAATAAACATTGTACTAGTTATCTTTTTATTGGATAGAACAACATCAAATTAAGTACCTCAAAAGGATTTCAATGAACTTTTATTCTTAAAGTTTTTAATATTATCATCATTATTGTGATTCTATTGATACTCACATGTACAATGACCCCTCTCATATCTAACAAAACACTTAAATATTTTTTTTCTGAAAACAACCTTACCAATACCAAGATATTTTTCATTGTGTTGATGTTTCATATTCACTGAATCACCATGTCGAAATCACTTCACAAATATCGTAATGAAATCTCATATTTTATTGTCTCTAAACATATCTCAAACTGGAAACATTATTTTAATACATTAATATTCTTTTCATGGGTTCATTCCCATTGACTACCACCTAACATCATTTTATACTAATTTTCATAGAACTCCTAAACATCAGGAAACATCACTACCACATTCTTAACAAATAAAATTTGTTTCTAAAATCATTCTAATTGATGATAAATAAATTCCCTTTAATATATTTGATTCATGAAATATTGAATCATATAAATTTTAATTTTAATATCCTAGAAAAAATCTGTTTCATATCGTTCTCTTCTATTGAATTTTTATTCATATGAAGTCATTGAATATTCATCCTATTGTTTAAATTAAATGAATTTATCTTCCATACTATATAAAAAATTAATATCCTCATTATTTCTCAATGAAAAAATTATTATATTATTCCCATTCAAATATACCAATGTATTTCCTTTATGTATAATTCTTGTCCACATTCCACCATTGATAAGCATCACCTTAAAAATAATTAAGAGAATGAGTTACCTATTGGAGATCTGTATAACCTTATTGATGACATTTATTTTCCTCAATAGTGGTTTATCCACCACACAGATGACACAAGGTGATAAGATCTACTGAATGTAAGAGTGTGTTACTTTATAAAATTCCTTAAAATCAATATATTCATATGTGGTAGATCGTGTTTCTTTCTATTATTATTACCAAAATAATTTTTAGCATGTGTGAAATAAGCCATCACAGAAATATATTACTCTGTTATACTTCCAAAAAAATTTGTTAACCGATTTTTTAGGATTTATCACTATTGGTCCTTTCCTACTAAAGGTTCACGTTTTCCACTATATAAATCCGTTATAAAAAATTATTTTAGACAACTAAATATGATATTATTCAATCCATATGATATGATAACTAAAAAATACCGTCACATATGGGTATTGAAACGTGTTATATATCACTCTAAAAGTATCTAGTGCATTCATCATATTCTAATTATACGGACATGACCATAATCATTATATAATATAATTTCTTTTTTTATAATTCATTTTCATGCATTATTTAAGATCATTCCAGTTTATATTTTTATACATTTTTCGAACTACTATGAAATAAAATTCGAATATATTAAAAATTTTAATCTTATACTTAGTATCTTCTTCTCTCATAATATATATTTTCTAAATTAAGTCATTATTTCTTTTCACAAGAAATATTCATGACTTGTAGTTCGAATTCTATCATGACTTCTTGTTTTCAATTAACCATCCTTAAAAAATTGTATGCCTTTTAAATGAGGGATGAGAAAAAAATATATAAATAGGCGGCTGAATAATAATTAATGAAACTATTTCTACAAGAATTATTATAATAATATCATTTTTTTAAATAACCATTGGGATCAAAATATACATTTACATACCGATGAAAAAAACTTAACTTCAGAGAAAGTATAAAAACATTATGTAATAAATAAACAATGAATAACACAATTCATAATTGTTTAATAGAAATAATATAATACACCTGAAAAATATTTCATAGTTTTGTACTATTCACCCATATGATTCACTCTAAAATTTCCCTATTTTTAATATTATGCACACTAATTTCCATTTTTAAATCTTAATATTTACATAAATACAAATAATAACTATTGAAAAATCATATTGGTAATATGAGGAATCATTTTAATATCATCCATAAAAATGGAAAACCCATTACCGTTATAAATTGAAAAACCTTTATAGTTAATACAGACAAACCATCACACATATACATGTTATAACTGTAATTGTTACACAAGAAATTACCATCACATTTATATAAGGAATAACCCTCATGGTGAACACTAAAATAAGAAATGAAACAAAGCATTTTGATCTATAACAGTCCTAGCCCTACATGGATTATAAAAATACTACCAATCATCATTAACAATTCCATATAACTATAACATAATCACAACACACAGAAGCTGGTAGATTCTATCATTAAACTCATAAAAAAATTCTACACCCATAAGTAAACATTTACATATATTAAAATATTCATTCCATTTAAATCTATTTTTTTAATACACTAAAAAATAGGAGTTGGTTTTTTATTTTAGAAAACATTAATGATTATAAGGTAAATCAAATATAAAATAGTTGTTATGGTGATGGGATATACTTTGTTGATGTTTACTTTAAAATAATACCATCTCATTGCCTATTGTTTAAAATGTAAAAACATAATATATATAATTTATAATAATATTATATTTTTAATTATTTTAAAAATAAAAAATGAGGCATAAAATAAAATTTTCAATTACAATAATCATTTTAATTTAATTAATATCAGGTGGTATATAATTATATTATTTATCAAGTTCACATTTAAGGTTTGGATGATATTTATTTCATAATTCAAAAATGACTTCGTTAGGTTTAATATGGTAAATGATTTAATTATTTAATCATCAATAGAATAATATTAAGTATATCATTAATATTTTTATAGATAAAATATAATTTTAAAAATGCCAGTGATTGAAGGTTATGATGAGTTATCTACATCAATATCAAGGTGGCAGTAGGTTGTATGTACACATGTATAATGTTTACATTTTAGAATTATAATAATGAAAATAATTTAGAAATTAATTTTTATATAATGAATGATAATAATATTACAAATATCATATTATTTCTTCAAGCACATTTATATATATCATATGTGTAGGACCCCAGGACACCCTGAGAGGGGACGGGTTAATCAGGGTGTCAACTTTTTCTTCTTAAAGTTTTGGACCATGTTCCCACATTGGTAGGAACCTGTTAATCCTGTATGATGGATATGATTTGTAATGAAATATTCACATGCAGAGAGATGACACAACTATTTTTACTTGGTTCACCACTAAGGGATACGTCCAAGGAGAATATGCCGACAAGTTGTCAGTCGTACCAAAATCCACTATGCTTCACTAGCTATAGATTACAAATGTTTGGTTAGAGTCACTCTGTCCCAGGCCCACTACCTTTACAAAAGATTAGGGATATCTCACTGCATCCCTCAGGTCACTCCCATTGACTCCCCCTGGCTCACTACTGTTGGTGAAGTCCCACTTAGTTTATAGACGTGAAGGTCTCTTCAATAGATGTGCATTGAAGTTCTTTGTCTCATGTTCAGCATGAGACTTTTCTTGAATCAGGGTTCAGAGTTGATGGTCTTTTCAGTTCAATCCTTCTTCTTTAGTGCAATGACTGAATGCACTAGATCCCCTTTTCTTCATTTTCCTGAATCAAAATCACTATGTGATTTCTTAACAAATGATGCTCAGCTTACTTGGCATCGTTAGAATCAATTCACCATGTATTCATGAGATCATGCATATATCATTTAGATTTATTCTTCAATCTCACTTTGAACCGAATGAATCGGGAAATCTTCTGGCTTTCGTGCAGCTACAAAAAGACCTGCACGCTTTAGCAGTACCTGGCGTGCTTCTCCAAGCCTGGCACGCAAGTCTCCATACGACGCGCAAGACTTCGGCACGCAGGTCCAAACTGGCGCACAGGTCTCACGAAACCACCTGTGCGACACTGCCTTCCTCAACTCTTAACCTGCGCGACTCACTTCCTTTCTCACCCAAACTGCCTTGGGCGTGCAACCAACAACTGGTGTGCAACTTCAAATATTGGCACGCAAGTCCACCTACACGACAACACACAATACTTGCGCGAATTCCACACCTGCGCGACGGGAGCTCTGATTTTTCTAAGTGTTGAACTCCATAGAAAATGAGGAGGGGTGGTCCAGTATTTATAGTCAATTTGACCACCCTGCGTGACGGCGCGCAAGTCAAACATCGGCGCGCAAGTCTCATAAAGTCACGCATGTCACCTGCGCGACCTCACCAAAACTTGCGCGACCCTTATCCCTTTTCCATATTTTGATGATTTGATATTCAAAATCAAATGGCCGGAAAGTTTACTATCCTCCATGACCTCAGAACGAAAGTCCCTTTTCCAAAAACACTTTTATTTATTTGTCGATTTTCAGGCCCAAAAATATGGTAAAAACTAGGAAACGGCGCCACCTTGTATCTTCTCTTTTTGTCCGCCTCCAGATCATCAATTCCTTTGCCAATGTTCCTTGAATAAAACACGGATCATTATCCACAGTCCTTGAACTCAACATGCCACCATGTAATCTCCTTTTTCAACAAATTTGTATGTCATTTTTTTTCTTTGCCAACAAGCACGATCACCTAAAAAGCACTTCTTCTTGGTGATCTGTATCCTTCAGCGACTCTTCTGCTTTTATCAAAAACTCCACTATTGTGAAATGTATTCTTTGATGGAATAACTTTAGCATCATCATCTTCTATGACAATGTGATGTGCATGGCTATCTCAAAATTCCAATCCATGCACGTCCATCATAGAATTCCAATAATTTGCACATTGTATCAACCATCATGATCTACTTCATGCAAACCATACGATTCAATTCATCAAGTAGTCTCTTGCATAGTTATCATGCAATCAAGAGTAATTGCATAGTCTTCATAAAATCCCATGGTTCTCATGCAATAATGAGGAATTGCATGGTCTTCATCAAAACCCATGGTTCTCATGCAATAATGAGGAATTTCATGGTCTTCATCAAAAAACCCATTCTTCATTAATCATCCTCAGATGGATTACACCTCACATTCGTTATTGTTGTAGACAATGTTTCACCTTTGACACGTGTTCTTTGAACTTATGGTCAGTACAACAATCGTCTGAATTTCCATTCCTCCACTTCATTAGAGTACTTCTTGATCTCCTTAATTTTTATCTTCATTGAAAACTGTTGACAACAAATACAACCTTATACACAATGTGGTTCCAACAATCTCCCCCTTTGTATTTTGTTGACAATACCTTATACATCTTCTGAAATGAATTTGTCAATGTCAAAATGAGAATCTTCTCTTCAATACCTTAAGTATCAGTCCATACTTAAGAAATGTTTCATTAATAATTTCACTCTAAGTCTACTTGAGAAATGCCCGATGTAGAAAACAAGAGGATTTGGTTAAGTCAACAAGGATATCCATTATTCACAGATCATGATACCAACATGAGATGAGAACTCATATATTTTGTCTTCAAGGGTTTACCACTTTTATTTCAGGTAGAAGAAAATAAAATGTGATAGGGAACAATCATCCTGAAAAACCTGCACTCACATCATCAAACAGATCAAAAACATTCAAGCGCAATCGGCAGGATAAGTGGCCTTAGGGCACTTCCATTCTTTTTATGTAACTGATCAATTTAGTTACTACCCATTTGTAGAATGATCTGAGTAACCAAGGTTGATAGATTGAGAAATGACATACCTTCTCCAATGACATGTTCTTCAATAAATTTTCAAAGTAACTGCATTTGATACCAGCTGGAGTTGATATTGATTGAAACAGTGATTTTGGAAGCTTCTTCCTTTTTCTCCCCCTCAAGGGAAACACTCCTCATCATCTTCATCAAGAGTGATCCTTCATCATCTTAATATTTAAATATCAATTGAAAAATATACTAAGGATGGAAACTTATTTATCTTGGATATCAAGAGTAGACAACATTCACAACTTCTAAGGTTCTCCCCCGGAGAGCATGCATCACCTTCAATTCCCTGCATTATTAGCACAAATACAATACTCAAATGAATAAGGGAATAATGTAATGACCCGGAAACTTCAAGGGAAATTTTTTTTCTAAATTTTCTTTGGGATTTTAAAAGAACACAGTTTCTGACGGCGCCTGATTCCGAGGCCCGGTGTGCCCAGAATCATTTTCCGAAGTTTATCTCGGGTACGTTCAGCGAACGAACGAGCGGGTTTTTCTAACTTCTGAACCGGTTCTCGGAATCGAATTCTGAGGGCTCCGATGGAATCGCAGCACCAGTATTTTCTTAGAAACACCTTTTCCGGAGTTGCGTTTTCATGGGTGTGGTTTTTAATTTTTGTGGGTTAAGTGAAGAAAATAAAATAAAGTGGTGCGACAACTTTATTTTATTTCACTTAAAGCCACTTAAAGCCACATAAAGCTACTTAAGCTGGGTTGAAGTGGATAGGGTGAAAATCCAAAATATCCTACCCTCTTGGTAGGATATTTGTGAGGTGGGGCCCGCATGAGCCCCACCATTTCTTTTCCTCTAAATAACGCACCAGCGAAAACCCTTTTTAAATAAGGTTAACCGACGCGTTATTTTAAAATTCTAAACGCCCCTATTAATTGGGTAGTCAAGTCATACCATTAATTCATCGAATTAATGGTTCATTGCATAACATAGAATTTTCTAAATATTGGCATGAGAATAAAATAAGACCAATACTTGGTTTCTCTTAAGGGTTGCTTGTTGAGAGAATTGGGAGATGCTTGAAGATCTTCATACTCCTTCATGAAGAACGTGAAGAATGCGATGAACGCCGGCCTCCGACGAAGGTAGACGAAGAATGCCAAACCCTCGAAGATCGAAGACATGACACCGACAGTTCTTCCTCTGTGACGCTTCTTCCATGACGATCCATCCTCGCGACAATCTTCGATCGACAACTTGAGGTAGGGGGTTTACGTGATTTTCCTTACGTGATTCTCTTCCGTCTTTTATCAGCGATATTTGGACCACATGATATCAGTTAAGGGGAGGAGGTCGGACCGCACAAACCCGGCCGCCCCCACCCTTATTTTTTTTCTTGTTGTTGCAGATCGAATGAAATTGACGCGGTGTCGTCGCGTCGCGCGAGATTGAGCGGCAAGGATGCGCGACATTGTCACGTCACGCGGGATCGAGCGGCAAGAATGCGCGACATCGTCACGCCGCACAATCAAATTTTAAACTCTCGTGCGTGGGTATTTTGATTGCAATGTGTTCGTATAATTTATTTTTGAGAAATTATACCCTCTTCCATGATTAAAATCATGTGTTTATTATTTTCCAATTGATAACACATAATGCGGAGGGCGCGGGCCAAACAAACACGACCCGACAACCCTCCGCAGCTTGTTTATCGATGTGCGGATCGACGGACGACGACGAAGTAGGCCTCCATGGCATTTGAGGGCCTTGCAGTGAAGATCGGGTCCCGGGAGGACCACTGGCAAAGACCACACGCAAAACGGACCACCGGAGCGCGTCCGGTGGTCCGCGGAAGCTCCCGCCGGCGCTCCACGCCGGCACGGCAGCGGCCGACCGCCAGGCGGTGGCGGCGCCCGGCGCGCCGCCGGAAAAACCCGCCGGGGCTGAAGCCGCGACAACGAGGTCGGTTTCGCGGTCGTGTGGAACTGAGGGGCGGGACGCGGCAGGCATGCCTCGTCCGGGTGCCGCGGAGCGGCCCCCGCGCGGGGGGCCGCGGTTCCCTCGCTCGGCCGGTCAACCGAGCCGAGCCGACCCGCCAGGTCGGGTCGCGCCCTGGCCGGGTCGGGTCTTGCCAAGCCGGGTGGGACCCGGACCCGGGTCGGGTCGACCCGGTTCGTGCCGACCCAAGGGGGGTCGGGCCGGGTCGGTCCGGGCCCATACCCCTCGTTTTCGGACTGTTTTCAATCTTTTGCCCATATCTTGGGCAACGAACATCCGATTGACGCACCGTCTACAGAGATGCGATCCTCGGATCAAGGCGGTCGTTTCGACATATTACAATTAAGGTTTCGGAGAACTTTGGGTTTGGCCGAGTTGGTTCGTACACGAAACCAACTGGGCCCTCAGAGCGGGAACATGTATATCATGAGCACCGGACGCCCGATTGTCGTGCTGTCGACTTTATTGGAATCCTCGTGATGAGACGGAACTTTTGGCATGCCCCTCCCGAGGTTTGGAGACATTTGGAGTATGACCGGGTTGGATTGTACCTGAAATCCAACCGGGCCCTTGGAGCGGGAAAGCTGATATCTTTCAGACCAGACGCCCGTTTGACGAACTGTCAGCGGCGTTGTTGATCCCTTTGAGAAACAGTCCCTATGAGTATACCCTATGAGTGTTCGGGGTACATTTGAGATATGGCCGGGTTGGTTCGCACATGAAACCAACCGGGCCCCTGGCACGAAAATGTTAACAACTCATAGACCGGGCGTCCGATTGACGCGCCGTCTGATGCGTTGAGACCCTTATGACAAGGTGTTCTATTGAGATACTTCTTAGTGGGACATTGTGTTACTTGGAGCATCGAACAGTAGCTCGTGGAGCGGACCCTCCCGGAGGCGAGCGTGCGGAGTACGGAGACCGTGTAGCCGGGTGAGACCTGACGACTGCTTGTCCGATTCATTTCGGAGTGACTTGCATAGCCCAGTGGAGAGAACTACTTTGTGAGGTGGCAGACCCATGGCGGAGGATCACTACTCTGTGAGGTGGCAGACCCACGGTACTCGACAGGAGATGTACCTCTGTAGGCTATGAGGGGGAGCACTACTGTGTGAGGTGGAAGACCCATGGCGGGAAGCACTACTGTGTGAGGTGGCAGGCCCTCAGTACTCGATAGGAGGAGTACCTCAGTAGTCTTATGTTGGTGAGCAGTACCTCAGAGTCGTGACAGGACCACTGTACTCTCCAGAGACTGAGCTCTTCAGCAGTTACAGTTTCGATAGTGAAAATCCTGGTTTGAGCTGAGACTTTTGACCTTTGTGTTTACCACATGATTGAGATGGATCACTTGAAAACTTAGGTATATGAATGGGAATATAACTGGGTAGGGGTTATCCATTGATTTCATGATCTTGGTGTTTTCCTCATGATTGAGATGGGTTACTTGATAACTTATTTATATGCATGAGCATATACCTAAGTAGAGGTTATCTGTTGGGATCTTCTTTGTGGTTATCCTTGTTGGTTTTAGTGAGACCTTGAGGGTCTTGGGGTGCCTACTGAGTATTGTTATACTCACCCATGCATGGGCTATGCCCGCACCTCGTTGTGTGGGTTGCAGCCGACAGGCAGAGCTGACGGAGGCCGAGTGTTCGAGGACTCGACGGTACCCGGAGGTGGACCACTCGACGAGTCAGTATCACATGGTGGATGATCCAGGAGCTGCGTTATATGTACATACCCTTCACGTATGATCCGTGGTGGACAATCCAGGAGCGGCGCTATCTGTACCTACCCTTCAGGTAGGATCTGAGGAGGACGACCCAGGAGCTGCGCTATCTGTACCTACCCTTCAGGTAGGATCCGAGGAGGACAACCCAAGAGCTGCTTCCTTCCTTCCAGCTGCTTTTCTTTTTCTGTTGTACTTTATTTCAGTTGTAGATGTACTTTCAGTTGTGTTTTTATTCTGGCCCATTTACTTTTCATCACTTTCTTTTGTACTTAGTGTTTTACTTCCTCTTGTACTCTATGGTGTTTTTTTTACTTTTATAAAGTCAATTCCTTCCCAGTTTTTCGGGATTTAAGCCTTTGGTGCTAGTCTCCAGCCCCTGGCCTATGGAAGGCTGGCTTGGGGTAGTCACGACACAGGCCCCGGGGACGGGTCATGAAAAATTGGTATCAGAGGAGTCGGTTCTACCGCAGAACTTATAACTCTGATATTTTTTTTCTGTGAAGCAATAGTGCTAAGAGTACCGAGTGTGGTCTTCAGTTCAGGGAGTCCAGTGTTGGTGCGAGCGGCCGACGTATCCATACACCAGGACCCTAACAACTAACTTCCGACTTTGTGCACGAAAACACGGATTGTGTGTGTGTTTCCAGAAGTTTTTAAATGTCAGCTCAAACTAGGTCAGCTCACCAGGTATAATCGTTTGATCGTGTCACGTTGTATCTTTTAGGATGCCTCCCCGTGGACGACCAGCTAGAGCCCCGAGAGTGGTACGTACTGATATCCCGCCGAGCGACGAGGCCTCAGTACAGGGCCTTAACCCAGTTGAGGCACCAGCAGAGGCACCAGTGGTACTACTACCCGTTGGGCCACCGATGCCACCAGCCCCAGCAGCAGAGGGTGCATGTTGCTTGAGCGCATTGCACGAGTTCCAACGCCAGACGCCACCCAAGTTCTAGGGAGGGACGGACCCACAGGCGGCTGAGGATTGGCTGGAGGATGTGGTGAGAGTCTTCAGGCTAGTGGGGATGCCAGCAGACTTCATGGTGATCCTTGCTGCCATCCTTCTTCAGGCAGCAGCCGGCAAATGGTGGAGCCTGATGCTCCAGATACATGTTGAGGCGACACATATATGGGCAGACTTCGAGAGCCTGTTCCAGGATGACTTTGTACCAGCGAACCTTCGAGCGGTGCGTATACAAGAGCTACTTCAACTGCATCAAGGCAGCATGGCAGTGGCGCAATATTCAGTGAGGTTCACAGACCTCTCGTGCTACTCCACAGATATGGTACGAGACTCGTTCTTTAGGGCCCGATCCTTCGTGCAGGGACTCAGGCGAGAGATTAGAGCTTCTATTGTTTCTCACAGCATCCCGACGCAGACAGGGGTGTTGGAGAGTGCCCTCTTAGTGGAGAGTTTCCTTGCCGAGCAGTCTCCAGCAGCAAGACCCACCACTAGCCAGAATGCGGCATAGTCTTCTATAGCAGGCAGTAGACAGATGACGCAGAGGTCCAAGAGGACCAGACCTACAGGTGGTTGACCTCATGACTCATGGTCGGTAGTACAAGGCACCAAGGGGAGGGAGAGAGCCAGACCTGCCATGCAGTGCTACTCCTGTGGCGGGATTGTTCACATGGCACGTGATTGTCCGACCCGCCATGCAGATGACTAGAGGATAAATGAAGAACATCCCAGGCAGATGCAGAGGTTCGATCGAGACGGACCGCAAGGAGCGGAAGGCCGAGGGAGAGAAGCTGGTTGTGCAGCTGGAGGTGGACGACACTATGAGGTGTTGCCACCACCACCACCAGGAGGTCCACCCCGACCGCAGGGGGTTAGTGGACATGGGAGAGCTCAGCTTCAGAAAGCAGAGGCCTACGATCATGGAGCTCTGGAAGCAGATTGATAGGAGCAGAACTAGTGGATATGTCCCTTGTACTTCTAGTTCCATATTGCTATTGTATTCGTGTCTTTGTACTATGAGCTGCAATAATAAAAATACACTTATCTACGTGATGTTTTATTTCCTGTCCTTTTGTTTGGTTGATACTGAGTGGTCCCGGTTAAAACTGTTGACTTGACCCTCACTTTCGAGATTTCTACTGGAGGAGGCCCAGTGACCTCACACTGATGCCGACAGTGTGACTCGACCCTTGGAGGCGAGAGTGACAGTTGGATCTCTTGGTAGTTATGTCGAGGCCTTATGACATCATCCATGGAATGAATGCATCCTTCATGTCAGGATTGACTGTATTAGGCAATGGGAATGGTTCATCCAGGGGATGAGACCAAGTTTCTCTTTTCGGTAAAGGAGAAATTTTAGCAGCTCTTCCAGATCGTAGGCATAGAAGGTGCAGATCATCGAGGAGTGGATGAAGACTGCACAATGCAGTAAGAAATAGGAAACCGGTGCCAGTCTTAGAGACTCGGGCATGTTAAATGTTTCATGAAGAGGAAGCTTTAAATAGAGATGAGTCCGCGAAGCTGCAGACGTGGAGGCAGAGCTCGGAGATCAGCATGAGGTGGTGTACATCTTAACATGTTACAACCACCCACCTTAGTTATCCCCACCAGGCTCAGGGAGCTGGAGGGCGGAGGAAGAGTGCGGCTACATGCGGTAAAGGAGTGTGACCCAATGGCTCTAAAAATGATTCAAGGGACAGTCTGTGTCCACTACTATCTGTTTTAGTAACATAAGTCGATATGAATCATTCCTCGCTTTCACAAATCTTGTCCCAGACATAGATTTTCTGGTAAGCTGTGGACTTGACCCTCACGTCTGGAGATACCTTGGGAGGAGACTCGATAATCACAGTTACGCTGATGGTGTGGTCAGACCCTCGAGGCGAGAGTTTCGGTTGGAATCTCTTAGTGGCAGCGTCAAGGCCTTACGACGTTTGTTTGAGTATGGACTGGGCAATCACAGTTCATACACAAATTGACGGTATTAGGCAAACAGGTTATGGTTTAACTACGACGTTGGGATGGGTTTTCCTTGGTCGGCGAAAAGGAAACCCCAGGAAGCACAGGATAAACTCATGCTCAGGAGGGTGCATCCGATCACTCTTGAGTCGGTCAACCATACACTCGTGGTAGCAATCATTTTGAGTTTTAGTTCTAACAGGAATTGGAGGCCTCATGATTTCGAGAATGACGATCACGTCCTTATACGGGTCTCACCTGGACGAGGTTTACAGAGATGTGGCCAAGGCGGCAAGATATATCTGAGGTCAACGGACCCTTCTAGGTCCTCAACTGGGTAGGCGGGGTGGTTTACCACTTGACCCATCCACCACAGTTTCACCGGGTGCACGACGACTTCCACGTATCTCAACTGTGGAGATGCGTGCTCGACCCTTCACATATCATCGACCAAGAGGAGCTGGACGATGGTGATGGGGTGTCTTTCACGAAGGTTCCAGTGGGGATCAAGGTTCGATAGGAGCGGATCCTACGAGGACGATCGATTCCTTGGGTGCGCTTTCACTAGCAATACAGGAGTCTCCAGGTAAGCACATGGGAGCGGAAGGCTTAGATGCGTGCTCAATACCGCTTTTGTGACCCTAGTTGGTGTTAAAGCTTTACGAGGACGTAAAGCCCTGAGGTGGGAGTAATGTAAAGACTTGGAAATTTCAAGGGAAATTTTCTTTCTAAATTTTCTTTGGGATTTTACAAGAACACGGTTTCTGACGGCACCTAATTCCGAGGCATAGTGTGCCCAGAATCATTTTCCGAAGTTTAGCTCGGGTACGTTCAGTGAACGAACGAGCAGGTTTTTCTAACTTCTGAACCAGTACTCGGAATCGAATTCTGAGGGAATTGATGGAATCGCAGCACCGGTATTTTCTTAGAAATGCCTTTTCCGGAGTTGCGTTTTCTCGGGCGTGGTTTTTAATTTTTGGGGGTTAAGTGAAGAAAATAAAATAAAGTGGTGCGACAACTTTATTTTATTTCACTTAAAGCCACATAAAGCCACATAAAGCTACTTAAGCTGGGTTGAAGTGGATAGGGTGAAAATCCAAAATATCCTACCCTCTTGGTAGGATATTTTTGAGGTGGGGCCCGCATGAGCCCCACCGTTTCTTTTCCTCTAAATAACGCACCTGCGAAAACCCTTTTTAAATAAGGTCAACCGACGCGTTTTCTTAAAATTCTAAATGCCCCTATTAATTGGGTAGTCAAGTCATACAATTAATTCATCGAATTAATGGTTCGTTACTTAACTTAGAATTTTCTAAATATTGGCATGAGAATAAAATAAGACCAATACTTGTTTTTTCTTAAGGGTTTCTTGTTGAGAGAATTGGGAGAAGCTTGAAGACCTTCATCCTCCTTCGTGAAGAACGCGAAGAACGCGAAGAACGTGAAGAACGCTGGCCTCCGACGAAGGGCGCCGAAGAACGCCAAACCCTCGGAGATCGATGACATGACGCCGACAGTTCTCCCTCTACGACGATTCTTCCACGACGATCCATCCCCGTGACAATCTTCGATCGACAACTTGAGGTAGGGGGTTTACGTGATTTTCCATACGTGATTCTCTTCCGTCTTTTATCCGCGATATTTGGACCGCATGATATCAGTTAACAGGAGGAGGTCGGACCACACAAACACGGCCTCCCCCCACCGTTATTGTTTTTATTATTGTTGCGGATCGAATGAAATTGACGCGGTGTCGTCAAGTCGCGCGAGATCGAGCGGCAAGGATGCGCGACATTGTCACGCCGTGCGGGATCGAGCGGCAAGAATGCGCGACATCGTCATGCCGCACATTAAAATTTTAAACTCTTGTGCGTGGGTATTTTTATTGCAAGGTGTTCGTATAATTTATTTTGGAGAAATTATACCCTCGTCAATGATTAAAATCATGTGTTTATTATTTTCCAATTGATAACACCTAACGTGGAGGGCACGGGCCGAACAAACATGACCCGACAACCCTCCGCAACTTGTTTATCGATGTGCGGATCGATGGACGATGAATAAGCAGCCCTCCATGGTGTTTGAGGGCCTTGTAGTGAAGATCGGGTCCCGGGAAGACCACTGGCGAAGACCGCACGCAAAACGGACCACCGGAGCGTGTCCGGTGGTCCGCAGAAGTTCCCGTCGGCGTGCTGCCGGCAAAACCTACCGCGGCTGAAGCCGCGGCGGCGAGGTCGGTTCCGCGGCCGCGCAGAACCGAGGGGCGGGACGCGGCCGGCATGCCGCGTCCGGGTGCCGCAGAGCGGCCCCCGTGCGGGGGGCTGTGGTTCCCTCGCTCGGCCGGTCGACAGAGCCCAGGCGACCCGTCGGGCCGGGTCGCGCCCAGGCGGGGCCGGGCCGCCCTGGCCAGGCCGGGTCGGACCCGAACCCGGTTCGGGCCGACCCAGGGGGGTCGGGCCGGGTCGGTCCGGGCCCAGACCCCCCGTTTTCGGACCATTTTCAGTATTTTGCCCATATCATGGGCTGCAGACCTCCAATTGACGCACCGTCTGTGGCGATGCGATGCTCGGATCGAGACGGTCGTTTTGACATATTACACTCAAGGTTTAGGAGAACTTTGGGTTCGGCCGGGTTGGTTCGTACACGAAACCAACCGGGCCCTCAGAGCGGGAACGGGTATATCTTGAGCACTGGACGTCTGATTGACGTGCCGTTGACTTTATTGGAATCCTCCTGATGAGACGGAACTTTTGGCATGCCCCTCAAAGGTTTGGATGCCGTTGGAGTATGGACGGGTTGGATTGTACCCGAAATCCAACTAGGCCCCTGGAGCGGGAAAGCTGATATCTTTCAGACCAGACGCCCGTTTGACGAACCGTCAGTGGAGTTGTTGATCCCTTTGAGAAACGGTCCCTATGAGTATACCCTATGATATTTCGGGGTACAGTTGAGATACGGCCGGGTTGGTTCGCACACGAAACCAACCGGGCCCCTGGCACGAAAATGTTAATAACTCATAGAACGGGCGTCCGATTGACGCGTCGTCTGTTGCATTGAGACCCCTATGACAACGCGGTCTGTTGAGATACTTCTTTGTGGGAATTTGTGTTACTTGGAGCATCGACCAGTAGCTCGTGGAGCGGACCCTTTCGGAGGTGAGCGTACAGAGTACGAAGACCGTGTAGCCGGCTGAGACCTGACGACTGATTGTCCGATTCGTTTTGGAGTGACTTGCATAGACCAATGGGGAGCACTACTTTGTGAGGTGGCAAACCCACGGCGGAGGAGCACTACTGTGTGAGGTGGCAGACCCGCGGTACTCAACAGGAGCAGTACCTCTGTAGGCTATGTGGGGGAGCACTACTATGTGAGGTGGCAGACCCATGGCGGGAAGCACTACTGTGTGAGGTGGCAGGCCCACGGTACTCGACAGGAGAAGTACCTCAGCAGTCTTAGGTTGGTGAGCAGTACCTCAGAGTCATGACAAGACCACTGTACTCTCCAGAGACGGATCTCATCAGCAGTTACAGTTTCGATAGTGAAAATCCTGGTTTGAGCTGAGACTTATGGCCTTTGTGTTTACCTCATGATTGAGATGGGTCACTTGATAACTTAGGTATATGTATGGGCATATACTTGGGTAGGGGTTATCCGTTGATTTCATGATCTTGGTGTTTTCCTCATGATTGAGATGGGTTAGTTGATATCTTAGGTATATGCTTGAGCACATACCTAAGTAGAGGTTAACTATTGAGATCTTCTTTGTGGTTATCCTTGTTGGTTTTAGTGAGACCATGAGGGTATCGGGGTATCTACTAAGTATTGTTATACTCACCCATGCATGGGCTATTCCCGCACCTCATTGTGTTGGTTTCCGACGACGGGCAGAGCTGACGGAGGCCGAGTGTTCGAGGACTGGATGGTACCCGGAGGTAGACCACTCGACGAGTCAGTATCCCGTGGTGGACGATCCAAGAGCTGCACTATCTGTACCTACCCTTCAGGTAGGATCCGCGGTGGACGATCCAGGAGCTGCACTATCTGTACCTACCATTCAGGTAGGATCCAAGGAGGACGACCCAGGAGATGCGCTATCTGTACCTACCCTTCAGGTAGGATCCGAGGAGGACGACTCAGGAGCTGCTTCCTTTCTTCCAGCTGCTTGTCTTTTTCTATTGTAATTTCTTTTAGTTGTAGCTGTACCTTTAGTTGGGTTTGTATTCTGGCCCATTTACTTTTCAGCACTTTCTTTTGTACTTAGTGTTTTACTTCCGCTTGTACTCTGTGGTGTTTTGTTTACTTTTATAAAGGCAATTCCTTCCCAGTTTTTCGGGATTTACGCATTTGGTGCTAGTCTCCAGCCCCTAGCCTATGGAAGGTAGGCTTGGGGTAGTCACAGCACGGGCCCCGAGGATGGGTCGTGACAAATAAGGTGACTCCTCCTTGATTCATCAACATGAGATGCATGGTTGTGGTGTTTTTCTCAACCAAGTTTCTCTGTTCACTCCAGTATTCATGCCTGAAAATTTCAACATATGTTCTGATATGTGTTGATGTGACATGGCTCTTTCCACATTTCCTTCTGCTTTGTGTGGAGAACTGTTCTGCTTAATATCCATCATGAATGATATATTCTTACTCCTCTTAAGGACTGCTTCTTGTTCTGGTATTAAGGTTCAGCAACCTTTTGAAATGTGACCAAATTTCTTGCATCTCTCACACAGAACTTCATTGACACATGTAATTCTCTTGTATTGGAATCTCTCCTTCACTCTGTCTTCATTATGTGAAAGTTTTTCTTTTCCTTTATCAACAACCTTGGCCTTTTCATCTTCAAGATTACACATTCTTTTCAAATCATCTGGCCAGATGACAAATATGTCATTTGGAACTGTTGCAGCTGGTGTGGATCATCAACATGGGTTCATCTGCGTTTCACCCCCCTTAGTGTTTCTTTTGGATGAATGACCCTTCAATTTCATGGATCTAAAATCCTGGGTCTTCTCAGCTCCCTTACTTGAGATCTTCTAGGGAAAATGTGTGTTCACAAAATTCTTCTGATTTCTTCCCAAGGTACTTTCTTCATGCTTAGGAGGCATCAGAGGTCTTCTTTTTTTATCAATAGTGAAATCATGTTGATATCGACATGTGCCTACCTTGTGACTACTGTCGTTGCATACATCACAGATGTTATCAAGAATTACAAATCTGTTTGTGGTAAACAGATGCTTCTGGACCCGAGGATGTTGCTTCTTATTCTCTGGATTCCTTCCCTTTGATATAGGCTTTCCTATGCTTTTCCATGTAAGGGATTGTAAAAACAATCCAGTGCATAGTTCCCAAATCAGTTGCAGCACCAACATTGGCCCACAAATCTTTTCTTCTTTGTTTCTTCTATATGAGGTTGTTGGGCCATCTTCTTAAACTTTTGTGCTCTATTGGAGGAACCAACTTCCTCATTTTTCTTCTCATCCACCCTAGCCATGGTGGTAGGTTTATTCCACTCACCTTTCCTCATCCATTCATGCTTAAAACTTTTCTTCCAACCTGCACTGATTGTAGGAACGTATTTAGAAACATGAGTACAAGATGGTTTGGATGGTACCTTAACATTCTCAGTTGCTTGTGATAGATAAATGAGTGAAGTCATGATCTTCTTATCACACATTGGAGGTCTTTTGACAATAGAATCCTCCAGTGAGCATTGAGTACCAGCAACGACTGATTCTTGAGGTGGAAACTCAAGAGTTGTCATAATCTTCTTGTCACATGTTGGAGGTACTTCAGCTTTAGTAGCCTCCAATGAACATTGAGTACTAGCATCTCCTGTTTCATTCTTTTGTGGAGTCTCAATATGTGTCTTCTCAAGATTTTTCAATTGGGTAACCAATTTTTGACTTTCATTATTGAGGATGATCTTCTGATCTTCAATCACGATCATCTTCTCTTCACAAATCTTCTTCAATCTTTCAACCTCATCCTCATGAATCATAACCTTGTTTTGTAACAATGATTCAAGTTCCCTAAATTTCATGGATGTTTCTTCCAAAAAAAACTCTTGGCTTCATTGTTCTTCTTCAGCTCAACTTCAAGTGCATGGATCCTTTCTTTTAGAGTGTTATTGACTTCCCCTTTTTCTTCAAAGACATTCACCTCTTTGGTGAGCTTCATACTTTCTAGAACATTTCTTTCGAACCCCTTTTCCATATTGTCATCTTCCCTTTCTAATCGAGTGATCTCAACCTGCATAGATTGGGATAGGCTAAAAATAATCGCAACCCTTTCTTCAGAAATATCATGCAGATATGTTTTGATTTTTTCCCGAAAGCTTGAATTTGGGGTGTCATCCTTTCCTCTAGAAGAATCTTGAGCCACCTGCTCAATACTTTCCAAGCCTGAGGTTTCTTTATTATTTGAATGGCATGGAGAACAAGAAACTGCATCTTATTTCGATATGAGGGACTTCTTCAACTGCTTCTTCTCTTCCTTTTTCCTGTTCGTCATGGTCTTGCTAGATGTAGACTTCTGCTCAGAAATGACTGCATCATTATCAAGACTACTCTTCATTGTTGACCTTTGGAAAGAAACTCAAATCCTCTTCTCTATAGAATTTCGGGAGAATATCCAACATACGTTAACCTTTCCCTCTGATACCACTTGTAGGACCCCAGGACACCCTGAGAGGGGAGGGGTGAATCAGGGTGTCAACTTTTTCTTCTTAAAGTTTTCGATCTTGTTCCCATGTTGGTAGGAACATGTTAAACCTCTATGATAGATATGATTAGTAATGAAACATTCACATGAAGAGAGATGACACAACTATTTTTACTTGGTTCACCACTAAGGGATACTTCCAAGGAGCATACACCAACAGGTTGTCAGTCGTACCAAAATCCACTATGCTTCACTAGCTGTAGATTACAAATGTTCGGGTACAGTCACTCTGTCCCATGCTCACTGCCTTTAAAAAAGGTTAGGGATAGCTCACTACATCCCTCGGGTCACTCCTGTTGACTCCCCTTGGCTCACTGCCATTGGTGAAGTCCCACTTAGTTTATAGAAGTGAAGGTCTATTAAATAGATGTGCATTGAAGTTTTTTGCCTCATGTTCAACATGAGACTATGCTTTCATCAGGGTTCATAGTTGATGCCCTTTTCAGTTCAATTCTTCTTCTTTAGTGCAATGACTGAATGCACCAGATCCCCTTTTCTTCGTTTTCCTGAATCACAATCACTTATGTGATTTCTTAATAAATTATGCTCAACTTCCTTGGAATTATTAGAATCAGTTCATCATGTATGGATGAGATCATGCATGTATCATTTATATTTCTTCTTCAATCTCACATTGCACCGAATGAATCGGGAAATCTTATAGCTTTCGTGTAGCTACAAAAAGACCGGTAGGCTTCAGCAGTACCTGGCGTACTTCTCCAATCCCGGCACGCAAGTCTCCATACGGTGCGCAAGTCTTCGGCATGAAGGTCCAATCTGGCGCAAAGGTCTCACAAAACCACCTGCACAACACTGCATTCCTCAACTCTTAACCTGCGCGACTCACTTCCTTTCTCACCCAAACCACCTTGGGCGTGCAACCAAAAACCGACGCGCAACTTCAAATATTGGCGCGCAAGTCCACCTACATGACCACACACAATACTTGCGCGAATTCCACACCTGCGCGATGGGAGCTCTGATTTTTCTATGTGTGGAACTCTGTAGAAAATGAGGAGGGGTGTTCCAATATTTATAGGTAATTTTCCCAGCCTGCGCGACGGCGCGCAAGTCAACCATCGGCGCACACGCCTCTTCCCCTGCTAGTCACTTGCGCGACCAGCTTCCAAACTTGCACGAACCTCTTTCCTTTTCCAAATTTTGATTTTTGATCTTTAAAACCCATAGGCACACAAGTTATCATGCTTCCCAGGAATCCGCGCGCAAGTCTCTTCACGGCGCGCAAGTCACCTGCGCGACCTCACCAAAACTTGCGCGACCGTTATCTCTTTGCCATATTTTGATGATCTGATCTTCAAAAACATATGGCGCTCAAGTTTTCTATCCACCAAGACCTCAGCGCACAAGTCCCTTTGCCAAAAACACTTTTATTTATTTGTCAATTTTCAGGCCCAAAAATTTGGCAAACACTGGGAAACGACCCCACATTGTATCTGCTCTTTTTGTCCGCCTCTAGATTATCCATTCCTTTGTCTATGTTCCTTGAATAAAACATGGATAATTATCCACGGTCCTTGAACTCGACATGACACCATGGAATCTCCTTTGTCAACATATTTTTATGACGTTTGTTATCTTTGTCAACAAGCATGATCAACTCAAAAGCACTTCTTCTTGGTGATCTGTATCCTTCAGCAACTCTTCTTCTTTTATCACAAACTCCACTATTGTGATATGTATTCTTTAAAGGAATAACTTGAGCATCATCATCTTCTATGACAATGTGATGTGCATGGCTATCTCAGAATTCCAATCCTCGTACGACCATATTAGATTTCCAATCATTTGCACATTGTCTTCTTCATCAAATGTCATGATCTACTTCATGCAAACCATATGATTCAATTCGTCAATAGTTCTCTTGCATAGTTCTCATGCAATCATGAGTAATTGCATGGTCTTCATCAAATCCTATGGTACTCATGCAATAATGAGGAATTGCATGGTCTTCATAAAAACCCATGGTTCTCATGCAATAATGATGAATTGCATGGTCTTCATCAAAAAACCCATTCTTCATTAATCATCCTCAGATGGATTACACCTCACATACTTTATTGTGGTAGATAATGTTTCACCTTTGACACTTGTTATTTGAACTTATGATCAGTACAACAATCATCTGAATTTCCATTCCTCCACTTCATTAGACTACTTCTGGATCTCATTCATTTTGATCTTCATTGACAACTATTGACAACAAATACAACCATATACACAAAGTGGATCCAACAATATGTCTCATGTGGTGATGAAAATCAAATCACATCGTATCATGGTGGAAATAGTCTATATGTACCCATGGATGACATTAACATTCTATAGTGAATATATTTTTCTAATGTTAGATGATATTATAAATATCCAAACATATAAAAATATCCTAGATATCATATATATCAATATGCATAATTAACAATGAGATATGATGATGGAAAAGGAATTGCATTTGTTCATGCAGAGTTAGTCCTCTGTAACCATGAACGATGATCTTGATTCCCATTTGATGGAAGATGATTATGATATAGGTTAATATGTGAAAATAATAACTTATCAGTATATGTTATACGATTTATTTATTATTTAATAATGTATTTCATACATTAGGTCATGTTAGAAGAATAATCAAAATGAAAATTCTTGGTTATGAACAATACCTATTCCTCAAAAACACGTATGTTTAATGTCAAATGAATTCATAGTATTGTTTTATTAAAAATATAATTCCCTTATGATGAAGAGAGAGATGAATGAAAAATACATTTTTGGGTTATTTTACAACCAAAAGGTTTTTTATTTCTTAATAGAATAGGATTGTATGTGCCTTTTTATTATCGAGAGGAGGAAATCATGGAATTTTATAAAATACTAAATTAGTATAATTAAATATTAATTTAAAAAATGATACAAATTGAAATGATGAAAAAATATTATGTATATTATTTTAAATAAACTCATAATATATATTTATAAAATATTAGATATGTTATTTATCCTTCTAATTTGGATTTACCCCACATTAACAATTTTTTGAATTAAAAACGATAAAAATGTTTCAATGATTTAGTGGTAAATATATTACATATAAAATGTTAATTGACCCAAAAAGGAAAATGGTTGAAATTTTGAACCATATCCTATTCACATGGAACAATATAGTATCTTATTATTTTTTAATCCATTTATGAAATTATTTTTTATTATAAAGATCATTAACAAGAAAATTATACTATTCATCTTATTTGAATTTGAAGACACAATGTAATTGATGAATTTCGAAATTAGTAGATTAAAACACCACCTAGAATATATTTATATCTAAAAAATTCATGGGAATAAATAATAAATTAATTTATTATTAATATTAGTATTTTTATTATTCTTTTTCAATTTTTTTAAAAAATATTATTTCAACATTGCATAAGAATTTAACGTAATTATTTCATCCCTAAATTTTTTATATATTAACATGATAAAAAAGAAATCATTTTTAATTAAAATAAAACTTTATAACACAAAATATCCATCCTTTAACCCCATTTCATATATTTATAGATAATGAACCAAAGAGAATGATAATATTTACTTTTTATTACATAGAAAATATAAAGATCAAAATAATTTGCAGATAGAAACCAATGGTCATATATTATAACTTTCAATGACTAGGTACAAAAAACTCATCTAATAAAATTAAATTATGAGTCATGGATGTTTTATATTTCATGTGATATAAAATTTATCCTTAATTACCAATTTTACCTTGACCATTGTTGAAAAAATTACAAATGCTTCAACTCATATTGTCTGAAAATAATACAATCATATTTACCTAATTTGGACCTTTTGATATTAATTATTGGTTTCAATTTCTATTTTTAAAATAAATAAATAAAAAATTATATAAAAATTATTTCCAAAAATATGATAAAAAATGTCCTTTTTCAATGACAATTTCCTGTAAAAAATGTATTTATATTAAATTTATGTATAAAAATAATTTCAATAACACTATATAGATTATTATAAATAAAAAGGAATAAACTAAAAGGTAAAAATAATCCAAAATATAATTTTATTTAAATTATAATAGAAAATAAAATATGATTTTCAAAAGAAATCAAAAATTGTATCTAGTTATTTGAAAATCTTTCTTTTTGGATGGTTTTAAAAAGTTTTTCCTTGGAATATTTTGAGATGATGAATACAAAAAATGATGTTCACATTCTGAAATTAACATTCTAAAATTTGAAATATCATGAAATTTAATAAAACCTTTTTATTCATGAAAATCCAATTCTATAGAGTTTACTCTTTATTACTATTTAATGAAAACATTAAAAATATTTCTATAATGAATATAACATTATAAAATAAAACTAATAAATGTCAATAAGAAATTAAAATTATTTAATATAAATATACATGGGTTGTTTCATATATTATCGATAATAGGAATATTCTCTATATATTATGGCCAATATAATTCTTATTCATTATGAATAGTAATTGGAGTGTAAATTCTTTACTATGTGAAAGGATTAAATAGCACAACATGGGGTTATAATAAATATAGATAATGGACCTAAAATATTACCTTGATAAAAAAGGATGTTAATGTCATCACCCTATACTATATTTTTTTTATGAAGAGTCATTTGGTATTCATTTTTCATTAGTTAGGAATGAATATATATTAAAATGTTAATAATGTCAAAGTGTCTCCTCTCTCATCCTTATAAAAGTATACCACCCCTCATACAATCCAAAAAGTACAGGAGCCTCTTTTCCCAAATAAAACCTATCAAAATCCATTTGTTAAATACCTCCATATTACATAATGTTCCTGGTGTGATTACGACAACTATTTTCAAGGATTATAATGTAATCTAAATGTGGTTTTTTGATAATGTACTTTTACTATTAACTGAGTACTTTCAATTTTATTTCATCATTCACATTATCTCAAACTAATATAATAATTAGAAGTAGAGGAATAATATATCCTAAATATACTGACATGTTATTATCGTAGTGGCCCAACCATTATTATCCTTTTTATCCATAAAATTGGAAAATGAAACCATTATTCATTCATAATTACGATATTCCCCTTTATGAAACAATATATTAATTATTTAAAAACCATCCCTCATGGTTGATTATTATGATTTGTTTAATATTTATATATGATATTTATGACTTTTTTTTATTCATGATTAATTAGATAATATCTAAATTCTTCTATTTACATTGTTGGAAAAGGGATAATGTCTATTGTACAAACTTGTGGACTACAACCTCCACAAAGAAAAGATTTTAACTATAGAGTTCTTCTAAAAATGGGTTGAAATTGACTAATATTTAATGAATATATATTATGTAAATAAAAAAATAATTATTCTAGAAATTTTATTTCTTATTTACCATTCATGTGTTCAATCCATCAAAAATTTAAAACACCACTCATGCATACATATATACTACCATCTCTATGAAGTGAATTAATTCATTTTCATTATCTATATATATTATTTACTATTAAGGTAAATACAATGAATAAATTTCGTACATATTCCATGTTAATGGTTCTATAGATTATGAAACTATGACCATTGTTCATGTACATAATAGATCAAAGAAATTCATATATGAAAAAATCTTATTTTGACTAGAATATTAATTTCAATGATGAAATTGTTAATAAAAGGATAATTAATAATTTTAATGTGAAAATAAATAGTGTTATATTTTTAAATATTGTTCATGAATATAATAATAGTATGTATATATTTATTGAATTGTTTATTTGAAATCATACCATGTATTATATGACTTTGGGTAAGGGACTTATGTTATAATCTCATTTCATCATAGGATTGTATATGGTATATTTCAATTGGAGAATTTTAAGGGAGCATATCCTTTACAAATATATATATTTTATTATTTTCATTTTATTATTTAATTTTTATGTATTAGTTCCATATTCATAAATTAGGTACACAAAATGAGGAATTGAATTTTTTTAAATAAAATCCAAACTTATTTTATTTTTGGAAGGAAAACATTTTATTTATTGACAATACTCTTAAAAATTGTTAAATTTAATTTTTCCATATACAATAAATACATTAAAAAGTGAAATTTCATTTCCATTAAATTTATTTTAAATGGATTAAATGGAATATATTATAATATAATTTTTACTAAAAATTCATTAGTGACTTTTGAAAAAAGTTTGAAAAGAATACCTAATTTTCAATTTAAATTTTATGATCAGATTTTCCCATCATCATTAACACTACAAAAATTTAATATTATATGATGATATTTCACATTTTTCTTCAAATAATAGAATTTTCTAGATGTCAATTAATGTTACAATTTAAATGTTATCGAAATAAAAAAAATTTATTTACAATGTTTTTCATGTAATGATAAGGATATTATATTAAATATATTTTTCATATTTTTCAATATACATTAAGGTTTTCTTTGCTTCACTAAGGATATAATAATATAATTCCACCAGAACATTTTCTACACATGTATTATTATTATGATTATAAGTTAATGTCTATAAAAGATGTTTCATTTAGAGGGGTTTATTATGCTATGATGAAAAAATTATGAAACAAAACTCATTAGAATGATCTATGATATGAATAAATGATGAAGTATTTTTGAACATTGTTTCATTTCCACAGTTTATGATATCATTTTTTTATAATTTTTATTGATATTATAAAATACATGTTTATTGTTTTTAATAAGTGGCATGTATGGCTTGAATTATATATCCATCCAATGAATTGTATAATGTTTGACACCTCATGAGATAATAAGTATTAAAATAAGGGTTAAACCTAGTTTAGTTAGTGAATTTATCCAAGAAAAATGTATATGGAGTGAGCTTTGAATCTAGAAATAATGGAATGATGTTTGAACTATAATCTATTTGAATGCCTTAGAAGTGATCCATAACCAAGGAAATTAGTTTCTATGTATATTTATCTTACAAAAATTTTATTATTATTATTATTATATTTTACCGTGGATCATGATTTATTATTGATGAATCCACACACTATTGAAATATGATTTTGGTTATGAAAATGAATTATAAATTTATTTATGATTAATAGTACATGACTATTTGTTAGTGATTTCATTAGTTATGACAATGGACCCATATCCATAAACTTTTGTTATGATCACTTATGATCATTGATTGATATTAATTGTGTCTTTACTTTTATGGAATTTAAGATCACCAATTCTTATCATACATTTCCTAGAGGCCAGGAAGAAATACTTTTTGTATGTTATGTCTAAGAATAGCACAGTGTAAGAAGAACTTTATCTGATTTGATAAAGATATTTCATAAAATAAGATTATTATATATCCATTCTCTATATAGATTAATATGTTAGGGTCTGCTAACAAGTATGGTAACAATATTTATTGAATAATAATCTTATATGTTATAATACAATATCATTATATGAAATTTTAATTTTTTCTTTAGTTTTTACCCATGATTCATTCTCCCATTTCTCAACATTTCATTTTCTTTTTGTTAAACGATTCACTTCTAAATAAGAAATTAATTCCTATGTATTTTTAATGCATAAAATAGTGTAAAGATGAAATTAAACCTTATTTGTGATCTTTTTTATCAAATAATATTTTGATCCCCTTGTATCCCAATACAAACCACATATAAGGATAAATAAACTATTTTTGTCTCCTCTATTGTCATTTTTCGTTCTATTATATTTCAATATAGGAAAAATATGCATATGTATTGATGTTTTTCATTAATAATATGATGAAAAATAGGTGTAAGGGTGGGGGTTACTATTAGATTCATCATTTAATTGTTTCGGTTTTTGTGTTTTATTGGGTCTATTTAGAAAAATCATTATTTTTCTATTTTGAAAAAATAAAATGCGGTATGAAAATTTGTTATAGTGTTATTTGATCATTCATTTTGAATAATTGAAAACTCAATGGAATTAGGTAATAAATATTGATTATAAGGAAATTAATATTATTATAGAATCAAAAAACCGAAATTAATATTGATTTATTTAACACATTTTTTATGAAAATATTACTATTGAACATTGAAATAAATTGTGATTGATAAGATTTTTTTAGAGATAAAAAATTTATATAATGAAATTGGTCATTTGAAATTAGATTAATGAATCTTATATACAATAAAAATAAACACCTTAGGGATCCAAATAAGTAGATATTAATATACGTTTTATAAAACAATTTTAAAATTATAAATTAGAATCCCACATTGATAATCAAATATTTATGTCATAATGAGATTCATTAATACATTCCCTTACATATATAATTATATGTTCTTTTTCACATACATAGCTATGTAAAAATTCATTATTTTTCATAAGTGTAAAAAATTAATTCATTTATATGAGTTATATTAAAACAGAAATTAAATGGTTGTAGGTTCACTTATAAAAAAACACCCATCATTTTTTAAATGAAGTTAAATTTGGAATATTTGTGTTCAAAACATCCGAAATTGTGAAAATTGAGTCAATTTTTATTAAATTTTTTTATTCTAGTTAAATTTAATATATTCACGCATAAAACATAATATTTTCATAAATTTATGTAAGGTTATTTGTATAAAATAATTTCTAAAACATGATGTAATTTATAGAGGAAACAAGGGGAGAAATCACACTCACCCAGAAATTTATTGACTGGAATTAAGTTTGTGCATCGATTATTTATATATTATTGTCTTTTTCCCTTATTAAATATAGTTGAAGTAGAATTTCTAAATATCATTGTGGCATTTCATCATTGAATTATATGTATCAGACCTTGTTTGTACATATTTCCACTAAATATTTAAATTAACCTTTTAAAACATTATTTTACTATTCTCAATTGTCTACAAAATGTCTAAAAATCTTAATTTGAATTATTTTAAATAAATTTATGTTTATGAGTACTTCATTATTTAATAAAAAATATTGAATCATTTTTATTTTAATAGTCTAATAAAATATTTTATGATCTAAAACTAAAAATGTTATTCATATTTTATACATCGATGTGGGTTTTTATGTTCATTTGTTCGTAAATGATATTGTGTGCTATAATTCATTCTCTGTAACTTATATTTTCCACTATCATTTTTCTTTAAAATGATGCGGTTTCATGTGAGCTTATTATGGAGTTCAATAATTTTATCCCTGATGATGATTAATTTATAATTAGTTCTATATTATAATAATGGGGGTTTATTAGAGGTGAAAATTCATAAATTTGTATCTATAATAATGTATTTATATTTCATCATACCTTTTTAAAATTAGGCTATTTATAATCTTTTCTTCAAATTACATTTTTTATGTGAATAAATATAATTGATTTAAATTTGATTATATTAATGGCAGAAATGAATTTTTAAAATAATGGATTTTTAATTTTCATTCGAATTTATTATTCAATCATATACCAAATTTAAATTCCATTAATTAATTCAATGATTTTTTTAAATTTAAATTTAATTAGGCTAAAATTATCATTTTTAATTTTTGATGTTTTCTATAATTAATTATAACTAATCCAATATTTTGATATTTCAAGATTTAGTGTTTTTGGAATTACCCTTACAGCACAAATAGATTATATCGATGGATAACTTGTATATTCTTAAGTAAGTATCATAGGAAATACTGTGAAATTTTTATCCCATTATCTCTATAACTAATAGAAGTATAAATGACACACTCCCTCTATCACATTATGTTCATAACAAAATGTAATATAGTAAAATGAAATGATATAAATACAATATAATGTCTCTCTTCAACCTCACATATGGTTAAATCAAACTATCCGCCTGATCAAACATGCACATAAAAATTCTATACCATCAATACACATGTGATCCAGAAAAATAACCTTGTTCTAAAACATTAAAAAATTAATCCTAGTACAAGCCCCTCACAACATACAGATGAGTTGATCACATAAAAATATACATTATTATTTTATTGTATTTCTCAATTGAACACCGTAATTAAATATAAACCTTATATAAACAAGATGTTTAATTTTCAACTGCAACACTCAATAGAAATTCATATGATTATAATCAAACCAACACTTATTCTTCATTCATCTTTAATCATCAACATCAACTGAAAACATGACCTACCATAATAAAAACGTTCTCACACACCAAATCCATACTATTACTAAAGGATATCTTCATATGTTACATAATATTATGAAATTATAATTGTATGATCAACAAAGATCATGATCTGGCCCATTCAAATGATGCAGTACAGGGTGTATTTCATTATTTAATGACTGTGCAATTTTTTTCAAGGATATGGTCAAAAAAGATAATTCCTCTCTCCACCAGAATGCAATGATTGCTTCCATGAACAAAAATACAAAAATATTGTTCGATGATATAGATAAATGTGTTCAAACTAACAATATGAATCACTTTCCAACACAATTCGAGATCTCAAATAATTAAAGCGACTCACCATGATATTTTTCCTTGACCACCAACCAAATACTCTATCAAATAGATGAATTATTTTAGTCCTACTATCAAATAATCAAGAAAAAGTCCCTTAAACAATATTAATATATAAATATTTCTGAATATTAATTTATTATTATTTATTTATATATATCGTAAAAATTACTTATTTCTCTTGGGTCTAGTAACTTACCTCAGTAACTAATCAACCATCATGATGTTTTATGGAAGTCTATTTTTACATTATTTCTCATTAATATCCTAATAGATATCCTATCTCATATGAGGTATAGAAAAACATATCTTCCCCATCTATATAGAACAAATGGTTGATACTCTCTACTACAAATGTTATGAGCACGCAATTTCTAGGACTTCCCTATCTCTATCTAAGAATATACCAGGAACACATGAAATATTTTACGGGAAACGAACTCAACCATCTGTCTTCCCTTATTGAAACTTGAACTAGCTCTAGATTATGATACATAGATATTTTTTTACTTACAAATAAATGGCAAGAATCATAAACATTTATTAAAATAAATATTTAGTGAGGGTAATCATCCTCATTTCACCCAAAAAGTGTATTGATTAAAATTTTGAAAATATTCTCCATAGTGGGTATGATGGATTTTAAAATTAAATTGCTCAATAGGGGGAAATGGTTATTTAGAACGAATATTAGGTAAATAAAAGGTATAATTAAACCTCCATGACAATTTTATATCTTGGATTTTTCATTTCATTTCATTTAATCTCAATTTGATTTTATTTTTTAAATTATTCACTTTTCCCAATTATTTTTTGTTTATTACAATTCTTAATTTTGTTAAATTTATCTCTCAAACTCTATATTTATTACACTAATATATTAGAATTAATTATTTGGTTAGGTCAAAATAAACTCAAATCCTCATTATTTGTTGTCAATATTTCTTTCCAAACTAAAAATAATAATTCTCCAACTAGTCTCCCATTTCTATTCAAATATATTGATATAAATGGAATTTGGGAATGATAAATAGATGATATAGAATGATTGAAATTGGTGAAATTTCTAATAACACATTATTTTCATTATATTAATTCACAGATCTTGTGAATTTATATGTGATGCTGAAATTCTTAAATGTGCATAAGATCAGTCAAATTCATCTCACAATAGGGATGCATGTATGTTTTTTAGTTTATAATAAATTTGACAAAAAAACATAGAAGAATAATTATGGTAAATAGTATAACAAAATTCATCCAAAAATTTTACCATATAGTCATTTTTATGATTCATTATATATTCATTTAATTTTCATACACATTCAGCATTAAAACATCAAATATATCATGTTGTAGAACATAAAACAATAAGAAAATAAGAGATTACGGTTATTAAAGAGTATCTCTAATATCTATAGCTCAATGTAATGATTGAACAATTTATTTTCATTTTAATTAATAAGATCATTATATGGATTAAAAAAATATTATGTTAATTTTTCAACCGAAATATAAATAGTATAAATTAAAATAATATAATTAAAAATTATCATTTAAAAGATTAGTTTTTTTGAATTTATAATTTAAAAACCAAATTTATTTTCTAAAATGGGAATATTAAAATTACTTTGAGTGATTTATAATTAAATGTTTTGTTATTTATTTAATTTTTTAAGAATAATGAAATATAATAATTCTTTAAAAATGAATTATCTTTTATTAAATTAAGAAAGTTAAGTCTCATTATGTTTAAAATATGTATTATTTATTTAAATTTACTGTTAATTTATTTTGAATCATAATCATAATTTTTTTTTGTATATGTATATTTTTTTGGTTTAAGAATGAGATCTTTCTAAAAAAATTATATTACATCATATATATCTTTAATAATTAATTAAACAAACCTAAAATTTGGAATAATTTAAATTAAATGTATTGATTATATGCCTATAAATATTAATTTAAATTGAAATAATTATTCCACTAGTCATTCAATAAAATGAAAAACATATTTTTCTTTAAAATTCAACATAGTGAAACCAAGTTTATCATATTAATATATAATTCTAATATTAAATGGAATTTTTCATAGTCTAAGAATTTTTATAGTTAAAAATATTCCATAAATATATTAAAAATAATATATTGTCTCAAATAATGTTTACATGTGTTTTACATTAGTTAATAGTTAAAAATGTAAAAATTAATTACCACATTTAAGGTAAAAATCGATTAACATATGTGTTATAATAAAAAGAAAAGGGTTATAATGATCTAAAAACATATCCAAAATACATTTTTTGTTAATATTTAAATATAATCATTTATAATTTTTTAAATAGTTTATTTTAGAGATCTATATATGTTAAATATTAAGGTAATACTTTTCATTTTCAAAATATATAGGTGTGCCACTCACCTCAATTATAAAAGTCCACACCCTATCATTTCCTCATAAAACCTTCATATCCATTTTTATCATCTAAAAATATCCCAAATTTTGTAATTATGTACCTTTTTGATGAACTAAATTTCATAGTATGATCTGAAGGCCATCCAAATAAGGCTCATTATTCTTACATAAAGAGGTATTTTGAAGAAGTTGTATTGTGTTTTTCCATGTTTTTGTATTTTATTTTTTTACATCACAACATTAAAATATTATAATTTTTTATTGAAATATAAAAATAGTAATAACCATATATTGAGATGTTTTTATATTAATTTAATAACCTAATTGCATTTCCCCTTATTCAAATGGGATAAAAATCATCCTTCATTTATAAGTTGTGTTACCTTCCCATGAAATGATGTTTTTCATTTTACATTATCACCTCTTTAAGAATGTCATAATGACATATTAAATGTATATATATGATAATTGTAACAGATATATAATTAGTTTTTATATCACATATATATTATGAATTTTTATCTCATAAGAGATAAAAATGTACCTCTTGTGTACGGTGGACTATTACTCCATGAAGTGATATTTTTTATATTAGCTAATGATTGACATGGAAGTTAAAAATGATAATGATTATGATTATATATGATATAAATTAACAAATAATAATATTAATTAGATATTTATGATTATGAGTAAAATACCATATCATATTCTTTCTTACCCAGAATAATGATAATGTCTTTCATAGGTACATGAGGACTACCACGTCCACAAAGCGATGTGGTTCATTTCATTTCTCTAAAAAAATGGATGTGAAATATAATTATATTGAATGGAATATTATTTTATTTTATATATTATGATCATCATTTTGAGTTATAATAATACATACCTTATTTCTATAATGGTCGTTTAAAAATCAAAACATCACTCACATGTACGTAAAACCTACTATCTAAATGATATTATCCTAGTTTATATTCCTTAAAATGTTTCATGGATGTTTTTAAAAGAATAATTTATCTAAAAAAATTAATATTTAATTATTATAATTTTATATATGATTAAAAAAGAACTATTTGTCTATAGATAACCTACCAAATTTTTTTTTGTCACATAAAAAATACCATCAAAACATGCAAATTAAACATACTTGATTGATTAATTTTATATAACATGGTAATATGTGAAATAAAATAATTTACATTCGTGAAAAATATTTTTAATGAAGTTTTTATTTCACATATTTTATCAAGATGATAAAGAAAATATTTGACAATTTAGACCCAAGGAAAGAGACTTCTTATCAATTATATATTCTTTAGGCATGTTATTATGATATGGACCTATTATTTTTATGAGGATTCTATACATACCCATTGACATGTTATATAATGGATTACTATATTCTTCTGACATTTAATGTTATATTTAATGTTATTATTTCTTTGTTTTTATGATTCTAATGTTCTTATGGTCGTAATATACATTTCATTAAAAAATATCCTCTTTAAATATATCACTTTTAATTACACTACTCATAAAATTCAATGATTAAAAAATATTTATATGAATAAAAATATATAAACATGGTGAATTTATAAGAAAAATATTTCTTTTATACATATTTTCTCACAAAAAAAATATTTTGATGTACTCCTTTTCTATCATTAAAAATGTTAAATGGAATTTTTAATTTTAACACAAATAGTGACAATAACTTTTCCTTCCATTGAATAATTATCAGATGTTTTACTACCATTATATGATTTATTGTTATATTAATAATAATTAAACTTTATTTAAATATTTTTTTATTGAAAATGGTTATTGGAATTAAAATGGTATTTTGATTCTGAAAATAGGGATTTAAAATTAAATGTGTATTTTGATTTTTTGAATGTGATTTAAAAAGGAGTACAAAGAGTATTATAAATGTTTTATAATGAACAATTGAATGAAAAAAATTATTATTGAAATGTAACATGATGATTATAAAAGAAATGGGGGATCCAAATACAAAATATACAATGGGTGCACCCAGATAACATCAAGTGAGCCTGATCTAGCTTTTATGTTGGGTCCACCTGGATAACGATGGGTGATATCGTTACAGATTATATGATGGGTGCACCCAAATAGTGACCTAATTAATTTTTCAATGAATCTTGTATATATAATAATTATGTAGGGACATACTAGAGGGAATCTCCTATAGATTTCATTATGGTCCATTTATTTTTTAAATGGTTTAAAAATGGTTTATCAATGTCTTACTCTTAGGTGAGAATGTGGTTTATATTTTCATTCCTTGGGTTTTGTTTATATACATTGAAAAAATAGTTTTGGTTCTTTTCATGGGATTTTTTTTCACACCAGGAATATTGAGATAATGTTAAAATAAACTTGGGATGTTTCATAATTTCCTCTAGACTAATGGTATTTCATTTTATTTATGTCCCTTATGAAGATTTTTGTTCTACTTTCTCATTTCAAAAAATCTAATAATAGTTTTTTTATATTTATGAGAAATGATTATTTCTATAATGCCCCAGCCTTAAACATTTCATAATCTGCAATTTATTTAATAATTCATAATGATAATATTTTTAGGTTAAGGGATTTACAAAATTAGGTCATAACTTATACATAAATAATTGAATATTACATGTAGAAACTTCTACTCAAAATCCATTTTTTCCATAAAACTAAAATAATTAAAAAAAAGAGACAGGTCTAGTTCCTTGTTTTAGACAGCATGACTTTTCCTTGATCCCATCCTTTACCCTATTCATACTTATGTCCAATATATAATATTTCAAAAAGAAGGGATGTGCATAAAAAGTTCAGTATGGGATATAAAATAATGAAAGAAAACATTAGTCCATGAATACATACAATTCAACGAAATCATACTTTTTAATTTTAAAACATAATCTCTTTAACATACCTCATGAAATCAGAAGATTTATGAATAACACAAAGTAATCACAAATCATAAATGTAATATGTGGAATCTATATGATACAAACATTTTATCTTTCATTTATATGTAGGGTGTTATGTTTGGAATACCCATCATATTATATTTCCAAAACCCCTTTGTAGAATCATTAACTTTTACCTCTGTCACATTACCCAATTCATTAGAGAGCTACCTCAGGCTCACCTGCCCTAGGATTATCACGGAACAACCTGTATACGTAAATGATTACCAATAATAAAAATATATTCCTCACACAAAAAACAAGAATAATGGAAATATAACATTTTCCCATTGTAATCACAATATTACAATTCATGATATTGACATAATAAATGCTTTATCAAAAAAATTTCAAAACCATTTAAAACATTTAATAAATGGATTTTTTATCAAAGCTCCCCATACCAATTTAAATAATTTAAATGAATAAAAATTTTAAAACATTAAAATCCATATAAATAAATCATTAAATAAATTTTTAAAACATGTCAATTAATGATAAATATTTAGAAGAATAAATCGTTAGATCTATTAAAACAATGTTTTAGTTAAAGATTCTAGTAATGGTTGAGAAACCCTTGAATAATAATTATTAAAGAATAAAGTAAAACAAAACTTATAATATAATAATAATAAGGAGATTTATGATATAATTTTTTAAATGGAAGTATATACACCATATAAAAGTTAATTGGTGCATAACAACAGGTAAGTCTCAATGGAATGTAAATTGAGATGAAATCCCTTACAAAGATCATACAATTACATTTAAGGATAAATCAATGACATAATTATGTTTGTAAAATATAAATAAACCCAATATAAGTTGATATTAAGTGTAAAACAATCAGTAGTAATTCACACATATTTGTAGCACGCCATAATCAAGATGTATAATTTTATCCCAGAGAATTAAAATTCGGTTAAGAAGTTCTCTTTTAGAAATTTGATAGCCTAACAACGTCGCATTAAAATAAATAAAATATGTTGATGAGAGAGAAAAGGGTATCTTATCACATGGAAATTATATTTATAGGAATAAGGATATATAATAACATATCCCAACATATGAAAATGGATATTAAAATACATTACATAAAAGAAGTCTTTGACTAATAGAGTATAGTGAAGGGTTCCCTTACCGATTTGGTAACATACGAAACATACACCCCATTAAGGAAGGATAATACAATGAAGATGTAAATACCCCTTAAATTAAAGTATATTACACAAATAATACAATCATGCATAGTACATACCCCACATAGAAATAAATAGTGGCAAATATAGCATTAATCTCACGGTAATAAAAAGTGAGATCAAAACAGCTTACCTCGTGTCCGACTTGACTCGTTCATTGTTTAATCTCATGAATATTAAACAAAATTTAATTTATATCTGATACAAAAAATTTTAAAAAGTTTATTATTCCTTTTATATCACATATTACCAGGTGATAAACATTACATAATAATTTATTTAAATCACATTCATTTTGTCGATATTTCGTACTTGAGTCAAAAATGAACTTCTTATATTTACAAATTGTCCATGTGGTCCAAATTCCATTATCTACATAATTATAATAAAAATTTAGATATCACATATATCCAGTGTATATATGTATTAATAATAGTACGTAACATTTGGAGATAAAAAAATCAAGTGCACATTTCATGGAGATGGTAAGCCGTACGAACGCATGAACGCTACATTCATTTCTATTTATATTTTAATGGAATGAATAATTAATGATTCATAGGTATATTATAATTCTAGTATAATTTCATATATAATTTCATTAATTCCATTCATTATACGTTCCACGTATGGCTTGAACGAATCATATCACTTTGAGTGGGCAGTAGTCTGCACTTCCTCAAATGAAATTATAATATTTACCCATTATGAAAACAATAATGGTATGAAATAAATGAAAAATATAGAAGAATAAAAACAATATAAATAAAATATATATCACATATAAATATAGTTCCATTTTAATGGCCACCATAATAAGTGGTAGGAGAATATTGAACGGTCATCGTTTCGTGAGGTAGTAGTTCACTGTCTATAGAAACAGTATGTTCGTATCCTTTAGATGGAGGTGTGTAGAAGTTTAGTTATAATTATTATCATAACAAAAACCTTGAATATTGAGGATACTGGTGTTGATATTTGAAAAAATTAGTGCATTGGGATTGAATATATAGAATAAAATAAGAGAACATTGGGAAGATGTTACCATTAAATCGTTTAACTCCCTTTTGTTTGAACCAGATAGATTTCTTGAAGTGCCTTATGGCTAAGGAAAGGAATTTATGAGTAAGATAGGGATATTGGTAGCTTATATGGGCAGATTTTGGATGATACAAGGGGTTATAGAGTTGTGTGTAATTGGATAGAGTTGATGGCCTCTTATATGGGGGAGGAGGGTCTCTTTATGAATTATTGAAAATATTATTTTATTATAATCATAATTCCAATTTCTAATGGTCCAAAACTCATTAAATTAGAATATAAGATGACTATTATTTGAAATACTCTAACCAATAGGTTTTAGAAAAGTTCTGGTTTCATTTTTATCCTTATCATTTAGTTTTAACTTTTACTTAACTAATTTAACATTTACCATGTCTTCTTGTACGTTCATACTATATGGTTAATATAGTTACTATACAATTTCAAGCAACCCAAAATGGTTCATTAATGACATTTTTAACATCATATATGTATTTTGGATGAATAATTAATTTTTAGGGCTATTTTATCATTTAATAAAATATTAATTGATTTAAAAACACATTAATGTCAATTTTTAAAATATTCATATCATGACTTTAAAAAAAATCCAAACCTATGTGATTATTTTGAAAAAACCATCATTAATTTAAATATGACAAGTCATCATCATATATAAAATTCGTGGAGGGAATAAATATTTTTAAAATAAATTTATTTTAATTTTTATAATCTCATTTATTTAAAACATAAATTAATTAGGTAATCATTACATCATCATTGTGTCATAAATAAATATATTTATTTGATGTTCAAAACTTATAAATAAAATAAAATGATCTAGGAAATTTTTTTAGCTTTCTAATGACCATTTATTGTCTAAGATATCAAAAATATAACTCCACATTAAAATTTTTTAAGAAAAAAAACAAATTTTTAAGATATTTTTATTTTTACTTTAAATAAAAATTTATTAATGCAATTAACATACCCAAGTAGCTTTTGAAGGACAAAAGTCTCGCCCAAGGATTGTATTAGTCGGCCATGGGTCATCTAATAAGGTTAGGAAAAGTGTTAAATTAATTTAATGTTATCATAATAGTATTTTTACATTTAATTACTATATTTGACTTTAACCACTATAAATAAAAATAAAAAGGTACTATTGAACAGAAAATTATTTCAATCTTATTGAACCACATTTTACATACTAATTACAACCATGTATGTCAGAATCTTGACACTTGTTTATGTCCAATTTCAAAGTGAAGTTACATCCAATGACCAAAATTCGATTAAATGGTAAAAATATATTCAAATTACAATTTAAAACCATTTAAAATGATAATATAAACATATAAATAATTTATATTAAAAGGTAATTTTGAATTAAAATGTAGTATTTGTCACTATTCATTAAAAAATGAAATTTATCAGAAAAATACCAAAATTTCACCAAAAGTATATTTTGATGCCCCTGTTCTAAATAAGAATTTTATTTTGTCAAATAGAACACATAAAAGTTACAAAAACTAGATATAATAATGTTTCACCATCAAAAAGTAGTAAATAGAACTTTTAATGAAAATTAAAGTATTAATGATATAAATTGGATTCTTTCTTATTTTAAGACTCAAAAATTTATTGGATGATAGTAAAAACTGTTAAGAAACATTTAAAATCATATTATTGTTAGTTATGTTCATTCCTATAAGTGAAACATATATGCGTTAAATAACATTTAAAATAAAAATATTACATTATTAATTTTCAATATAACTCAACGTTGTGTGCAACGGAAGATTTCAAAGAAACTTATTGTTGCGAGTTGAGTACGCTATCGGACATGGCATGCACTTTGAAGTGAAATTAATATTTAATTAAAAAATATTAATAAATATAAAAATTTAAAATTCTTTATTTACCTAGGTTGTTACATCCTTCCCATCTGTTGGAAATTTCATCCTATAAATTTTAAAATTTTCCTCAGAAACTTTAATAAAAGCCCCAAATCGGAAAAAGAGTCAGTAATACTATCATTTTAAATAAATGAAGAGATGTAAAAAAGTTCACCCAAGATAAAACATACTAGGATTCCCTGAAAACATGGTTATGGATGTGAAAATGTGTTTCATGTTCTAGTGGAGAGTGATAGAAAACATGATCAGGAGAAAGTTAACAACATGAAAACCACAAATTAGGGATGGGTTAAACAGTCATTTATTTCCCAGTAGGTAAAGTAAATGTACAATGTTTTTTATTTAAGTTCCATTTCATGATTTTGAGGAATTAATTTATGTGATTGACTAAGAACATAAGGGCACATACTTACAAGTCATGTAGACTTTCATCCTTTACTAAATTTCTACCACAAACTCTTCTGTTCTCAAAACAATGAGTATTGAAGATGACTTGGTCACATAAAAAGTGATAAAATAAAATTATATAGAATCACATAATACAAAATGATAAACTATATTATTCCCCTATCTTTATACATTAACCAAGCCCAAAAAGGTTAGTATTAGAGCATATATTCCCCAAAATGGATAATAAATTATAAAAAGAAATACTATTCATAAAATCGAAAATTCGTCAAACAATACCCAAAGTTCAAAAAAGACCATTCAATAAAGAAATGTAATTATAATTCATCAAATTAATCCGAATTAATATTGAAACCTAGAATTCATAAGGATTTTATCACATAGTGTCCCACAAACATATTAACGTTTATCTCCAAATAACATTGGATACTCTTAAAGTCTCGTACCGAAGTGTGAATATCATAATCATATTTTCTCTATGAAGGGTTAATAATTTCCATAAATAAACCAAATCACCATATCTCGACAATAAAAACATAGATTCTTCTAAAATAAAATTCAAACATTACCCCTCAAATTAAATCTCATAGTATTCTATTTTATTTAAGCATATAGTGTTCCCAAAAGTGAAAGCGTATTTTGAAATAAAATTTATCACTTAGTCACCAAATATTTTTCCTATACTAAGGATATAAATTTGATAAAACATAATATCCCAAAAAAATTATTCCTGATTAATAAAATTTCTTAACTAAAAATAATAATTCATACTAAGCAGTGACTTCACATAGTCCAGTGGTAGGCGATAAATCCCAATCGCACTTGGGTTATGGGTACGATTCCCCGCAGCTTTGTCTAACATGATAGGTTGTCACACAGTCTGTATGTTCTCCTTTTTCAAAAACTATATATTTTTTTAACATCCCCAAAAATGAGAAAAATTCCTCAAAAATAACCATTACATATTTTAACAGAAAATGTTATCTCATACCTCAGATTTTCATCCTAAAAATTAATAACCTAAAATTACCTCAAATTATAAGATCATATTAAGCCAAAAGGTTCATTATAAATATTTCCACAAAATAAAATATAATTAATCATTAAATAACATTTTCATATATCAAACATCATGTTTACGCATACTAGAAAAACTCTTCCAATGAAATCCCATCATCAAAAGAACCTTAATACTTTTAAGCATTTGTTCATCCTAAAATCTACAATAACCCTAAAATCCCTTATATTTAGAATACTTACTCATTCAAAATTCTTCATGATCCATTGACCATTATTTTTAGACTTATTCCAAATTACTTATTTCCTACAAACAAAATCATAGATCATATCATAATATTCAATAATGTCAAAATATCAGCCTAAAATAATCCATTCTTTTTTATTGTCATTGTCAGTTTCCTCAACTCAATTGGAATGAAATTAGGTATTGGTAAACATATATTTTTATGAACCTGATGATCCCATTCTTGAACCTTTTTCATAGTACATCTATTTTATAATGACCATGCACACCACATTTAAAAAATTCAATTGATCCTTCAGAAAGAACTTATTTCCCTTTCTTAGAGTCAACCAGACGCTTCCTTTTCCAGGGAAGGTTATTTCTTTATGACCTTCATTACCACATCTAAAACACCTCCCCATCCAGTTGAATCAATTTACTAAATGTATCATTCCACATCCTTGATAGATAGGTTTATTAAAATACTTACCATTATGGTTATTAACTAATCTCCAATTAGGTTTCTTTTCTCACATATATGATGCTTTATAAAAATCACCAAGGTTCTGGTGGTTAATAATTACTCAGGATAGTTGGTTAAGAAAAACCAATAGAGTTCTCATTATAGATCCCATTTCATTCAGTTTCTCATTCAAAAAACCATTACATTTTCCTTAACATCCATTGTTACTTTGGTGCCTACTAGATCAAGCCATTTACTAAAACCAAAACGGTCAGTGTGAGTATATCAAAAAAATAATTTTATAATATCTTATGAGGAGGGTAAACATTAAGATATAATTTTTCATTATTTCTGAAACTCATTAACTTTATCTAAAATAAGATCGACTCTTTCTAAAATCCTAACCATTATGGTTAGGTCAATTATGCTTAAAGAACACACTAACCTCTAACGTTATCGAAACTGAACATTGATACCAACTGTAAGGCCCCAGCCTTAAACATTAAATAATATTGAATTAAGTTAATAATTATAATTTAGGATCTATTTAGGTTTACAACATTAGAGAATTAGGACATAACATATACACAACAACTTGAATATTTCGTTTAGAAACTTCTATCAAAATTCATTTTTTTCATAAAAAAAACACATAAAAAAAGATACATGTGTACTTCCATGTTCTAGACAGAATTATTTTCCTTGATCCCATCCTTTACCCTTTTCATATTTAAGTCATGTGGAAAACAATTCAAAAACATAGTATGGGCATAAAATGCTCAATAAGGGATATAAAATAAGGAAAGAAAACATTACTCTACGAATACAAACAAATATACCAAATCATACTTTTCAATCTTAAAACATAAGCTCTTTAACATACCTCATGAAATTATAAGATTTTTGAATAACACATAGTAATAACAAATCATAATGGTAACTTGTGGCATCCATATCAAAAATACATTGTATCATTCATTACTCTATAGGGATTTATGTTTGAATACCCATCATAGTATATTCCCTAAATCTCATGGGAGAAACATTAAAGTTTACCTCCGCCACATTTCACAATGCATTTGAGAGCTATCTCGGGCTCACCCTCCCTAGGTTTATCACAAAACCACCCATATATGTAAACAACACCCAAAAATCATAAAATATTCATAACACATAAAACAAGAATATAATAATGATAAAATTTCAACATTGAAATAAAAAAAAATAGTTTTAAGTTATTGACATAATCAATGCTTTATCCAATCATTTTCAAAACCATTTAAAACATTTTGTAAAGAGGTTTTTGAATCAAAGTGTCTCATACCACATTAAAGATTTTATAAGAGTTCAAATTATAAAACAATAATGTCCATATAAATAAATCATTAAAAACATTTTGAAAACATGGAAATTAATGAGGAATATTTTGAATAATAAATCATTAATCTTTTAAAACGATTTTTTAGTTAAAGTGTAATTTAACACCTGAGAAACACATAACTATTTTTAATTAAATAAAAATAATATTATATCATGATAATAAGTATATTCAAGATATAATATTTCAATGGGTAGTATATACTCTATATAAAAGTGAAATGGTTCATAACAATAGTTATGTCTCAATAGAATCTAAATTTAGACGAAATTCCTTATAATGATCATACCATTATATTTAAGGATAAATAAATTCCATAATAATGTGTGAAAAATATAAATACACCCAATATAAGTGGATATTAATTGTAAAACAATCAGTAGTCATTCACATATATTAATATCATGACATAATCAAGATGTAGATGTTTAACCCAAAGAATTGAAATTGGGTTAAGAGGTTCTCTTATATAAATTTGACAGCTGAACGACGTCACATTAAAATTTAGAAAATGAGTTGATGAGAGATAAAAGGGCCCCTCATCACATGGACATAAAATTTATAACAACAATTATATAGAATAACATATCCCAATGTAAGAAAATGGAATTTAAAATACATGACATAAATGAAGTCTTTAATTAGAAGAGTACGCTGAAAGATTCCCTTACCCGTTTGGTAACTTACAAAACATACACCCCATGAAAGAAGGATCATACAATTAAGATTTAAATACTGAAAAATTAATGTATATTACACAAATAATACAATCATGGTAAGAACATACAACACACAGAATGAAAATAGTGGGAAATATAGCATGAATCTCACGAGAATAAAAAGTGACATGAAACCCCCTTAGCTCATTTAAGACTTGACTTGTTCATTTCTTAATCTCATGAATAATAAATTAAAGTTTATTTCTACTTGCTTGATAACATTTTTCATGTTTATAATTCCATTTATATCAAATATTTCAATGTCATGAACATTACATAATCATTTATGTTAATAACAGACATTTTTCGATATTTGGTACTTGAGTAAAAATTGAACTTCATATAATTACAAATTGTCCATGTGGTAAGAATTAAATTATATACACAATTTTATACACAATTTAGATATCATATATATCTAATAAATATATGTTTTTATAATAGTACATAACATTTGGAGATATGAAATGAAATGCACTGTTCATGGAGATGGTAAGTCGTACGTACACATGAACAATACTTTCATTTCTATTTCGTTGTTAATGGAATGAAAAATTAATGATACATAGGTGTATTATAATTCTAGTATAATATAAAATTTTATTTTATTAATTCCATCGTTTATATATTCAATGTATGTCAAGAACGAATCATATCACTTTTAGGGGGCCGTAGTCGACACTTCCTCAAATGAAATTATCGCATTGACCCATTATGGAAACCAAAATGGAATGATAGAAATGATAAATAAAAAACCATAGAGGAAATTTAATTATATTATATATCACATATAAATATATTTCCATCTTAATGGTAACTATAAGACGTTGTAGGAGAATATTGAACAATCATCATTTCGTGAGACAATTGTTCATCGTCCATAGAAATTGTATGTTCTTACCCATTAAATGGAGGTGGGATGAAGTGTAGTTCTAATACATATCTTAAAAACAACATTGTATATTGAAAATAATAGTGTTGTTATGTAAAGAAATAAAACAAAGTGCATATGGAGTGAAGAAGTAGAGTAAAAGTAAAGAACTTGAGGGAAGACGTTACATTTTAATCGGGTAACTACCTTTGGTTTGAACCAAAAGCCTTTCTTGAAGTTCCTTCTACCTAAGGTAAGGATTATAGGAGGAAGATAGAGATCTTGGGAGCTTATTTGGGTAGATTCTGGATGATCCAAGGCGATTGATAGGTGTGTGTAATGGGTTAGAGTTGATAGCCTTTTATAAGGGGGAGGAGGGGCTCTATAGGAGTGTTTGTAAATATTATTTTATTTTAAACTGAATTTCTTTTTAACAAGGTCCCAAACTCAATAACGTCGATGATGAGATGACTATTACTGGAAATAATATCAAAAAATATGTTTTATATAAGTTTTGGTTTCATTTTTAACCTTATCATTTAGCATTAAATGTTAGTTAATTAATTTAACTTTTACAATTTCTTTTTGTATATTCATACTATCTGGTCAATATAGTTAATATAAAATGAAAAGAGACCCAAAATGGATCATTAAGGAAATTTATAACATATATATGTATTTTGGACGAATCCTAGATTTTAAGTGCTATTTTAGCATTTAATAATTTAATAATTTATTTAAAAACACATTTATGTCAATTTTTTTAATATTCATATCACGACTTTAAAAAAATCCAAAAAAACTTTATTATTTCAAAAAACCGTCATTAATTTCAATATAACAAGTAATACTAGTATCTAAATTTCGTTTATGGCATAAATATTTTAAAAATAAATTTATTTTAATATTTATAATCTCATTTATTTAAAAAATTAATTTATGTCGTAATCATTACATCATAATTGGGTCATAAATAATTTTATTTATCTGATGTCTAAAATTTCAAAAGAAAATATCATGATTTATTAAATAATTTTAGATTTATAATGAATATTTATAGTCAATGATATCAATTATATAACCCAAATTAAAATTGTGTTAGAAAAACATTACATGTTTATGATATTTTTATTTTTACTTTGAATAAAAAGTTATTAATGTCATTATCTTACCCAAGTGGATTTAAAAGGAGAATATTCTCACCCAGTGATTTTATTGGTACTGCATGACTCATCCAATATGGTTTAGACATTGGTTACTGCAATTTTTTATTATATTAATATTATTTATACCATGAATTACCCAATATACCATTAACCCCTGTAAATAAAAAACAAAATTTTTTATTCCCCAAAAATTATTTTCATCTTATTGAACCAAATTTTACTTTCTTATGAAAACCATTTATGTTGGTTTTTTTAAATTCAATTCACATAAGTGGTAAAAAAATTATATGAAAAAGTATGTTTTTAACTGATACCTAGTGTTTCACTATTTATAATAAATTGAACGTTTTAAGAAAAATAACAAAAAATTCACACAAAGCTAATTTTAATATTATGAATTTAAAAATGATTTCTATTTTTACCAAATAAAAAATATATAAATCACGTTGGTAATTTAAAATTAATTTCCATTTTCAAAACAAAAAAACATGTGTTTAATAAATAATAACTATCAAAAGATAAACACTTGTTTATATCCAATTTCAAAGTGAAATTACATCCAATGACCAACATTGGATTAAATTCTAAAAATATAATCCAATTACACTTCAAACCCATTTAAAAATATAATCTACCCATATAAATAAATTAAATTAAACGGTAGTTTTGAATTAAAATGCAGTATTTTTCAATATTTATTAAAAAATAAACTTTATCAGAAAAAACAAAATTTCATCCTAAGTTATTTTTGATTTCCCAATTCTAAATAAAAAATTTATTTTTTCAAATAGAACCTATAAAACTGACAAAAACAATATTTAAAAAGGGTTCTCAATCAAAAGGTGGTAAATTGACTTTTTAAATATTATTAGTCGATTTTTTTATAAAATTAGATTTATTCTTATATTAAGCCTCTAAAACATATTGGATAAAATTAAAAAAATTTAACAAATATTTTTTTATCATATTATAGTTAGTTCTATTCATTCCATCCAATAAAACAGATATACATTAACAACAGTTGAAAATAAAAAAAAATTATATTTTTATTTTCCTGTATAATAAACATTTTTTGCAGCATAAGATTTTAAAGAAACTTGATGATACGTGTTGAGTATTCTATCTGACATAGCATCCCCTTTAATTTATGATTAAAATTTAATACAAAAATATTAATAAATCTTAAAATTTCATATACTTTATTTACCTAGGATGTTACAATTTCATGATTATTATTGTCATTATTTACCATAAAATGAAATCATACTTTGTATTAAAAGCATATGTTGTATTAAAAATAAATAATAATTTGATGTGTCTAATTTATATATAAATGATTATATAAAGTAATAGTTATGGTGTAGATCACTAAGTCACTAATTTTTTTTTATCATTCATAATCTAAAAAATTTAATTCAAGTCAGGGTAACCAGAATATGATTTTCTAATGGTTATTTACTTATATATAGTAGCAGAAAACATTATATATTACATTGTTGGTTATGATAAAATTATTAATATTACCAAGAAATATTTTAAATTATTATTAATTTGAAATGTTGTAGAATTTTTATATTTCCATGTATATTCATGTAAACGATCTATATTATGAATGGTTTTCAACAGAGGAAACAAGAATCATTAGTCGGAAGGGACGAACAAGAAATTTTCCTTTTAATCATCAACTGATAATGGTGGAATTTAAATATAATAGTTTTTTTATGTGATGAATCAATTGATTCAACTTATAAATTGTGGTGTTTTTCAACTTGATATCATCTAGATATACCAAATAGGAATATGTTAGTAGTAGATCATTTCACAGGACAACATCCACAACTATTTAGGGGATCATATAATACATTAGATGAAAAACGATGGATTAATGATTTTAGAAAAATAGTTATATAATGGGATGATCATATCATACAACGGTAACCCTTTCAATTTATCATTTCTATTGTTAATATGATTAATTTTGGTCTTTGTATAAGTAAAACCATGAGAATAATGATCCCAAGCCCATGGAATGTACACATTTAATAATCATTTTCTTGATAAACATTTCTTATGGCTGTTCGTCATAAGATGGTGAAAAATTCATATAAATTTGGAAAAATGATAAGGATTATTTTTCTTAATATGAATGAAAATTAGTGATATTTAATGATTATGATAAGGATTTTATTTGATAATTGTATTTTAAAATAAATAGATATTACATTGGGTTGAAATTGAGTTAAAAATATCATTTGATTTAAGAATATTTAATGGTTAAGAGATTACGGTTCATTGTGAATTGAATATTTATATAGATATTATAGACACAACTTCTCCATGAGATGAAAATATTAAAAAATTGTTAAGGTGGAAAGAAAAAGAGAATCAACAATAAATGAAGTATCGAGGTATTCCCTGAAAACGTTTAATGTGTGATAAATAAAATTTCATGTAATTTTTTACAGGATTTGGAATGTGCTTCTTGTAACACCTCTAGAATTTATAGTATTCCACTTTATAAATTTAACTTCTTCAATATCTTATGAGCCTCATAAATGATTAAATATTATTATTATAGTTATCTGCTAGATGTTTGGAATGTTTTTAGTGAATGATATTATCTAAATTATTATAATATATATTACATGTGTTTATAAAATGAATTTTTATATTACCAATTAATTAAAAATAAAAACCAATTGAATAAAGAAAATTTATTTCCATAAACTCTATATTTATTCCCAAAATTATTTTTTATATTAATTAAGCAAATTTTCAACTATTTGTGGAAAATATTAATGAAAGTTATACATTATTTATTCAATAAAATATTTCTATTTTCATCGAATATAATTCTAGAGGCCTAGTATACAGAAGAATCAAATTTTACATAGAAATAAGAAATGTTTTTACATATTCATATTAATTTCCTTTTTATGGAGAACATGTTATACATATAAATTTTGACTAATTAATAAAATAAATATGAAAAAAGTAAACATTTTTAATGATAGTTTAATAGAAAAGTTTATTTAGATTATTTTTTGGAATTTCATTAATACGTTTTATTATAGATTAGTACCAATGATACTATTTGAATAATGATTTGACTTTTAGGAATAGTAATTTATTCATTATAATAATAAACTACCCTATGAAATTATAAATAAAATTTGGGCATCTTATAAATTAAAATATGATATATCTATATCTTAAAATAGATTAACAATTATTTTAAAAAGGATAAATTAAGGGTTGTTATTTCTGTAAGTTGTAAATATTTAATTACATGTTTATAATTAATATAAAAATTTAAATTATTTTTCCCCTTGAATATTTTAATATATAATTATTTTGATGTATTGGGATTATAGGATAAATTTATGATTCATTAGTTAATTTTTTAATGTATCAAAAACTCTAATATAATAATAAACATGGTATTGTTCGAATATATAATGAATATAAATATAATTAAAATTTATCATATTTATAAAATTATTTCTATAACATGGAGTCCATTTTTTAATTATACATGTTGAAAAATGGTTAGTGAATATTTTTCTAATATAAAGGAATTTTTCGTGAATAGTAAAATAAAGTAATTTATGATATTGATACATTATAAGTAAAATACACTATTACTTGAGTAAAGGTTGATGTAAGAACCATAATATTTAACATTAATTATTAATTTCAATATTTTTTTTGAATGTTTTCAAAGTATTTACATTCTTCTTCCAAATTAATAAACTAGTGAATAAAATATTACAAAATCACCCCTCCCCTCCACTATAAATACCATCCCTCACCATCCACTCTTCCACACACCTTCTAAGCAATGAGATATGTCAAAATTCTGAACAAACCTCTCCCTGAGCCCATCAACAAAAAACAAGATCCCTTGGTCTCATCAGAATACCAAAATAAATCCCCTTAAAGAAGTACTCTCTCTGGATAATTCAAGAGGTTAAAATCCTCTTACTTTTAATTTTTTTCATTTCATGTTATTTTCATTCATCTACACGCCTCCCCATATTAATCATGACATGATCACTCCAATATCATTTATATACTATAATTTTATTATTTTAATGGATGATAGATCATCAAACTCCATTCCTTATCTCTTTTAGTCTCTAAATGGAAACATTTCTGGTGATGTGTCAATTTACCGACATCGTGGATGATGCATTTTCATTTTCCATTAACTCAATCAAGGATGGTCATAAAAACATTTTATGTTTATAAAAAATATAATATACATATTAACATATATTTAATGTTATTTTACTATAATATACACATGGGGTTAATAAATAAAACAAAACAAGTTTGTGATGATCGAAAACCCACAAAAAAATCTTAATGATTATCACTAACATTTTATCCACTGAATCATCCTCGCACGAAAATAAAAAGGAATTATTAAAACTAGTTAATATTATATATGTTCATTAATAAAAAATAAAATAAATTCTACTTATCAATTCCCTATTTACATGAACTCCCATACTCATATAACATTAAAATGATCTAGAAAACCATGGAAAAAAACTCTTTAGAACAATAAATTTGTATCTTATTACATATAAAAAAGACCATAAATAAACATAATGAAATTATAAAATATTAAATACCTTTAAAAACGATATGAATTAATAAATTAATCAATATAATTTTCTTATCTACGACATTAATTTAATGTGCATAACACATTTGGACCCAAGGTAAGGAAATTATCATATAACATTTATTTTCGTGTGATGTCCCTTGTTCAGTGATATCTGTAACACCCTAGGTAAATAAAAAATATGAAACTTTCACATTTATCTATATTTTTGAATAAAATATTAATATAATTTTAAAGGGGCCACTATGCTCGATGGCGTACCCAATACGCAACAACGAGTTTCTTGGGAATCTTACATTGCACTCTAATAATAAAATAATATTATTTTAAATTGTAGTTAACGCCTAGCCATTGTAATGGAGGGAATGAATAGAACTAAGTACAAAATGATTATATATGTTTTTCAAATATTTTTACTTTTTAAAATAAATTTTAAAGGATTAAAAATGCGAATGAATCCAATTTTAAGCGTAAACATTCTAATATTAATTAAAAGGTCGATTAACCACCTTTTGATGACGAACCTCTATTAAATCCACTTTTTGACAATTTTATGTGTTATATTTGACAACATAAAATTTTTCTTTAGAATCGGGATATCAAAATTTACTTTGTGTAAATTTTTGGTATTTTTCCGATAAAGTTTATTTTTTAATGAATAGTGAAAAATGTTGTATTTTAATTCAAAACCTCTTTTTAATCTAATTTATTTATATGATTATATTATCATTTGAATTGGTTTCAATGTGAAATTAGAATATATTTTTACCATTTAATCCAATAGTGGTCGTTGGAATTAATTTCATCTTGAAATTGGAATTAACCTAGTGTCAATCTTTTGATACTTATTGTTTCATAAAAACATGCTATTTGCTCTGACAATGGGAATTAATTATTAAATTAATTAATGTAACCTATATGTTTTGAATTTTGTATAATAGACATCATTTTTGAATTCAGAATATCAAACATATCCTAGGGTGATTTTTTGGTAATTTTCTGAAAAACTTCAATTTTTGATGAATAGTGAAACCACTAAGTGGTAGTTAAAGAAACTGATTTTTCATTTAAATGAAACTTTACAACATATGTGATTTGAATTTCAAAAATCTGACATAAATGGTTTTCATTAAAAGTAAAATGTGGTTCAATGGGATTAAAATAATTTTTGGTGAATAGTAACTTTTAAGTTTATTAATCGTGATTAGAGATAATTAGTGTAATTTAAGGTAAAAATAATGTTTTAATAATATGAAATGACCTAGACACATGTCCTAACCTCATTGGATTTGTCATGGCCGACCAAGACAATCCATGAGTCAACTTGGGGACCCCATGGAGCCACTTTTCTTGGAAAATGACATTAATACCTTTTTATTTAAAGTTAAAATTAAAATGTCACAAACATGTGTTGTTTTACTAAAACAATTTTTATCTGGGGTAATAAAAGTCATATTTTTGACTATAAATATTCATTAGAAAGATAAAAAGATTTACTAGATCATTATATTTTTTTTATAATTTTTAGACACTAAATAACTTAAATTATTTATGACACCATGATGATGCAGTGATTACCTCATTATTTAACGATTTAAATAAAATGAAAAGATAATGTAAAATCTAATAACTACACCTGTCACAAACCTATTGGATGGGTGGAGTTCAAAAACATATTAGCTTATCCTATAAATATGTCCTTTTGGAAACTTTAAAATCCTAAAATCATTTTATAATAAAGTAATATTTTATAACTTTCCTGGAGTGCCCCTCCTTTTCTCTTATAAAAGGCCCCCACCTCTACCTCCTTACCCACACCTCTCAAGCCTTTGGCTCGGCCAAACCCAGCCCATTACATCTCTCCACATCCCTCCTTTAATCATTGAAGCCTCACTTTGGGCATAATACTTTCCAAGGAGGCCTTTGAGCTCCAATCAACGAGAGTTACCCGATTTAAAGGTAGTGTCCCCTCTTGTGTTCTTATGTTTTATTTTGCTTCTCCAACCCTCTAAACTCTTTTTATTTCCTTGATTTTGTAAAAACAAAAGTATATTCAATATACTAGGACGTTTTTTATGTGAATTATTCAAGCTACAGTTACACACACCTCCATCTAATGGTTAAAGAACATACTGTTTCTATGGATGGAGAATTATTGCCTCACGAAACGATGATTGTTCAATATTATGTTAACACCTTCAAAGGTGGCCATTCAGATGTCACTATATTTATATATGACATATAATATTTTTATGTTTTACTTATTCTTCTGTATTTTTAATTTATGGAATTCCTTTATGGTTTCCATTATGGGAAAACGCGATATCTTCATTTTAGGAAGTGCGGACTACCGCCCCCTCAAAGTGATTTGATTCGTCAATGCCATATGTGGGACTTATAAATGATGGAATTAATCGTATTACATATTATATCCAACTGTAATTATAATATACCTTTATATCATTTTTATTTAATTCCATTTAATACAAAAAAAAAATGAAAGTAGCGTTTATGCGTACGTACGGCTTACCGTCTCCATGAACGGTACATTTCATTTCTTATCTCCAAATGTTATGTACTACTATAAGTAAATATATATAATGGATATATATGTAATATATTACATATAAATGAATGATATCATTTTGTAATTATAATATATATCTCTCTCATTTTGTTTTAATTCCATTAATATGACAAAAAAATGAAAGTAGCGTTCATGTGTATGTACGGCCTACCGTCTCCATGAACGGTGATTTTAATTTTTATCTCCAATTTATATGGAATAGTATAAAATGAATATATACTGGATATATATGATATTTAAAAAATCAATACTATTCTAGATATGATGTACCTATAACTACATGGAAAATTCTTTTCCAACAAGTTCAATTTTTACTCATATACCGAACATCGAAAAAAACGTCTGATATGAACTCACTTTATTAACCAATTATTATAACATTATAATATGTGATATTAACTGAATAATAATCTTTAAAGTAGGTACTAAAGAAATTATAAATTGACCAAATTTTATTATTCAGGAGATTAAAGAACGATCAAGTCATGTCGGACACGAGGTAAGGGATCCTACACCTCTCTTTCTTTTTAAGTACACTCTTTTATGTCATTCCTTTTAAGATCATCTTTCTTATGATTGGGATGTTCATTTATATTTCTATTTCTGTAAATTTTATTGTAATATGATGAGATACCCTATTTGATCTCATCCATCCATTTTTGCATGTTTTAAGTGGCGTCGTTAGACTGCCGAGTTTTCGTAAGGAATTTTTCATCTCACTTTTAGTCCCGTGAGATTTATGCTACATTTTCCACCATTTCCTTTGAGTGGTGTATGTACTTCCCATTATTATACTCTTTGTGTAATATAACTTCATTTATGGGTATTTACATATTCATTTTATGACCCTTCTTCAACGGGGTGTACGTTTCGAAAGTTACCCAAGTCGGTAAGGGATCCTTTGACCCTCCTCTTTTTAAAAGACTTCTTTTGTTATGTCTTTCAATTCAAATACTATTATGTTAGGATATATTCTTATATATCCTTATTGATGTAAATTCTATTTCCAAGTTATGAGATTCCCTTTTTATCTCTCATCAACTATTTTTCTGAATTTTGATGTGACGCTGTTAGGATGTCGAATTTTTGCAAGGGAACTTCTTAACCCAATTTTTATTCTCTGGGATAAAATTAAACCCCTTGAATATGTCGTTCAATGAATATGTGTGAATGTCCTCTGATTGTTTTAAACTTAATATCCACTTAAATTTGGTGTATTCATTTGTCACACATAATTATGTAATTGATTTATCCTTAATCCAAGGATACCGTCTTTGTAAGGCACTTCGTCTCAATCTCCTTTCATAGAGGCATATTTCGTTCTTTTATATGGTGTATAAACCCCTTTGAATTTTACTTTAATACAAAAGGAATATTTTTCTATGAAGAGTTTTACTAAACGACAAAAAGGAATTTTTCTTTTAACGTACGCGGTGACAACGACCTTTTCCACCGCCGCGAGTATTATTTGGTCTTTGGCTTCCTCAATAAGCCTTAATGTTTTTTTAAATGAAATAAATACCATATACTCTTTTATGTATTTTGGTATTGAAAATGGTTTTTTTAATGGATTTTTTATGTCAATATATTTAAGCTATATATTGTGATCAAAGTGTGGAAATGTTTTCTTTCCATTAAATTTGGTTTATGTCTTATGATTTTATAATGGTAATTGGAAATTTTACGGGTGGTTATATGATAAACCATATGACAGGTGGTTCCGTGAATACTAGGATGGGTGGTTACGTTATAACCTCCAATGCATTGGGTATGGAAGTCGGCTGTATATCTATTCCATTATGTATGTGTGGAAGTCGACCGTATGGTTATTCCATTTAAGTATGTTTATGTCCCAAGTTACCTTTATATGTTATGTGTTCTTTATATGGGTTGTATGGTAATCTTTTGGATACAAAAGGGTATGTAATGATATTTTATTCAGTGAAGAGTTTTTACTACTTCATAAAGGTGAAAAGTATTACATTGGTAATGTACTCATGGTTTACTTGATGTTTTGGAAATACTAACAGTTTTCCTTTTTTGTGTATACTTTACTGGGCATTTTATGCTCATCCCATGTTTTTGAAATGTTTTCCACAGGACTTAAAGATGAATAGGGTCAAGGATGAGATCAAGGAAAGACATGCTATCTAAAACATGGAACTAGACATGTTTCTTTTTAAGTGTTTTTTTATGGAAACTTAGTAGAAGTGTCTACTATGTAATCTTTTGAGATGTAATAGTTATGACCTAATTCTATAAAACTCTAAACCTGAAAATATCCTCAATGTGAATTATTCATTTAATTCAATATAAAGTAAGGTTTAAGGCTGGGGCCTTATAATATCTATTATGTGTGTTCTACATATATTTCCCATTTATGTACCATATCATGATTATATTTATTTTCAATGGATATAATGACTTATAGTTTATCATTAATTTTTTCTGCGAACATGGTTCAATAGTTTTCAATGTTTATCAGATTCTACTCAAACATTCATTATTTTTTTGAGTTACTCTTTATCTTTTATATACATAATATAATGAAGGACCCCGGGACACCCTGAGAGGGGAGGGGTGGATCAGGGTGACAACTTTTTCTTCTAATGTGATAGATCTTGTTCCCACATTGGTAGGAACTTGTTGAACCTGTATGATGAAAAAGATCAGAAAGTAGACATGCACATGCACAGAGAAGACACATCCCTTTTTACTTGGTTCACCACTAAGGGCTAAGTCCAAGGAGCATATGCCGACAAGTTGTCGGTCGTACCAAAATCCACTATGCTTCACTAGCTAGAGAATACAAAAGTTCAGGCACAGTCACTCTGTCCCAGGCTCACTGCCTTTACAAAGGTTCAGGGAAAGCTCACTGCTTCCCTCGGGTCACTCCGGTTGACTCCCCCTGGCTCACTACCGTTGGTGAAGTCACACTTAGTTTATAGACGTAAAGGTCTCTTCAATTGATAGTCATGAAGTTCATTGTCTCCTATTCAGCATGAGACTTTGCTTGCATCAGAGGCCTGATTTTAATGCTCTGTTAAGATCCAAATTCCAACCACTGATGAATACTCCCTTTTCCCTTGTCCATAGGGCAATCAACCTTTGTAAAAGTCCTTCACAAAGTACCCTACTTCGCGAGGCTCCCAATATTGCAAAGCTCAAACAAGCCTTCGCGGAGCCCCTACCATTCAGCGAAGCTCAATCGCGAAGCTCAATCGTGAAGCACTTTCGCAATGCTCCAGCCTTCGCAATGCTTGGCAATCGAGAAGCTCCTACCTCTTCCCAAAGCTCACTGAGCCAATGCGGGGCGCACGTCTTTTGCGGAGCTAGAATAGCCGCCGCGAAACTCCTCTTTCGCGAAGCCCACTGCCTTCGCGAGAGACCTTTGCGAACCGAGAGCAAAGTACTTTCTCTCAAATTCTCTCTCTACTTCTCTTGAGGGGGTCGGCCTCTATTTATAGGCGATTCCACCGACCCACGACCCTTCTGCGCGAAGTCAACGCCACGTCATCTCAAATCACGAAGCTCCAAAGATTCCGCTGGAAATCTGTTCAAATCACGAAGCACCACATCACTTTGCCGTTCGCGAAGCATGACGTAGTCGCGAAGAATCACCATCGACATACCTTCGCACCTTCACCGCGAAGCTCCCTCACAAAGCCCTTCTCCGCCGCAATGCGCTTCAACCTCTGCCGTTCCCGAAGCTTGACGTAATCACGAAGAATCACCGTCATTATTCCTTCGCGCCTTCGCCACGAAGCTCCCTCGCAAAGCCCGACATCGCCGTGAAGCTCTCCAGCCTCTGAATTTTGGACCCCAAAAATTTGGCAAACACTGGGAAATGGCGCCACCTTCAATACTGGTGTGTTCTTGAATGGTATGATCTCTTTGTTGGTACACGATCCGAACTTCCATTGGTGATTGACAAAAAACACAAACCACACTCCGAATCATGCATAGAAGACCATGGTTCCAACAATCTCCCCTTTTGGGTTTGTTGGCAATCAGAAGAAAAATTCAATAGATCTCCATCTATGTGAAAACCAAAAAATGCAGGAATCAACCCAGCCAACACTCTAAGTCTACGTGAGCAATACTCGGTGTAGAAAACAAGAGAGGAGGCTTGAATTGGGTTCCACTGTTTTCCATCTCATTCTTCTCATCACAAAATCTGAATTTATTCCTTCTCCTTTCTCCCCCATTGACAATAAATCCAAAGACCAGTAAATTTTTTTTTCACGTTCAGCTCAAACCATACCCCCCTGGATAGTATCTCCCCCATAAACCTGCATCATAACCAAAAATAGATTAAAACATTTAAAACAAATGGGGAGAGGGGTACTCCGTATCCTCCTTATGCACTGGGAGGTGGTCGAACACCGAGGTTCAACCGATGCTTCTCAAACACAGCCGCTGAGAGTGGCTTTGTCAGGATATCAGCCACTTGTTCATCTATTCCCACATGATCCAATCTAATCACTCTTTGCTCAACTTTCTCTTTGACAAAGTGATACCTGATTTTAATGTGTTTTGTACAAGAATGTTGAACATGATTCTTTGTAAGATCAATTTCTCTCTTATTGTCACAGTAAATCACCATTGGTTGTGTCACCTCATCGCCAATGTCAGTTAATTTCTGCTTCATCCATAGCAGTTGAGTTCATGCCTTTGTGGCGGAGATATACTCAGCTTCAGCAGTACTAAGAGAAGTACTTTCTTGTTTCTTGCTCAACCAGCCAACACATTTCTGCCCAATATAGAAAGCTCCACCACTAGTGGACTTTCTGTCTACAACATCACCAGCCCAGTCAGCATCAGAAAACGCTGAAAATTCACTGTCCCTGCCTGCAGAAAAAAATAACCCGAAGTTATGTGTACCTTGAATGTACCTCATGATTCTTTTTACTGCTGCCATATGTTCCTCCTTTGGATTACTCTGAAAGCGGGCTGCAAGGCATGTTGCAAAGACAATATCTGGCCTTGTCGCTGTCAGGTATAGTAGGCTTCCAATGATCCTCCTGTACATGGTGGGATCAATAGAGTTCCCATCCTCATGCTTTCCAAGTTTAGTTCCAACTGTAATCGGAGTTGACATTGGTTTGGAGTCTTGCATATTGAAGTTCTTTAGCAACTCTCTTGCATATGTTTCCTGAGAAATGAAAGTGTATTCCTTCTTTTGAATCACTTACATCCCCAAGAAATATGTGAGCTCCCCAATCATAGACATTTCAAATTCTGATTTCGTGTGGTTGGCAAATTCATCCACTGATTTCTGCCTACTGCCACCAAATATGATATCATCAACGTAGACAAGAACCATGAATTGATCTTTTGGATAATTCTTCACATGGAGATTGTGATCAACTCCTCCTCTTTTGAATTCCAACTTCTTGAGATATGAGTCCAGTCGTGAGTACCATTCCCGTGGTCCCTGCTTCAAACCATATAGAGCTTTCTTTAGTTTACAGACCATTGTTTCATCAGTACCCAAAACAAAGCCCACTGGTTGTTCAATGTAGACTTCTTCTTCGAGTACCCCATTCAAGAATGTTGTCTTGACATCCATTTGATATAATTTATATCCTCTTTGGAGTGCCATGGCAAGGAAAAGCCTGATTGACTCTAGTCTAGCCACTGGAGAAAAGGTTTCTTCAACATCAATGCCTTCAATCTGGGAGTATACTTTACATACAAGTCGTGCCTTGTTTCTGATGACACTTCCATGCTCATCAAACTTATTTTTGAAAATCCATTTGGTACCAATCACATTGTGACCTTCAGGTCTTTGGACAAGATCCCATGTCTGATTCTTCTCAATCTGATCTAATTCATCATTCATGGCTTTCACCCAAGATTTATCTTTTGCAGCTTCTTCGAATGAGGATGGCTCTACAACTGATAGAAATGCATATTGCGTGGTATTCCTCATCCTTCTTGTTTGAGTGGGTGCACTCTTGTCCTCAATTATGTTGGATGGATCAATCTCAGCTCTTCGATTTCTCCTGCGAGGTTCAGTAGTATTCTCTTCAGCCATAGTTTCTTCTTTAGATTCTTCTTCTGAGTCAACATCTTGATGCGACTGCTGAGTGTTTTGAATAGCTTCCTCTATTTCTGCATTTGTATTTTCTTCACGTCCACATTCTTCCTGACTTTCTATCACATCATTATATGACGTCCTTGAAGCATTTGTGGTTTTCTCTTCAATTATCGTAACATCACTGCTTTCCACAATCCTTCCCAAACGCTTGTTGAAACATTTGTAGGCTTTGATGTTCATTGAGTAACCAAGGAAAATTCCTTCATCTACATTGTTACCATATTTCCCTTGATTTCCTTCTTTGTTCCTGATGAAGCATTTACTTCCAAAGACACGAAAGTATTTTAGAGAAGGCTTCCGTCCATTCCACAATTCATATTGTGTCTTCGTCTCACCCATATAAAGTCCTGTTCGATTCTAAATATACACTGCAGCTTGAACAGCCTCTTTCCAGTAATGTCGTGGAATACGACTCTCAATCAGTATAGTTCGTGCCATATTGTTCACCTGTCGATTCCTACGTTCAACAACTCCATTTTTTTGTGGAGTTCTCACAGCAGCTACCTCATGTTGTATCCCATTCTTCTCCAGATAATTCTCAAATTCAATGGACGTGTATTCTCCTCCATTGTCAGATCGCAACACTTTGATTGTTTGTCCAGTATCATTCTCGGCGATTCGCCGATATGTTTTCATGCAGTCAAGGACTTGTCATTTCCTATGAATGACCATCACACATGCCATTCTACTGTAATAATCTATGAAAAGGACAAAGTACCTTTCTCCATGAGTTCCAGAAACATTTATTGGCCCACAAACATCTGTATGAATCAGATCAAGAAGGTGAGATGCTCTTTTCTTCTTTGGCCGATATGAACTACAGACCAGCTTCCCACGAATACAAGCATCACAAGATTTTTCACGCTCACGCTTCAGGTTGGGAATGTCCATGACAATTCTCAATTTTGATATTTTCTCCATGTCTTGTTGATTGATGTGTCCCAGTCTCCGATGCCACAAATTGTTTTCTTCTTCAATAGTCATGTAACATACATTTTCTTCACTATCAACCTGATACAAGTTGCCTTCTGTTCTGCATCCCTCCATAAGAGAATTTCCATTATTTCCCTTGATAGTGCATCCTTTCTGATTAAACGTGACTATAAGTCCTGAGTCACAGAGTTGACTCATGCTGAGGAGATTATGACGTAGGCCATCTACGTAAAGGACTTCAGTCTTCTTTAGCTCTCCATTAGCTAATTTGGTACTTCCACTCCCTTTGATTTTCAGAGCCCCATCATTACCAAATATTACTGTACCATCGACATTCCTTATGATATTTGTTAGTAAGCCGGCATTACCTGTCATATGAGATGAACAACCGCTATCTAGAATCCAGGTACTGTTGTTATTTGTAGCTTTGAGGGCCACCTCTGTAAGGTTGGATTTCTCAATCTTCTTCCTTTCCTTCCACGAGATATTAGATCGAGTATAAAGAACTGACGGTCTTTCAGTTATCTCTTCTGCATACCCAGGTTCTTCATAGTCAATGTCTTCTTTGAGAGGTGAAAACCTGTTTGAAAGAGAAACACTGTCTTGCTGATGAGACTTGACATGTCTTGAACATCGGTATGAGGTGTCCATGTCCCTTCTCTTCCTGCAAATAGAGGCCTTATGACCAATGTTAGAACAACAAAAACAATATCCATAGATATTATTTCTTCTATAAGAATTAGGATATGAAATGTTTCTCCTTTTTTGAGCTTCTATATCTTCTCCATTCAGATAACTTCTTGCCTCTTCACAATATGACATGGTACGGCCCAGATAGCCACAAAACTGACACTTCATGAGAGGAAATGTCTTCTCACTTGAATTTCTCCTCATACCTTCTTCCTTCGGAGAATAGTAAGATTGTCTGTCATTTCTGAATGTTTGAGGATAATTTTTAGGTCCCCTTTTAGTTTGGATTGAGGGTTCCTTTTTCGGAACTCTAGGCAATGTTTCAACATGTTCAACTTTCATCCTATCTTTCTTTTGGGTCTTTTCACTTCCAGCAGTTGATGTCTCAGCCTCACAGCCAATTCCACTCTTTCCCATGCAAGAGGGTCTTTGATTACTCAATATTTTTCCAACCCCATCTGAACCACACTTGGATCTTGCTAGTAATTCTGCATCTGAGAATCTTCCAAACTGTATTTTCTTCTTCGATTCTTTTGGAACTGATTCAGTCTCCAGTTTGCTCCTTAGAGTAACTACTTCCTCCTCAAGACCATCAGTAGTCTTGGATTTTTCATCCAGTCTAGAGGTGACGTCATTGATGACCTTAGCCTGCTCTTCAATTCTCAGCTTCAGATCTACTACATCATCATTACTTTCAATTATTTTAGACTGTACCTTCACATATTCTTCCAGTCATTCAATTTCAGCTTAAAGTTGATCAACGTATTCAGTGGATTCTTCTACAATTGATTTCCACTTATTTCAGCTCTTACATTTAATCTTGAGCTTACTAACCGCATCCTTAAGTTGTATCTCAGGATCTACACACGTTCTGAGTTTCTTTTCTCCTTCAGTACCTTCTGGCTTTTCAATAGTGGCCATCATAGAAGCATGGTTCCCAGTTTTGAATTCTGGTTCTTCTTCGTCACAGAATTCATTATCATCTTCTTCCTTTTCACAAAAAAAACTCTTCCTTTGCATTTTCTTACCAGATTTGATGTCTCCCTTTTTGAATAACCTTCTTTGAGGATTCTTGAGGCTTTCAACCTCACTATCTTCATCATTGATCATTTTTAAGCACTGACAGGCAATGTGCCCAACTATTCCACAAAGGAAACACACGAGAGGTAACTTCCCTTTGAATTTCCCTTTCCCCTTCTGGAACTTCTTTGCAATGAGAGAAAGAATTTCTTTTTCTTCGTTATCTTCATCGCTACTATCCTTTGAGATTTTCAGTTTATCCATGGCCTTGAATGCCATTTCCTTTCTCACCCGAGTCGTAGCATCTTCTGGTTTGACTCTCATTTCATATGCTACCAAGCTACTCAGTAGATCATCTAGAGAATGTTTGGAAAGATCTCTTTCCTCAAGGGCTGACACCTTCACATTATACAGAGGTGGAAGTCTTCTCAATATTTTCTTTACAATATCAATGTCTTTGATTTCTTCGCCTAGACCCCAAATTTCTCCAACCACTTCAGTAATTCGATTGAAGAATGAGTCTGCATTCTCGTCTGGATGCATATTCAAATCATTAAACCGAATGTGCAGCACTTGTAGTTTCGCCTCCTTCACTTTGCTATCTCCTTCATAAATATTCTCAAGTTTATCCCACATAGATTTTGCTGAGGTGTAATTCATCACCTTTAGGTAGATCTGATCAGATAGGGCTGTAGTGAGTGCATTCTGTGCTTTAGCATCTACATCAAGAAGTTTCCTTTCTGTTTTAGTCATAGCTAGGCCTGTTGGATCAGTGACTTGTATTCCTTGCACAGTAGAAAAGAGAACTTCCATTCCAAGAGATCTTAGATGAGATCTCATTCTGTTCTTCCAGATCTGGAAATTGCATCCATCGAAGGGAGGGACTCCCCTGACATTGACCGCGTTTTCCATGACGAAAAAAAGTTCAGATTCAACACCAGCAACCTTTACCCTCTGATACCACTTGAAGGACCCTAGGACACCCAGAGAGGGGAGGGGTGAATCAGGGTGACAACTTTTTCTTCTAATGTGATAGATCTTGTTCCCACGTTGGTAGGAACTTTTTGAACCTATATGATGAAAAAGATCAGAAAGCAGACATGCACATGCACAGAGAAGACACATCCCTTTTTACTTGGTTCACCACTAAGGGCTACGTCCAAAGAGCATACACCGACAAGTTTTCGGTCCTACCAAAATCCACTATGCTTCACTAGCTGGAGAATAAAAAAGTTTGGGCACAGTCACTCTGTCCCATGCTCACTGCCTTTACAAAGGTTCAGGGAAAGCTCACTGCTTCCCTCGGGTCACTCCCATTGACTCCCCCTGGCTCACTACCATTGGTGAAGTCACACTCAGTTTATAGACGTAAAGGTCTCTTCAATTGATAGTCATGAAGTTCATTGTCTCCTGTTCAACATGAGACTTTGCTTGAATCAGAGTCCTGATTTTAATGCTCTATTAAGATCCAAATTCCAACCAATGATGAATACTCCCTTTTCCCTTGTCCACAGGGCAATCAACCTTTGGAAAATTCCTTCGCAAAGTACCCTACGTCGCGAGGATCCCAATATTGCAAAGCTCAAACAAGCCTTCGCGGAGCCCCTGCCATTCTGCGAAGCTCAATCGCGAAGCTCAATCGCGAAGCACTTTCGCGATGCTCTAGACTTCAAAATGCTTGGCAATCGCGAAGCTCCTGCCTCTTTGCGAAGCTCACTGAGCCAATGCGGGGCGCACGTCTTTCGCGAAGCTTGAATAGTCGCCGCGAAGCTCCTCTTTCGCGAAGCCCACTGCCTTCGTGAGAGACCTTTACGAATCGAGAGCAAAGGACTTTCTCCGAAATTCCCTCTCTACTTCTCTTGAGGGGGTCAGCCTCTATTTATAGGCGATTCCACCGACCCACGACCCTTCCGCGCGAAGTCAACGCCACGTCATCCCAAATCGCGAAGCTCCAAAGATTCCGCCGGAAATCTGTTTATGTCGCGAAGCACCACGGCACTTTCCATTCGTGAATCTTGACGTAGTCGCGAAGAATCACCGTCAACATACCTTCGCGCCTTCACCGCGAAGCTCCCTCGCAAAGCCCTTCTCCGCCGCGATGCGCTTCAACCTCTACCGTTCACAAAGGTTGACATAATCGCGAAGAATCATCGTCATCATTCCTTCACGCCTTCACCATGAAGCTCCCTCGCAAAGCCCGACATCGCCGCGAAGCTCTCCAGCCTCTGAATTTTGGACCCCAAAAATTTGGCAAACACTGGGAAACATCACCACCTTCAATACTGTTGTGTTCTTGAATGGTATGATCTCTTTGCTGGTACACGATCCGAACTTCCATTGATGATTGACAACAAACACAAACCACACTTCAAATCATGCATAGAAGACCATGGTTCCAACATATAATTCTATTTAATTTTATTTTAATTATTATAGATCATATTTATATGTTCAAAAATGATGTATTAAGATCATTTAATCGTTATTTTATGGTAAATACATGATTTTATAATGTTTTTTCTCATTTCTTCACGATAATCAAGCCCGATTTAAGGGAACATGTTACTTTCTTACCCATATTTAAGTGAAATACATAATATGAATTAATACACCATTTATTTATAAATTAAATCATTCAATCCTAAAAAAATATATTTTTTCATTTTTTGATTTATACAATAATTATTCATTTTCCACTTTAAAAGGGATTTTAAAATTTTCCATAAAAAAACAAAAAATGACTCATTTCTGAAGAATCTTAAATTGTATTTTTTTTTTCATTTTTCCCTTCAGTTGGTAATATTTTATTCTTTATACATACTATTATTATAAATTCCTTTCCAATTTAGGGATATACAAATTAAAATATTCTTTTCTGGAAAATACATATAATCCCCCCAACCTTAAACATTACATAAACTAGAGAAAAGTAAATAATTTGACATTCATTTAGATCGAGGGTGTTTCCAGGTTTAGATCATTTGTGAATTTCGAAAAAAATCATCCATAAAAAATTAAATATTAAAAAGTATACACTTCTACTCACTATTTATTTTATTAAACAAAAACGTTTAAAAAGAAACATGGTTTCATTTAATGTTTAAACATCATAACATTTCCTTGATCCCATACATTATTATATTAACATTTAAATCATATAAAATATGTTCAAAAACTTGATGGGCATGAAAATCTAATAATGGGATGCACAAAGAGGGAAAAATTTTAGCCTTCCAAAAAATGAAAACCGTGAAATATTTATAAAAAAGTAATAATTATATTCTTTACAACATCATGATGGACTAATAAATACTTTTCACTAAATATAAGCTCATTACATACTATTTTGTAACTAAAATATTACCATGAATCCCATAGAGATAATGATATTACATATAAAGGTATCTTGGGACATAATAATACTTCAATTTAATAACCTTACAGTCGACATCTACACATATCACTAAATTGAATTGCCATGCGGTTGACATCCATATCTAATGAATTAGTGGTTATAACATAACCACCCATCATAGTTTTGTCATAGATACAGTCATATTTGGTTGATCACATAACCAACTATCTTTAGATTATCATATAACTACCTGTGAAATGTCTATGTACCATCATAGATTGTAATTATCAACATTTCACTCATAACATTTAATTTCCAATCATTAGAATTCATTTCGTGATATTGAAATATTACATTAACTAAAAAAACATTTTCAATACCAAAACAATCAAAAAGGGAATAAGATAATTCTTTTCCTTTTATGAACATTAAGTCTTATAGAGGAATCAAAATATCAAATAGCTGTTACAGTAGTGGCGAAATCTTTTTCATTGCATTCGTTAAAATAAAATTGTATTTCCATTTCGTAATGAGCGTTAAATCATTTGTATAATAACTCAAAGGGGTTAATTGGAAACCATATAAAATAAGGAGGTTAATAACATCAAAATGTTCCTTAATGAATGAATATTGAGATGAAGTCCCTTACCATAAGTTTGATTTCCCACATATGTTCCTTGTTCTTCGTGAATAATAAGCATAGATTAATTTCTAATTTCTTGAGAACCATATTCAAGTTTATTATTTCTTTTATATAACTTATTTTTAGGTTATAAAATTACTTAATTACCAACAAGAAATCATGTGTTTCAAGCATGGATACAAGACAATAGGAATAACTTGATCCGTAATATTATATATGAAATCAAATACTATCCAATCTATCTCGAGCTCTGACTTAGACATATGATATCAAGCTCCATAATTAACAATAAGAAATCATGTGTTTGAAGCCATGTGATTCCCTTTGTCAACACATGAAACCATGTAATCTAATGAGGGTACCAACTGTCACTTGAATAGGGTGTGAGATAAATATCATTGGGACACCACCAAAAGTGTCTATAGCATCTGTCCCGTGTCATAGAAATTTAAGAGTGTGATAACATGGATATATAAAGTAACAAAACATAATGTAACTATATACCAAAATACATTATTCATCCATTTGATATTATCTAAAACATATCCAGTCCATTAATTGATTATTATCGGTTTATATATAATTTAATTATTATTAATAGGGATGGTTCCATGTTATGATAAGGGATCATGTAATGATCTCTAATAGTGAATTCTTATGGTAATAACAAAGGTGACGTAGTCCTAAGGGTCTACAAATCAGTGATAACTATAGTCTGGAATAATGTAAGAGTGTTATCCACAGAGCAATGTCTAACTCTTTCTCTATCAATGTTCCTACTGATTCAAAGGAGTTTATCCAGAGTATAATGGGGATAAGAGAAAACTGGACCTCATGATCTTTAACTATGGAACAATCTTGTCAATGTTTGATCCATGGAGTGTATCCAAGGTAACCATTAATAATATTTATGGGATCCTATGGTTTCATAATGGGAATCCAAAGAGCATAAATGTTTTGGGTTCTAGGTGGGTCTCAACCTAAGAAAGTTATATCCTTGAATCGAAATGGGGTTCTTAAGTGCTCAAGGAATTCCCTAACAAGAATACAATGTGATCTAGAGTCCATTAAATCCTATTTTATAATGAAGTTCTACAATATTTCATTTTTTTCAAGCCTTTGCTATCATATTTGAGATATGTTTATGTATCATTTAGTCTTTTAATCTAGTCATAATTAATCAACATGTCCATTTGGTTCAATTATTTCCAATAATTAGTGTAATAATAACAAGTATCATACAACCTTAATAAATTAGATTTTAGGCATATTCAATAAATAAGGACCATTCACCTACCTTCCATTAATGTGGTAAGGGGTTATACCGACATTAAACCTGTTAATCATTCACAAGTAATTTGGTCACATCATATAAATGATATTCATCCCAATTTCCATTTAATATTTAAATATCAATTGAAGCACTAACATTAGGCAGTGAAGGGGTGAGAATACATGGTAATTTCCATTATTGAATTCACAAAAATAAATCAATCCATTTAATATATAAAATCATTACCTTAGAAGGGTCATGAATAGTGACACCCATACGGTGGCATAATCATTTCAAATTCAAATAAGCCAATTATGGCATAACATTATACAAGTTATGGATGATGTTCTGTGTATAGAAACCAAAAATTAAACAAATATATTGGATGGGATATTCCATATGGTTATAATAATTATTATAATGCCATTTAAATTCAATAAACAATTCCTGATGATATCATTGGGCTCTACAAGACAATTCCAAAATCAAAGAATGTGAGGGACGAGTTATAGACCACCCTCATGAGGATTTTATGATTTTATTACTCTAGTATTGGCCCCTAATTTGGATCATATTAGATTAGATCTATGAAAATTAAAAAAACACTCATACCCCAATAACTTATTCTGGAGGATGTGAGAAGGCGAAAGGATTAAACAGACTCGAGTACTTATTGTAACTCATTCAATGTGTCAAATGGAAGCTCGAACAGCTCTTCGATGATGTATTTATCTAGATTTCTGACTCAATTCATCAAAATCTATAAAATGAGATCGAAGGATTTAAATCCAACTGAAATTTATATTAGGTAAGAATATGTGGATTAATTAGATCATTAAGTGAAAATCTATAAAATTAACTAGAAAATATCATGTACATGGTTTTCTTCACATCTTGAAAACCCATTAAAAAACCATGAATAAGTAGTTGTGAATAATGGGAAACCACATGGTTAGGCTTCATATCCATGAACGAAATATAGGATTTGGTTCTTTTTGGAATTTTCAATCCGTATGGTTTGCCAAACTCTGCGCCAAACTTGCAGTAACAATGAGACATGGACAAATTTCCAAAATTGATGTGTTTCGGGCTTTGAACAACCCCCATACACCATAAGACATTTTATAACCCTTAGGAATCCATATTAGGTAAAAATAAAAATTTATACCAAAAATTATGGTATCTATATCATGTTAAGAAACTAGGTTCTTATAGATTGTAATGAAAAACGAACTATATCAGTTCGTGAGGTTCTAGTTTTCTGTAAACATGAACAAAATGTTAATTTCCCATTTGATGAAACTGAGGAAGGATTTAGGTGATGATGTTAACATAAAAAATTTCATAAATTGAGTATATTAGAGTTATTAGTCCATCATTTATGAATAATATAAAAACGATGAGGAAGAATAAATAAAACAGATCCTTTAAAAAATGATACCTCTTATTCGGTTGATTTGCATTGAAGAATTCCTTAACACCTCCAAGTAGGGTGATATGGCAAGAATAATGTCTCAAGGATGTGATTAGGGATTATAGGAAGGGGTTTGGGTAGATATTTTCCAAACCAAGAGGATTTATAAGTGTCAGTAATAGAGGGGAATGTGTTATTTATTATATTATAGGGGAAGGTATCCCTTCTAAAATGTTACAATATTAATTAATATAAAACCAATTTTTGTTATAAATGATCCCAAAATCATTTTTATAGATGATAAGATTATTTTGGATAAAATAACTATAATAGAATTAATATAAGGAATACTTTTAATATTTATAATCCTTATCCTTTAGGTTTAATCATTTTTCACACTTTTTAACCTGTTCTGATATCATGTATTTATAATTTGGGGGGTAATGTTGTTGAGAAAACTTACCAAAAGATAAAAAACGGTATCATTTATGAAATATTAGGACTAATACAAATTATTTGTAATAATATAAGATTTTTTAGGAATTTTATACCTTTTAATAAACTATTATATATTTTAAAATACAAATAGTGTCAATTATAACACTATTTAGTAGTTGAATTTAAAAAAATAATAACAGAATGGTAATTTAGAAAGTAATATTTTAAAACATCACCAAAATGTTAAAAATATCCAAAAAATTATTTTATGACATAAATTATGTAAAATAATATTTATTTTAATATATATCAAATCATTTATTTGATTCATTTAGTCTTCAATAAATTACTACATCATCATTATGTCATAATTAAAATTATGTTTTTAATTTATAAAATTTACAAATAAATTATCTTGATGTTAGTAATCATTATAGAGTTATAATGTGTATTTACAGTATAAGATATCCATAGTGAAACTCCATTTTAAAATACATAACTTTCTAAATAAAAAATTGTAACAAAAATAACTATTCGTGGAATATAATATTATAAATGCACTATAGTCATCCCAGTACCTCTATGATGTCTTAAAATCTATCCAGTGATGATCATGGTGGGTATAAACTAATACTATAAAATTTGGAAAAGTTTTCAGGTAGTTTTTTTATTATAATATTATCTTTACCTTTAATTAGCTGATTTAACATTAACTATGATAATAATATTTATTACCAAAGTTACTACTCATATTTACAAATAATAAAAGGGAAACTTTTACATAATTTGGAACAGATTATTCCAAATATAGAATCTATCATGGAAATTAAAATAAATATTTGGATGATATTAATTAAAAAATAATCAGTGATGTCAAAACGATAAAATGAGTTCTTAAAAAGTAAAAACCATTAAAAAATGGAAATGCATTTATATCGAATATCAGAGTTAAATTACAAAAAATGACAAAAAACTAGATTAAATGATAAAATAGTATTCTAAATATACTTTAAGACCAATTAATAGGACACTATAAATCTATAAATAAATTATATAAAAAAGGTGTTTTGAATTAAAATGCAGTATTTTTCACTATTCATGAAAATATGAATGTAGTCAGAAAAATTTCAAATAAACATTCCAAAAAAAATTAATGTCCCAATTCCAAATAAGAAATTTCTATTTTCCAATATTACCTAAATAGTGAAATAAATATATTTAAAAAGGGTTCTCCGTCAAAAGGTGGTAAAACTAATTTATAGAAGAAAATAGAGTATTTTATACATAAAATTGGATTTAATAACATATTTACCCTCTAAAATTTATTGGAACAATGTAAAGACATTTAAAAAATATGTCTACAAATAATATAGTTAGTTATATTCAATCATACCAACACAAATTCTTAGTGTTAACTACCATATAAAATAATAATAATAATAATATATTATTTTTGGTATAACTCAGAATTTTGTGCAACGTAAGATTCTGGTGAAACCCATTGTTTGTGATGAGTATTGTATCATATATAAAATCAACCTATTCCACAAAACTTTTTCTCAATGGTCATGAATCTGGACTGGATGTTCCACATAAGAAAGATTCTCTTTCAACTAAACTACCTCTTAACTCAAATCATTAGACGAATATGGCATATACTTTTATAACATTGTAAAATTAAAACATTAAGTACCATAGAAAAACTCAGATGTAATGAAACTCTATAGGAAACTATTCCAACATTTTCCTGGATTTTATTATGTCCAATGAAAAATGGAATCAACATCCCTATATTACAAAAAAGCATCAGACTTTTCAATGGAAAAACATTGAGAAAGACATGTCCACCTACCACAAAAGAACAGTCCTTTCTATCGTTATCCACATTACTGTTTTTCCTTCTTTGAGTATCACCAAGGTCTTTCTAAATAAAGTGATCTTTTTCTTCCATATATTTTACTAACTCTGGTCCCATCGACTTCCTTTCACCTACCTCATCCCAGAAAGATAGAGTTCGACCTAACTTTTCACAGAATGTGTCTAATTGTACCTTCTATATAATCGAACTGAAACTGTTATTATAATAAAACTCAACCAATGTATGACGTTTATCCGAAAATAACTAGTAATATATTAAACATGCATGTATCATAACCTCCAATTAATGAATAGTTCATTCAGTATGATCGTATGATTGAGAATGAAAGGTTGTGCTGAATTTTAATTTTGTACCTGATGACATCTGAATGCCATTCCAAATGATAGATGTGAACATTTGATCATAATTAGATACAATGGGTAGGGGAACTCCGTATAACATGACTATTTATTTAATATACAACCGAGAATTTTGATACAAATATAGGGTATCTATAAAAAGATGAAAATGAGAGGATTTAGTCAATTGATCAAAAATAACCTGGATCAAATTGTTTCCTCGAGAAGTAATTGGTAATCCCACTATGAAATATGTGGATATATTTTCCAATTTCTATTCTAGAACTAGAAAACGATGAATCATCCCTTTCAGTAAATTCTGTTATACTTTAACCAGTTGAAAAACAAAACATTTCAGGGTAAAGTCAGCAATATCACTTTTCATTCAATCCCTCATGTAATACTCTCAAAGGACTTTCTATATCTTAGTGCTTCCAAGATTAAATGAAAATGGGACCTATAAGTTTTAAATAACAAATATTTCTTCAACTGTGAATCAAAAGTCACACATAATATATTTCCAATCCTCCACGCAAAATCTTTATCAATGTTAAATTCATGTAACTTACCCTTATAAAACAATTATACCTTTTTCTAAAACTCACTATCTTCATTCTATTATTGATTAATTCTATCTGATGAGGATGAATTTACTAACACATGAAAAAATAGAGGAATTTCCTACACAAACAACTTCTAATCCAGTATTCACCAAATCATTAACCAAAGGATCTTATTCCAAAGATATAATGGTTAATGTATCATTACTTCATCGACTCAAATCATCAGGCACCTTATTTGATTTTCTTGGAAGGTAATGAATTGTGAAACCCTAAACTGTTATTAATTTCATCCATCTCCTATATATCATGTTCAATTATTTCAGAGCAAATAAATTCTTCAACCATTTGTGATCAATATATATTTCACACTTTACACCCTAAAAATGATGCCTGGAATTTTTTAATGAAAAAACAATGGTAGATAATTAAAAATCATTGGAGGGGTAATTTAACTCACGATCATCGAGCTAAAGGAAATCATATAAAGTTAACTGATCATTCTATATTCGAACACAACCAAGTCCCTTCAATGAAACATCATTGTAGATAAAAAATTCACCATTTCTCGAAGGAGGGTCCAAAAAGAGAATATAATAATCTTTGTTTCAGTTTCTAAAAACAATCATCACATTCTACTGTCCAAATGATCCTAAATATCATTTTTGTTAAACAAGTTAGTGGGATAGATAACTGATTAAATTTCCCTACATTCATTCATTAATAACCATATAATACTATAAAACTATGAATATCTATGATATTGGTAGGTAATGCCCACTGTTTAACAACTTTTTTTTATAAGGATCTGTATTTATCCCACATTTAGAAACAATATGACCAAGGAATTAATTTTTTTAACCATAATTCACTCTTACTAAACATTCCTTACCATTTTTTATATTATTTTATGGTTTTAATATAATCCTTAAGTTACTTTAATATTCCTCATGTATTTTAGAATACACCAAAATATCATCTATAAAGACAACCACAAACTGGTCAAAACATGGATGAAAGACTACATTCATGAGATTCATAAATACAGTAGGTGCATTAGATAACCCTAAGGGTATGAAAACAAACTCATTATTCCCATATCTTATTCAAAATGATTTCATTGGTATTTCATCATCTTTCACCTTCTGCTGATGGTACCAAGACCTCAAATAAATCTTCAAAAAATACTATGGTCCCTGGAGTTAATCCAAAAAATCATTGATATGAGGAAAAATATACTTGTTAAAATTTTTAATGTTATTCATTTCTATTTAATCAAGATTAAGTCTCATAGAAATATATTCATTTTTTATCAAATAAAACTTGAGCACCCCACGGTGAAGTTCTAAGTGGAATGAAACATTTATCTACCAATTATTGTAACTATTTTTTTATTTCCGAAAATTCGACAAGAGCAATTCAATAAGGGGATTAAGAAATAGGTAGATTATCATTGTAAAGACCTACAAATTTCATATAAATTTTTAAAATTATTTCTGATTTTTGAAAAGTATTTGAAAATTTACGGCACGTGATTTTGAGGCCCGGTGTGCCCAAAAATTATTTTTGAACATTTTTTAAGGTATATTTAGTAAACATAAGGGGGAAATTTTCTAACATTTAAACCATTGCTCAGAATTGAAATCGGAGGGCATCACATAATTCATAGTGCCAGGAATTTCTTTTGGGATGCCTAGAATCGACCGAAAAATGTCAGGGAAAAATATGGTTTTAATGACTTTTTGAAAGAATAATAATATAACATAATATTTTATTTTATTTTTACACAATCTCTTGAGTAATGGTAGAGAGGACCATGGAGGTGCTTGGGCTTTAAATGAGGGACAAAAAATTCTCAATTACACATATTTTGTGTAACCACCCTTTTGTATAATAAATACGGGTATTTAATTACAACAATTAATAAACCATTAATTGAGAAGAGAATTAATCTCTTAACATATCCATTGGTTTTTAAAAAACATTGGCAAAGGGATTTATATTGGGGAGACATCTGAAGAAGCCCCAAAGATCAACCATTCTAACAAAGAATGGAGGGTTGAGTGACATCATTGGAAAAAACGATATGGGATCGATGAATGCCAACTGCTTCAACGAATGTGGATTCTTCTCCCAAAACCGTGACATCTCCGACGAATATGAGGTAACTATTTTATTTAAATTATTTTAATTTTGTTTCAATTTATCATTATTTAAAAAAACATGACGAATGCAGATTAACAATAAATGAGGTAATCTGTTATTCGTACGAAACTATAGCTGGATAATGTGGGAAATTTTGAACAGGGTTATAATTTATCTTTTGATGATTTGATTACCACAGCCTTGTTAAAATTTTAACACAAAGGGTGTGGGACAAATGAATAGGACCCAGACCCTCTACCGGTTTCAGATTTGTCATGTTCTTAATAGGAAAAATTTGAACATTATGGGATATTGAATCTGGGACCACGTTATGACGACAACATGTCGGGAGTCCTGTAGGAACGATCGAAAGGGAAAATGGACCACCGAAGATCACCCAGTGGCTCATGAAAGCCCTTTCGGCGTGACACTGGCATGGCCATGCTCGGGACCCGCTGGGCAGCATCGACGAGTGGTGTGGAGGTGATAGTGGGTGACGATAGCTGTGGGGGGAGGTGATGCATGAAGGAGATGTGGTGGATAGCAGGGGTGTCTATAGAGACCCGAAGCCTAACGTACATGAACATTACATTACTTTTGCAGAATACTTAATACATAACAAAAATACACACATAAGGATCGTAATAGTTTAGTGTCTTTGGAAACTCGGAACGTAATCTTCTAATCCTGGTGAAAGAACATCAAAATCTCCCATTAAGATCTTCCTTTTTTTTACCTAAAACCTTTCTTTATATCCTGGGGAAAAGAAAACATAAAATGGTGAGCTCAAATGCTCAGTAAGGGTAAACAAAAGAAATATCAATCACATAATTTTCATAAGAACATAACATTTTTGGAAATCTTAACCTGCAAAAGAGAGCATAATTTCATAACATGGGATAAATCATAGTAGTGAAAATGAAACCATAACTTAAAACATTACTCATTTTGGCATACACACATAATCATAGAGAATCATTTCTTGTTAGTCAAGACTCATTGCCAAGACTATCTTAGTGGACAAAGTCCCTTTCTGAATCAAGTAATCCTCGTTTCAGTCCTGTTTCACTGAACCGGTATAACCTACCATTCCAGCCATGTCTATCTCATGAGATATGAAATCTTTACCCAATGCATTGGAGGTAGATATAGGTCCCACCCATCTCTTAATGAATCCTTTCTTATGTGTGCCACAAAATCATAAATCATACATCATTGCATAACCCATGTAATAAAAATGGGATTCTTAAACAACATGACATCATAAAACCATTCATATAAGATAAAGGAATTCATAAACATAATTCCATAACAATCTAGTCAAATCAATGTAAAAATATGGATAGAAACAGAACCCTTTATTATCTTATATGGAAAATAATTTTGATAAAACACTTGAATTGAATTCTTGAGGAAAATATCCTTTCTTCTTCAAAATCAATTTCTTTTCTCAAAACATCATGCAATTTTAAAAGAAAGAGATTTTATTGAAAATAGTCATGAAATCTTTTAGAGGAATCTTCATGAAAATAAGGATTTATAAAACAGTATAAATCCATTCGTGCCGTATAAGTTAAAAAAAACATTCTTCGTACTTTTGTCGGAAAAGTCAAAAAGTACCTCGTACGAAAAACGAAAAAAGATTCCTTTCATATCCTTTACTAAAAACACATAGAAGGGTAAAATTGGATTTAAACAATTTTAGGTGGATGGAAATAATATTACATATTGAGGGAACATGGATGTGGATAATAAAATACACCCCAGTAAATACTTACGAATAAACAATCTCGGATAAAAATGAGATTGTGATATTTCCCTTTCCTTAGGTCCGACTTGCTTTGTAAATGTCCGAACCTCCTGTATAATGATTTAAATCATGTTATTGACTTATTACAGAATCATATTCATTGTTATGATATCATATATGGTTCACTTATGACATTATATTACCTGTTCTTTTGTAAATTCCATGTTAAAGAAGCGTTTTGGGTAAAATCGTTTCATTTATCGTAGGTGTTTTGACTTGTTGTTCTTGACATCATTATTACTTATATCATGATTTACTTACTTCCAGAATATAAAATATGATTTATATATCATATATATTCAGTATATATATATATAATAGGTAGATAAATAAAATGAAAAACACCGTTCATGGAGACGGTAGTCCGTACGTACGCATGAACGCTGTTTTCCTTTCCTTATTGTCTTGAAATGGAAGTAAGTAGATGACATACATATGTATATATATACATAAATCCAGTAGCTTTATAATGTCATATATTTCATTATTATTTCTTATATATACATTATAATCATTCTTAAATGGTTAACATGGAAAATGAATCTCATCGCGTCGTGGAGACGGTATTCCGTACGTACGCACGAGCGATGATATCATTTCTATAAATATTTAATTGAATTGGAGTGGATTATACAATATATCAGAATCAATATGATGTTGTAATAACTATGTATAGTTATTCTTTACACCATTATACCCATCCATGTAAGGTGGTGGTGGAAAATAGATTACACCACGGCGTGGAGACGGTATTCCGTACGTACGCACGCGCGGTGATTTATTTTTCCGTAGGATGGATAGATGGTGAAATAGGGTTGTTTCATAATTATAATAACATATCAGTATATGAGTGATACTGATGTTATTACTTCATAATGAAACAACCTAATAAGAAGAAGTGGAAGAAGAAATAAAGATGAAAGAATTGGTAACGGTAATTACCTCTTCTTTGAAGTGCTTCTTTGAGACCTCCTCTTAGAGAACTAAAATTGGTCTTTGAGGAAGACCAGAACCTCTAGGATGTTTCTAGGGAAGTGGAGAGGAGAAATTGTCAGGGGTTGGCCGAGCTTGAGTGCTCAAATTGGTGTGAGGAGGAGGGGGAGGAGGTGTCCTTTTATATGGGAGGAGAGGGGCACCTTAGGAATATCTCAAAATATTATTTTATATTAAAGTGAAAATCGGTTTATAATGGTTCCAAAGGGTCTTATTTCGAAGCTAAAGTGGGGATGGGTCGAACTCCTATCAACCAATAGGATTTAGACAAGTTTAGGGTATTATTTTAACCTTATCAATTAGATTTAACTCTAAGTTAAATAATTTAACTTTCACCGTGTCTTTTTTTTTTCTTTCACTATATGGTTAATAAACTTACTATAACATGCCAAACGAACCCCAAATTGTATATTATTAATACATATATCCTTATTTAAGTCATTTGGCCGAACCTTAGATTTTTAGGAATAAAATAACAATTAATAATATAATATTTGATTTAAAAACTATTTTGTGTCAATTTTGACACTATTTGATATATGATTTTTGTGAAAGTCATAACAGAATTATATGTTCGAACCAAGTTGATTAAATCAACACTAATATATCATAGGAACCTAGAAAATTAGTGGAATTCATAAAAAGTCTTAAATTACATTTATTTTGGTATTTATATTATCAATTATGTCAATATTTCATTAATAAGATAATTACAGCATCATTTTTGTGTCATAAATAAATTATATTATTTGATGTCTAAAAATTACAAATAAAATACCATCATGTAGGAAATCTTTTTAGCTTTCTAATGAATATTTATAGTCGAATTTATCTTATGTATAACCCCATATTAAAAATGATTTACTTATTAAACTTTGATTTTAACTATTTTAACCCTTCTTTAAATAAATTAATAATAAATGTCCTAATCTAATCCAAGTGGGCCTAAATGGTCATATTTTATTCCTAAGTATGTTTTTGGTCGAATTACACTTGTCCAATAGAATTAGGACATGTGTTAGGGTAATATTAATATCATATTTACCCTTAGTTACCTTATTTACGATTAACCGTGGTAAAAAAAGTAAAAAGTTACTATTCACCAAAAAATTATTTTCATCTCATTGAACCACATTTTAGTCCTTGATATTAACCGTGTCTCTCGGATTTTCGAAATTCCATTCACAGAAGCGGTAAAATTAAGTTTTATGCAAAATTCAGTTTTTAACCTACCACTTAGTAGTTTCACTATTCATCAAAAATTGATGTTTTTCAGAACAATGCCAAAATTTCATCCCAAGCTATATTTCATATTCCGAATTCAAAAATGAAGTCTATTTTACCAAATTCATAACATAAGAGTTGCATTAATTAATTTTATAATTAAATCCCGCTGTTAAAACAAATAGCGTGTTTTTAAGAAACAATATCTTTCAAAAGATTGACACTTGTTTATGTCTAGTTTAAATGTGAAATTACATCCAATGACCAACATTGTATTAAATTGTAAAAATATATTCTAAATATACTTTAAAACCACTCAAATTAATTATTTATCACTATTAATTATTTCGATTAAAAAAAAGTTGTTTTTAATTATAATTTAGTAATTTTCACTATTCATCAGAATATGAAAGTTATCCGAAAAGTACCAAAATTTCACCTTGTGATAAATTCGATACTCCGAATCCAAAAATAAAGTTCATTTTGAAAAATAAGATTTACTGGATTTCAAAAAGTGGTTATTACAATTCATAACGGCTAGTTTTAATAATATTTTTATAGCATATCGTTGTTTAGTGAAACTCGGTATTGCGTACAACACACGCTATCGAGGAAGGTCGTGATTGCGTGTAATGCAAGGCAAGTCAAGGATGTGTGTTGTGCAAGCTCCTTTTGGTGTAGCGTACAACACATGACATTAATAAAATTAAAAAGAATATTTTTTATAAAATCTTGGGCTGTTACATTCTACCCCCCTTAAAATGAATTTCGCCCTCGAAATTCGTCGGGGTTATAAATGGTTTACTATTTGAAAGTTTCTTTAATAGAAACCAAAATCGTAAAAGGGAATACCAAAACTTGGCTTTAAAAACTAAAGTATGAAATGTAACGATTACCCAAATAAACTAATCACTGGGTTTCCACATAGGTGAAAATATGGATATGGAAGAGAAATCTAACCATCATGTTCTGATGGAGAGTGGTAGAGAACATGGCTATGGAAAATCCAGTAATCACAAATCCATAAATTTGTGACGATCTAAGGTACCATCTGATTCATCAGGTATAAGATCACTAGGACAACATTTTTGGTTTTCAAGATCATTTCCCTAAAGTTGATAATTTGAATTAGAATAAATACTTACTTTATTTTGATACAATATCACTGTTGTTCGTGCCTTGAACAATTTCCACTTCATCTCTTAAATAAATGAAGTTGAATTTGTTATTCGTGAAGTGTTAGCAGATCATGTGATAGAATGACGGGTCATTCCATCTGTCTCAAACAAAATGTAAGCAAAATTTATTAAATATACATAAGTCATTCTATAGTGAGATTAATCATATATAGTTCCTAAAATGGACTTATACTTCATATATCATACTTCTTAATATAATAAAACTAGTTTCTACTAAACAGGGACTTCCTGTAGGTCAGTGGTAGGTGATAAAGGCCAGTCGCACTTCGGTTGTGGGTTCGATTCCTACAGCCTTGTCCGAAGCGATGGGCTGTCTCCCGTCCTTCAGGTTGTCCCTTTTTCTAAAACTACATTACTATAACATCCCATTAATAATATCGAAAATCTTATATCCTTAAACAATACTAACTTATGTCCAATATAATCCAGTCTAATCTTTAGGCTTATACATAATACTGCAGTCGACTCTCATAATATAGTGACAACGATCACCAGAGATTTAATACTGTCGTTGATCCCCACATATCATAAGATATGTCTTGTTGGTCACATTCCAAACATTCAAAGTCCTTAATCGTGTATTCTCTTGAATACCTTAGTGAAAACATGAGTGCAGTTAAAAGTTAATACTTTCCATATACCAAAATCCTCAAAATTCTATATACTCAAACCATGATATCACTTAGTCCTTATATCAATCATGAGCTCATGAATACTATCAAACATTTAATTTTCTCCTTATCCCTTCATTATGCGCATATCATCTACATTCCAAAAATATCTGAATAACCTTTCATGGATACTGGTAACATTAATCATATATTTTCAAAACACAAGGAAAGACAACAGTGTAACAATCCATAGATGTCTCTTTATTCCAAAATTACACATGATAAACATGTAATCATGCCACTACATTCTCAAACCATTGACCGAGCTTCAAAAATTCTTTCATCTCACATATCATTTGTAGTCTCTTCATCATCATCCACATAAATACTACCCATATGACCATACTGATTCTCTTCATGAGTCTTTCCCTTAGGGCATTTGTTTGCATAATGCCCATACATTCCACATTTAAAACACATAACCATTTTTGATGTCGTAGCAATACCATTATCCTCATCCATGGTGTTAACCGACCCTTTTCCTTTGCACTTACTTGCTTTGTGTCCTTCTTTTCCACACCCAAAGCATCTTCCAGTTCCCTTGAAACATTCTCCTTGATGCCTCTTCCCACATGATTTACATAGGGGAAATTGAACTTTCTTTCCTCTATGATCATCAAGGAACTCCATCTTTATCTTATTAGTCGAGTCAGGAAACTTACCAAATTTTACTTTATTGATCATGTTGTGAGATTGCTGATTCGGCATAATAATGATGTTTGTACATCCAAACCCCATTTCATTTGGTTTCTCATGAAGAATATCATTCCATTGTCCATCATATCCTCCATTATTGTGATTCATCTTGTTTCCAGCCATTTTCTAAACCCAAACAGAATAGTGTTAGATGCAAAAATCGTAATAAAGTGGGAGTAACTTAAATATCTATCATCTTTGGTTTAATCTAATATCGTTACCATAGTTCTAGAACTATATCCTATACGTATACTTATCCATAGGGGCATCCCTAGACATACCTTAAAAATATCTCTAGGGATCTTACTAACGTTTTCGCGTCCTAGTTTCCAAAGGTTGACTAAACCTTTCCTCTCATACCAACTGTAGAGACCCGAAGCCTAACGTACATGAACATTACATTACTTTTGTGGAATACTTAATACATAACAAAAATACACACACAAGGATCGTAATAGTTTAGTGTCTTTGGAAACTCGGAACGTAATCTTCTAATCCTGGTGAAAGATCTTCAAAATCTCCCATAAAGATATTCCTTTTTTTACCTAAAACCTTTCTTTATATCCTAGGGAAAAGAAAACATAAAATGGTGAGCTCAAGTGCTCAGTAAGGGTAAACAAAAGAAATATCAATCACATAATTTTCATAAGAACATAACATTTTTGGAAATCTTAACCTGCAAAAGAGAGCATAATTTCATAACATGGGATAAATCATAGTAGTGAAAATGAAACCATAACTTAAAACATTACTCATTGTGGCATACACACATAATCATAGAGAATCATTTCTTGTTAGTCAAGACTCATTGCCAAGTCTATCTTAGTGGACAAAGTCCCTTTCTGAATCGAGTAATCCTCGTTTCAGTCCTGTTTCACTGAACCGGTATAACCTACCATTCCAGCCATGTCTATCTCATGAGATATGAAATCTTTACCCAATGCATTGGAGGGAGATATAGGTCCCACCCATCTCTTAATGAATCCTTTCTTATGTGTGCCACAAAATCATAAATCATACATCATTGCATAACCCATGTAATAAAAATGGGATTCTTAAACAACATGACATCATAAAACCATTCATATAAGATAAAGGAATTCATAAACATAATTCCATCACAACATAGTCAAATCAATGTAAAAATATGGATAGAAACAGAACCCTTTATTATCTTATATGGAAAATAATTTTGATAAAACACTTGAATTGATTTCTTGAGGAAAATATCCTTTCTTCTTCAAAATCAATTTCTTTTCTCAAAACATCATGCAATTTTAAAAGAAAGATATTTTATTGAAAATAGTCATGAAATCTTTTAGAGGAAGCTTCATGAAAATAAGGCTTTATAAAACAGTATAAATCCGTTCGTGCCGTATAAGTTAAAAAAACATTCTTCGTACTTTTGTCGGAAAAGTCAAAAAGTACCTCGTACGAAAAACGAAAAAAGATTCCTTTCATATCCTTTACTAAAAACTCATAGAAGGGTAAAATTGGATTTAAACAATTGTAGGTGGATGGAAATAATATTACATATTGAGGGAACATGGATGTGGATGATAAAATACACCCCAGTAAATACTTACGAATAAACAATCTCGGATAAAAATGAGATTGTGATATTTCCCTTACCTTAGGTCCGACTTGCTTTGTAAGTGTCCGAACCTCCTGTATAATGATTTAAATCATGTTATTGACTTATTACAGAATCATATTCATTGTTATGATATCATATATGGTTCACTTATGACATTATATTACCCGTTCTTTTGTAAATTCCATGTTAAAGAAGTGTTTTGGGTAAAATCGTTTCATTTATCGTAGGTGTTTTGACTTGTTGTTCTTGACATCATTTTTACTTATATCATGATTTACTTACTTCCAGAATATAAAATATGATTTATATATCATATATATTCAGTATATATATATATATAATAGGTAGATAAATAAAATGAAAAACACCGTTCATGGAGACGGTAGTCCGTACGTACGCATGAACGCTGTTTTCCTTTCCTTATTGTCTTGAAATGGAAGTAAGTAGATGACATACATATGTATATATATACATAAATCCAGTAGCTTTATAATGTCATATATTTCATTATTATTTCTTATATATACATTATAATCATTCTTAAATGGTTAACATGGAAAATGAATCTCATCGCGTCGTGGAGACGGTATTCTGTACGTACGCACGAGCGATGATATCATTTCTATAAATATTGAATTGAATTGGAGTGGATTATACAATATATCAGAATAAATATGATGTTGTAATAACTATGTATAGTTATTCTTTACACCATTATACCCATCCATGTAAGGTGGTGGTGGAAAATAGATTACACCACGGCGTGGAGACGGTATTCCGTACGTACGCACGCGCGGTGATTTATTTTTCCGTAGGATGGATAGATGGTGAAATAGGGTTGTTTAATACTTATAATAACATATAAGTATATGAGTGATACTGATGTTATTACTTCATAATGAAACAACCTAAGAAGAAGAAGTGGAAGAAGAAATAAAGATGAAAGAATTGGTAACGGTAATTACCTCTTCTTTGAAGTGCTTCTTTGAGACCTCCACTTAGGGCACTAAAATTGGTCTTTGAGGAATACCAGAACCTCTAGGATGTTGCTAGGGAAGTGGAGAGGATAACTTGGCAGGGGTTGGCCGATCTTGAGTGCTCAAATTGGTGTGAGGAGGAGGGGGAGGAGGTGTCCTTTTATAGGGGAGGAGAGGGGCACCTTAGGAATATCTCAAAATATTATTTTATATTAAAGTCAAAATCGGTTTATAATGGTTCCAAAGGGTCTTATTTCGAAGCTAAAGTGGGGATGGGTCTAAATACTTTCAACCAATAGGATTTAGACAAGTTTAGGGTATTATTTTAACCTTATCAATTAGATTTAACTCTAAGTTAAATAATTTAACTTTTACCGTGTCTTTTTCTTTTCTTTCACTATGTGGTTAATAAACTTACTATAACATGCCAAACAAACCCCAAATTGTATATTATTAATACATATATCCTTATTTAAGTCATTGGGCCGAACCTTAGATTTTTAGGAATAAAATAACAATTAATAATATAATATTTTATTTAAAAACTATTTTGTGTCAATTTTGACACTATTTGATATATGATTTTTGTGAAAGTCATAACAGAATTATATGTTTTAACCAAGTTGATTAAATCAACCATAATATATCATAGTAACCTAGAAAATTAGTGGAATTCATAAAAAGTCTTAAATTACATTTATTTTGGTATTTATATTATCAATTATGTCAATATTTCATTAATAAGATAATTACTGCATCATTTTTGTGTCAAAAATAAATTATATTATTTGATGTCTAAAAATTACAAATAAAATACCATCATGTAGGAAATCTTTTTATCTTTCTAATGAATATTTATAGTCGAATTTATCTTATGTATAACCCCATATTAAAAATGATTTACTTATTAAACTTTGATTTTAACTATTTTAACCCTTCTTTAAATAAATTAATAATAAATGTCCTAATCTAATCTAAGTGGGCCTAAATGGTCATATTTTATTCCTAAGTTTGTTTTTCGTCGAATTACACTTGTCCAATAGAATTAGGACATGTGTTAGGGTAATATTAATATCATATTTACCCTTAGTTACCTTATTTACTATTAACCGTGGTAAAAAAAGTAAAAAGTTACTATTCACCAAAAAATTATTTTCATCTCATTGAACCACATTTTAGTCCTTGATATCAACCATGTCTCTCGGATTTTCGAAATTCCATTCACAGAAGCGGTAAAATTAAGTTTTATGCAAAATTCAGTTTTTAACCTACCACTTAGTAGTTTCACTATTCATCAAAAATTGATGTTTTTCAGAACAATGCCAAAATTTCATCCCAAGCTATATTTCATATTCCGAATTCAAAAATGAAGTCTATTTTACCAAATTCATAACATAAGAGTTTCATTAATTAATTTTATAATTAAATCCCGCTGTTAAAACAAATAGCGTGTTTTTAAGAAACAATAACTATCAAAAGATTGACACTTGTTTATGTCTAGTTTAAATGTGAAATTACATCCAATGACCAACATTGTATTAAATTGTAAAAATATATTCTAAATATACTTTAAAACCACTCAAATTAATGATTTATCACTATTAATTATTTCGATTAAAAAAAAGTTGTTTTTAATTATAATTTAGTAATTTTCACTATTCATCAGAATATGAAAGTTATCTGAAAAGTAACAAAATTTCACCTTATGATAAATTCGATACTCCGAATCCAAAAATAAAGTTCATTTTGAAAAATAAGATTTACTGGATTTCAAAAAGTGGTTATTACTATTCATAACGGCTAGTTTTAATAATATTTTTATAGCATGTCGTTGTTTAGTAAAACTCGGTATTGCGTACAACACACGCTATCGAGGAAGGTCACGATTGCGTGTAATGCAAGGCAAGTCATGGATGTGTGTTGTGCAAGCTCCTTTTGGTGTAGCGTACAACACAAGACATTAATAAAATTAAAAAGAATATTTTTTTATAAAATCTTGGGCTGTTACAGTGTCCCGTCATCATGCACTGCGGAGGGAGGCCGCTACATCAATCCGCGGTGAAGAGGGACATGCACCGCGTGGTTCCCGCTGAAAGATGATAAGGTGGCATGTGGCACAACCACTGCAAACGGAACTGACATTCGTCAGTTCGGGTGGGGAGACGACCCTCGCGGGGCCCGACATGTGATGTCCATCCAAGGAGATTTGGGCCGATCCTGCCACGACCCTGTTCACTCAGGCCAGCCCAAAAAATTTGGGTTGGGCCGGGTTGGGCCCGGGTTGGACCCAGACAAGGTCGGCCTAGCTCAGGGTGGGTCAGGCCTGTCCAACCGGGTCAGACCGGAACCTAACCTATTTTGATCCAGTTCGACTTAAATGGTCATATCTAACAAACCAGATGTCCTTTTTATGAACAATCTATGGAAATTGAATCCTTGAAACAATACAGTCCTTATGAGATATTCCACCTATGTTTTGGAGAGATTTGATGAACGAATGTATTGGATTGAAATTGAATCCAACCGGGCCCTCAGAACTAAAATGATTATAACTCACAAATCAGGTGTCCGATTGATGCGTTGTATATCACGTTTGGACCCTTACGACATGGTGGTCCTTTGGGATACTACTTTGTGGAATATAGTGGTAGTTTAAGCATAACTGATATCTTGAGGCTCAGATTATATGGAACTCAAGTGCACTATGTGTGGGGAATCCTGTGGCTAATTGTCAATTGTTGAGGGACCCTGTGTAGATCTATTTCATAGCGACCTTGTGTGGATCATCCTCATAGATAATCTATGTGGATCAGAATCATAACAAACCTTTGTAGACATCATCATAGTGACCCTATGTGGATCAGGATTCTAGAGACCCTACGTGGATCAATAGTGCATGACCCGACGAGGACCAGTCTTTGTGCATCCCATCGTGGATCAATGAAATATGGCCCTATGTGGATCAAAAATGGAAAAAAAATATGTGGTTCAGTTGTAGAACATCCTAAAAAAATAAATGATATAACTTAAGGATAATCATCTTTATTCTTGTTCTCTGAGATGTATACTTTTTTTGAATTGAATCTCTCCATGTGTTTTGGGATTGAGATCATGATTTGTGGTTTTTTTCTTTGTTGAATTCTGGCAGACCTTCGAGGACCTCAGGGTCCCTATTGGGTATTATTATACTCACCCCTACATGGGCTTCACTGACTCCTTATTATGTCTTGTGCAGATGACAGATAACTTTGACCGAGGTTAGGGATCCAGGACTAGACGGTGCACAGAGGTGACCGTTAGATGTTGAGAGCTACAGTGAGGAGATGTACCTACTCTTTATGTAGGATCCTTGGAAGATGATCTTAGGAGATGATTTATTTTTCTATAGTGATATCTCTTTCAGTTGGGCAGTTATACTAGCCCCTTTACATTCAGTTCAGACTTTTACTTTTGTAGTTTTTACAACATAGTTTACTTCTTTGTGTACCTAGTATGTGCGTCTACAGGTTTAAAGGCAATTCATTCCCAATTTAAGGATACACCTTTCTGATGCTAGTCACTAACCTATGGAATATAGAAGGATGGATTGGGGTAGTCATAGCATGGGACCCAGGGTATGAGTTAGGATAAAGTTGTATGAGAGGAGTCTGTTCTACTGAAGAACATGGACTCTGTTTGTTCCAATGGTGCAATAGTGTTATGTGTTTTGATTGTGGGTTTCAGTTTGGGGAGTCCACTGCTGCTGTGCTGGCCAACATATCCATACACCAAGACCCTGAAATCATATTTCCATCTTGGTCCATGAAAACAATGATTTCATGTTTTTTGGAAATTTTTTTCTTTTGATCTCGTTTTTTCCAGCTCACCAGGTATAACTTATTAACCATGGAACACATATTTCATTTCAGGATGCCTCCATGTAGACTGAGAGCTAGGATTCTAAAGAGAGTACATGATGATGACCAACCAAGTGATGATGCCATAGGGCAGGGCCCTCTTATAGCGATAACACCTTCAGGTGGTGATACATTCGCACCACTACCCATTGAGAAGGAGTTTCCACAAGCCCCACTTGCAGACAGTGCACGCCAACTGAGCACGTTGCATGAGTTCCAGCAGTAGAGGCCTCTGAGATTTTGGGGCGATATTATAAGGACCCAATATTAAACATTACTTATTATTTAATTAAATTAATAATTCACATTTAGGATCATTTCAGGTTTAGAGTTTTAGAGAATTAAGAAATAACTATTACATCTCAAAATTACAAAGTAGTCACATCTACCCAGCTTCCATTTTTTCGTAAAATAAAAACTCTGGAACAAAACAGTCATGTCTAGTTCCTTGTTTTAGACAGCCTGACATTTCCATGATCACATCCTTGACACTTTTAAACTTTATGTCCTCTGAAAAACATTTCAGAAAAACATGGAATGAGCATAAAAATCTTAGTAACGGTTATAAAAATAAGGAAAGAGAACATTAGTCCATGTATACATAAGAATCAATGAAATCATACTTTACTCATAAAACATAATCAATTTAACATACCTCATGAAATCATAATATTTATGAATAACTCATAGAAATCATAAGACAAAAAGGTAACTTGAGTCATTCTAAACATTATTACGTAGGGAGTAACCCTCATGGTTATGTTTGGAATACCCATCATAGTATACTCATAAAATATCTTCGAAGAAACCTTAATTTTTAACCCCTTCGCGTTACCCAATGCATTAGAGAGCTATATCGGGCTCACCCACCCTTAGTTTATCACGGAACCACCAGTCTTCATAAACAATGCCCAAGAATCATAACATAATCATAGCACATAACTTAAGCCTAAAGGAAATATAACATTCCCATATTGCAATAACAATGTAACATTTTAAGATATTGAAATAATGAATCCATTCTAAAAACCATTTTCAAAACCATTTAAAACATTTAATAATGAGATTTTTGAATCATAGTGTCCCATACCACATTGAAGCTTTTAAAATTTTTATGCCATTAATATCCATACAAATAAATCCTTAAACCCATTTTGAAAACATGGATATTAATGACAATTATTTATAAGAATAAATCATTAAAACATTTAAAATGATATTTTAGGTAAAGGGTTTTTAACAAAATGAGAGAAATATAAATTCAATAATTGAGGAATAATATTTAATCAGAACATTATAATATCATGAGAATAATGAGATTCATGATATAATATTCCAAAGGATAGTATATAGACCATATAAGAGTGAATTAGTTCATAACAACGATGAAGACTCAATAGAAATGTAAAATGAGATGAAATCCCTTATAAAGAAGGTATCCTTAAATTAAGGATAAATCAATCTCATAATTATGTGTGAAAATTATAAATACACCCAATATAAGTGGATATTATGTGTAAAACAATCAATGTTCATTCACACATATTCAAAGGATGAAATATTGAATAACTACATGTTGAACCCAAAGAAATCTAAATTGGGTTAAGAAGTTCCCTTGGTAAAATTCGACAGCCTAACGACGTCACTTTAAAATTCATAAAATTTGTTGATGAGAGAGAAAATGGTATCTCATCACTTGGACATAAAATTTACATCAATAAGGATATATAATAACAAACCCCAACATAAAAAGATGTAAATTAAAATACATAACAAAATTAGTCTTTTAAAAAGAGGAGTGAGAATGGTTCCCTTACCGATTTGGGAAACTTTCGAAACGTACACCCCATGAAAGAAGGGTCATACAATGAAGATGTAAATAACCATAAATGAGATTATATTATACAAATACTAAAATAAAGGGCAGTACGTACACCACACAAAAAGAAATATTGTCCAATGTAGCATGAATCTCACAAGAATAAAAAGTGAGATGAAAATCCCGTGATGAAAATTCAGCAGCCTAACGGCTCCACATAAAACATACAAAAATGTATTAATGAGATCAAATAGGGTCTCTCATCATATTAGAATAAAATCTACAGAAACAGGAATAAATAATAACATCCCCCGACATAAGAAAGCGGACATTAAAATAAGTGACATAAAAGAGAGTACTTTAAAAGAAAGAGAGAGGTTGGATCCCTTACCTCAAGTCTGACTTGTCTTGTTCATTTCGTTATATTCCTGAATAATAAACTTTGGTCAATTTATAATTTCATAAGTTCCTCCTTTAAATATTATTATTCAGTTCATATCACATATTATAATGTTATAATAATTGGTTAATAATGTGAGTTCATATCAGACGTTTTTGTCGATGTTTGGTACATGAGTAAAAAATGAACTTGTTTGAAAATGATTGTCCACGTAGTTATAAGTAAATCATATCCAGAATAGTATTAATGATTTAAATATCATATATATCCAGTAAATATTAATTTTATACTGTTCCATAACATTTGGAGATAAAAATAAATGAAATGCCCTGTTCATGGAGACGGTAGGCCGTACGTACGCATGAACGCTGCTTTCATTTCATTGTCATATTAATGGAATTAAAAATAATTTAGATATATATATATATAATAATTATAGTATAATATATATGTTTTTTAGGTCACATAAGTTAAATAATTTCATTATTTATACATTCAATGTATTGCATGAACGAGTCACATCACTTGAGGGGGCAGTAGTCCACACTTCCTCGTATGAAATTATCGCATTTTCACAACATGGAAAGAATAAAGGTATGTTTTAAATATAAAATAAAGAAGAATATGGAAAACATAAATACAATATATATCATATATTAAATAGACTGACATCATAATGGCCACCATGAATGGTGTTAAGATAATATTGAACAATCATCGTTTTGTGAGGCAGGAACTCGCCATCCACAGAAACAGTATGTTCTTTAATCATTAGAAGGAATTGTGTGTAAGTGAAGCTCGAATCCTTAACATAAGAAAATAATAGTTTATTGAAGATACTAGTGTTGTTACAAAATAAAGGAATAGAATGATTTTAGGGGTTTGCAGAAGCAAAATAAAACAAAAGAACACAAGTGAAGACATTACATTTAAATCGGGTAAATCCTCTTGGTTTGAACCAAAAGGGTTTCTTGAAGAGCATTTTGACAAAGGTGAGGCTTCAATGATGAAGATAGGGATGTGGAGAGATGTAATGGGTAGGGGTTGAAAGATTCAAAGGCTTTATAGGTGTGTGTAAGCTGGTAGAGGTGGGCACCTTTTATAAGAGAAGAGGAGGGGCACTCTTGGAAACTTATAAAATATTACTTTATTATAAAATTATTTTCGGATTTTAAAGGTCCCAAAAAGGATATATTTATAGTATAAGGCGATAAGGTTTCGAAATAAACCCATCCATTGGGTTTTTGACAAGTGTAAGACTTATATTTTACCCTATATTCTCATTTTATTTAAATCGTTCATTTATGAGGTAGTCACTGCATCATCACGGTGTCATAAATAAATTAATTTATTTAATGTATAAAAATTATAAAAAAATATAATGATATAGGGAATCTTTTTAGATTTATAATGAATATTTATAGACAAAAATATGACTTGTAAAACCCCATGTAAAATTTTTTATAGTAAAACAATACATGTTTGTGACATTTTAATTTTAACTTTAACAAAAATTATTAATGTCATTTTCCAACCAATGTGGCTCCATGGGGTCTCCAAGAAGACCCATGGATTGTCTTGGTGGGCCATGACTCATTAAATAAGGGTAGGACATGTGTCGAGGTCATTTCATATTATTATAAAATTATCTTTACCTTAAATTCCACTAATTACCTTTAATTGCGATTAATAAAACATAAAATTTACTATTCACCAAAAATTTATTTTAATTAAATTGAACCACATTTTAGTTCCTAATGGAAACCATGTTTGTCATATTTTTGAAAATCAAATGATAGAAGTGGTAAAGTTTCATTTAAACTAAAAATCAGTTTCTTTAACTACCACTTAGTGGTTTCACTATTCATAAAAAATTGATGTTTTTCAAAAAAATACCAAAAATTCACCCTAATCTATATTTGATATTCTGAATTCAAAAATGATGTCTATTTTACAAAATTAAAAACATATAAGTTGAATTAATTAATTTAATAATTAATTTCTGCTGTCAAAACAAATAATGTGTTTTTAAGAAATAATATCTATTAAAAGATTAACACTAGTTTAAGTCCAATTTCAATGTGAAATTAATTATAATGACCACCATTGGATTAAATGGTAAAAATATATTCTAAATAAAATTTAATCTCAATTAAAAATGTAATCTATCTATATAAATAAATCAAATTAAAAGGAGGTTTTGAATTAAAATGCATCATTTTCACAAAAAATGATCTTTATCAGAAAAATAACAAAAATTTACACAAAGTAAATTTTGATGTCCAGATTCTAAAGAAGGATTTTATTTTGTGAAATACAACATATAAAATTGTGAAAAGTATATTTAAAAAGGGTTCTTCGTAAAAAAGCGGTTAATTGACCTTTTAAGGAATTTTAGAAGATTTGTGCTTAAAATTGGATTCATTTGCATTTTAAGCCTCTAACATTTATTTGATAAAAGTAAAAATATTTGACAAACATATATAATCATTTTTTAGTTAGTTCCATTCATTCCTGCCATTAAAATGGCTAGACGTTAAGTACCATTTAAAATAATATTATTTTATTATTAGAGTGCAACGTAAGATTTCGAAGAAACTCGTTGTTGCTTATTGGGTACGCCATCGAGCATAGCGTTCCCTTTAAAGTAATACTAATTTTTTATTCACAAATATGGATAAATATGAAAATGGCATATTCTTTATTTACCTGGGCTGTTATATCCTTCCCTGCTTTTGGGAATTGTGTCCTCGCAATTTTAAAATTGGGCTTGGAAACATCATTGAAAATCCAACATCGGATCAAGAGTCAATAAAACTATCACTTTAAAAGAAAGGGAGAGAAGTAAAAAGGTGACCCGAGTTAACCCATTCTAGGATTCCAAGTATGGAAATATGGATATGGAAGAAAAAAAGGGTCATGTTCTAAGGGAGAGTGATAGAAAACATGTTTAGGAGAAAGTTAACCACCAGAAAATCACAAACTGGTGATGGGTTAAACGGTATTTGATTCCCCAGTAGGAAAAGTTGACGGACCACATTTTTTTTAATTTACTTTTCATTGTGGAATTTATTTTTGAGATTGACTAAATCATAAGGAAACATACTTAGTTGTCATGTTGAATTTCAACTTTTAATAGATTTCTTACACGAACTCATATTTTCTCCAAAAGACGATTATTTAGGATTACTTGTTCACATTAAGAGAGTTATAATCAACTTCTAGAGAATCTCCTAATCCACAAAAGTGAAGTATATACTTCCCATGTATTTATAACATAACCAAAACTAAAAACAAAGTTAGTATGTGATCAGATAATACCTAAAAAGATAATCCTTTATAAAAAAATCTATTCTAAATCTCAAAAAAATTTCAAACTATACCCAATGTTGAACAAGGACCATTCAATAAAAATCTATCCATAAAATTCTTCAAAGTAACCAAAACTAAGACTGAAACCCAAATATCTGAAGGATTTAATCACAATGTCTTCCAAAATAAACCTTGACATTTATCTCCAAATAACATCAGTTACTCTTAAAGTCTCATACTGAAAATTAATTAACCAAATCACATATCCTCCATGATAGGTTAATAATTTCTATAAATAACCCATAATCATCTTATTCTAGATTCTTAAGATCATCTAACTAAAAATAATTAGTCAAAATAACCAGGGAATTCACATTGTCCAGTGGTAGGCGATAAATACCAGTCGCACTTTGGTTGTGGGTTTGATTCCCGTAGCTTTGTCCGACGCGACAGGTTGTCACACGATCTACGTGTTGTCCTTTTTCCAAAACTAAATAATTCGTATAAAATTCCCCAAAAAGCGATAAAATATTCAAAAATATCCATAAAATAATTTAACCTCAATTTTATATCACGTCGTTCATATTTCATCATTACATATAGTAACCCATTATTACCTCAATAGTAAGGATCATATAAACCCTAATGGTTACCTTTATAATTATTACCTGAACTTCCACGACAAGTTGGTTCTCTCATACATGATGCATTAGAGAACTCACCAGGGTTCAAGTGGTTGATCATGACTCCTGATAGTTGGTTTAGAATAACCACGAGATTTTTCATTGAATCCCTCATTTCATCCAGTCTCTTAATCCGAGAACCACCACAGTTTCCTTCAAATCCATTTTCACTTTGGTTCCTGCTAGATCCATCCATTTACTAAAACCAAAAATCTCAGTGTGAGTATATAAACAAAATCATCATGTACTAATGAGGAAGATAAACACTAAGATATACTTACTCATTCACTTTGTCTAAAAACTATGACTCTTTCTGAAATCCTAACCATTATGGTAATGTCACTTATGCTTAAAGAATACCCTTACCTCTCAAGTTATCTAAATCTCCCTTTGATACCAACTATAAGGACCCGACCTTAAACATTACTTATTATTTAATTAAATTAATAATTCACATTGAGGATCTTTTCAGGTTTAGAGTTTTAGAGAATTAGGATATAACTATTACATCTCAAAGATTACAAAGTAGTCACATCTACTCAGCTTCCAATTTTTTCCCAAAATAAAAACACTTGAACAAAAGAGTCATGTCTAGTTCCTTGTTTTAGACAGCCTGACATTTCCATGATCCCATCCTTGACCCTATTCAACTTTATGTCCTTTTGAAAACATCTCATAAAAACATGGGATGAGCATAAAAATCTCAGTAAGGTTTATAAAAATACGGAAAGAAAACATTAGTCCATGTATACATAAGAATCAATGAAATCATACATTACTCATAAAACATAATCAATTTAACATACCTCATGAAATCATAAGATTTACGAATAACTCATAGAAATCCTAAGACATAAAGGTATCTTGAGGAATACAAAACATTCTTACATAGGGAGTAACACTCATGGTTACGTTTGTAATATCCATCACAGTATATTCCCTAAATCTCTTTGGAGAAACCTTAACGTTTAACCCCTTCGCGTTATCCAATGCATTGGAGAGCTATATCAGGCTCACCCACCCTTAGTTTATCACGGAACAACCCGTATTCATAAACAATGCCCATGATTCATAACATAATCATAGAACATAACTTAATCATAAAGGAAAGATAACATTCCCATATTGCAATAACAATGTAACAATTTAAGATATTGAAATAATGAATCCATTTTAAAAACCATTTTCAAAACCATTTAAAACATTTAATAAAGAGATTTTTGAATCCAAGTGTCCCATACCACTTTGAAGATTTTAACATTTTTAAACCATTAATATCCATATAAATAAATCCTTAAAACTATTTTGAAAACATGGATATTAATGACAAATATTTATAAGAATAAATCATTAATGCATTTAAAACGATATTTTATGTAATTTGTTTTTAACAAAGTAAGAGACACTTCAATACAATAATTGAGGAATAACATTTAATCAGAACTTTATAATATCATGAGAATAAAGCGATTCGTGATATAATATTCCAAAGGATAGTATATATACCATATAAGAGTGAATTGGTGCATAACAACGATGAAGTCTCAATAGAAACGTAAAATGAGATGAAATCCCTTATAAAGAAGGTATCCTTAAATTAAGGAAGAATCAATCTCATAATTATGTGGGAAAAATATAAATACACCCAATATAAGTGTATATTAAGTGTAAAAAAATCAAAGGTCATTCACACATATTAAAAGGATGACATATTCAATAACTACATGTTGAACCCAATGAAATCGAAATTGGGTTAAGAAGTTCCCTTGGTAAAATTTGACAGCCTAACTGCGTCACTTTAAAATTTATAAAATTAGTTGATGGGAGAGAAAATGGTATCTCATCACTTGTTCATAAAATTTAAATCAATAAGGATATAGAATAACATCACCAAACATAAAAATATGTAAATTAAAAGACATAACAAAATAAGTCTTTTAAAAAGAGGAGTGAGAAAGGTTCCCATACCGATTTGGGAAACTTTCGAAACGTACACCCCATGAAAGAAGGGTCATACAATGAAGATGTAAATACCAATAAATGAGAGTATATTATACAAAGAGTAAAATAATGGGAAGTTCATACACCAAACAAAAGGAAATAGTTGCAAATGTAGCAGGAATCTCACATGAATAAAAAGTGAGATGAAAATCCCCTTAAGAAAATTCGGCACCCTAATGGCGCCACATAAAACTTCCAAGAATGGATTGATGAGATCAAATAGGGTCACTAATCATATTAAAATAAAATGTACAGAAAGAGGAATATTTAATAACATACCCAACATAAGAAAGAGGATCTTAAAATAAGTGATATAAAAGAGAGTACTTTAAAAGAAAAAGAGAGGTTGGATCCCTTACCTCAAGTCAGACTTGTCTTGTTTATTTCATTATATTACTGAATAATAAACATTGGTAAATTAATAATTTCTTAAGGTCCTCCTTTAAAGATTATTATTCAGTTCAAATCACATATTATAATATTATAATAATTGGTTAATAATGTGAGTTGATATCAGACGTTTTTGTCGATGTTCGGTACATGAGTAAAAAATGAACTAGATTGAAAATGATTGTCCATGTAGTTATAAGTAAATCATCTCCAGAATCGTATTAATGATTTAAATATCATATATATACAGTACATATTCATTTTATACTATTCCATAACATTTGGAGATAAAAAAATGGAATGCACCGTTCATGGAGACGGTAGGTCGTACGCACGCATTAACGCTACTTTCATTTCATTATCATATTAATGGAATTAAAAATAATTGAGAGATATATATATTATAATTATAATATAATATATATGTTTTATAGGTAGAATAAGTTCATTAATTTCATTATTTGTACATTTCGTGTATTGCATGAACGAGTCACATCACTTGAGGGGGCGGTAGTCCACACTTTCTCGTATGAAATTATCGCATTTGCACAACATGAAAACCATAAAGGTATGTTTTAAATATAAAATACAGAAGAATATGGAAAACATAAATAAAATATATATCATATATATATATAATACAGTGACATCGTAATGGCCACCATGAAATGTGTTAAGAGAAGATTGAACAATCATCGTTTCGTGAGGCAGTAACTCGCCATCCACAGAAACATTATGTTCTTTAACCATTAGACGGAGGTGTGTGTAAGTGTAGCTCGATTAATTCACATAACAACATGCTAGTATATTTAAGATACTGTTGTTGTTACAAAATAAATGAATAAAAAGAGTTTAGGGGTTTGGAGATGCAAAATAATACAAAAGAACACAAGTGAAGACATTACCTTTAAATCGGGTAACTCCTCTTGGTCTGAACCAAAAGGATTTCTTGAAGGGCATTCTGACAAATGCGAGGCTTCAATGATGAATAGAGGGATGTGGAGAGATGAAATGGGCAGTGTTTGGCCAATCCAAGGGCTTGAGAGGTGTGTGTAAGGTTGTAGAGGTGGGGGCCTTTTATAAGAGAACAGGAGGGGCACTCTTGGAAAGTTATAAAATATTACTTTATTATAAAATTCTTTACGGATTTTAAAGGTCCAAAAAGGATATATTTAGAGGATAAGGTGATAAGGTTTAGAAATCCACCCATCCAATAGGTTTGTGACAAGTGTAGGACTTATATTTTACCCTATCTTCTCATTTTATTTAAATCGTTCATTTATGAGGTAATCACTGCATCATCACGGTGTCATAAATAAATTAATTTATATAATTTCTAAAATTATAAAAAAAATAAAATGATGAAGGAAATATTTATAGATTTATAATTAATATTTATAGTCAAAAATATTACTTGTATAACCCCATGTAAAAATTGTAATAGTAAAACAATACAAGTTTGTGACATTTAAATTTTAACTTTATATAAAAAATTATTAATGTCATTTCCAACCAATGTGGCTCCATAGGGTCCCCAAGATGACCCATGGATTTTCATGGTCGTCCAGGACTCATCCAATAAGGGTAGGACATGTGTCAAGGTCATTTCATATTATTATATCATTATCTTTACCTTAAATTCCACTAATTACCTTTAATCGCGATTAATAAAATATAAAAGTTACTATTCACCAAAAAAATTTAAAATCACAGAACCACATTTTACTTCCTAATGAAAACCATGTATGTCAGAGTTTTGAAAATAAAATCACAGAAGTCGTAATGTTTCATTTAAATGAAAAATCAGTTTCTTTAACTACCACTAAGTGGTTTCACTAATCATCAAAAATTGAAGTTCTTCAGAAAAATACCCAAAATTCACCCTAAGCTATATTTGATATTCCAAATTCAAAAATGATTTCTATTTTACAAAATTCAAAAATTATATGTTTAATTAAATAATTTAATAATTAATTCCCGTTGTCAAAACAAATAGCGTGTTTTTAAGATACAATATCTATTAAAAGATTAACACTAGTTTAAGTCCAATTTCAAAGTAAAATTACTTCCAATGACCACCATTGGATTAAGTGGTAAAAATATATTCTACATAAAATTTAATCTCAATTACAAATATAATCTATCCATATAAATAAAATATATTGAAATGAGTTTTTGAATTAAAATGCAACATTTTCACTAAAAATGATCTTTATCTGAAAAATAACAAAAATTTACACAAAGTACATTTTGATGTCCATATTCTAAAGAAGGACTTTGTTTTGTCAAATAAAACATTTAAAATTGTCAAATGTATATTTAAAAAGGGTTCTCCATAAAAAAGTTGTTAATCGACCTTTTAAGTAATATTAGAGGATTTGTGCTTAAAATTGGATTCATTTTCATTTTAACATTTATTTGATAAAATTAAAAATATTTGAAAAACATATATAATCATTTTTTGGTTAGTTCTGTTCATTCCCTCCATTACAATGGCTAGATGTTAACTACCGTTTAAAATAATATTATTTTATTATTAAAGTGCAACGTAAGATTTCAACGAAACTCGTTGTTGCTTATTGGGTACGCCATTGAGCATAGAATTCCCTTTAAAGTAATATTAATATTTAATTCACAGATATGGATAAATATGAAATTTTCATATTCTTTATTTACCTCGGGTGTTAAAGATATGGACCCCTAGGCAACTGAGGACTGGCAGGAGGCTGTGGCTATAGTGCTCCACCTAGTTGGGACACCTGTATAGTTGATGGGGATCTTTGATGCTAATCTTTTCTAGGGAACGATAGGGAGATGGTGGAGCCTGAAAATCTTGTTACACTAAGAGGAGATCCTCACGTGGACATACATGAAGCGCCTTTTCAGGGTGGATATTGTTCTAGCGATACAACGATCTATCCATATTCAAGACCTCCTACACTTATTGCTGGGAAGCCTGACAATGGCAAATTAATTGGAAAGATTCACTAACCTCTCTCAAAACTAAATCAACATGGTTTGAGACACTTTCTTCAGGGACTAGACTTTGAGTTGGGTTTCTAGCAGGAGATCAGAGTGTCTATGAGATCACTCAATATCTCCACGTAGAATGTAGTACTTGAGAAAGCAATATTGGTGGAGATATTATTACCTAAGAAGGCATGGATGGTGAGAGCCACCACCAGATGACATCTAGCCAAGTCAGCTGCAGCAAGAAGTAGGCAGATGACGTCGAGGACCAAGCGGGCCAGACCTTCTAGAGGACAACCCCAAGACATATGGTCTGCGGTACAGAGCTCACGAGGTAGATCATGTCAGTAGACAATCAGACTGTGTTTCATGTGCGATGGGAAGGATCTCATGGCTCGTGACTACTCGAACCGCTATACCAATGATCTACAGACGGTTGAGGAACCGCAGAGGCAGAGGCACATATTTCAGCATTGAGGTCCATAGAGTGACAGACGTGGTAGAGGAGCAAGACGTGCATCAAGCTGTGGGGGGCGATTTGAGGTTCTACTGCCACCTCCTCGGGTTGGTCCACCCCAACATTAGGGAGTATGAAGAAAGGGATGAGATCAGCTTCAGGTAGCTGAGGCATATGAACAAAATGATCTAGAGATGATTCGAGGTATGATATGTGTCTACTCGACCTGTGGTGCAGTACTTATGGACATAGGTTCTAGTAATTATTTCATTCCCATGACCCTCATTCAATGCAAAAATATTATTATAAAGCCATTGGCTCAAACCTTAAGATTTGAGACTCCTACGGGAGAGGATTTTATGATTAAACATTGGTTTTGGAAGTGTGAAATTACTCTAGGAGGCGAGATCATTGGCTAGGATCTTCTAGATGCATCATCGAGGCCTTACAATGTCATCATAGGTATGGACTGGTAATCCTTGGTCCATGCTCATATTGAATATTTTAGGTGCAATGTGGGGTGTGCCTGCGAGGATTGGAATGTGTTTTCCTTCACCGACGAGAAGGGATTATTTGTAGCTCGGGATGCACTTTTCCTAAGGAGGGTGCATCTGATCACACATAAGTTGGCTAGACTTACCCTCAAGGTAGTTGAGGATAATTGTCTGAGTTATCCTATAGTGGTGGATCATTATGGTGATGTCTTTATTAATGATGTTCTGGGGCTATCTCCTCATAGAGAGGTAGATTTCTATATCAACCTATACCCTAGGATGACACTGATATCTATTCTAGTATATCAGATAGCTCCCGTAGAGCATCGTGAGTTGCGGGTATATCTAGAGGACTTACAGGGGAAGGGGTTCATAAGACCCAATGTTTCTCCATGGGAATCCCTGATTTTGTTCACCAAGAATGCAGATGGGAGTATGTGGATTTGCGTGGAATATTGGAGCCTTAACTAGATGGCTATGAAGAAAAAGCATCCACTCACGAGGACTAAAAATCTATTCGACCAACTGAAGGGAGATTGATGGTTTTCAATGATAGACCTCAGATCAAGCTATCATTTGCTTTTGGTAACATATGAGGATGTACTGAATATGACCTTCTGATGCTAGTATGTCCACTTTGAGTTCTTTTTAATTCCTTTTGACATGACCAACACTCTGATAGTGTTAATGGGGATCATGAACAGGATATTCCATCCTTGAATCAATCAATTTTTGGTGGTCTTCATTGACGACATGTTGGTGTACTCAGTAATAGAGGAGGAGGATGCCACACACTTGTAGATAGTTCTGGATACACTCTGAGAACACCTGCATTATGGAATGCTCTCGAAGTTCTAGTTCTAGATAATGTATGTCCACATCATGGGGCACATTATCTCAGATGCTGAAGTTATAGTGGATCCAGCGAATATGGAGGTAGTTATTTTTTGGGGATGCAACCATGCATGTGACCGAGGTGTGGAGTTTTCCTATGATGGGCTTGGAACTACCGAATATTTGTATCTTAGTTCTCTCGGGTAGCAGCAACCTTTTCATCTTTAATGATGAAGGTGCATCCATTCTTGTTGACAGAGAAGTGATAGCATTGTTTTTCAGAGTCAAGGCAGAGAATGAAGAGTGCCCCCATCTTGAGGTTATAAGAAGAGGGTGTTGGGTATGTAGTCTATTGCGACACATCAAAGACCGAACTAGGATGTGTCCTGATGCAGGAGCGAGCAGTTATCGCCTAGGGATCATGACATTTGAGACATCATGAGAAGAACTACACTACTCCCGACCTAGTGTTAGCAGCAGCGGTCTTCGCCTTGAAGATGTGGTGAAACACCATAATCGGGGAATGATTTTTGGTCTACTAGGATGACAATAGTCGTAGGTTTATCTTCTCATAAATGGACATGAAACAGAGAAAACGGTGATATCTGGAGTTCCTCCAGGACAATGACTTAGAGATAGTGTACACTCCTGGGAAGGGAAACATAGTAGCAGACACAATAAACGAGAGGTTTGGTCTATAGTTGCAGAGTGAGGTGACAAATAAGATAGACGCATTGTAGACATCTTTTGTGGATAGATATGGAGTACATTACCTCCATTCTATGACTGTCACACCCCCACTTCTTCAGCGAATTTGGAGGAAAAGGTTGGGAATGTTGACTGTGAGCCCTGACATACTCATATATACTCAGGATTGTATCCTGAAGGATTTTATGAAGGTGGGGAGAACATCAGTAGCTTATAAGGATGAACTGTGGTACCAATGACTCTAAGATAGGAAGTGTAGTGGGAGTTTCATACATCCCCTTTGGCGGTATATCCTAATTATCCAAATTAGCACTAGGACCTCCGACGTCTGTACTGGTGTCTGGGGATGAAGAAATCATAACAAATTTTGTATTGTGATGCCTCACTTGTCATCAAGTGAAGGATTAGCATTAGGTTCCCATAGGGTTAGCACATACACTTGAGTTACCAGAGTGGAAGTGGGATGGTATGTTCATGGACTTTGTGATAGGGATACCACATATTTCTAGGGGTCACAATTCTATCTGGGTGATCGCTGACTGACTCACCAAGTCGGCCCACTTCTAACCCATCATAGAGCAGGGATCGGTAGAGGTCTTGGGATGTCTCTACGTATAGGAGATTGAAAGGCCTAATGGGGTTCCATCAATGATCCTATCTGATTGAGAAACTCATTTTACATCCCTCTTATGGAAGGTATTGCAGGTGGAATTCGGGACTCATCTACGCTTGAGTACCGCCTTTCACCCTCTGACAGATGGTCAGATAGAGTTCACCATATAGACACTTGAGGGAATGCTTCATGCTTGCGTCCTTCATTTTGGATGCAATTTGGAGGTTCACATTCACATGGTGGAGTTTGTATACAAAAAAAACTATCACCCCACCAACTGCATGGTGTCGTTTGAGGCCTTGTACATTTAACCATGCAGGTCACCTCTATATTGGACTGACCTAGAGGAGTAAGCACTTATGGGTCCAAAGTTTTATGTGGGCTACCCCTGAGAAGGTTCAAATCATCAATGAGAGTATTAAGACTACATAGTGCAGGCAGATGTTTTATACTAACAGTAGATAGAGTCCATTGGAGATCGAGGAAGGAGACCATGTCTTCCTTTGAGTATCACCTCGATATGGTTTGCAGAGAATTGGCTAGGGCGGCATGATATCATTGAGTTTCATCAGACTATTCTAGATTCTCAGCACAGTAGGTGAGGTGGTGTATCGTTGGGCCCATCCCCCAAAGATGAAAAGGGTGAATAATGTTTTCCATGTGTCATAGCTGAGGAGGTACATGCATAATCCATCACAAGTTATCGACTGGAGTGATGTGGAAATTGACGATGGGGTGAAGTTTACAGACTTCCCAGTGGAGGTGGAGGATCGACATGAGCGGGTCCTTCATGGGTAGTTGATTCCTCTGGTGATAGTTTGTGGGTAGCATGAGAATATCCAGGAGAGAAAATGGGATCCAGAAGATTAGATACATGATCAGTACCCCCATTTGTTCCCCTAGATTTTTTATAGCTTTTGGGGACAAAAATACCTATGGTAAGGAAAATTTAAATCCTAGAAATTCCATATAATTTGTTTTAAAAATTATTTGAGATTTTTATGATTCTAAAAAACTTTACGACACGTGATTTTGAGGCCTAGTGTGCCTGGAACCAATTTTTGAACTTTTTTAATGTAAATTAAGTTAATGTAGGGGAATAATTTTCAAATTTTTGAACCGGTGGTTAGAATGAAAATCTTATGGCAATGTTGAATTCGATGTGTCGGGATTCTCTTAATGGAGACTTAACATCGACCATAGAAGGTCGGGTGAAAAAGATGGTATTACAGACATTTTGAAAGAATAATAAAATAACATAATATGTTATATTATTTTTCCACCAACTGTTGAAAAATTGTGGGGGTTACCCCGGATGTGGTTGGGATTTTAAAGAGGGACAATAAATTCCTGGTTACACATAGCTTCTGTAACCACCCCACGTATAATTAATTTGTTTGATTAATTAAACTAATTAATAAACCATTAATTTAAAATAAAATAATCTCTTAACACATTTATTTGTTCTTAAAAAACATGTAAAAATAGGGAGATATTGGGGAGAACTCCGATGAGTCTCCAATGATCAAACCACAAAACGATGAATGGAAGCTTGAGAAACAATGTTGGGGAAAATAGATCTGAGATAGATGAATGTCGGTGGATTCAATGAATGTTAATTCTTCTACCACATCCAAAAAATCTCCTATGAATCTGAGTTAGAGATTTTGTTTAAATTCATGTAATTTGGATTTATTCTATCTTTTGTGAAAAAATACCTGACGAACATAGATTAACTAAAAAGGAGTTAATCCGTGATTTGTACAAAACAATGGGTGGATAATTTTGGATTTTTGTTAACACGATTTTAATTTATATTTGGATGATTTGATTACCACACCCCTGTTAAATTGATAATTCCAAGGGAACAGGACAACTGAACAAGGCCACAACCCACTACCACTCTCGTATATTTCATGGTCTTCATGGGAAAAATTTGAACTCGACAGCAACATGAATCTGAGAGCCACGCAGTGACGGCCGCATCCCAGGAGGCCCATATGGGCGATTGTAAGGGGAAAAGGACCAACAAAGCTCAACTGATGGCCAAAATAAGAACTATTGGTGTGACATAGGCATGATGACTCCAACGACCAGTGCCATATCTCGCCAGTCGTAGAGGGAGGCAGCGCCCGAAGGCACCACTGTGGACAACAGTGGTGGCCGACCGCTTTTGCAGCGGGCATCGCACCGTTGCACGCAGTGGAGGGATGCCATGACTTAAAGACAGAATGAAGGGGGACCCATGCCACATGGTTCCCACTGACATAGGGGGATCCTCAATTTGGCCCCAAAATTTCAAATTGAATGGACATTCGTCCCTTCGGGAGGGGAGCCGACCCCTATGCGGCCTCTCGGGTCGCGCCCAGCCAAGGCATGCCGGGTCAGTCCACAGCCCAACACGCTCAGGCCAAGCCCGTCAGTTACAGCTAGTCCAGTTCAGCCCCGGGTCATCTCGAACATGGTCGGGGCAGCTGAAGTCAGGGTAGGTTGGGTTGGTCTAACTTGGTCGGACCAGACCCAGACCTTTTCCGACCGAGTTCTACTTTAATGATCGTATCTCACAAACTAGACGTCTGATTGACTAACCGTATACGGTGATAGAATCTTGGGAAAATGATGATCCATTTGAGATACTCCACCTGTGTTTTGGAGAGAGTAGGGATACGACTAGGTTGGATAAAACCTGATTCCAACTGGTCCCTATGTATAAAAACCCTTATAACTCACAGACCGGGAGTCTGATTGACGCGTCGTCTATTGTGTTGGGACGCTTACAACATGGTGGTCCATTAGGTTACTCATTTGTGGATATTTTTTTGAAATCGAGGAGTGATAAATATCATGATTGGAGGATTCTATGGAACTCAAGTGCATCAAATGCATGGAATCATGTGTGTAGCTGTAAATTGAAGAGAGACCATGTGGGAATCAACGTCATAGTGACCCTGTGTGAATCAACATCATATCAAACCTCTGTGGATCAGCATCATAGAAAACCTATGTTCATAAAAATCATAGATTCCATGTGTGGATCAATATAATAGAGACCCTATGTGGATCAACATCCTAGTGACCCTATGTGGATCAGTAGGGGACGACCGGACGAGGACCAGCCTTAGAGCGGCCCGTCATGGATCATCGACAAACAACCCTATGTGGATTGACAGTGGAACAACATCTCCTTGGATGAGTTGTGGAACTTCCTAATGGAATAAAATTGTGTAGCTTATGACTAATCATCTTTATTCCTAATCTATGATATGTATACCTATATTGATTTGAATATTTCCTTCTGCTTTGAGATTGAGATCATGATTTTTGGTTTTTACATCGTGGAAATTTGGGAGACCTTATGGGGTTAAGGGGTCCCTATAGGGTACAGATATAATAACCCCTACATAGGATTTTCCCACACCTTGTTATGTCATGTGCAAATGACATAAAACATTTAACGATGTTATGTAGCCTGGACTAGATGGTTCACGGAGGTGACCAGTTGATGTGGAGAGCCGTGTTGAAGAGTTGTACCTACCCTACAGGTAGGATCCATGGAAGATGATCTAAAGAGATGTTTTCAATTTCTATTGTACTATCTCTATCATTTAGGCTTTTATACTGGTCCCTTTATATTCAGTTCACACTTTAACATCAGTAGTTTTTACTACATAGTTTGGTTTTGTTGTGTACCTAGTTTCTGTGTGTAAAGGATTAATGTCAATGCATTCGCATTTTAGGGATACGCCTTTGTGGTGATAGTCTCCAACCCTGGGCCTATGGAAGGATGTCTTTGGATAGTCACGATACAAGACCTGGGGGGATGAGCCATTATAATCATGTACTAAATAAATAGTTACTCAACCTCCCAATTAGGAACAATGAATATCAATTCATGTGGAGAAAATTTTAAATTTCATTAACTACAAAATGTCACTAATAAAAACTGTAACATTCCATTAAATAACATGGGCTAGATAAATATTAATACCATTTAAATTAATCACTAAGCTTCTTGTTATTTCATTAAAGGTATGAAATAATTGAATAAAATATTCTTCCCTTTGAAATAATTTTTAGCAAGATAAACTGAATTCTAATGCATACCCCAAATGATATCAAATTCCACTATGAGATGTTCAACAATATATCCAGTAAAAACCATCAGAAAAATTATAATAGGAAGATTCTTATAAATCATTGTTTCATTAAAACAACAACCTAGGGGTTTTACCAGATGGTCTCTATCACATTCATGAGTCAATATTTATAATTAACATGAAATTCCCTAAAGAATGAATGAATATGAAGATCCATAGTCAAATAGAGTATACGAATATTTTGAAAAAACCTGTAACATAACTTTTCCCAGCTCATTTTATGCCTCCACATCAACCGTATTTGTAAAAAATTATTTTCTAATGACCTTATGATTTTGATAATGTTGTATTCCACCGAGTTTAAAAAACAGTAAACACATATTTTCACAATGCCCATAGTCATTGCAACTAAAACATATTACTATTTACATTTCATTGATTTCGTGATCATCTAACTTGTAGTAAAAAGAAATATGACAAGTCTAACCATATCAGAATCACATCCCATAATTTTAGAGACATTCTTGAGGATTATTTTTACCACACTTTTCACAAGATGTAAATGTAGTTTACTTACCTCCAAACATCCTTGATTAATATGTTCACATTTCCTGTAAACATTATTTCATATATAGATTTTTCTCATGGAAGAAATGTTCCTTATAAAACTCCATTTCTACCTTCTCAGTACATAGGAAAAAATTTTCAAACCTTTTGAACACATGAGATGAAAAGTCCCTCCGCTATTTTATCTTCAATTCTTAGTTCATCAGATTTATCTTAATATCAATATCTCGAATAATATTTAGGATTTACCTTGACAAATGGGTGAAATTTTCATCATATTAAATAATATATTCTTCCTCATTTTTCAAAATTTCATGAATTTATTTTTCGTCCTATGATTAACATCGATCGGTAGATATTATCATGGAATATACTCATAAATTAATCCTATTCCATGGCATCAATCTCTTCACATCTTCTGATATTTTTAATCACCGGCCACCACTGATCAGATTCACCTTCAAAATGATAAATAGGAACACTAACCATTTGATTGTATGAACATCCCATTTAATCAAAAATCAATTATGGAGACTTAATCCACCCTACAGTTTTCACAGGTTCAAATGATCCTCTAAATGATGGGGGATGTTTCCGCATGAAATGTTCCACTAACATAAAATTACTTTACAGTTCATCTAGTTGATATCATGCACGGAAACCATCACCATTTATCAACTAATTCAATAAATCCATCACAGTAAAAAAACTATTCAGTTCTTATTTTGATAATCTCATGATTCTAATTTGAAAGGCTGTTTTCCTCTGTATGTCGTCCCAACACTGCTTCCCGATTCTCTATTTGGAAAACCGTTACGTATAGACATATCTAAAATGTATCAACATAGTAATTTTCAATTACTATATTTGTAACATCCCATTATTTTTTCAGGTACTTTTGATGTCTCTAGGTGCCTCTATTTTAGAGTATTGACTTGGGGGCGCGTTTAGGTGAATTTTTTAAGTAAAAAAAGTGAATGGCTTGTGCATGGTCGGCACATGGTTTGATAAACTGTCCGATCAAATCGTGCCAACCTAGCTGCACTGGATAGTGGGGTACACACTGTGTGAGCACGGTTTGGTAAACCATGCGACTAAACTGTGCGGACCAGCAACCCTGGATAGTGAGATCCGCATGGTGTGCGCACGTTTTGACAAACTGTGCGGACAAACCGTGTGGTCACATAAAATTAGATCCATAAATTGTGGATCTCAACCATTTTTCCTCTAAATTCTTCGTTTTTTCTTTCTAAGTGGCCCTAACTCAGGATTTGTCTTCTCCTGGGGTCAGAGAAGGTTCTACCTTTGTTCCAGAGGCAATCCAAAGGCTCCTCTTGGTGAATCAAAGTTGGATTCTCAAGGTATGTGATCGTTCTTCTTCTTTCTTGATTAGTTTCTTAGATTTACATAGATATACTTCCCCTCTTCACTTGATTTATTATATCTAATCCCTTTATGGGTATATCGAAGTGTGTAAATGTCAAAATGATGTGTTTTTGTCTTGGTATTGCTAGGGGAAGGGATCTAGGACGGGTTTTTGGAGAATCAGCCAGGATTCTTGAGTGTTCATCAACCGTTGTGGTTTTGGTCAAAACCTTCGAGGTAGGTGGTTCCATCCCGACTTGACAAATTGATTATCCTCATAGCTTGATTTATTTAACTTTCTGATTTTAATTAAATTCTTTTGAATTTAGATATTTGAATTGGTTTTGGCATGAGAATTCAGAAAACCCACAATTCGATTGAATTGGGGTGTGTGTGTGTTTATGGAAATTCGATAATTTAAATTGTGGAATTTAAGTTATGTATTTGATGGAAATGTTTTCAATTGAATTTTTTATTTAAATTGGGGAAATAAATATTGAAATGATGGAATTGGTTTGGAATGGATTTCAAACTGGTGAAAATGGATTAAAATGTTTTGATAGAAACCCATTGGTTTTATCTTGAGAAAAGGAATGTTTTTTAATAAAACCTGTTGTGGTTTCAAATGGAATGGAATTGGAACGTTGAAATGTAATAATGGGATTGATCATATTTTAATCATTATTAAAATACTTCACCCATCATGTAAGAGCGCATGAAAGCCTTAGTTAGTTAGTGAGTTATTTGGATACACTCTATGATACGACAATGTTCTAAAACATACTTGCGGCGGGTCACATCCCTGATGGGTTGGTGACAAGTCTCCTTTGGCCAGTGTCATAGGGACGTGTGTATACACATTTTGCTGATTTCACCTAGAGAGTGCGGAATCCCATAACTGATTAATACTATCGTACCTCATGGAAGATGACAATGATGGTCGCCTAAATATTTATATGTGATATATAAATGTTTTCCAATGCTTTTGAACTGATTTACATGCCTACTTATTTTACATAAACTATTTTATGTAACTGTTTTTTTAAGACATTGTCTAAAAATTATTTCATCATTGTAAAAACTTTCTTGGTGAACTTTCCTTTACTTGAAAATGTATATCATGATTTGTTAAAATATGCTTTTCTATTGCCAAACCAGTTTACTTTAAAATTTAATGTTTTTATTTGGATAATCTATATTTGGAATCTATTATGGAATCTCTTTTGGTATCCTTCTGGGATTAGGCTCACACCCTACTTTTTTACTTTGGGTGTTTATAAGCCTCCTTCTTCCAGGTTCGTGCAAGGGGAAAAGATCACTTGGACGTTGATCCAGTTGTTGAGTTTTCAACGTGGTGAGTTGTGTCCATGGGGACTTTGGGGTGGTTTTCCTATTTTATGTACTTGGGTTGTAGTAATTTGGGATTTTTGTGCCTCTTTTTTTCTGGTATAATGCTCCCAGTGGAGTTTCTTTGTTATGCATAATGTTTGTTTCACTCTTTCTTTCGCGTACTTGTAGAATATTCGTTCCCACTTGTATGTTGTACGATGCCAGGTGCTAGTTGCCAACCCATGGGGATCGGGAATTCCCTTTGGTCTATGTCAGGGCCGGATCAGTTATCGGGTTACCAGGATACCTGGGCTGGTTTGTGACAAATTGTTATCAGAGGAGGTTTGTTGAACATCTTTCCTTGATGAAAGTATGCATTTGAGTTTCCTTGTCGGGACATAGGAGGTAGTTGTGATTGAGTGCCTGGCGAGCTCTCACCGCAATGAACCTTAAGTCACCAGGGGTAGTTGGGGAAATATTACTTGTGGATTAGTTCTAGTATTTTCCCTATTTTGATTTGTATAGATTGGAATCCAAATCTTGTTTATTCCTTCTTTTAAGAGTAGTTTTCCTTGTAACCCGGTTGGTGTCTTAATATCTGTCTTTTCTGGTGTTGTGTAGCATCATGCCTCTGAAACGACGTGGGAATTAGTTCCAAAAAGAGGATGCTGCTGAACCTCAGCAATCGAGACCTATTGTGGATCCGAGTCTTGTTGAGGTGATCGTTCGAACTTTCCAAGCTCTAGGACATGCACCCCCTCCAGTCCCTATTCAGACTCCATCTTTGGATCCTCAATGTGATATTCTATGAAGTCGTTCTCAAGAGTTCCAACGCCAGAAGCCACCAGTTTTCAAAGGATCCACTGACCCTTAACAAGATGAGGAATGATTGAGTAAGATTGAACGTCTGTTTGGGTTTTTGGAGATACCTAAATTGATCAAGGTGAAGTGTGCCACCTTCCTGCTGGAGGGACCATGTAGGAGACGGTGTGACACGATGGTGACAGAAGGGAAAAACGAGGGTTTGGAGTGGAAAGGATTTAGGGTTCTTTTCACTGATCAGTTCTATCCAGAATCAATGGTGTTGGCCAATGCTATGGAGTTTTTCAAGCTTGAGCAGGCCAACGAAACCGTGACTGAGTACTCAAATCGCTTTGCTGAATTGGTACAGTTTTCTCCTGAAATTGTATCTAATGAGAGGATGAAGGCTTGACGATTTGAGTTGGGGCTTTAATTAGATATTAATTCTCACGTTTTCTTGTTGAAGTTTCCCAATTATGCCGATGTGTTGGATATGGAGATGATTGTTTAGATTGACCTGGCAAGAAAGTCAGGGTTGAAGGGAGTTTCTTTTACTTCTTGTGATAGTGTTGGTCCCTTTAAAGGGAAATGAAAGTGCGACATCTCATATGATATTTCTTGACATCAGAGTCATTATAGACCTCTGGTAGCACCAGGAGGGGCTTTTTTGACTTTCTATCAGGGTGATATGTCCAGGCATTCTAAGAGGGTTTACATTGAGGCACCCACGAACTATAGCTCTTGTGGATGTTTGGGGAACTTATAGAGATTATTCCGTAACCTCTCTACTCCATGTAGGGGAACAGGATCATCATCACCTCCAGAAACTACGGGGCAATCAAATGCTTCACATGCTAAATGGTTCCATCCACAGGCATCAGGAACGAAGCTTCTTCACGCAGTGGAAGAATCGCCAGAGGTAGCAGAAGCAGGTCCTGCGACTGTGAGAGGTACCATCACTATAGATTTATCCTTAGTGACATCACTTTTTGATACTAGTGCATCTCAATCTTTTATTTAACTCATATTTTTAATCTACATAATCTACCCATGGATCTTTTGGCTTGTGCGATGAATATTACTACACCTCCTGCTACAGTGAGAGAGAAGGGTCTCCGTAGTCCTTCTTGCGTTTTCTTTCTATTTTATGTCGATCTTGTTTAGGACTTTTTGGTTCTTGACATGAAATATTTTCATGTCATATTTGGATGGATTGGATCATCGCCAATAAAGCCTAGATTGATTGCCTCCTCTGACGGGTCTACCTTACTACACCCACCGGAGTGCCTCTTGTTTTTCAAGGAGAATGGGACCCCAGGTCAGGCATAACCGGACCTTCTTAACCAAAGCTGGGGAAAATTATATCTGTGATTTCTTTCGATCTAGAGAAAGATCCAATGAGTGGTGATCTTCCTCCAGTCGTCGCTGAGTTTCTAGACATGTTTCCTTCGGACTTCTCTCGTATGCCACCGGTAAGGGAGATCGATTTTTTAATTGAGTTAATGACTAGTACTCAACTAGTTTCTATCCCTTCTTACTGAATGGATCCAGCCAAATTAAAAGAATTGAAGTCTCAATTGGACGATCTTCTTCAGAAAGGTTTCATACGCCCGAGTGTGTCACCTTGGGAAGCACCATTTCTCTTCCGAAGAAGGCTGATGGTTCTCTACCCTTATGTGTTGATTATCGAAAGATCAATCGAGTTACGATAAAGAAAAAGTATATGTTACCACGAATTAATGATTTGTTTGACCAATTGAAAGTGGAATAGTTGTTTTCAAAAATTTATCTTCGATCTGGTTACCATTAGTTGAGGATAAAGGAATATGACATTCAGAAAACCACATTTCTAAGTAGGTATGGACATTATGAGTACCTTGTCATGCCCTTCGGCCTAACAAATGATCCTACAGTTTTCATGGTGTTGATGAATCAAGATTTATATGAGTATCTAGAAACTTTTTTGGTAGTCTTTGTGGATGACATCCTTGTATCCTCCATGTCTGAGGAGGATCATGTGCTTCATCTCAGAAGAGTTCTAGGTCTTTTAAGAAATCACCGCCTTTATGCCAATATTTCAAAGTGTGATTTCTGGATCTGGGAAGTGAAGTTCATGGTACATGTGGTGTTAGCGCAAGGAATATCAGTTGATCCTGAGAAGGTGAAGGGTGTTATGACTTGGGAACAACCACAGAATGTTTTCGAGATTCAGAGCATCTTGGGTTGAGCAGGATATTATAGTCGATTTGTTGAAGACTTCTCAAAGTTAGCTTCTCCAATGACTGGTATGACTCAAAAGGGAGAGATGTTTTCCTGTAAAGACAAATGTCAGAGTTCTATTGTTGAGATAAAGTTTCATTTGAGTACTGCACCGGTGTTAACTCTTCCTGAGGCTGGGGAAGGTTATGTGGTCTTCTGTGATGCATCGGGTTCAGGTTTTTGATGTATCCTTATGCAAGGTAATCACGTTGTTGCCTATGGATCTTGTCAAATTAAGCCTCATGAGAAGAACTATCCTACCCATGAACTTGAACATGAATCTGTAATGCACACACATAAGTGTTGGAGACATTACCTTTATGGAGAAAGGTTTACTGTGTATTCAGACCACAAGATCTTGAGTTATATCTTCTCTCAAAAAGATGTGAGTCTCCGCCAAAGGAATTGGGTGGAGTACCTGCAATATTTCAACTTTGACATTGCCTACACCTGGGGAAAGGGAATGTAGTTGTAGATGCATTAAGAAGGAAACATCCTTCACAGGATGTGAAAGAATCTTCACAAGAGTGTAGTTTGATGCCTCTTTTTTCTCAGTTTCATATTGGAGATCAGTGGAAGGGGAATGGAGTTTCTTTAGCTAGAGTTCAGTTGACTTCTGATATCCTTGAGTTAATTCTTCAGGAACAACAACTGGATGATGAATTCTGTGGGAATAGGGACTCTCTTTATGGTGGGGAGACCGACACCTTATGGTCATTCTCCAAAGAGGGTATTTTGTGTTATCAAAACCGTTATGTTGTGCCGTTATCGGCAAGGAAGGGTGTGATGAGGGATCGCCATAACTCTCAGTGGGTTGTTCACCCATGGACCATGAAGATGTTCTATGATATGTGGCGACAGTTCTGGTGGCCAGGTATGAGACAAGACATTGCTGGGTTTGTATCTCGTTGCTATACATGCCAGCAGGTGAAAGCCGAGCACCAGAAACCTTTGGGTTTTCTTCAACCACTTCCAGTCCCTACATGGATGTGGGATGTATTCGCAATGGATTTTGTGGTTGGGTTACCTCAAACCCTGAGTAAGAAGAATGTGATATGGGTTGTGATTGATAGAATGACCAAGTCGGCTCACATTATACCTATTTGAGATACAACAAAAGTTGAGGAGTTGGGAAATATCTATGTGAAATAAATTGTTCGTTTTCATGGAATTCCATCTACGATAGTCTCTGATAGGGATCTTCCGTTTACTTCTCGCTTTTGGAGAGTCCTTCAAGAGGCACCGGGATCTCATGTCTACTTGAGGAAGGCCTACCATCCACAGTTAGATGGAAAGACAGAGAGAGCTATTCAGATCCTTGAGGACATGCTCCGCACTTGTGTTATCGACTTTTGGTGGATCTTGTGATGATCACCTGGGGTTAGCTAAGTTTTATTATAACAATAGTTATCAATATGTGATTAAAATGGCTCCTTTTGAGGCATTGTATCGTCATCTGTGTAAATCTCCCTTATGTTGGTCGGAGATTGGTGAAAGTTCTTTGGTAGGACCGAGTTTGGTCCAAGAGACGACAACTAAGATCCAGTTGATTCATCAGTGAATGTTGACAGTGCAATGTCAGTGCAAGTCTTATGCTGACCGTCACCATAGACCATTAGAGTTATAAGTTGGTGACCTGGTGTTCTTAAAAGTTTCACCCTGTTTAGTTCATCGGTGGCTTGGGAGGAAAGGGAAGCTTGATCCTCGTTTTGTGGGACCTTTTGATTTTATTATTCTTGTGGGAATGTTGCTTACCGTCTAGCTCTACCACTATAGCTGACGTCGATATATAATGAGTTCCATGTATCACCGCTGTGGAAGTACCTCTGCAATCCATCTCATGTTGTGAGCGGGAGTGATCTTGAAATTGAACCAGATCTATCTGTGACTGAAAGACCAGTTAGGATTGTTGATTCTGAGACCGAGGTACTTCATGGGAGATCGATACCTATCGTCCATATACTTTGGCAGCATGGTTCAGATTCTCATGAGACATGGGAAAGGGAGGTAGTAATGAGAAAGCAGTGGCCTCATCTTTTTGGCATGGAGGTTTCTTCATAGGCTTTCTCGGGACAGAAAGGACTTATGGTGGGGAGGTTGTAACATCCTGTTACGTTTTTAGGTACTTTTGATCTATCTAAGTGCCTCGGTTTTTGAGTAGAGACTTGGGGGTGAGTTTTGGTGAATTTTTCAAGTAAAACAAAAAGGAAATGTCTTGGGCACCTTTAGCGCGAGGTTTGATAAACCGTGCGATCAAACCGTGCCAACCTAGCAGCACTAGATAGTGGGTTTCCGCACGGTGTGCGCACAGTTTGGTAAACCGTGCGACTAAACCGTGCGGACTAGCATCCCTGGATATTGAGATCTGCACGGTGTGTGCACGGTTTGACAAATCGTGCAGACAAACCATGCGGTCACTTAAAATTTGATACTTAAATTGTGGATCTCGGACGTTTTGCCTCAAAATGCATCTTTTTTCCTCCTAAGTGGCCCTAACTCGGGATTTGTCTTCTCTTGGGGTCAGAGAAGGTTCTCCCTTTGTTCTGGAGGTGATCCAAAGGCTCCTCTTGGTGAATTGAAGTGGGATTATCAAGGTATGTGATTGTTCTTCTTCTTTCTTGATCGGTTTCTTAGATCTACTTAGATCTACTTCCCATCTTCCCTTGATTTCTTATATCTACGCCCGTTATTGGTAGATATAAGTGTGTAAATGCCAAAATTATGAGTTATGGTCTTGGTCTTGCTAGGGAAAGGGATCTAGGATGGGTTTTTGGAGAATAAATCGGGATTCCTGAGTGTTCTTCAACCGTTGGGGTTTTGGTCAAAACCTTCGAGGTCGGTGGTTCTGTCCCGACATGCCGAATTGATTATCTTCATTTATTGATTTAATTCACTTGTTGATTTAAATTAAATTCCTTTTAATTGAGATATTTGAATTGGTTTTGGCATGAGTATTTGGAAAACCCCCAATTCCATTGAATTGGGTTGTGTGTGTGTTTATGGAAATTGGATAATTTAAATTGTGGAATTTAAGTTATGTATTTGATGGAAATGTTTTCAATTGAATTGTTGATTTCAATTGTGGAAATAAATTATGAAATGATGGAATTGGTTTTGAATGGATTTCAAACTAGTGAAAATGGCTTAAAATGTTTTTATAGAAACCCATTGGGTTTATCTTGCGAAAAAGGCATGTCTTTGAATAAAACCTGTTGTGGTTTTAAATGGAATGGAATTGGCACTTTGAAATGGAGGAATGGGATTGGTCGTATTTTTAGAATTCTTAAAATAGTTCACCCATCATGTAAGAGCACATGAAAGCCTTAGGTATTTATTGAGTTATTTCGATACACTCTACGATACGACAACGTTCTAAAACATACTTGCGGCGGGTCACATCCCCGATGGTTGGTGACGAGTCTCCTTTGGCCAGTGTCATAGGGACGTGTGTATACACATTTTTCTGAGTTCACATAGAGAGTGAGGAATCCAATAACTGATTAATACTATCGTACCTTTTGGCAGATGACCATGTTTCTCTCCTAAAAATTTATATGTGATGTATAAATGTTTTCCAATGCTTTTGAACTGCTTTACATGCCTGCTGAGTTTACATAAACTATTTTATGTAACTTTTTTTATTTAAGACATTGTCTGAAAAGTATTTCATCATTGTAAAACCTTCCTTGGTGAACTTTCCTCTACTTCAAATTGTATAGAATGATTTGTTAAAATATGCCTTCCTATTTCCAAACCAGTTTACTTTAAAATTTAAAGTTTTTCTTTGGATAATCTTTATTTGGCATCTATTATGGAATCTCTAGTGGTATCCTATTAGGAATAGGCTCACACCCTACTTTTGTCTTCGGGTGTTTGTAGACCTCCTTCTTCTAGGTTCATGAAAGGGTAAAATATCACTTGGAGGTGGTTCCAGCTGTTGAGTTTTCAATGTGGTGAGTTGTGTCCTTGGGGACTTTGGGGTGGTTTTCTTGTTTTATGTATTGGGTTGTAGTACTTTGGGCTTTCTATGCCTCTTTGTTTTCTGGTACAATGCTCCCAGTGGGGTTTCTTTGTTATTCATACAATTTGTTTCACTCTTTCTTCCACGTCCTTGTTGAAAATTCGTTCCCACTTGTATGTTTTACGATTCCAGGTGCTAGTCATCGACCCATGAGGATCGGGAACGCCCTTCGGGCTATGTCAGGGCCGGCTCGGTTATCGAGTTACCAGGGAACCTGGGCTGGTTCGTGACAATATTATTTCAATAATTCCATAAATTAAAATTAATGTTGAGATATTCTATTAATAATATTTCAAACCCTAATGTTATCTAAAACGACCTGTGATACCAACATTACATAACCAACCTTAATCTTTACATAATAATGAGTTATGTTAATAATTGGATTTTAAGTAAAATTGAGGATATTTTTAGATTTAGAGAATAATTTAATTAGTCTATAACTCATTAATAATATCTTATACATTAAAAATTAGACTCTTATAGTCACATTGAGTTTTATTTTAAAAACAAAATCTTTTCGAAAGATACATTTTTTGATTTCTTGTTAAAGCATCTTAACTTTTCTTTGATCCCATCCTTAACTCTATTATCTTTTATATAATGTGAAAAAATTTAAACCATTGGATGAGAATTAAAATCATACTAAGGGATACGCAAATTAGGAAAACTATTAGCCTTGCAACAACAGGTAAACCATGATTCCTTTTTCATTAAGTAATACTTTTCACCTTAATGACAAATTAATTAATTTGTAAATACTCTTCACTGAATATAAGCTCACATATTAATAATTATGTAGCTAAAATATTACCACAATTCCTAGATAAAAATATATATCCTAAAAAGTAATATTGGAAAATAATCATACCTAAATGGAATAACTATACAATAGACTTACACACATATCACTATGTAGAATATGAATATGTCTGAAATCCAGACACAATGAATTAGAGGTTACAAAGTAACTAACCATACATGGTTTATCACATATCCAACTATATTTGGATTATTCCATAACCACCCATATTTGGTTTATCACATAATCACCTGTCAAATGTCTGAGTACCATAAAAGGTAGTAATTGTCAACATTTCACTCAAAATTTTTATTTTCAATCACAAAAAATCATTTCAAGATACTGAAATAGTAAATTCACATTAGAAAACATTTTCAATACCAAAAAACTCTAAAAGTGAATAAGGAATTTTTATTCCATTTAAAAACATTAAGGCTTATAGAGGAAAAAATATCAAATAATTGTTACGGTGGTGGATAAATCATTGTCGCTGCACACGTTAAAAAAATTCCTTTTCCAAATTATAACAGAAGTTTATCCCATAGTATAATAAGTCGATAGGGATAATTATAAACTATTTAAAAAAGTAGGGGTATAACATCATAATTTTCTTCAATGAAAGGATATTGAGACGAAATCCCTAACACGATTTTCGATTCTCCTTGAATGTTCCCTGTTATTCTTGAATAATAAAAATATGTCAGTTTAAGCATTATTGAAATGATCTACCAATTGTATTATTTATTTTATATCACTTATTATAAGGATATAAAATTTACATAATTCTCTATGCTCATATTCGAGGGTATGTCGATATTCTTTACTTGAATAAAAAATTAACAAGGTTTTATATGAGTAGTCCTTGTGACCAAAATTCCATCATCTATAGAATAAAATTGTTGACATTATAATAAATTTTATACATGAATTTTACTTTTTAAATCATAACATTAATTTATGGTATGAAAAGTTAACAATGTTACAAACATCGAGATGGCATGTCGTACATACGCATGGGTAACCTTTATATTTTCCACTAAACAACTTGTAAATAAGTGAATAATTATTTTATATTACCATAAGAATAATAATATAATTAAAATAATAATAAAAATTTAAATATATATATATATATATTTATTTATTTATATATATCAAACTTGTTATGTGGTGAATAAAAAAAATTCACATCTCTTGTTGGTGGTGATAGTTCACATGTACACACGAACGTCGTTATAATTTTCATGTGCCTTTAAAGATAGAACATAATTGAAACATTATTATTTTAAAATGATAAATAATTAATTTATATCTTATATAAAAATTAATTCAATCATTATAACCAATTCTGATAGATGGTAATGGAAAATGGACTATATTGGTTCATGAGGCGGTAGTCCGCCATACATATGAACGAAGTGTTCATTTCAAATTTCATGTAATTGGAGATGGATTTAGGTGATGATATTTACATAATAACTTATTAATATATTTAGGATATTGGAATAATTTTTTTATCATCGATGAATGAGATTTAAAATATTTTGAATATGAAATAAAATTCAATCACTTAAAAAATGATACCTCCTCTTCAGTTGATCTCATTTGAATAACAACTAAACACCTCTAAAGAGGGTTGTATATCTAAAATAAGTCCTCAAGGATGTGGTTAGGGTATCTAGGAAGGTATTGGTCTATAACATGGAATAAAAAAATTATTTTTATGTGTGACAAATATAGATTAATGAGTTATTATATATAGGATAGGGGAGGGTCACACTTGGAAACCCTCCAATTATTAAATTAATATAATTACAATTTATTTTACAAATCGTTCTCAAATAATTTATATCAACGATAAGTTAATTTTGGGTCATATACCCACAATAAAATTAATATTAGAAAAGTTGTGAATATTTTCCAATACTTATCATTTTGGTTTAACCCTTATATTAACCTTTTAATCCTATTTTGATATCATGTTGTTTACAATTTGAGGTTAATATTATTACCATAACATATCAACTGATAAAAGAGTTTAATTTATGAAATATTAGGACTTATCGAAACCATTTATCCAAATATTATATTTTTGGGAATTTTATACAATTTAATAGACTATTTTATATTTTAAAGTACCAATATTTTCAATTCTGCCACTATTCATTAGTTGACATTTAAAAAATATCATAACAAGAAGATAAGTTTAATGAAACTACTTTAAATCACCACCAAAATGTAAAATATATCTAAATTTTTTTTCGATGGCATAAGTTATGTGAAATAATATTTAATTTAATATTTATAATATCGTTTATTTTATTGTGTTATTAATTGATAAATTACAACATCATCATTGTGTCATAAATAAAATTCTATATTTAATTTATAAAAATAAAAAATAAATAATAATTATTTAGGTTATCTCATTATCTTTCCAATGAGTATTTAGAGTCGAATACATCCCATATACTAATCCATATTAAAATACTTTTTTAATGTATAAAAAATGAATGTTCATTGAATATAATAATATAAATGCATTATATTCATCCATGTATCTCAAAAGTGTCCTAAAAACGACCCAAAGAGTATCATGGATGTGATACACTCATCCAATTAAAATAGGAAATGTTTTAATGTAGATTTATATTATATTATATTGTTTTTACCATTAATTACCGAGTTTACCTTTAATCGTGGTAAAACAATTTATTACTAAAGATACTATTCATAATGACTATATAATGAAAATATTTAAATAATTTTAACCTTTTTATTCAATATATGTAATCCATTTTTCCATATTCAGAAAAAAAATAACTTGGAATAAATTACTTAAAAATTAATCCCTGTTTTCAAAACAAGAATACATGTTTTTAAAAATTAAAAAACCATCAAAAGATTGGCAAGAATTTATATATAATTTCAATGTGAAATTATATCCAATGAAAAATTGTAATAAATTATAATAAAGCATATAATTATTATTTTAAAATAGTTAAATAGACAATAAACCTATATAAGAATATTAGATTAAAAATATGTTTTGAATTAAAATGTTGTTTTTTAAATATTCATTAAAATATGAATTTAATTAGAAATATGCAAAAAATAACCCAAAAGTAAATTTATATGTCCCTATATAAAAAAGAAAATTTATTTATTTAAATATAATATAAAAAAGTGAAGAAAACAAGATTTAAAAATGGTTCACCGTCAAAATGATGTATAACTATTTTTTAGGAAAACGAGAGTATTTTATGCATAAATTTAGATTTATTCTCATTTTAAGCCGATTAAATATATTGGATTAATGAAGAAACATTTAAAAATATTTGTAAGAGTAATATAGTTTGTTCTAATAATTCCATACAATAAAAAATCTAGGTTTTAACTACCATTAAAAAAATAATACTGATAATTTATTTATTTTTCGATATAACATAGTCTTGCGTGCATTGTATGATTTTAGAGAAACCCATTATTGTTGGTCGAGTACACCATGAGACATAGAATCTTTTTTTAAAGTAAAATTTATAATGAATTAATTAATTTTAATTGATATAAAAAGTGTTCATTTATAATTTCCTAGGATGTTACAACACAAATTATTTTCCAAAAGAACCCTTTTTCCTATGTTAAATGGGTTTTGTCATCTCACATTTACTTCAATGAGATATATGCCTTATTCACATAATATTTCATGTTTGTGGTTTATTTATATCACTTGAATATATAATATCATTAATACCATGATACTCATAATATTATATTTTTTATTTGATTTTGTACCATCATGGGGATTATGATTAGATTTTACAGAGTGGTATGAGACTCGTTAGAATATTCAATGTTTATTTTCCTCATAAAATTTTCAATTTTACTATTTAAAGGAATCTTCATCTATGTCAAAATACATCTTGAATATTTCACATCATTGAGTTTTATCTCTTATAATAACATCTAACGTATATTATTAAAGGGTTTATGATATGCATGTGTGTGGATGTGCTATTTTCATACAATTCATGGTTTATTTGTTAAATTATTCAAATTTATTATGCATTTTTTATAATAAAAATGTTTATATTGTTTATGCTTTATCTTTTTTAGAAGATAATTATATTGGACATAGTAAATGTTTTTTGGGGACCCATATAGACCCCCGATGTATCAGTATGTAACATGAGAGAAACTAGACATGGTTTTTACCCACTTATGTATGGCTTCTGGGCTGATGCCTTGCTGATATGTTTATGATGCACAATATTAAAAATTTCCAAATTATGATACGAGTATTTGATATTCCATGTGATTACATGACTAGTACAATATTAGTATTTATGTTCTATTCGCCTGCTATTTTTTATGACAAAATTTGTAAAGACCTTACCCCAGTTTCATAGACTCATTGCCTTATTACATTAAATTGGCATGATTACAAGGAATCAAATCTCAAAGGATCAAATAGTTTAGTAGTTTAGTAGAACAAAAAATATATATAATTTCCATATTAAAATGTGAAGAGAAATATGATATATATTTTTGATTAGGAGTATCCAAAACTCTATGTTCATGCCCGCAGGTCATTCTTAATAAACCTATTCAAGTCCTATGAAAATGAAATAGATGAATGGAACGAGATTAGATTCTTAGTAAGGGCATTAAATAAAGTGTAATATATCATAAAATTTTAATTAGGCGTTTTGAATAACTAATAAAACACATTCCATTAAAAAAAATATTGAACATAACATAGAAGGAATATGAGATGAGTAAATATTCCCATTGTAAAACATAACCATCGATAGTCTACATGTCAAAAAACCACATGAAATTTTATATTATAGTTTTATAAGAGGGAATTCATAATTCCGGACATCATAACCATACCGTCATGGACTTGTTACAAGACCGTAAATTTAAATTTTGTCAAGGCCTTGTGCCAAGACCATAGTTGGTCTCATGAGGCCTACCAATGCATCGAGGGGCTATAGTGGGCCCCAGATGACACTTAATAAGTTCAATTCATTCCTCATTTGAATGGGGATAAACATAAATAACATATATTTTCATATAGAAACTAATATATGAAATGTACATAACTTTCCCCAGTCATTAATCATAAACACTAACCATTCAGAGCAATATTGTGATTAATTTCAAGATAGAACTTCCAAAGGGAGACTAATCATAAACCATTTAGTAAAACACAGTGGATGATATTATAGTAGATAAAACTAAATGAATTATAAGATTAAACAGAGGACATTAACAGATATGAAGATACTTTTAAATGAGACCATTGAAATATCCTTGAGGAACATTCCTTAAAAATTGGAAGGAGTCCCATACCACCTTGAAACATTCAAATAACAGTCCCTTAAAAAATATACTCAATAATTAGAATATTTATATGTTATAAAAAAGGGAATTAAATACACTACAAGAAATAAATAAGTTTTTAACAAGTCATTTATCTCATAAAAGACAAATTGAAATGACAAAAAAATCCTTCTTACATTGGAAAGAATTGACTTTTGGAAAATCATATATATTTTTCAGGAAATCTGATTGTAAACATGTATATCCAAGAAAATAAAAGGTAAAGTCATTGAAATTATATTTTAGGCTTAAATAAATTCTTATTATGGTGAAATAATTTAGACATAGTTTTTAAAAAAGAGTTGGAAATAATACTATTAGTGTAGTTTAAGGAATATATTAATGTATTTTAAAGAGAAAAGGTATGTTTGCTTTAATAAACTATAAATTATCCAAAATATATTTTTCATGATAAAATTTTTTGATTTAAAAAATTCACATATGTCTTAAAATAGTTTATATGGTAAACATTAAAATAGGTAATAATTCACAATTTTCCTTGAATAGAGCTTGAATTACGGGAAGTGTTTTTGAAAGATCATTTTTAAAACTTATAACCACCCTTAAATAAAAAAAGAATTATGATTGGTAAAAATATATAGAAAATTATAATAGAATATATTAGGTGTATATATGATTAAATATGAATTTATTTGAGGTAAGTAGAAAATAAGATTAACCGGAATGCAAATAGAGGATCGAGTAGAATTCCCTTACAACTTTGTAATCAATGAGTTCATATGTCCCAAAATTAAAAATAATAAAATGAAATATTTAATACCCATAGAATAATATATCCATTATATGATACATTAATTTTAATTATAATTAATTCATACACAAGTAATAGTATTGAATAATGAATATCTCACAAAAATGGATGTGAGAGGAGGATGTCCTTTACCTTATGTCTGATGGTGTTCCTCAATTGATCTTAGTACCTGGAAAAAACAAATTAAATTTATTGATTAATAATTATATAACCTATTATTTATTTAATTTGATTATTATAGCCTTATTATGATTATTCATGGCCTTCTTGATCGTTTTAAGAGTTACAATTTCATTGTTTAGTGGTGTTTTCTCTTTGTTTTTCATGATTGGATTACATATATTCATGTACATAAAAACATGTATAATGAGAATGGTTGTCCATAATTACAATTATAGGTTATTAGTGAACATAAATAATATTACGTAGTTATAAAATTCATTTGGTTATTTATAGTGAAGATGAATCATTATATAAAATTTTAATGATAATTGTTTGTGTTAATTGGTGATTTTTATCACAACGAACTCATTATGATTTATAAATTAATATCACATGTTCCAAATATTCCAGAAACATATATAAGTTATTATATTTTTAATATTGTATGTTTCAAGAATAAAAAATGTTTTATTACCATAATTGAATATGGTAATAGAAATTTAAAACTCATCGTCATGGAATGTGATAAATTAACACATCTCATATGGTGGTCTCATTTTTAGTATAAAGGAATGGGAGTAGATATATAATTATGAATTATACCATTATAAAAAAAATCCAGTAAATGTAATGTACTGGAGTTATCATAACATTTTTATGAATGGATTTGATGAAATAAAAATGAAAATAAAGTAACTCAGAGTAAAAGAAAAGTTGATAAATACCTTTAGAAAATTCGTCAGCCAAATGATACCACTGAGAAATTCATAAATTATTTGGATGAGTGTAAATGGGGTACCTCATCATTATTAAATTATATGGAAAGTAAGTGGTATATGTAATGAAATATCCCATAACAATCCAAAATAAATTAAGATAATAATAGAAAAATACTACAAGAAAAAGAGAAGGGTGGTAGATTCTCTTTCCTTGCAGACTAACTCCAAAAACATGAACGGTGGGACATTAGAGTCTTGAGGAAACCATGGGAGGGATCCTAATAAGTTTAAACATATATATCATTGAGTATGATGATTATGTAATTAATTCTATCAAATGAATGAGGGGGTATTTATAGTAAATGAGGGGGTGTTTGTTTAATTTAAAATGACCCCTCATTTGTGGTTTTTGCAAAACTATGGGCATTCCCATGGTATTAGGAAATTGGGACAAATCATATCATATTTTATATTACACAATTTGACCATAATTTTATATTTATTATTACATCATTATGATGTCGTTAAACATACTGAAAACTCAAAACTGTATTTTTACTATTCGTAAAAAATTAATGTACTTTAGAAAAATCGAAAAAAACACCCCAATAATTATTCAATGTTTAGAATTCCAAAATGAAATCCACCTTTTGAAAATAATTTTTTAAATATTTATAATGTAATTTATCAATAAAATATTAATTTATTCCAAAAAATATGTTTATGACAACAAAAGATTTTGTAACAACTTTTGAAATTGGTCAAGGTCCCATAAAATTATATTACAACCATAAGTCAATAAAGTAACAATTTATGAATACATTTTATGAAAAAATCCTGAATTTTAAATTATTAAATTAATAATAATGTTTTTCTTAAAATATTTATGACATAAAAATATTCCAAAACTTATACTATGATCATTTTTTGACTTTAAATATGTATAAATTGTATTTTTACAATCATATGTGATGTTTTTATTTTTTTGGCCGGTTTAATATTCTTTATTATTAAAAATTGTAACATTACTATTCATAAGGAATGTTAATATTCATAAGGGTCTATATATATTCATAAAAAATTATATTTGTCTTATCAGACTATAAATATCTTACTCTAAACAACTATGTATCATATATTTTTGAGATTAAAATTACCGAAGTGGAAAATTATGTTTATCGGTTAGGTTATAATAATGTGTTGTTTTCTAGAGACTCATTGTTTCATGAATTAGATTTTAAATCTAGTCATAAATTCATTGGGTGTTAAATTATTCCCCCCTAAATAGAATTTCCTTATCTCAATTTGAAACAGCAATTTGAAAGTTAAAGGTTGATGCCTGAAATTTTCCTTGTGGGAAACCCATATTGGAAATAGGGTTAATAAAGTATCCGCATAATATGTGGTTAAGGGAAATGAGTTGGTCACCACTAAAATAATTCTTTTGAATGGGGTGACATTATTTGGAATTAAAAACCTATAAATGGAAGAAAAATCTAACGATTATGTTCTCTTGGAATATGATGGAGAATATTTTCAAATGAAAGTTGATTACAATCAAAATATAAACTACTGTAAAAAAATATTCATCGATATAATCACTTATTATGATAATAGGACAACATTTTATTTAAGATGATTTTCCAGAGTTTATGAATTATTCCACTCTATTAGTGTATAAATATATGATTCTATATATAAACTCGAACATTTATTTCTCCTTGAACTATATAAACATCATCACATAGCATAGGTTACCCCATTTAGTGATGTAATACATTAACCTCTATAATCTCATACAATGATCAACTGAAACCATTTCATAAATGTTTATACATTAAAAAATATAATGATCCAACACTTTAGAATGAAGGTTTCTTAATTTCGAATATGAACTTATCATTAAACTTTAGTTAACATGAAGCAACTCAAAAATTTTCTCATTAGAAAAATGTTAATAACTTCATCATGTATCCTCTTAAAATATGCTAATAACATGAGTTACTATAAAAAACATATTGGAAACATTCATTCATCTCTATTACTTATGTAAGATACATGTTATTGGATATATTCTGTAAATATAATTTTTTTAACTCCATCGATGATAGCATAGGTCACTTTCTGAAATGTCAATAATCAGCTCGAAGGTAGTCAATACTTATTCGAATCAATCATTTATTCATCATTACATCAATAGAAGATATATATTAATCTTTTTCTTTCCCACAATCATGTATTTTCTAAAAATATTGTCTTTATACTGAATCACATTTCCTTTGTACTATTCATCATACAACCTCAAATCCATAATTAAATAGAACTACAATATCATCCTTATATATCTCAAAATTCTTATAAAAAGAATATCATAACCTAGTTCATGAATCCAAAAAACACAAATACATTATTTATTATACTTCAACCATGGAAACAACAAAAGCTTAAACTTGATTCATTTAATTTTTTAGAGATATATTTTCATTATTCTTGGGACATTGATTTTCATAGATCCCCATATATATACAGCTGATGCATAAAATATAGGAAAATTATTTCCTTCCCATACATTTATGAGCATGGTGGCCTTTGTTTTGTCACTTGAAGCAAACTCTTTTTCCTATAAGGTAAATACCTTGGTATTTCCTTCCACAATTATCACATGTCGAAAAAATACGTCTTTCCCTTCTTCACGTTATCCATCCTTTTCCTAGTTATCATATTCTTTCTTTTCTTAAATTCCAATCCATAGGACTCATAGAAATCATCACATACCCTGTTAACATATGATATTATTTCCTAATATGATGAGGATGCATGGGATCCAATATTCCATTGAAATGATGGATTATTACTATAAAAAATATGACCCCTCTTACTAATTTCATCTCATTCATTGGTGATGATCCCATTCCTTGTGCTAGGTGCCATTTCTAAACAACGGAATACAATATATTAGATTATGAATCATAATGTATAATCTTGCCCTAGATAAATACTTAGAATAAATCAAAATCTGATCAATAAGTAATATCATAATCATAAACATGGTTTCTTTGAGGAAAAAATTAGATATAATTCCATCATAATGGTTTTTAAAGAAAATGTGAATTATCCATAGAATTTCCCCCATGATTGTTAGACCATGTGTTTAGTAAATACCATTCTCTTGTACCAGGATATCCCAATTCAATAAAGATACTCATTGTCAAAGTTGTTACTCCTAGGTACATCTGTGCTAGAACCACGTCTTCTTATAGTATCCAAACATAGATTTATTTTCTAGAAATATTCACATAATCTATTCTTTACCGAAATTACTATACATTATTGTATGTTTATACTCATGTTATTTTATAGGGTTTTGTTCTATAATACAAATTTTCAAAATCTAGTTTCTGTGTTTTCTACTAAACTTCCTCCGATGCCGACAATAATGACCTGATGCCAGTTGTCTGGAGCCCATGCCTAATTAAATTACATTAGAATGACTCCATGTAATTAAATCCCAAAGGACTGAGTAGTTTAGTAGTTTTGCAAAAGTATATACACATATAGGTTAAACATTACAACATTAAATGATTTACTACATGTAAGTATTATTGGGAACAACTGCAACTCTACATTTATCCCAATAGGTCATTCATAATAAACCAATTCATGTCCTGAAAAAATTATACTTAAGAAAGGTGTGAGGTCAGACACATAGTATGGTCAAAAAATACGATAGAAGATATAATAAACATAATCACTATGCATGGTGAATAACTAAAAAACATTCCTTCAAAAATAAACTTGAACATAATATGGTAGGAATATGAGCTGAGTAAATATTTCCATAATAAAACATAACCATGGGTATTCTACTAATCAAAAAACCACATGACCATTCATTTAAATGTTTTATAATGTGGGAATTCATAATGTGGGACATCATAACCAAATGGTCAAGTCCTCGCACTGAGACCATAAATATCCATTTTGTCAAGCCCTTGTGCCAAGACCATAGTTTGCCTCATGAGACTTACCGATACACTGAGGGGTTATTGTGACCCCCACCCGATAGTTACTAAGTCCAATACATCCTTCATATGAATGGGGATAAACAAAAAAATAATAATTTTATATCGAAACTAACTAATGAAATGAAAATAACATTCCCCAATAATTAATCATAAACCCAAACCATTCATATTAATTTAGTTAATGGTTTGGTGATAGAATATCCACAGTCAAACTAATCATAGACCATTAATTAAAACTTGTTGGATAATATCATTGGATATTCACCTCAATGATATATAAGATTAAACCGTGTATTTTGACATAGATGGAGAAAATTTTAAATGAGACCCTTGAAAAATTCCTATGGAAATAATCTTTAAAAATTTCAATGTGTCCCATACAACCATGAAGCATTAAAATCACAATCCTTTATAATTTCACAAGTATAACGAGAATATTTATATATTATAAAAATCGATAGTACATAAACCACAAGAAACAATTATGAGGTGAACAAGGATTATATATCATAAAAGATAAATTGAGATGAGAAAAATCCTTTTTTACTTTTTAAAGAATAGTTCTTTGGGTATATCATTTGTATTTGTTAGGAAATCATACTATAAACATGTATATCCTAGAACATAAAAGGGAATGTCATTGAAATTTTATTTTAAGCTTAAATAAAGTCTTTTTTTGTGAAATCCTTAAAAAAGTGTTTTTAAAAAATTAGCAGGAAAACAATTTGGTGTAGTTAATGGAAGATATTAAGGGATATTAATGAAAAAAGGCATGTTTAAGTTCATAAATCTAGAGATTAACCAAAATAGATTTTTCATGTTAATTTTTATTATTTTATAATGATAAATATGGCTTAAAAATAATATTTAGTGAACATTGAAATAGTTAATAATTTGAGAAGTTCCTTGAATCAGGATTCTATTATGGAATTATTTTTTGAATAATCCTTTTAAAACATATTAATCTCCATAAATGATAGTATAATTATGGTTTACCAATATATAGAAAATTATAACAGAATATATTAGGTGTACATATGAATTAATAAGAATTCAATTTAGGTATGTGAAGAATTATAGAATCATGGATGGAAATGGAGGTTCAGGTAGAAATCACTTACCACATTGTAATCAATCTGTTCATATGCCCCATGATTAATAATATTAAAATGATACATTGAATACCATGAAAACAAAAAGATTCATGATTTGATACATCAATGGTCAGTATACATACACCATACACATGTAATATTAGTGAATAAATGATATCCCGAAAAATGCCTGTGAGATAAGGAAACCCCTTACCATAAGTCGGATGGTGTTCCTCACATGATCTTAGTTCCCAAGATAACATAATTATATTCATTAATTAATATTTACTCAACCTATTATTTGGGTTATTTATTTATAATAGAATTAGTACGCTCATTCATGTCCTTCTTGATGGGTTTAAGAGTTTCAATTTCATTGTGTGAGATTGTTTTCTTCCTTGGTTTTCCTGATTGGATTAAATATATTCATGTACAGAAAACCATGTAGAATGATAATGGTTTTCCAAAATTGAAGTTATATTTTATTAGTGAAAATAAATGATATTTCATAGTTATGATATTTATTTGGTTATTAGGAGTTAATATGAATCATTATATAAAACATTAATATTAATTGTTTGGGTTAATTGGTGGATTTTTATCATAATGAACTTATTTTGATTTATCAATTAATATAACTTGTAAAAAAGATTCCATAACCATAAATAAGTTATAATATAAATATATATATATATATTATAGTCTATTTAAACCATAAAAATGGTTTCATGAACATAATGGATGATGGTAATAATAATTGAAAACTCGGCATCCTTGAATGTGATAAATTAACACATCTCAGATACTATTTTCATTTTTATTATAAAAGAATGTGAAATAAGATATGTTGATGAATTATTCCATTATCACAACAAAATTATAGAACATTTATTGAATTAGAGTTATCATGAAATTTTTATGAAAGGAGGTGATGAAAGAAAAAAGGTAAAAAATGGAACATGAAGTAAAAGAAATGTTGTGAAATCGATTATCAAAATTATGCAGCCTAAAAATACGGTAACACCCAAGATTTAATGAGATATATTATTTTTAATTTCTTTGATGTCTTCTATTATACACAACAACAGAATTATCTTGTACTATATGCAACACTGTATTAGCTTGCAGTATACGCAACACTAATCTTGGCTCGTGTTACACACAATTTCAAGTTCGTTTTTTTGGAAATTATTTTACGGAACATTAAATATATATTTCATTTAATATGTTTTGATTATGATATACGCAACACCAAATGGAGCTTTCACTACACGCATCCCAGACATGGCTTTCATTACACGCAATCAAGACCTTATTCGATAACGTGTGTAGTACGCAATACCAAGTTTCACTAAACGAGATATTATTATAATATTATTATGAACTAGCCGTTATGAATAGTAATACCCACTTTTTGAAATTTTATAAATTTTATTTTTCAAAATGGACTTCATTTTTGGATGCTGAATATCAAAATTATCCTAGGGTGAATTTTTGGTATTTTTCGGAAAACTTTCGATTTTTGATGAATAGTGAAAACACTGGGTAACTATTTAAAAACCAACTTTTTATTTAAATAATTATTTATTTTATTGAAATTTATTTTAGGTAAAAATTGATACATAATACTTATATAAGTTCAGTGTAATTCATTGGAGTCATTTTATAATAATTTTAGATATATAAAAATTTTATTGAACTTTTCACCGTCTTTTACCTACCTCCTAGGATCTTTTTGCAAACTTACATAAAACATAATTTTACCGCTTCTGTGAATGGAATTTAGAAAATCCGAGAGACATGGTTAATATCCAGGAGTAAAATGTGGTTCAATCAGATAATTTTTTTTGGTGAATAGTAACTGTTTACTTTTATTTACCACGGTTAAAATTAAATAGGGTAATTAAGGGTAAAAATGATATTATTATTACACTAACACATTTCCTAAATCTATTGTATTAGTGTAATTCTACCAAAAACAACCTTAGGAATAAAATATTACACTTTAGGTTCACTTGGATTAGATTAGGACATTTATTATTAATTTATTTAAAGAAGGGTTAAAATAGTTAAAGATAAAGTTTAATAACTAAATCATTTTTAATATAGGGTTATACATAAGATAAATTATACTATAAATATTCATTAGAAATCTAAAAATATTTCATACATAATGATATTATATTTATAATTTTTAGTCCTTAAATAAATTATTATTTTTATTACACAATAATGATGCAGTAATTACCTTATTAATGAAATATTAACATAATTGATGTTATAAATACCCAAATAAATGTAATTTGAGACTTATTATGAATACCACTAATTTTTTAGGTAAATATTACATGTTAGTATTAATTTAAGTAACTTTTTTCTAACTAATCATGCTGTTATGATTTTCAAAAAAATCAATTACCAAATAGTGACCAAATTGAAATAAAATAGTTTTTTTAAAATAATTATATTATTAATTTTTATTTTATTCCTAAAAATATAAGGCTCAGCCAAATGACTTATAAACGGATATATATATTAATAATGAACTACTTTGGGTTCTTTTGGCTTGTTATAGTAAGTTTATTGACCATATAGTGTAAGAAAACAAGAAGACAAGGTAAATGTTAAATTATCTAACTTAGTATTAAATCTAAATGATAAGGTTAAAATAGTAACATAAACTTGTCTAAAACCTATTGGTTGAGATTATTTCGACCCATCCCCAATTTAGCTTCTAAATAAATCAATTTGGAACTATTATAAACCGAATATGACTTTATTATAAAATAATATTTTAAGTTCTTCCAAAGGTGCCCCTCTCATCCCTTATAAAAAAGGGAACCCCTTTCCTCTTCTCTTCGCATCCTTTTCAGACTTTAAGCTCAGAAAACCCCAAATAATTACTCTTATAAACCCCTCTAGTTACATCATTGAGGTTCTCTTCTTCTCAAATGACCAACTCCAGTGCTGTAAGAAGAAGTTTAAAGGAGGTGCGTCGAGGAAGAGGTAATCTCTTATACCGATTCATTCAAGATTCTTTCTTCTTCAAATTCTTCCTCTTTAGTTGTTTAATTATAAAGTAATAACATCAGTATCACTAATATACTTATAAGTTATTATAAATTTGAAAAAAATTGTATTTCACCTTCTATCCATCCTATGGAAAATGAAATCACCGCGTGTGCGTACGTACGGAATACCGTCTCTACGCGGTGGTGTAATCGGTTTTTCCACCACCACCATACTTGGATGGGTATAATGGTGTAAAGAATAAATATATATTATTATTATAACATCATAATGATTATAATATATTATATCATCCACTCCAATACCATTCAATAAATATGTAAACGATATCATCGCTCGTGCATACGTACGGATTACCGTCTCCACGACGCGATGAGATTTATTTTCCATGTCAACAATTCAAAAATTATTATAATGAATCTGTAATAGGTAATCATAAAATATATGACATAATAATGCTACGGTATTTATATATATATATATATATATATTTATTTTTGTCATATACTTACTTCCATTCAATTCAATAAGGAAACGAAAAACAGTGTCCATGCGTACGTACGGCCTACCCTCTCCATGAACAGTGTGTTTCTTTCCATTTATCGATCTTATATATATATATATGTATATTCTTAATATATATTATATATAAATAATGTTTTACATTCTGGAATTAAGTAAATCAGGATATAAGTAAAAATATCAAGAACAACAATTTGAAACACGTATGATAAATGAAATGATTTTACCAAAACACTGATTTAATATGGAATTTACAAAAGAATGGGCAATATAAAGTCATAAGTGAACCATATATGATATCTTAACAATTTATATGATTCTGTAATGAGTCAATTACATTATTTAAGTCATTATACAGGAGGTTTAGATACATACAATGCATATCTGACATAAGTAAAGGGATAATTATTCCAATCTCATTCTTATCCGAGATTGTTTATTCGTAAGTATTTACTGGGGTTATGTTTATAATCCATGTACATATGTTCTGAATATGTTTTTAGAAAATGTTTACCTTTCTTCCATGTATATTTAAAGTCATTTTTACCCATTTTTTTACTTTTACCAGATCGTATGGATGTAATCTTTCTTTTGTTTACCACAGGAGTTACTTTTTGACTTTTCTGACAAAAGTACGAGGAGAATATTAATTTTAGATTATACAGCGTGAACGGATTTTTACGGTTTCATAACTCCTTATTTTCATGATTATTACTATACAATATTTTATAACTCTTTTTAAAAAAATAATTTTCTTTTAAAATTGCAGGGCATTTCGGGAAAAGAAAATGATTTTGAAGAAGAAAGGATATTTTCCTCAAGAATTCATTTTAAATGTTTTATCAATACCATTTTCCATATAAGATGACATTATTTCATATGTGTATGTTTCAATTATAATGTCTCTATGATTTAAATGGTTTCACTTTTCTTATGATGAAATATCCATTTCATTTATATGGATTATGTGATAATGGGATGATGTTTATGAAACCCATTTTATTCTTTGGGTTATGATGAATGTTTTATGTTTCTTTTATGGCACAAGTAAGAATGATTTCATTATGAGATGGGTGGGACCTATATCTCCCTCCAATGCATTGGGTAAAGATTTATATCTCATGAGATAGACATGGCTGGAATGGTAAGTTAATCCGGTTCAGTGATATATGAATGGAACGAGGAGTGAACTCAATTTAGAAAGGGACTTTGTCCACTAAAATTGTCTTGGCAGTAATGCCTTGGCTACTATGGAAATCAATCACGTTCTTAATTGTTTCCACAATTACATGTTTTTTTCCCATGCTATTTTATCATGATTGATGTATCTATGCCTTATGTAATGCTATGTATTATTTCACTGCTCAATATTTTTATGTTTAAACATTATGTTCATGTTTTTAAGTTCAAATCTATATGGTTTGTTTTATTATCTCCATGCTTACCTTTACTTAGCATTTTAGATCACCCTTTATATGTTTTCTTTTCCCCAGGATATAATGAAACGTTTTAGGTAAGAAAACCAATGGGGAAGATCTTTATGGGAGATGTTGAAGATCTTTCACAACGATTAGATGATTTTGTTCGGAGTTTCCAAAGACACTAAACTATTACGATCCTTGAGTACTGGTTTTTGTTATGTAATAAGTATTCCACAAAAGTAATGTAACTTCCATGTACGTCAATATATGGGTCTCTACAGTTGGTATGATAGAAATGGTTTAGTTAACCTTTGGAAACTAGAATGCGAAAACTTTAGTGAAATCCATAGAGATATTTCTAAGATATGTCCAGGGATGTACTTAAGGATAAGTATACGTATAGGTTATAGTCCTAGAATTACGGTAACATTCTTACAATTTAACCTAATATGTTAGATATTGATGGTACTCCCCCTTGATTATGATTTTGGCCTCTCACACTTTTTTTTGGGTTTTAGAAAATGGATGGAAACAATAAGATTCATGATAATGGAGGATTTGATCGACAATTGAATGATATTCTTCATGAGAAACCTAATGAAATGAGATTTGGAAGTCCAAACATCATTATAATTCCTAATCATCAATATCATAATATGAATAATAATATCAACTTTTGTAAGATTCCTGACTCAGCTAATAAGAGAAATATTGAGTTTCATGAGGATCATAGATGAAGTAAAGTTCAATTACTCTCATGTAAATCATATGAGAAGAGGAATCAAGGAGAATGTTTCAAAGGAACTGGAAGATTATTTGGGTTCGGAAAAGAAGGACACAAATCCAGTAAGTGCAAAGGAAAAGGTTCAGTTACCACCATGGAGAAGGATAATGGTACTGCTACGACATCAATAATGATTAGATGTTTTTAATGTGGAATGTATGGGCATTATGCAAACCAATGCCTGAAGGGAAAATCTCATATAGAGAATCAGCATGGTCATATGGGTAGTATTTATGTGGATGATGATGAAGAGACTACAAATGATATATGAGATGGACGAAATGATGAACCTCAGTCAGTGGTTTAAGAAGGCAGTGTAATGATTTTATTTTTATCAAGAGTTATGGAAATTTAATGGTACTATGGAATAAAGAAACATATAAGGATTGTTACACTACAGTTTTTTTCTAAAGTATTTGAAAGTATATATTGAATGGTACTGGTAACCATGAAAGGTTATTCAGATATTTTTGGAAGGAAGATGATATGCGTATAATGAAGGGATAAATATAAAATGAAATTTTGATAGTATTCATGAGCTTATGACTGATATAAGGACAAATTGATATCATGGTTTGAGTATATAGAAATTTTGGTATTTTTGTATGTAGAATGAGTTAACTTTTGAAAGAATTCATATTTTCGCTAAGGTTCTATGGTAATTCATGTTTCAAAAGAATAAATTATTAAGGTATTCACATGTTTGTAATATGACCAACTAGATATATCTTATGATATATGGTAGATAAATGATGGTATTCACATGCTTGGTATATGACCTCTCTAGTAATCATATTTTTATACTATGAGATTGGACAGAAGTATTTCAGATAAGCCTAAAGATTGGAATGGATTATGTTGGACATAAGTTAGTATTTTTTAAGGATAGAACCTTTTTTTTATATTATTTATGGGATGTTATAATAAAATAGTTTTAGAAAAAGGACAACCTGCAGGACGGGCGACTACCCGTCGTGTTTGACAAGGCTGTGGGAATCAAACCCACAACTGAAGTGTGACATGCCTCTATCATCTACCACTGGCCTATAGGAAGTCCTTGGTTAGTAGGAACTAGTTTTATTTTGTTAAGCGGTATGATAGATGAAGTATAAGTCCATTTTTGGAATCATATACGACTAATCTCACCCTAGATGGACTTATGTATATTTAAAAACTTATGCTAACGTTTTGTGTTAGAAATAGATGGGATGAATTATCATTCTATCACATGATCTGATAACACTTCATGAATGAAAACTTCAGCTTCATTTCTTTAAATAGAGATGAAATGGAAATTGATCTTGGAATGACCAACGATGATATTACACTGAAATCAAGTAAGTATTTCTCCATATGTAAAAGTCCATCTATGTTAGGGAAATGATCTTGGAAACCAAAAATGTTGTCCTATTACTCTCATATCTGATGAATTAGATGGTACCTTAGATCATCACAAATTTACAACTTTGCGATTGTAAGATTTTTCATAGCCATGTTCTCTACCACTCTCCATCAGAACATGACGGTTAGATTTCTCTTCCATATCTATATTTTCCCCAATATACTCCTATGTGGGAACCCAAGTGATGAGTTAATTTGGGTATCCATTTTGTTTCTAACATTATTTTCTAAAATGATGATTTATTATTACTTATTACGATGTGGGTTTCTATGAATGAAACTTTCAAGTAGTAAACGATTTATAACCCCGACGAATTTCGAGGGTGAAATTCATTTTAAGGGGGGTAGAGTTTATCACCCCGAGATTTTATGAGATATATTATTTTTAATTTCATTTATGTATTCTATTATACACTACACCAGGATTAGATTGTGCTATACGCAACACCGTATTAGCTTGGAGTATACACAACACTATTCTTGGCTCATGTTACACACAATTTCAAGTTCATTTTGTGGAAATTATTTTACGGAACATTATGTATATATTTTGTTTAATATGTTTTGATTATGTTATATGCATCACCAAACAAAGCTTTCACTACACGCAGCCCTGACTTGGCCTGCATTACACGCAATCAAGACCTTCATCGATAGTGTGTGTAGTACGCAATACCAAATTTCACTAAACGAGATATTATTATAATACTATTATGAACTAGCCGTTATGAATTGTAATAACCACTTTTTGAAATTTTATAAATTTTATTTTTCAAAATGGACTTCATTTTTGGATTCGGAATATCGAAATTAGCCTCGTGTGAATTTTTGGTATTTTTCTGTAAACTTTCAATTTTTGATGAATAGTCAAAAACACTGGGTTACTATTTAAAACCCGACTTTTTATTTAAATAATTATTTATTTTAAATAATTTTATTTTAGGTAAAAATTGATACATAATACCTATTTATGTTCAATGTAATTCATTGGAGTCATTTCATAATAATTTTATAAATATAAAAATTTTATTGAACTTTTCACCGTCTTTTACCTACCACCTAGGAGCTTTTTTCAAACTAACATAAAACATAATTATACCTCATATGTGAATAGAATTTCAACAATCTGAGAGACACGATTAATATCAATGATTAAAATGTGGTTCAATAAGATAAAAATAATTTTTTGTGAATTGTAACTTTTTACTTGTATTTACCACAGTTAAAAGTAAATAGGGTAACTAAGGATAAAAATGATATTATTATTACCCTACCACATGTCCTAAATCTATTGGATTAGTTAAATTCGACCAAAAACACCTTAGGAATAAAATATCACACTTTAGTTCCACATGGAGTAGATTTGGAAATTTATTATTAATTTATTTAAAGAAGGGTTAAACTAGTTAAAATCAATGTTTAACAACTAAACCATTTTTAATATAGGGTTATACATAAGATAAATTCGTCTATAAATATTAATTAGAAATATAAAAATATTTCCAACATAATGGTATTTAATTTATTATTTTTAGACATTAAATATTTTATTTTATTAATGACACAATAATGATGCAGTAATTACCTTCTTAATGAAATATTAGAAAAATTGATGTTATAAAATCCCTAATAAATGTAATTTGAGACTTTTTATGAATTACACTAATATTTTAGGTTAATATGACATGTTATTATTAATTTAAGTAACTTTTTGCGAACTAATCATGCTGTTATGATTTTTACAAATATCAATTACCAAATAGTGTCAAAATTGAGATAAAATAGTTTTTTTTAAAAAAATTATATTATTAATTTTTATTTTATTCCTAAAAATATAAGGCTCATCCAAATGACTTAGGTAAGGATATATATATTAATAATGAACCACTTTGGGTTCGTTTGGCTTGTTATAGTTTAACTATTAACCATATAGTGTAAGAAAACAAGAATACACGGTAAAAGGTAAATTATTTAACTTAGTGTTAAATATAAATGATAAGGTTAAAATAGTAACCTAAATCTGTCTGAAACCTATTTCATGAGAGTATTTCAACCCATCCCCACATTATCATCTAAATAAATCAATTTGGAGCTATTATAAGCCGAATATGACTTTATTATAAAATATTATTTTAAGTTTTTCCAAAGGTGCACCTCTCCTCCCTTATAAAAAGGGCACCCCTTTCCTCTTCACTTCACATTATTTTGAGCCTTGAAGCTCAGAAAAAACCCTAAAAATTCCTCTTCTCAACCTCTGTAGTTACATCATAGAGGTTATCTTCTTCTCTAAAGACCATCTCTAGTGCCCTAAGAAGAAGTTTAAAGGAGGTGCGTCGAGGAAGAGGTAATCTCTTATACCGATTCTTTCAAGTTTCTTTCTTCTTCAACTTCTTATTCTTTAGTTGTTTCATTATAAAGTAATAACATCAGTATCATTAATATACTGATATGTTATTATAAATATGAAACAACTCTATTTCACCTTCTATCCATCCTACAGCAAATGAAATCACCGCGCGTACGTACGTATGGAATACCGTCTCCACGCCGTGGTGTAATCAGTTTTTCCACCACCACCTTACTTGGATGGGTATAATGGTGTAAAGAATAACTATATATGATTATTATAACATCATACTGATTCAAATATATTATATCATCCACTCCAATACCATTCAATAAATATGGAAACGATATCATCGCTCGTGCGTACGTACAGATTACCATCTCCACGACGCGATGAGATTTATTTTCCATGTCAACAATACAAAAATGATTATAAAAAATCTATAATTGGTAATCATGAAATATATGACATAATAATTCTACTGGATATATATATATATGTATGTATTTATGTATGTCATCTACATACTTCCATTGAATTCAATAAGGAAACGAAAAACAGCGTTCATGCGTACGTACGACCTACCGTCACCATGAACAGTGTGTTTCTTTCCATTTATCGATCTGTTATATATATGTATATTCTGAATATATATTATATATAAATCATTTTTTACATTCTGGAATTATGTAAATCAGGATATAAGTAATAATATCAACAACAAAAAATCGAAACACGTATGATAAATGAAATGATTTTACCAAAACGATGCTTTAACATCGAATTTATAAAAGAACGGGTAATATAAAGTAATAAGTGAACCATATATGATATCATAAAAATTAATATGATTCTATAATGAGTCAATGATATTATTTAAATCATTATATAGGAGTTTCAGATACATACGAAGCATATAGGACATAAAGTAAGGGATAATTATTCCAATATCATTCTTATCTGAGATTGTTTTTTCGTAAGTATTTACTGGGGTTATGTTTATTATCTATGTCCATATTTTCACAAAATGTATTCATAAAATGTTTACGTTTCTTCCATGTATGTTTAAAGTCATTTTTACCCATTTTTTTATTTTTACCACATCTTATGGAAGGAATCTTTCTTTTGTTTACCATAGGAGGTACTTTTTGACTTTTCCGACAAAAGTACGAGGATAATGTCATTTTTAACTTATACGGTGTGAATGTATTTTTGTGCTTTAATAGCGCCTAATTTTCATGAAGCTTACTATACAATATTTTATGACTCTTTTCAAAAAAAAATATTTTATTTTAAAATTTCATGGCATTTTGTGAAAAGAAAATTATTTTGAAGAAAAAGGATATTTTCATCAAGAATTCATTTCAAATGTTTTATCAAAACCATTTTCCATATAAGGTAAAAGTATTTCATATGTGTATTTTTCAAGTATAACGTCTATATGATTTACATGGTTTCAATTTTCTTATGATGAAATATCCATTTGTTTTATATGGATTATGTGATGATGGGATGATGTTTATGAAACCCATTTTATTCATTGGATTATGATGAATTTTTAAGTTTATTTTGTGTCACAAGTAAGAATGATTTCGTTATGAGATGGGTGGGACCTATATATACCTCCAATGCATTGGGTAGAGATTTATATCTCATGATATAGACATGGCTGGAATGGTAAGTTAATCTGGTTCAGTGATACATGACTGGAACGAGGAGTGAACTCGATTCAGAAAGGGACTTTGTCCACTAAGATGGTCTTGGCAGCAATGCCTTGCCGACTATGGAAATAAATCATGTGCATAATGGTTGCCACAATTACATGTTTAATTCCCATGCTATATTATCATGATTGATTTATCTATGCCTTATGTACTGCTATGTTTTATGTCATTGCTCAATATTTTGATGTTTAAACATTATGTTCATGTTTTCAATATCAAATTTATATGGTTTGTTTTATTCTCTCCATTCTTACCCTTACTGAGCATTTGAGCTCACCCTTTATATGTTATCTTTTCCCTAGGATATAAAGAAAAGTTTTAGGTAAGAAAACAAATGGGGAAGATCTTTATGGGAGATGTTGAAGATCTTTCACAACGATTAGATTATTTTGTTCCGAGTTTCCAAAGACACTAAAGTATTACGATCCTGAGTGTTGGTTTTTGTTATGTAATAACTATTCTACAAAAGTAATTTAATTTCCATGTAATTCAAGATATGGGTCTCTACAAATACCACTTACAAAATCATAAAATGTTTTAATGAGAGAAAAATGGGTCTCTCATTATTATTAAATAATATGAATATTAAGGAGGATATGTAATGACATTTCCCATCACAATGAAAATGAAATTATAATAGAATAACAATGAAAGAGTGCTTGAAAAAGAGAACGGTGGTAGATTCTTAAAACGTGTAGAGTAACTCCAAAAACATTAAGGTTGGGACCATAGTGTCTTTAGAATAACTTGGGAGGGATTTTAGGTAGGTAAGAATAACATATATTCATATAGGATGAGACTATAATGAATGAAAATGTAAGAATGAGTGGTTATTTACAGTAAATGTGATGGAGTTTTTTTGTAATTTAAAAGGACACCTCATTAGTGGTTTTTTGAAAAACCATGGGCTTGCCCATGATATTTTCCCAAGGTATTAGCCATTAGGGACACCTAATATCACATTTTATATCAGAAAAGTCTACCAAAAATTTATATTAATTATTATATCATTATGATGTCTTTAAACATACTGAATACTCAAAACTGTATTTTTACTAATCACAAAAATCACGTATTTTAGAAAAATCCAAAAAATTCACCGTAACTATTTTTCTATGTTTAGAATTATAAAATAATATCCATTTTTTGAAAATAATTGTCTATATATTTTTAATTTAATTTTTATTTAAAATCATTATTTATTCAAAAAAAATTAAAATTATAAATCGTTTTATATCACCGTGAGAAATTAATCATGGTCCCATAATATTATCTTACAACTAAAAGTAAATAATTTATCTATTTATGATTACATTTTATGAAAATAAATATTCATTTTTAATTATTAAATTATTCATAAAATTGTAACTAAAATATTTATGACCTAAAAAAATACCAATACTTATACAATGATCTTATATTGACTTATAAGATATATAATTAGTATTTATACATTCATAAGTGAAGCATCTATTTTTTGGCCAATTTAATATTAATTACTATTCTTAATAGTAACATTACTGTTCAAAATGGTATGTTACTATTCATATGAGTATGATACTATTAATAAGTGTATGTTACTAGTCATCAAAAATTATGTTTGTCTTATCAGACTCTAAATATCTTTCTGAACACAACCATTTGTGTTAGTTTTTCTAAATTCAAATTATAGAAGTGGAAAAATTATCTTTATTGGTTAGATTATAATATTGTTTTGTTTTTTAGAGACTCTATGTTTTACACATTCTATATCAAATCTATTTGTAAATTAATGGGGTGATACATTATTTTTTTCATTTTTTATTTCTATCATATTTTTCTCAAGATTAGGTTTTGATTGCATGAGTTATAGTTATTCACCATGCCTTATTTTTTATGTTTATGATAACTTCTTCTATATGTATTAGCCATAATTAATATTTCAGCTCAATATATTCTTATATTTTATTTTTTCCAAGGATGTGAATATATAATTTATGAATATCTTGAAGGGATAAACTAAGAAAATATGAGTTCTTCTACTGAATTTACTATGTTATATTTCATTTCATGACTTAGGTTAAAGCATATGTTGTATATCATTTCCCATAGCTACTAAACTATTTGGTCCTTTGTGATGTGAATTCCTTGTAAACATAAAAATGTAATAAATGAAGATAATGGCTCTAAGTATTATGGTCAGGGTCATTACATTTCGTATTAGAGGAAGTTTAGTATAATCCTTGGAACCTAAATTTTGGAAAACAAATATTACGGAATATAACCATAAAAATGTATTTAAAGATAATAATATAATAACTTCCAAAATATTATTTAGGTTACATATTATATTGGAATTTCTTTAAATACATCCATGTTTGGATATAAACAGTTGACATGGTTCTTGAATTTATGTACCTATAGGTAAAAAATCTTCTAAAGTGTATTTAGGCTCAATCATGTTGACCTGGTACATCACAATGGGCCCTACAACGCAGTCTGTTTGACACACCTGGGGTATATTCTTATGATAATTCAAATTTATTTAAAAAATATTATTAAAATTTTTAATATACAATGGAAATGAAAAAGTAAGGTATTTTAGATTGAATATAATGTATCAATTATTCTATAAATGATAATACATTTCTTTCACTATGAATATTTTTACTCACACTATGATTTTGAGTTTTATTTAATTTATAGATCCTGATGAAGTTATGTTATCAATGAAAATGATGGTCATGGTGGTGATGATGTGAAAACTAGTGGGATTTTGATGGTCTTTAAATATTTCATGACTTTCCTAATCACTTTTCCGGTAATATTATTCACAGTATATACCTTAATTAACTCTTGATCCCACCAAAGAAGTGATGTAGGGAGTTTTTTAAAAGCTATATTAGTGGAGAACATAGAGAAAACAAGGATAAAAAGACATCATGAAAGAAATATGGAAGGAGAAACCAAAAAAAAGTGTCTCTATTGAAAATATAATTGCATTACATGTGAAAATAAAGAACATAATGCAAATAACTATTTATGAAAATTGTAGAGTAAAATGTATGGAAATAAATTTCATCCTATGAATCCATATTTATCTCATTGACTTAAATGTGGGTATCCAAGGCATTAATAGATTCAATGTTATCTTTTATAGGATAAACTCAAGAATAAGAAACGACATATGTTTAAATAAATGGGTTAATTATTTTTGTATTGGTTTTGTATTGATAACAATACTGATTATCCTCATTTCTACAATTTCCATCATATATATTTTGGATTTTATGTTGAAATGGTTTTACAAAAATGATAAACCATAGGACTGGTGAAAAACCATTATTTATAGCAGGGTCCTAGGGTTTGAACCCACAACAGAAGGGAATTAAGGGTGCATTACCTACCACTAGGCAACCTTAAATCCATGTTATCATGATTTTTATTTAAAATATATAATGAATAAAGCATATTTAAATTGTAGAGATATTTTTTTAACAAATAGATAACTTTTAATGTGGAAATTGATTTAGTGAATAAATGATTAATGTAATTTTGGAAGATGGACTATATTTTTGTAATCCTATATGATTAGACCATTCATAATATTATGATGAATGATGGTTGAATTTTCTATTTTAGTAAAATATAATTATTTTTTTGACATATTTTTATTTTGGTTATTTATTTAATTGGATAACATATCTTAGAAGCAATACAATAGGGGAAATTGATTTTTTTTGTATAATACATTAAGAGTGGTTGATGTTATTAAGAAGAATATGTGATCTATTATTTTTTGGGGTTTTATTCAAAGTCTAGAATTGTTTTGGTAGGATTGTTATTATATGAATGATCTATGTTGAACATTGGGTATTAATTTTAAATTTTGGAGAATGAAGATATTTTTCATCATATACATTTTTATTATTTTTATGAAATTATCCATTATTATCCTAACAATTATTTATTTGGATAATGAATGAAGACATCAGAAATATAAAGTGTTTTATTATTTTTTTATCCATAAAAGATTATTCAAATTCTAAAATCATGAAAAATTAATCTTAAATACTCATAGTTTGGAGAAAAATATGGGTTTTTTTGTAGAAATTTAATATTTTATAAAACCCTATTTTTCATGTAGGTGTGATTCCTTATTTTTTTAGTCTAATAAGTAAATTAGTCCCTTAAATATACGAAATAGTGTCTTATAAAAATTTTTCCCTAGTGTCATCATTTTTTATTATATCAGTTAACGTTTCCATATTTATGGATGAATATTTTTCGATAATCTACAGTAAGTAGAATAGGTTCTCTATCACTCTCTATTAGAACATAATTGTTTTATTTTTTATCAATGTCAATGTTATCACTAATGATATCCTATTTTGGAAACATAATTTTTTGGTGACCTTCTCATTTACCATTCCTTATTTTTAAGAGGATTCATTATTATACCTTTTTCTATCGAGGTCTTCCCATATTGGAATTTTCATGTAGAACATTTTTTTTTATTTTGAAATATCATATTGCAAGGAAAAAATTAATTGAAAGTGGGGAGAATATAACACAAAATGATTCTAATGTATGTCTCTATTTAAATTTAAATTCATCGATAGATTAGGAAATTAAAAAATTATTATTTACTATTATTATTATAGATATCTCCAATATGATTGGAATTGTGTAACTAAATGAGATTATGTAAAATCTGAAAATATATATTACACGTTTTTATAAAATTAGTTCATTTGTTAAAAATTAAATTGAACTGAAATACAATTGAACATAAAAGAATTATTTTTATAAAAACTATTTTTGTGCCCACAAATATATTTTATATTAATAAATTTAATTAAAGACAGTTAGTGAAATTTAAAAATGAAATTTATTTATTATATAATCATTCAATTATTTTTACATTAATCAAAAATATATTTAGAAGAATAAGATTATAATAAATACAATTTTACACATAAAATGTTATATTTTAAAAAATTTATTTTTCCACTTTTTAATAAAGATATTGATAAAAATATAAATTTTGAAACTTTTATAAATTATATATTACAAAATATTAATTATTTTTTAAATCATAATATCATTATTTACTTTTGATTTTTTTATTTTTCCAGTTATATTTCAATTACAAAATATTATAATGAGACCGTTAGAATAATAATGTGTCCATTAAGTATATTAATGTGGAAATTAGAATATTAACTTCACATGTGAAATTATATATTTAATTATGGTATGTTATAAATAAAATATGATAGATCTAAATATTAAAATAAGTATATACATTTTTTAAAAATGATAAATTATCTGTTGGTATTTTAGTAATTTATAAATATTTAATCACTATTTAACAATTATAATTAATTTTTTTAAATAAATATATCTCATAAAATAGATTTATATATTATTATATTTTGGTCTTATTATTATTAGATACTTTTATGATACCTTTGTTAATTTTTAAAATTATCATAAAATGTTTTATAATATTAAAATTTGTATTTTTCGAACAAAAGATTATGATAATTACAATTAAAATATATAATATTTAGAAAAATATTTTAATAAAATGGAATATATTTATAAATAATAAATTTTGAAAAAAAAATTGTGTAATTTTTATGGATTTTTATAAAATAGTTGAATTTTGGATGAATAGTGAAATACAGTAATTTACACTATATATACATTTTAAGTAAAATACATTATTTCATGAGTCATGGATGATGTATAAACTCAAATGAAAAGTTAAATATATTAATTTGATATATTTATTAACAATTACCATACTATTCATAATATAGACCCTAAATAATTAACAAATAAATAAAATATTCCAATAACACCCATATCCTCCCATATAATTATGGCCCCTCACCAATCCATTTCCTTACACCGTAAAAGATTTTATACATGTAAAAATTCTTCCCAAAATGATTCCATATACCATCCCCCACATCTAGTATCCCTTGGTCTCATATGAAGACCAAAACCAATCCTCTTAAGTAGGTTCTCAGGGATGAGAATTCAATAGGTAAAAATTCTAATTCTTTTCTTTTATTTTAATTTCTTATTATTTTCTTCTCCACTCCTAACCAACCACTTCTATAAGAGACTATATAACTTGATTATTATTTATATATAATAATTCTATCATTTTAATGGATGATCCGTCATCATAACACTTTATCTCTCTCTTTCATTATATAAATGAATACATCACATGTGATTGGTTAATTTATCGACATCATGGAAGATGCATTCTCATTTTCAATAAACACATTTAAATATGGACCTAAAAAACATATTATGGTTAAAAAAATTTGTAAGATATGTATTTAAACCTATGTAATGTTCTTGAGCCACCACATACACATGGTGACAATTAATAAAAAAACATGTTTGTGAAGATCGAGAAGCCGCAAAATTAATCGAAATGATTATCACTTACATTTTATCTAATGATTCATCCTCACCCAAAATATTCAAATGACATACATATAAATTTAATCTTTTGGCGTTTCATTAATAACATATAACTTTAATTCCATACAAATGTTAACATTTTACAAGAAATCACCTACTAATATTAAATTAAACAGATCATTAAACAAAATAACATAACCCTCATGATAAAGTTGTATATTTTTACTGATAAAAAATACCATAAATTAAAATAATAATAAAATAATAAATCAAATAACTATAGAAAATTTTCTGAATTACTTAATTATTATATTTAATTAGATTATCCATCAAAATAAGATCATTTATAGAACACGTTCATCCATACGGTAAGGAATTTCTCGTATCACTTTTATTTTTGTGAGATATTCCTTAATCACCACAATTTCTTATGTGTGTTGAATTTAACACCCACTGATTTTACATATCATTAAAATATTTATTTTAATTATATTTAAATTCTGATTTTAAAATCATTAATTTCATGGGGAACATGGTTCAACTGTTTGTAGGGTGTAAGGGATTCTTCTCAAACCACCATTTTTCCTTCAGGTTAGTCTTTATCTATCTTTAAACAAATGTAATTATTATATATCATATTATATGTTCCAAAATCATGAATCTCGGTCATTTAACTCTTTTTTTATGGAATTTTTTTTATAATGTTCCCTTCACAATTCATCCAGATAAGCATGCCCAATATAATGGAACTTCCATGTTTCTTACCCATTTTCAAGTGCACTCCATATTACTTTTTAAGCCATTGTTATTGTTATAAAATGAATAATTTTATAATAAAAAACATCCTTTTTTCATTTATATCTTTATATAAGAATTATTCATTTTCAATTTTAAAGGATCATTAAATTTTCCATTAAACCACACTAAAATGGCTCATTTCTAATGTTTCTTAATTCATATTTTTTATATGTATTCTATTCAGATTGTAAAATTTCATTCGTTAAACATAATTTCATTGTAAATATATTTTTCATTATAGCATATATATTTCACATTCTGATTTATGGATAATAAAATTTATTTTCCAAAAAAACTCTTCTTTCCCATGTTAAAAGTGTTTTATCGTCTAACATTATATTACACGAGATATATGGATTATTCGGCACTTCTTCATACTTTTTGGTTTATATACCGACATTTGATACACCATATCATTAATCCCCTTATCCTCATGAGATTATTTGTTTCAATTGATTTTATACTTTCATCTGTATTATGATTAAAATGAAGTAAATTGGTAAGGAACACTTTGGAATGTTTAATGATTATTTTCCCCTGAATTTATCAGTAGACCCATTTAAATGTTATTCATGTATATAAAAAATAATTCTTAAATTTTTTATTTCATTGAGTATTATCTCTTATGATACCATCTAACATTTGTTATTTAAGGTTTTATGATCAGTTTTACTTTGGATATTCTACATTGATATCGTAAATGGTTTATTTATAAATATATTCAAATTTAGTATGATAGTTTTTCAATTAAAATTTTGATGACTATTATGTTTTACCCTTTTCATATGAGGAATTTATAGGAAATAATATGTAATTGGATGATCTAGCTATATCCCCTCAATGCATATGTAGGTGGCATGAGATAAACTAGGCAATTATTTTACTCACTTGTGAATGTTGTCGTGGATGAAGCCCTGAATATATATTTTTTAATGTATAACACTATTAATTCCCTCTTTTTGATAATAGTATTTATAAGGCCCCAGCCTTAAAACTTACTTAATCTTGAGTCAATACAAGATTACACATTGAGGATATTTTCAGGTTTAGAGTTTTAGAGAATTAGATCATAAAACTTGCATTACATTCCACATTTAAACAAAGTGGTTACATAATGATAGTATTCATTTTTTCCCATCAACAGAAACATATTTAAAATAAAAACATGGATTCTTTCTTGACACTTCCTTGACTTTATCATCATATCATGTAACTTTCCCTTGACCTGTGAAAAACATTTCAAAAAAACTTGGGATGAGAATAAAAAGCTCAGTAAGGGTTGTAAAAAGTATGGAAAGGAAACATGAGTACATATATACATAAGAATGAAATCATACTTTACCCATAAATCATAAGAACTTTAACATGCCTCATAAAATCATGAATAAATCATAGAAATAAAAATACTTAAAAGTAACTTGAGGCATTCATAACATTCTTACGTAGGGAGTAACCCTCTTGGTCACGTTTGGAATACCTATCACATTATATTCCCTAAATCTCTTTGGAGAAACCTTAACGTTTAACCCCTTCGCGTTACCCAATTCATTGGAGATCTATAATGGGCTCACCTGCCCTTAGTTTATCATGGAACCACCCGTATTCATAATAATGCCCAAGAACCATAACATAATCGTATCACATAAAACATGCATAAAGGAAACATAATATTTCCACTTTTCAATCACAAGATATCAATATAACACATTCATATAAAATCATTATGAAAACCATTTTCAATACCAAAATAAAAGAAATGTAAAACATGGTATTTATTTTTCTTTTAAAAAGAAGGTATGGCTTGTAGAGGATGCCGAAACTCAAATAATGGTCACGGCGGTGGAGAAGTCATTGTCGCCACATACATATGACAAAAACATTCCCTTTTGTCGTTTTGTAAAATGAGTCATATAATAAAGATTCGTTTTGGATAAATGTAAAATTCAAAGGGGTTTATACTCCGTATAAAAGGAAGTTTTGTATAAAACAAAATATGCCACAATGAAAGGAGATTGAGATGAAGTCCCTTACAAAGACGATATCCTTGGTTTAAGGAAAAATCAATTACATAATTATGTGTGACAAACGAATAGACTAAATATGAGTGGATATTAAGTGTAAAACAATCAAAGGTTATTCACACATATTCATAGAACGACATATTCAAGGAGTACATGTTTATCCCAAAGAATCAAATTTGGGTTAAGATGTTCCCTTGCAAAAAATTGACAGCCTAACGACGTCACTACAAATTTCAGAAAATGAGTTGATGAGAGATAAAAAGGGTATCTCATCACATGGACATAAAATTTAAATCAATAAGGATATAGAAAAACATATCCCAACATAATAGTATGTGAATTAAAAGACATAATAAAATAAGTCTTTTAAAAAGAAGAGGGTGAAAGGTTCCCTTACCGACATTGGTATCTTTTGAAACATACGCCCCATGAAATAAGGAAAATAGAACATTGATGTAAATACTCATAAATGAATGTATATTACACAATCAGTAAAATAATGGGCAGTACATACACCAATCAAAGGAAATTGTGGCAAATGTAGCATAAATCTCACGGGAATGAAAGTGAGATGAAAAATCCCTTACGAAAACTCGGCAGCCTAACGACGCAACTTAAAACTTCCAAAATGGATTGATGAGTGGAAACAGGGTCTCTCATCATATCAACATAATGTTTACAGAAAGAGGAATATAAAATAACATCCCCCAACATAACAAAGGGGAGCTTAAAAGAAGTGACATAATGGAGAGTACTTAAAAAGAAAGAGAGAGGTTGGATCTCTTACGAAAATTCGGCAGCCTAACGGCGCCACACAAAACATCCAAAATGGATTGATGAGAGAGAATAGGGTCTCTCATCATATGAACAAAAAAATTACAGTATGAGTAATATAAAATAAAATCTCAATCACAAGAAAGATGAGGTTAAAAGGAATGACATAAAAGAGTGTACTTAAAAAGAAAGAGAGGAGTAGAATCCCTTACCTCAAGTCCAACTTGTCTTGTTCGTTTCTTTATATTCTTGAATAATAAACTTTGGTTAATTTTATAATTTCTTAAGGAACTCATATAAATATTATTATTCAGTTCATATCACATATTTTAATGTTATAATAATTTGTTAATAATATGAGTTCATATCAGACGTTTTTGTCGATGATTGGTACATGAGTCAAAAATTGAACTTGTTGGAAAATAATTTTCCATGTAGTTATAGGTAAATCATATCGAGAAAAGTATTTATGATTTAAATATCATATATATCCAGTATATATTCATTTTATACTATTACATATCATTTGGAGATAAAAATTAAAAGCACCGTTCATGGAGACGGTAGGCCGTACGTACGCATGAACGCTACTTTCATTTTTTGTCATATTAATGGAATTAAAACAAAATGAGAGAGATATATATATGTTATAATTCCAGAATGATATCCATAATTTATATGTAATATATTACATATATATCCATTATATATATTTACTTATAATAGTACATAACATTTTGAGATAAGAAATGAAATGTACCGTTCATGGAGACGGTAAGTCGTACATACGCATGAATGCTACTTCCATTTCTATTTCATATTTAATGGAATTAAAAAATAATGGTACATAATAGTATTTTAATTCCAGTATGGTATCATATATAATATCATTAAATATATCCTTTATACGTACCACAAATGGTATTAACGAATCAAATCACTTTGAGGGGGCGGTAGTCCGCACTTCCTTAAATGAAGATATTGCGTTTACCCATAATGGAAACCATAAATTTATGCCATAAATGAAAAATACAGAAGCTAAAGTAAAACAAAAACATATTATATTTCATATATAAATATAGTTTCATCTTAATGTCCTCCTTTTAAGGTGTTAGAAAAATGTTGAACAATCATCATTCCGTGAGGCAGAAATTCTCCATCCACAGAAACAATATGTTCTTTAACCATTAGATATAGGTGTGTGTAAGTGTAGCTCGAATAGATATTATAACAAAAAACTAGTATATTTTAGATACTGTATTTGTTATAAAATAAATGAATAAAAAGATTTTAGGGGGTTGGAGAAGCAAAATAAAACAAAAGGACTCAAGTGAAGACATTACATTAAAATCGGGTAACTCTCTTTGGTTTGAGCTCAAAGGCTTCCTTGGGAAGACTTCTACCCAATGTGAGGCTTATAAGAGTTAGGTAGGGATGTGGAGAGACAAAATAGTCAGGGTTTGGCCGAGCCAAAGGCTTTGTAAGTGTGGGCAAGGAGGTAGAGGTGGGGGCCTTTTATAAGAGGAGAGGAGGGGCACTCTTGGAATATAAGAAATGTTACTTTATTTTAGAATGCGTTTCGTATTTTAATGGTCCCAAATTGATATTTTTAGAGTATAAGGTGATAAGGGGTCGAAATCCACCCATATAATAGGTTTTGGACATGTGTAGGTCTTAGAATATAAATTATCTTTCCATTTTATTTAAATCGTTTAATAATGAGGTCATCACTTCATCATGATGATGTCATAACTAATTTAATTTATTTAATGTCTAAAAATTATAAAAAAATATCATGATGTAGGAAATATTTTTAGATTTATAATTAATATTTATAGTCAAAATTATGACTTGTATAACCCCATGTAAAAATTGTTTTAGTAAAACATCTCATGTTTGTGTCATTTTTACTTTAACATTAAATAAAAAGGTATTTATGTCATTTTCATACCAAAGTTTCTCAATGGGGTCACCAAGTTGACCCATGGATTTTCTTGGTCGGACATGACACATCCAATGAGGGTAGTACATGTGTCTAGGTAATTTCATTTTATTAAAACATTATTCTTACCTTAAACTACACTAATTACCTTTAATCACGATTAAAAACTTAATAAGTTACTATTTACCAAAAAAATATTTTAATCACATTGAACCACATTTTACTTATTATGACAACCATGTATGTCGGATTTTTGAAATTTAAAACACAAAGGTGGCAAAATTTCATTTAAACAGAAAATCAGTTTTTATAAGTACCGCTTAGTGGTTTCAGTATTCATCAAAAATTGAAGTTTTTTAGAAAATTACCAAAAATTCACCTGAAGCTATATTTGATATTACGAATTAAAAAATGATGTCTATTTTACAAAATTCAAAACATATAAGTTGCATTAATTAATTTAATAATTAATTCCCGCTGTCAAAACAAATAGAGTGTTTTTATGAAACAAAATGTATCAAAAGATTGGCACTAGTTTAAGTCCGATTTGAAAGTGAAATTAACTCCAATGACCACTATTGGATTAAATGGTAAAAATATATTCTAATTTCACTTTAAAACCAATTAAAAAGATAATATAATCATATAATTAAATTAGGTTAAAAAGTGGTTTTCAATTAAAATACAACATTTTTCACTATTCATTAAAAATTGATGTTTTTTTGGAAAAATACCAAAAATTTACACAAAATAAATTTTGATGTCCCGATTCTAAAGAAGAATTTTATTTTGTCAAATATAACACATAAAATTGTCAAAAAGTGGATTTAAAAGAGGTTCTCCATCAAAAGGCAGTTAATCGACCTGTTAAAGTATATTAGAATGTTTACGCTTAAAAACTGGATTCATTCACATTTTTAATCCTCTAACATTTATTGTAAAAAGTAAATATATTTGACAATCATATATAATCATTTTTTAGTTAGTTCTGTTCATTCCCTCCATTACAACGACTATGTGTTAACTACCATTTAAAATAATATTATTTTATTATTAGAGTGCAACGTAAGATTTCCAAGAAACTCGTTGTTGTGTGTTGGGTACTCCATCGAGCATAGCATCCCCTTTAAAGTAATATTAATATTTTATTCACAAATATGGATGAATATAAAAATTTCATATTCTTTATTTACTTGGGGTGTTACATCCTTCCCCCCTTTTGGGAATTGCGTCCTCACAATTTTAAAATTGGGCTTGAAACTCCATTGAAAGTCCCACATCGGAAAAAGAGTCGGTCAAAAAATCACTTTAAAATAAAGAAAGAGAAGTATAGAGGTCACCCGAGTTAACCCACACTAGGATTACATGTAGGAAAACATGGACATGTAGGAGAAAACATATGGTCAAGTTCTGATGGAGAGTGATAGAAAACATGTTTAAGAGAAAGTTAACCACAAGAAAATCACAAACTTGTGATGGGTTAAACGGTATTCGATTCCCCAGTAGGAAAAGTTAATAGACAACATTTTTGTTTTAAGTTACTTTTTATTGATGAATTTATTCATAAGGAAACATAATCACTTATCATGTTGACTTTCAACTTTCATTAGATTCCTTACACAAACTCATATTTTCACCAAAAGAAGAGTATTTAGGAAGACTTGTTCACATTAAGAGTACTATAATCAACTTCTAGAGAATCTCCTAATCCACAAAAGAGAACTATATACTTCCCATGTCTTTATACTTTAACCAAAACCAAAACCAAAAAGGTTAGTACAAGATCAGATAATCCAGAAAAGGAAAACCCTTTATAAAAAGAAAATCTATTCTTAATCTCCAAAATTTGTCCAACAAAACCCAAAGTTCAACGAGGACCATTCAATAAACAATTTGTCCATAAAATTCTTCAAAGTAAACCAAACTAAGATTGAAACACAAATATTTTAAGGATTTAGTCACATAGTCTTCCAAGTTAAATCGTAACATTTATCTCCAAACAACATCAGTTTCTCTTAATGTCTCGTATTGAAAAGTAATTAACCTAATCACATATCCTCCATGATAGGCTAATAAATTTCCATAGATAACCAAAAATAAACTTACTCTTAATTCATAAAATCATCTAACTAAAAATAATTAGTCAAAATAACCAGGGACTTCACGTAGTCCAGTGGTCGGCGATAAATACCAGTCGCACTTTGGTTCTGGGTACGATTCCCACAGCTTTATCCGACACGATAGGTTGTCACACGGTCTGCGTGTTGTCCTTTTTCCAAAACAATATAATTCTCAAAAAAATTCCCCAAAACGAGATAAAATCTTCAAAAAAATCATAAAATATTTTTACCTCAAGTTTATCTAATGCCTTTCATTTTCCATCATAACATATAATAACCCATAATTACCTCAAAAGTAAGGATCATATAAACCCTAATGGTTACCTTTATAATTATTACCTGAACTTCCACATCGATTGGTCATCTCTTACATGATGCATTACAGAACATACCAAGGTTCAAGTGGATGATCATGACTCCTTTATAGTTGTTTTAGAACAACCATGAGTTTCCTCATTAAATATACCATTTCATCCAGTCTCTTAATCAGAGAACCACCACAGTTTCCTTCAAAACTATTGTCACTTTGGTGCCTGCTAGATCCATCCAATAAAAAAAAAAGAAATGTCAGTGTGAGTATATCAAAAAAAACATCATGTACTAATGAGTAAGATAAACAGTAAGATATACTTACTCATTCACTTTATCTAAAACTAGTACTCTTTCTGAAATCCTATCCATTATGGTACTGTCACTTATGATTAGAGAATACCCTAACCTCTAAAGTTAACTAAAACGACCTTTGATACCAACTATAAGGCCCCAGCCTTAAAACTTACTTAATTTTGAGTTAATACAATATTACACATTGAAGATCTTTTCAGGTTTAGAGTTTTAGAGAATTAGATCATAAAACTTGCATTACATTCCACATTTAAACAAAGTGGTTACATAAAGATAATATTCATTTTCCCATCAACGGAAACATATTTAAAATAAAAACATGGATCCTTTCTTGAAACTTCCTTGGAACTATCATCATATCATGTACCTTTCCCTTGACCTGTGAAAAACATTTCAAAAAAACTTGGGATGAGCATAAAAAGCTCAGTAAGGGTTGTAAAAAGTATGGAAAGGAAACATGAGTACATATATACATAAGAATGAAATCATACGTTACCCATAAAGCATAAGAATTTTAACATACCTCATAAAAACATGAATAAATCATAGAAATCATAAGACAAAAAGGTAACTTGAGTCATTCATAACATTCTTACGTAGGGAGTAACCCTCTTGGTTACGTTTGGAATACCCATCACAGTATATTCCCTAAATCTCTTAGGAGAAACCTTAACGTTTATCCCCTTCGCGTTACCCAATGCATTGGAGAGCTATAACGGGCTCACCCACCCTTAGTTTATCACATAACCACTCGTCTTCATAATAATGCCCAAGAACCATAACATAATCGTATCACGTAAAATATGCATAAAGGAAACATAACATTTCCACTTTTCAATCACAAGATATCAATACAACACATTGATATAAAATCATTATGAAAACCATTTTCAATACCAAAATAAAAGAAATGTAAAACATGGTATTTATTTTTCTTTTAAAAAGAAGGTATGGCTTGTAGAGGAATCCGAAACTCAAATAATGGTCATGGCGGCAGAGAAGTCATTGTCACCGCATACGTATGACAAAAACATTCCCTTTTTTCGTTTTGTAAAATTCTTCGTATAAAAAATATTCCTTTTGGATAAATGTAAAAGTCAATGGGGTTTATACACCGTATAAAAGGAAGTTGTGTATAAAACAAAACATTCCTCAATGAAAGGAGATTGAGATGAAGTCCCTTACAAAGATGTTATCCTTGGTTTAAGGACAAATCAATTACATAATAATGTGTGACAAACGAATACACCAAATATAAGTGGATATTAAGTGTAAAAAAATCAGAGGCTATTCACACATATTCATAGAACGACATATTTAAGGAGTACATGTTTATCCCATAGAATCAAATTTGGGTTAAGAATTTCCCTTGAAAATATTTGACAGCCTAACGGCGTCACTACAAAATTCAAAAAATGAGTTGATGAGAGATAAAAAGGGTATCTCATCACATGGACATAAAATTTAAATCAATAAGGATATATAAGAACATATCCCAACATAATAGTATGTGAATTAAAATACATAATAAAAGAAGTCTTTTAAAAAGAGGAGGGTGAAGGGTTCCCTTACCGACATGGGTATCTTTCGAAACATACGCCCCGTGAAAGAAGGACAATACAACATTGATGTAAATACTCATAAATGAAAGTATATTACACAATCAGTAAAATAATGGGCAGTACAAACACCACTCAAAGGAAATTGTGGCAAATGTAGCATAAATCTCATGGGAATAAAAGTGAGATGAAAAATCCTTTATGAAAACTCGGCAGCCTAACAACGCCACTTAAAACATCCAAAATGGATTGATGAGAGGAAATAGGGTCTCTCATCATATCAACATAAAGTTTAAAGAAAGATGAAAATAAAAGAACATCCCCCAACATAACAATGATGAGCTTAAAAGAAGTGACATAAAGGAGAGTACTTAAAAATAAAGAGAGAGGTTGGATCTCTTACGAAAATTCGGCAGCCTAACGACGCCACTCAAAACTTCAAAATGGATTGATGAGAGAGAATAGGGTCTCTCATCATATGAAAAAAAAAATTATAGTAGGAGTAATATAAAATAACTTCCCAATCACAAGAAATATGATCTTAAAAGGAATGACATAAAAGAGTGTACTTAAAAAGAAAGAGAGGAGTAGGATCCCTTACCTCAAGTCCAACTTGTCTTGTTCGTTTCTTTATATTACTAAATAATAAACTTTGGTCAATTTAATAATTTCTTAAGGACCTCCTATAAAGATTATTATTCAGTTCATATCTCATATTTTATTTTTATAAAAATTGGTTAATAATATGAGTTCATATCAGACGTTTTTGTCCATGTTTGGTACATGAGTCAAAAATTGAACTTGTTGGAAAATAATTTTCCAAGTAGTTATAGGTACATCATATCCAGAATAGTATTGATGTTTTAAATATCATATATATCCAGTATATATTCATTTTATACTATTCTATATCATTTGGAGATAAAAATTAAAAGCACCGTTCATGGAGACGGTAGGTCGTACGTACGCATGAACGCTACTTTCATTTCTTGTCATATTAATGGAATTAAAACAAAATGAGATATATATATATATATATATATATGTTATAATTCCAGAATGATATCCATAATTTATATGTAATATATTACATATATATCCATTATATATATTTACTTATAATAGTACATAACATTTTGAGATAAGAAATGAAATGTACCGTTCATGGAGACGGTAAGTCGTACATACGCATGAATGCTACTTCCATTTCTATTTCATATTTAATGGAACTAAAAAATAATTATACATAATAGTTTTTTAATTCCATTATGGTATCATATATAATATCATTAAATATATCCTTTATACGTACCACATATGGTATTAACGAATCAAATCACTTTGAGGGGTGGTAGTCCGCACTTCCTTAAATGAAGATATCGCGTTTACCCGTAATGGAAACCATAAAGGTATGCCATAAATGAAAAATACATAAGCTTATGTGAAACATAAACATATTATATATCATATATAAATATAGTGTCATCTTAATTTCCACCTTTTAAGGTGTTAGAAGAATGTTGAACAATCATCGTTTCATGAGGCAGAAATTCGTCATCCACAGAAACAGTATGTTCTTTAACCATTAGATGTAGGTGTGTGTAAGTGTAGCTCGAATACATCTTATAACAACATCCTAGTATATTAAAGATACTGTATTTGTTACAAAATAAATGAATAAAAAGAATTTAGGGGGTTGGAAAATCAAAATAAAACAAAAGGACTCAAGTGAAGACATTACCTTAAAACCGGGTAACTCCCTTTGGATTTAGGTCAAATGCTTCCTTGGGAAGACTTATGTCCAAAGTGAGGCTTCTAAGAGGTAGGGAGGGATGTGTAGAGACAAAATAGGCAGGGATTGGCCGAGAAAAAGGCTTTGGAAGTGTGGGTAATGAGGTAGAGGTGGGGGCCTTTTATAAGAGGAGAGGAGGGGAACTCTTGGAAAGTAAAAAATGTTACTTTATTTTAGAATGAGTTTTGGATTTTAATGGCCCCACATTGATGTGTTTCAAGGATAAGTTGATAAGGGTTAGAAATAAACCAATCCAATATGTTTTGGACATGTGTAGGTCATAGATTGTACATTATCATTCCATTTTATTTAAATTGTTAAATAATGAGGTCATCGCTACATCATCATGATGTCATAAATAATATAATTTATTTAATGTTAAAAAATTATAAAAAAATATACTGATGTAGGAAATCTTTTTATCTTTCTAATTAATATTTATAGTAAAAAATATGACTTGTATAACCCCATATAAAAATTGTTTTAGTAAAATATCTCATGTTTGTGTCATTTTTACTTTAACATTAAATAAAAAGGTATTTATGCCATTTTCAAACCAAAGTGGATCCATGGGGTCCTTAAGTTGACCCATGGATTGTCTTGGTCAGCTATGACACATAAAATGAGGGTATAACATGTGTCTAGGTCATTTCATTATATTAAAACATTATTCTTACCTTAAACTACACTAATTACCTCTAATCGCGATTAAAAACTTAATAAGTTACTATTCACCAAAAAATTATTTTATTCCCATTGAACCACATTTTACTTCTTAATGACAACCATTGTAATGCCCCGACCCCATTTACCCAGAGTCGGTGCATTATTACATATCATTGGCATGATCACAAGAAAGATCAAATCTCGAAAGACCGATTGGTTTAGTAGCCTTGGAAACACTAGATATATTCATAAGATTTACATTACATCATAAAATGAAAAACTACTAAAACAACATAATTTTTACACAATCCACACTATTAACCACTCATAAAATCCCTGCAGGTCATTCATAACTTACTTCTTCACATCCTGGGAAAAATAAAACATAGAAAAGGGGTGAGCTCAAATGCCGAGTAAGGATAACAATATAGCGGAAACTTTCATAAATAAGAATAAACATTTAAGGCAATGCATTACTAAAACAAAAGCCTTTTAAACTTTAACATCAACATAGTATGGCAAAAGTAAAATGAAATAATTCCATTTACTTATTCACATGGATATTCTACTAATCGAATAATCACATGCAAAAATCAATAACCACTTTCATAATGTTGGATTGCATAATGCTAAACTTTAATTACTTTTCAAGGCCTCGTCCCAAGACCTTGGGGCTAACTGTAACCGGAACCCAACCCGGAGTGCCTCTAATAACCGGACACCAACCCGGAGTGCCTCTAATAACCGGACACCAACCCGGAGTGCCTCTAATAACCGGACACCAACCCGGAGGGCTTACTTTTACCAGTCCCTAACCTGGAGGGCTTACTTTTACCAGTCCCCAGCCTGGAGGGCTTACATTAACCAGTCCCCAACCTGGAACATACTTGTCCAACACATTCATATGAAGTAAAGATTGAAATATAACATAAACATTCTTATTGGAACTAGCATACGAAATGTCAATACTTTCACCATAAACTATGAATGGTATAAAAATAGCACATCCACAGTCAAACATATCACAAAACCTTCAAAACAATATATAAGTTTTGTATCATAATAAATCAACTTCAAATAATCTTAAAATCCATCAAAGGATGTTGACATAGATGAAATCAATAATCTTTTTAACGAAATATCTCCTTTTATTTTGAAATCATTTAAGATCCATATAAAATAAAACATTTTCTTTGAAAATATTCTTATAAGATGTAAGGGAAGCTTTGAAGATTTTATAACAGCGTAAAATAGCCGCACCCACCGTATAAGTTAAAAAAACATTCTTACCTTAATTCTGTCGAAAAGGTTAAAAAGGACCTTGTTTTGAAATCGACGGAAAGATTCCTTTATAAACCTCTTATAAAAAGTCAAACAAGGGTATAAATGACTTTAACCCATATTCTTGTAAATAATAAAAATGTTTTGAAATACATTTTTAAGAAACATGGATGTGGATGATTAATATATCCCAGTAGATTATTACGTATAAGCAACCTCGGATAATGAAAATATTGTGAAATAACCCTTACCTTGTACTTTTCCTTGGTTGGGGTTGGTTAACCTCCTCTTCTTCGGGTTCTTCCATTTGATTTGATCAAAAGGGATCCTTACGTTGGCTTTCTGATCAAACTAATGCCTCTAGGTTGTAGTGAGGGATGTTGGGAGAGTATTTGGGCAGAGTTTGGCTGAACCAAAAGGCTTTGAAGGTGTGAAGAAATGAGAAGGAGGAGTGCCCTTTTATAAGAGGGGTGAGGGGCACCTTTGGAAAAGTTAGAAATATTAATTTATAATAAAATCATATTCGGTTTCTAAAGGCTCCAAAGTTGATTATTCAAAGGTTAAGGTGGGGATAGGTCGAAAACCACTCAACCAATAGAATTTAGACCGGTTTGGGTACTTATATTAACCTTATCTTTAAGTATTAACTCTAAGTTAATTAGTTTCACTTTTACAATGTATCTTTGTATTTTTATATAATATGGTTAATAAACTTACTATATACATCCAAGCGACCCCCAAGTGGTCCATTAATGATGAAACTATCATGATATAAGTCTCTTGGCCGAACCTTAGTTTTTTAGGAATTTAATATCAATTAATAATATAATATTTGTTTTAAGAACTCTTTTATGTCAATTTTGACACTATTCAATAGTTGATTTTTGTGAAACTCATAACAGATTGATTACTTCGAACAAAGTCAAGTAAATCAATCCTAATATATCATATTATCCTATAAAATTAGTTTAATTCATTAAAAGTTTCATATTATATTTTTTTGGGTATTTATAATATCAATTATTTTAATTTTTTACCATTATAGTAATTACTGCATCATCATTGTGTCATAAATAAAATAAATTATTTAATGTTTAAAAATTATAAATAAAATATCATTATGTAGGAAATCTTTTTAGATTTTTAATGAATATTTATAATCTAAAATCCAACATATATAACCCTATGTAACAATTGTTGTTCTAAAAGATATATGCTTGTGTCATTTTTGTATTCATTTTAACTAAATTAAAATAAAGTGTCATTATCACTTACAAGTGGATCCATGGGGTCCCAAAATAGACCCAAAGATTCCCATGGTCGACCATGTATCAACCAATAGGGTTAAGACACGTTTTAGGGTAATTTAGTATTATTATAATATTATTTTTTAACCCTTATTTACCGGATTTACCATTAACCATGGTAAATAAAATATTTACCGCAGTAATTATTCAAAATGTCTAAAAATAAAAGTTACCTATTTACACAATTTGAACATCCTGATTCCAAATATGGAATCCATTTTTCTAAATTCAAAACACAGAAGTGGCAGAAATTAATATAAAATTAATTCCCGCTGTCAAAAAAAAAGCGTGTTTTTAAGAGATAATAACTATCAAAAGATTGACACTTGTTTATGTTCGGTTTAATTGTAAAATTATGTCTAATGACCAACATTATATTAAATTGTAAAAATATATTCTAAATATACTTTAAAACCACTCAAATTCATAATTTATCACTATTAATTATTTTGATTAAAAAAGTTGTTTTTAAATAAAATTTAGTAATTTTCACTATTCATCAAAATATGAAAGTTATCCGAAAAGTACCAAAATTTCACCTTAGGCTAAATTCGATATTCCGAATCCAAAAATGAAGTCCATTTCAAAATATAAAATATATATAATTTCAAAATTTAGGTATTACTATTCATAACGGCTAGTTTGATCGGTTGTGGTGTGTGTTAAAACTCGACGTTGCGTACAACACATGCTACTGTTTTATTCAAAGGAAAGCGTACCGTGGAAGCTTGGGATGTTTCATTCTAAATTTTTTGATGTCTCCATTTAGTCAAAAAGCTTAAAATATTGTATTTAAAAAGGTTTCACTATCAAAAGTTGATAAAAGTGCAATACTGAAAATGAATCTGTTCTTTCATTATGACTAAGAAACTCATTATATGGATTCTAAAATTATAAGGATTGTATAAAGTTAAAAATGTAGTTAATGCTATTCATGACCTCTTTTAATGGCTTTTTTTTGGTAAGTCATGGTGCAATTGAACTCGGTGTTGCGTGTAGTGCAAGTTATTGAATTATTTTGAAGAAATAACACACTATGAAATCTTGGGGTGTTACAACCATGTATGTTGGATTTTTGAAATTCAAAACACAAAGGTGGAAAAATTTCATTTAAATGGAAAATCAGTTTTTATAAGTACCACTTAGTGGTTTCACTATTCATCAAAAATTGAAGTTTTTCAGAAAATTACCAAAAATTCACCCGAAGAAATATTTGATATTATGAATTCAAAAATTATGTCTATTTTAAAAAATTCAAAACATATAAGTTGAATTAATTAATTTAATAATTAATCCCGGTGTCAAAACAAATAGCGTGTTTTTATGAAACAAAATGTGTCAAAAGATTGGCACTAGTTTAAGTCCGATTTCAAAGTGAAATTAATTCCAACGACCACTATTGGATTAAATAGTAAAAATATATTCTAATATCACTTAAAAACCAATTAAAAAGATAATATAATCATATAAATAAATTAGGTTCAAAAGAGGTTTTGAATTAAAAAACAACATTTTTCACTATTCATTAAAAATTGAAGTTTTTCGGAAAAATACCAAAAATTTACACAAAGTAAATTTTGATGTCCCGATTATAAAGAAGAATTAAATTTTGTCAAATATAACACATAAAATTGTCAAAATGTGGATTTAAAAGAGGTTCGCCATCAAAAGGTGGTTAATCGACCTTTTAAAGTATATTAGAATGTTTACGCTTAAAAACTGGATTCATTCGCATTTTTAATCCTCTAACATTTATTGTAAAAAGTAAAAATATTTGAAAATCATATATAATCATTTTGTAGTTAGTTCTGTTAGTTCCTGCCATTACAACGACTAGGGGTTAACTACCATTTAAAATAATATTATTTTATTATTAGCGTGCAACATAAGATTTCCAAGAAACTCATTGTTGTGTGTTGGGTACGCCATCGAGCATAGCATCCCCTTTAAAGTAATGTTAATATTTTATTCTGAAATGTGGATAAATAAAAAAATGTCATATTCTTTATTTACCTGGGGTGTTATAGGATATGATATTCCATGTGATTATTAGACTTGTAAAATATCGGTGGCTATGTTTAATTACTATTTTATTAATAATATATAATTATTTATCGTGTTTTCCTATCATATAATGTTCAAGATTATGATTTAATTGCATGTGTTCTAGGTATTCACTATGAAACACGGTTTATATTTATGATAGACTAAATTTTATTGCTAACCATTAATGAGAATCTGAGCTCATCCCTTTATTACTATTTAATTTTTTCCTACGGTGTGAAAATGTATTTTATAAATGACTTGAAGGAATAAAATAATATTATATAATTGTTTCTAATAAATTAACTTAACGTTATTTAATTTTAAATGGTAATATAAATATTATGTTGTAGTTTTTTCCCATGTTAATTAAATATTCAGTCTGTTTGGATTTGACATCATTATTAAAAAAAATTTAATAAATTAATACACTAACTCTAGGATACAAGGGTCTATGTCCATACTCATCTACTACGGTTACTTTTATTACAAGTCTCATTACTATAATGAGACGAGTCCAAATCAATCATAGAATGAGGTATCTAACAGCCTTACAATGATGAGTTCTGTTAGTTGGAATGAGTTGGTTCCTTATGACATCATGTTTCCAAATGTATTTTCACAAGATATGAATCATTATAATTGGAAATAAAAAAGGTTTTTTCAATGTAATTTCATATTTATAATGTTCATGTTGGACCATAGAATGAAGTGGTGAAAGGTATGAAAACTATTTAATAGAATTATGCCAATGTCCTTGTTGAATTTTAATCAAATAATTCATTCATTTCAATGAATATTTCATTTAAAAACTAAATATCATAATAAAGGGAATATTATCTTTTGGTGAAAATTGATGGTATAACTATTAAATCAAACATGACATATATGAATCTCCCATATTTTATTAGTGTAATAGTCATTCATAATGATCCTTTTAAACTTCAAATACTACTATTTGAAATCAATCAAGGCATGGATTTTTATTCAGTGTATTATGCTATGAATGATTTTTGAGTTAAGAATGTTTTATTCAATGATTATAGGAATATTATATATTACATAAAAAGGATAAATTAAATTTTGAAGACAGATAATGTTAACTAGAAAATATTATTGAAAATAGAAAAATAATTCAAAATATTGAAGTTCTAGTAGTGAATGAATACATATATGTATTTTATAATGATTTTATGGATGTTATTTTTAAATGGTTGATTGATTTCAATACCTTTTAATATCCAGATGCTTAGTGCATTTTGAAACCCACTTATCTAATTTCTCGAGCAGAAGTTTTATATTTAAATATGATATTGTATGAGTTGATAGATAAAGGTATCATTTTACCCATAAAATCTCCATGGGGTGGTCAATTTATTTTATTTTTAAAAAAAATATTGCTCAATGACACTTCAAATTAATTATCATGTCTTGAATAACATCACTAAGTATTTTCCCCTAAAAGTAGATTTGTTTGATTGGTTACAGGAAGATTAATATTAATCAAAGGTTTATCTAAGGTTTTAAAACCATTAGATAAATTTAATGGAGGATAAAATTATGAAAAAACAATTTCAGAAAAGTTAATGGAATTAAAATATTTTTATTTTTCACAAGGCATGTAAAATTTTCCTAAGGAATTCATGGATCTTAGGAAGAGAGGTTCCCCTGAGTTCTTGTATGTGATTGTTATAGTTTTATTATATATTATTTTTCAATATTATAAATTTTTATAGGAACATGAAATATTCTTAGGGATTGTTGGGAATACATTATAAGAAATGAAATTTTATTGAAAATATAGTAAATGTGAATATAGGTCGGCACACAATTTTTTCATTGGATATATTATTAACAATGATAGAATAACTATACACCCTATAATATCAATTATTGTTGGAGTTTCCCCATGACCATTAAATTTCAATAGATTTTTAGTTTCATATGTTTAGACGGTTACAAGTGGAGGTCTAATAAACACTAAATGTCCCATAAAATTGACTATTCTAACTAGAAAATGAGGTAAAATAATGTTGAAAAATGAATGTGAATATTTCCTTCAATTAAAATATAAAATATTGGTGAATGATATTATTTTGTAAATACCATCTCAAAATAGATTATTTATCATATATATTTATGCATGATTTAAGGGAAATGTTTATGTCATGATGTATAAAGAAAAAGTAATTAGTTATTCTTCATGGAAGATGAAACCTCTTTAGTTAACTTGCAGTACACATGATCTATATTTTGATACTGTGGTTTTTTACATTATCATTAATGATGTATCATTTATATATATTAATGTGAGAAAATTATACTGATTAAAATTGAATTAAGTATATATTCCCCTAGAATGAATTTATCTTGAGATATAGAAGATGGATGGAACATATTAGGGGTTATTATATCATTATTCATTACCATTAGGGTAAATAGAAAATGTTTCTTATTCTTTGAGTCAGATAAATAAATATACATTAACAATGTTACATTTGAAACATTACCAACTAATTAATGATTGTATATATTCTTCTATTAATGTAATGGATGATGAGAAATCTTGTGTTTTGTTTTAGGTCTCATTTAAAATGACTAATCATAAAGAATTAATAATTGTCTAAAAGAATATCACACATTATAAGAAAATGCAGAATCATTTTTAGAAGGGAATGTTTCCTAAGTGTAATGTTTACAAAGATGGTGTAATCAGGTTCAGTTAATTAATATGTTTGTTATGTGAGGCCTAGTTTAAGAGTAAATAATTTATTGAAGCTCAAAGATCCCCATTTTATTTTCATATTAAATGAAATATTATGTAAAAATATATTTAGGAGTAGTTTTAGAGGGATAGAATGAAAGAAATGAATTTTTAAATTTACCATGAAGTATTTGACATATCAATATGTTAAACCAAATTAAATTATTGAATGAAACTCTTCAAAAATTTCATGTACCAGAGTGAAAATGGTAAAATATATCTAGGAATTCCATAATGGGACTACCAAGGACATCATAAGGTAATAATATTATTTGTGATATTTTTAATCGATCATATATATACGTTAACTTCCACCCCATTCAAGATAAAATGCCTTTCAATCAAAATTCAGGACGGTGTGTAATAGATATAGTCATGTTAAATGTATCTACTCCATCAATTGTATAAGACCATGATCTTAGGTTCAAAAATAACATTTTGATTGTGATATTGAAATATTCTCATATTTTATTAGATTTTAGTACGAACATCCATTTTTTATTTGTTATATTCTCATATAGAACAATTTATAACTTTGAATATATTAATCCTTCTTTTCCAAAGGATTACCATTAATTCATGTATTAAAATCATTATATGGATGATTATTAAAATAATAATAGTTTTTATTAGATATAAAAATGTTAAATTTTGTAGAATTGTAGGGAAATTAGTTTTATATTCAACACTTTTTGATCAAAATGGTGGAAGGATGTTGGTGAGACCAGCATTAGTAGTGAAAATTTATATGATTCTATAGTCTATTTTGAAAAATAGGAGGATGGATTTGAATATATAGATAATTTATTGTGAGAAATAGAGGAATGTTAAATCGTTCATTGTATGTAATCATGTCATTCTCAAATTTTGTTAACAGATATGTTTTATAAGTTTTGTAAAAATGGGATGCAAAAACAATAGTTCATTAGATGTTAGGAGATTTCAGAGAATGTTGTATCAGTTTTCTAAAAGGATTCCTAACTTGTGAGTTTATTCCATGTTACCATAGAGATTCATGTTTCATTGTTATGTTTGTATGTGATATATTCATCGTATTTTATGTGCATTGATGTTTTTTATTTGGAAGAGAACCATTATTTTAAGGAAAAAATAATTTATAATCTTGTTCATTTTGATATGTTTTGTGACATATAGAGATTCCCTAGGCAATGATTTTATGGATAAACCCTATGGATAATGAGGCAACATTGGAATCAGAGAGTACACTGAGGGAAATATATCCCCACATTTTTAGCAAGTGAATAAAATTATGATGACATAACATTAAAAAGATATGAATAATGAATAAAACTATTCATTAAACAAATAAATAATTGAAATCTTTATTAGTATGAATTAGATGGTTATACAAATTATTAAAATATTATGTTAATTTTTAAATTTAAAGGAAATTTATTTAAATAAAAAATTTAATATATATTTTCATAAAAATGTCTCATTTACATATATATTGAATTTAATTTAGTATACTAAATTTAATATTTTTATTAAAAATAATATCATTAACTTTGGAATAAAAATGATTACTATTTTAATAATATTGATTTTTCGGTGAATAATGAAAAATATTGAATTCAAAAAAATATTTTATCTTATAATTTTTTTATTATTTTAAATGTCCCACATAGTTTTTTACTATGATTTTGTATAACAGAGTTATTTAGAAGTTATATGTAATCAACTTAATTTTGTTTTAATGACCTTCATAATTTATTTTTTCCAAGCTTTCATTTTTCTATTAAAAGATGGATTTTTTTGAAACCTGTTTCACAAAATATAATGCCTCTCCATTTGAGTCATTTAAATCAATCCCAAATGTATAATATTTAAAAATAAATTTATGAAGAATATGTGTAAAAAATTTATTTATTTTCATATGATTATTATTATATGTCTTGGTATCAATTAAAAATCAACTCTTTCTTGAAAAATAAACTTACTGAAAACCTTATATATAGTTGCATCTATAGGATTCATTTTAGATTATACATTACAACAAATGTGAAAAAAAGATTAAAGATTTGATTAAATATTTTTAATAAAAGTTATATATAATATTTAACAAATTCATATTATTTTCATACCTAAATAAATAGTGAAAAGAATAAAATATAATTATAGTAGTTTAAGAAAAAACATATTTAATGGGGGTTAAACTAAAAAATACGTGTTCAAAAATGATCTAAATTATTATCTTAAATATACTGGATTTAAATATTTAGACATTATAATTTCTATGGCTAGATAATTTTGTATTTTAGATCATTTTTTCACTTAAAAAATTTAGGTACACCATTTTATTTTTAAAAATTACATGTGTGCAACTAACCATGCTTATAAAGGCCACCCACTCTACTCTACTCATCATACCATCATAGCCCATTATTACTGATAATACCAACACGAATTTCTTCCTCAATTCCATATACATGTCCTAGATAGACTAATTTTATCATAAGTCCTTCCTAATAATGAACATTGTGCTTACTTAAGGAGGGTTTATAAAGGAGCTACATCATTCATAACCAAGTGTTTTTATATTATTTTTTCATCAACCTCCATCAAATCTAATTAAATGATTATTTTATAGTAACAAGAATTCGAAAAATATTTTATTATGAATTTTTTTAGTCAAATATCTTAAATAATTTCATGATATTTTGAAATGTGATAAGCTTCCATTATTCTTGTGCATGACAGACTACGCCCTCACAAAAGGAGGTCATTTGTATTCCATTACCTCAACATAGTGGTTGATATAATAGTGGATAATAATTATATAAATTATATATTTAAATTTTTTATATTTATGGAGTTATTATGTCACGTATTCCATATTAATATCCCTTCCATGGGGGATACCAAAATGTCTCACGTGTGAACGATGAACTACAGATTTGCGAAGTGATGTGATTCATTTTTCACTAATGCTTTACATGGAATTTAATAAGGATAATTTTAAATAATATGTGACATATAAATGATGTAATTACTATATTGGTTACAATTTTACCATTATGAAATGATAATATAACATTTTCATTCTAACACTAAAAAATGATAATATCATTTATTTGTACGTGTGGACTACCATATACATGGATTGATTTGATGTTATTTATAACCTAACAAAAAATAAAAGATATAAAGAACTGTATTTAAAATATATAAAGGGTATTTTTTATGGATATTATGGAATTATAAAATATTAATTACCTCCATTCCATAATTATTTTTCACAAATGGAATCATTATTCATTCTTACGTATGACCTACCGTCTCTATGATAGTAACAATGTTAATTTCTAATTACCATTCTTCATGATTGGGTTTAAAATAATAATTTATGTATCGAAAATATAATTATTTATAGATTATTAAGTTATATATTTTTAATAATGAACTCACTGAACATATTTTACCAACTAAAATCATTTTTGATATATACAAAAAATTACGTCAAAAGGTTTTATATAAAGATAATTTATTATTTAATTGTATATAACATGGTAATTAGTTAAATAATAGAAAGAAAATAATTAAAAAAATTAAAAAATATTTAAAAAATTAATATATTCTTATTATACTAGATTCTATAGAATACACCTTATCATTCAACCTCAAGATTTGTGACAACATATCAATTTACATTCGTTGATGCATATATCGACGTAACACATCAATTTTTTTTAAGAAGTGTATAACAAGACCATTAGACATGTAATATAATTAATTCATTTACATTATTTTAATTTAATGTCTTCCTTATTGTATTCATTCACGGGTCTTTAAATTAAGGGTTTTCCAATGTGGTAAAATACTTTTCTTTAAAAAATTATTCTTTTAATGTATTCCATTCAAGTTTATTCTTAATCCGTGGATGTTATTTAAAATTATTAAGAAAACAAATTCAATCTATATTATAATTTTTAAAATGGAAATTTATGTATGTCATTCAATTATTTTTTAAATGGATCATTTTTAAATAATTTTTGGATTTCATCTCAAATGACAAATATAATGTTTTATATTTACTTATATTATTGTAATAACGTTTTCTATCCCAATATATATTAGTTTTTCATTGTAAAATATTACAATAATTATTGTTTTATTCATAGAAAAACCATTATTCTATGATATTTTTTAAAAAAGGTTTTAAGAAGAAATGGTTATATTGGTTTCAAAAATAAAACTTTATTTTGATATCTGAAAGCAGTTTACATACATGTTTATAAGTGATTATGAATTTTTTTATGATGATAATGTTGATGAATTAATTTTTTCTCCTTATATAGAACATCATAATTATATATAAATTGGAAATCCAAATATATCATATATAAAGAGCGTTCATATATTACATAGGGTGATCTATGTATAGATTATATGATGGATACACCTAGAGAGAAATCCCTTGAATTTGTTAATATTTCTTTTATTGATACGAATTATGGATTAGGTTACTAGATGTTTCTACTAATGACATAACTAGGATCAATATATTATTCAAATGTGTTTTAAACATTGTATGAATGGGATTTTCAATGTTTCTATAAAGTAATATGTCCTCCCAGCTATTGGTTTTAATTTTTTTATTTGAATAAAAATTCATGTTTATTATGTGAAAATTATTTAATTATTTTTTTCAATGGAAATTGAAATAATGGTTATATATTTCTTGGATTTTCATTTTTTTCAATCAAATAAGAATTTCCATTTCATTTTACCTCCTTTAATGAGATTGTTTTTGCTCATAAAATAACTTTAATATTTTTTAACATGGCTTATTGATGGGTATGGGATATAAAGAATTCAATTTCAATAGTCTAATGATTTTCCATAAAGGGTCATTTGATTTTATTTTGTATATATTATATTGTGGGAAACCATGACTGCATTCAAGAATTTCATCCATGTATATTAATTGGGTTTTATGTAACAATTTAAACCTAGGCCTATAAAAATATATATCTAAAATCTAATTGGGAATGTAAGATATTGAAATATTGTTCAAATTAATTATAATATTTAATTTTTGAGCTCACCTCCAAACACCATATCACCTTGGGTATACCATATTTAGACCAAATAAATACATCAAAATTTAGAAATGTTTTTTAACTGTGGAAGAAAATAAATACATGATAATATGGGAACTAAAGTAAAGGACATGGGTCAAAAATAAAATATTCAATATTAGATTATAAATACATTTTTGAATTATTTTAATAAATAATAGTAGAATAAAAATGAATTTTTCGGCCTAGTCAAAAAGTGTTGAGTAACATAACACTATATCCAATCGATTTTTGAATAATAATTATATAGGTCACCATATTAATGTCCATGAGAATTCATAAAATATAATATATGTTCTCACATTAGATGAACTATTTCACATGTCTAAAAAATTCTAGACAAATTTTTTAAATTTAAAATTACAGGGGGATTTAATTTTGATAATGAATAAATAATAGTAAATTTTCTTCTAATCAATTGCTAGGGTGGAGAAACAGCTTGAAAATCACTCAATAAAATTTTATTCTGAAATAATAAATGAATTATTCTTTTTGAGAAACATAATGTGGATAATGAAATTATATAATCTCTTTTCTACAACTGACCTAAAATTCAATTGAATAATCATCCCTTCAATTAATATGATACTGAATCAACATTCCTAATGTATGCATTTGATGTAGGATAAAAATTTGAAATTATATGATTTATATAAAACCTAGTTGAACAACATCCATAATCTAATGAATAAAATCCATGGGAAATCATCAATGAATAGGATCTTGTGGATGATCCACATAATGACGTATAAAACCACATTGAGTATAAAATAATTTATTTTTTTGTACGTCTAAAATTCAAAAAGATTCATTGTATTTAATTTTATATATTTAAAAGGAATAATTTAGAATAATATGATGAATAAGAACATGATCCATCCACCAATGATGAAATATTTGATAAATAAATTTAATAAATGGTTACACAATAATAATATGATGTGATTAATGTAGGTTTTTTAATTATTTACTAAAATATTTCCATAAGGATTTTTAATAGGATATTGATGAAAGTACCATTTATTTAGATGTCAAGGAAGATGTATATGATGCTTCCATAAACGTAGTGATATCGAGATAAATAAATTATTTAGATAATTAGGACCAATATCTATAACCCACTCCAATTATCTAAAAAAATTATCAAAAACCTATAGGTGAAAAATAAATAATGTTAATCGACGAACCTCCACGAGAAGACGAAATATAAGAAGAAATGAAGGAAAAGAAAACTGATTCCATTCATTACATAGAATCCAAAAATATGATTAGATTATAGATAATCCATGTCTTATCCATCTATGGAATAGAAATTGTGCAACAAAACGTGGGGTTTTCTTACCTCGGATAGTTCGTCCATTTTCATCACTTATCGATTAATTTCTATTTTTGTTTCGTTGAAGAATAAATTATATTTGTATGTTGTTCAATATAAGACATAAGATTAAAAAATTAAATTAACATCATTAGATATCATTTGAATTAAATTAAATTGGGATTTCATCCATCTCATGGTCTAACACTAGAAGATAATAATAGAATCCAGGTTCTCTCCTGCAATTATTATTTTTCATTTTTTGCAAAATTTATTAATTTGAATTTTGTATGATTATTACTAATTTTAATGGAATATATGGTTGAAATAATGTATTATATATGATATTATTTTTACATTCAAAGATTCTTTGCTTTGGTATTTTTGTTACTGTGAGGATTATTCTTAAATATAATAAAACAATTGCATTATTTCAACCATGTATAAAGATGGTTGTATATTTTTTTGTCACTTTCAAAATATTTAAATTTCTGTAATTAAAAACATTATGATATTTTAAACTCCATGATAACTACAAGTATTTATTATTAATACTAAAAAAATATCAAGTGACATATGAGGCTGTATTGAAGCTTTGTTTACTAAAAATATCATTTTTGGAATATGAAGAGTTGTGTGGGTGAATTGATTATATTAGATTTGAATATATTACATGAGGAAATGATAATTTTAAAATAATTCAGTGTAACATTTACTTATTTAGAATTAATACCATTTTAATAAAATTAAAATAATATATATATGTCATTTTAAACTAGTGTAAAATGGTAAATTGGGATCCCATAATGAATCATTAAGACATAAGTCCCTTTGGTATGGGAGGATAAAATTCCATTTCAAATATTAAATAACTTTTTTCATATACATATCTTCAAAATGGATATCTTTTATTGTTAAAATTTAATTCTATATAAATCTTATCTTTCAACTCATAGAATTGGAAAAAATTTAATAATGTAAGTGCAGTGGATAAAAATATTCCATGGAGCATTTTGTAATTTTTAATTTAAGAAACTAAAAAAGTCCCCATTACTCTTAATATGGATTATTTTTTTGTGGGATTTAATTTATTATTTCATTAGTTTAATTATTTTTCCATATTAAATTAATTTAATCGGAATTTATAAATATTATAATAGAAATTTTATTAATTGAAATACCTTAATTTTTCATTATTTCTTTCCACATGGAAATTGAAAATAACTATTTTAAATCATTTGTAGTTACCTATGTTTTTAATTTATGGATTGAAAATTATAATGTGATTAATGTTGAAATTGTTATTTTTCAAGACATACCCCTTGTTTTTCTTAAAATATAAAATCATATGATGGTTTCTAATCTAAAAAATTATTCTTATGTAAGGAAAGATATCTTTTTCAACAGTTCAACATCATAATGTTTTTCTTGTGTACATGTTTTCATCAAAAGATATAGTTGGATACAATTAACTATTTATAACATTCATCATATAAAAATATTTTAATCTAAAATGATCAGTGTGACATATATGATTGGATTAGAATTAAAAAATATTATTTAAAAAAAAGATAAATTTCCTTAGAATATAATATTCAATGTATGGGAGGGTGATAAAATATGAAATTTCAATAATATAAATCTATAACTCACTATTAAAATCCCTTCAAAAAATTATAAGATATCATTTATTAATAACATTTTCATAAATTTGTGTATTTTTTGAATAATTGTAATTGATCATTGTTGATTTATTTTACTGAATAAATGATTTTCGAATTTAATTTGGATTTTAATTGATTTGATCACATTCTTTGAATAATTTATTATCAATTGGAATTAAAAAGAGATATATATATGAATTTCACAATTTTATCATTAGAATTTGTAATAGGATAATAATCAAATTTTAACAGTTTATATAATTCTATTACTAATTGGGAGAAAAAATTTATTGTAATTTCTCAAATGTTTGTGATTTATGTGTTACACTTAGGTCAGAAGTATATTTTTTTGAAACGGTAATGTATGAATGAATGCATAAATATTATTGGAGATGCTCTTTAAAAGTCATTCAAATTCCCCAAAACTCATATAATGGTAAACCACCCACAAACTCTGACATATAAATCTAAAACCCACCAATTATAAGGCTAAATTGAATAATCCATTTAAGAAATAAATGTTATATATAGATTTATGTTTTGGTAAAAAATGATAATAAGGAGACCCCAACTCCCCCAATATTTTCTTACCATCTTAGATTCAATTCTTGAGAATCGAAGCCTGAGTCTAGAACATGAATATTATGATCCCAGACCTAGATCCTAAAAAAACATGTAGAAATAAATAATCCATTCATCATGTTCTATATTTTTCCCCTATCGTAAAAAATCCGTAGTAATATCAACTTCATAACTAATGAAAATTGTTTAGGGTTGACCAAAGAACATTCAACTTCATTAACATGCCAAAATAGAATGATTAATAAGGAATGTCATATCAACCTACCATAAGTCAACTAACTTTATAATCTAAACATAACAATACATCCAAGCCCTCTCTATAGGGTAAGAGAATCTAAAGCCACAAACACCTCAACTATCACACCATTATGAACCAAATCTTATGTAATGATACAATCATGATCTACTCTTCTAATTCATGAACTCATTTACACGAAGAAGACAAGACTACCAACAATTTTTTAGTACGAATCAATTTTTTAAAGGTACATGATTGAATATAATAGGGCCTAACATCAACCAAATACACTAGTTTAAATAATCAAGGATTCCCACACATACTACTTGAAATTATTCAGCAATGATTTGAAATAGACTAGATGTTTTTCTTTTAAGCACCATTCTAGATTTCATATCATACTAAGGAATCACTAGGGTATTTTATGAAAATGAATCTTCTATTCTGGTATATATTTCTTTTTCTAGTGTTTTTGAGGAAAATATGATTTTTGTAAATTTTTGAAGTACACACTCTGTACTTTATGAGTAAACACCATCTAATTTATGAGTACACATTGTGTACTCAGTTACCGTGTGTAGCTATGTGCTGGCCATGTAGCGGTCGTGCATATAGCCATGTGTGGTGACTTGGAGGCCGCCTAAAGCCGGGCTCAGTAAGGGCATGTACATGCCGTGTACTTAAAATTACACGCAGCGTAATTTCTTTTTTTCATTAAACATACTGGGGTTGCATCTAATGGATAGAAACACCTCCATCTTGACCTAGTTCATCTGATAGCATCCATACGACCCCAATTCATCCTCGAGCCCCCTATTGAGAATCCATTCTTCGAATCGACCACTATCAATTGCATTGATGTCACCTTTGTAATATCTTCCTTCTACTATATATTTGTTTCTCGGTTCCTCCACTTTCAAGAGTTAGCCTTCAGTGAACTTTTTAGACATTTTTATAGATCTATGATGTTCTTGGGCAGTTCAAGGTCAGAGACTCATGTATAACTATCTCCTAACACGGAGCTAGGTTTTTTGTGCCACTCTGAAAAAAGTCTTTGAGTTATATCTGCAGAAGTTCCCAATTTCCATGAATGGGGTATTTTGTGTTTATGGTTTTAGCCCTATTAATTACCTAAAATGATTCAAAACTTGAATGGAGGATAATTTTTATGCATTGGATGTGTCTCCCATGCATGTTCTTTTTATGGTTGTTTGGTCCTACTAAGCCTAGTAGGCTTCCTTCATTTTCCCCATGCCTAGTACTGTAAGATTGAGTGATTATTTTATCTGAAAATCTTGATATGTTTTAGATTGTTTAGCCATGTAGTTCTATATGTTTACATTAGTTGTTCTTCATTTGATTTTTCATGATTTCATTACATGGGGCTGCAGAAACATGGTGTAGTGAGACCATATGGGAAATTGATGTTGAGGGATTTCCCAGAGTGTCATTTATAATTATCACGCTATGATACCATATGATGGATTAACGTTTATTTCTACCTTGGAGTGTCTATATTTATGTTACGAGGCCATTGGGGGAATTGACGTTGAGTGTTTCCTCAAAGTGCTTGTAGGTTTCCGTTAAAAGGTTATAGGGGGAATTGACGGTGAGTGCTTCCTCATAGTGTCTTTAATCACTTTTGATAATAAGGGGTATTGACAATGAGTTATTCCTCAGATATTCTTTGTTATATCCTTGAAATTTGAATCAGAGGGGATAGGCTATGTTTACATCTCATAAGGTTACCTATTGTGATTATATATCTACTTGATATGTGGAGTAGAATTATTTAATTATAGGAATGTTTTCTGGTGTGTACTTCATTGTTTACTTATATTTTTATTTATTGCCTTCCATATATATTCACTAACTATTTGGAACAAATATTTTTGTGGTTTCCGACTGGGATTAGTATCACACCCTATTTGTTTCATGCTTTGGACCCAAACTGATTCTATTGCTGCAGGTATAGATAAGGGCAAGCACCCTTCTACATAAGGTTCATTACCTCATTGGAGCAGGAGAGCATGGGACCAAGCTGAGACATACGATGCTGAGTAGTATATATGTTTCATTTTGTACGTTGTTTAAGTACTATTTTCCAGCTTGATGATTTGTTTGGCCTCTTTCCTAGACATATGTAGCATGAATCATTTATATATGTGCTCCTGTTGTTTCTTACTTTTACTTTTCCTCTCTTTACTATTGTATGGTATTATTACTAATTCCTTTGTTTTATACCTGTTTTACATTCGCTATGTTACTCTTCTAATGAGGGCATTGTTTCCCAACTATCACACTCATGTCCCTCACTGCTAGTCAACAGCTTCTGGATTTTGGGGAAATGTGCTTAAGGCCATGTGAAAAACTAGGTACGGGGCACCTCTGGGTGGCTTCCAGAACCAGAACAATACAAAGTGTTATCTGAGGGTTTCTTTTATTCTTTACTTACTGTTTGGAGCCTATATCCAGGGGTTGGAAAGAATAGTTACTTGGTAAAAAGCTGTTTTCAGGAGTAGCTAACATGTGTATAGGGAAAAGCCAATCTACATCGTCTATTGCACTTTTTTCTGGTTTTGCAATTTTACATTTGATTTGATTTCACCGTTGGGTGATTCACATGTTTTGTGCTATAACAGTTGATATTATTGAGGTTCTATTTCTGTTTCAACCTAATGAGATGAGGGTATGCCATCTCATGCATCATATAGGAACTTTCTATAAATCACATGTCAGGAATTCTTATTATGCCATTTAGGGTGCATTAGAAAATTCATGTTTTTGTGATAGATGTTGTTCTAGATATGCATGTTGTTAGGATAGATTCCTTGATAAAATACCTTCTATTTGATAGGTCATTGTATGTCTAAGGTTTTTTTAAGGAACACCAAACCTTGGTTTTGGAGGTGTTATGGGCCCTCATTGACCATTATATGGTGGATCATTTCCTTTTTCTCCTTGTTTTTGACATGAATAAGATGCAAAGATTTAATTTGCGAGGAGTATGGCCCCTCATAGATTGGAATTTAGCACTGAAATGTTGGTTTCAGTGTTTTTTATGGGTTATGGAGTAGTTTCTATGTCTTACTGTTCAAAAAAACCCAGAATATACAGCGTGTAATGTGGAATACACACCATGTGTTCTTCTGTTCTGGATGTAACTGTTTTTTAAAGTACATGCTGTGTAATACATGAAAACACCATGTAGTCTCTAACTGTGTCAGTAGCTATGTGGGAAGAGATACAGGGTTGGGAAATCTCGGTAGGACATGTTGTGTACGAGATGTACACACCGTGTTGTAGAACCGTGTCACCAACAACACAGGTCGGTTGAGTCTTTCTGATATACGTCGTGTCCACCTGGAACAAGCTATGTAGTATAACCAGAGTATTAAGCTATGTAACGAGCAACATGGGTTTGTTAAATCTTCCCAGTACATGCCATGTTTGGAACAAACACGTTGTGTGGAGTCAACCATGTAAATGGTCATGTCTCTAACAACATGGGATGCTGAAGCTTGTCTTGTCCACGCCGTGTCTGGAATGAACACATCATGTAGTCTTGTTGAGGAGAACTATGTGGTTTAAATATGTTGAAGGACGTGGGCAAGGGAAGAGGATTCAGGTACACGCCGTGTGTTAAGATGACAAGCTGGGTGTTTGAGGTGTTACATGACTTGTTTTGGAAGGAGTCCATGCCCATTTGAAAATCTTTAGGGAAGTCACCATGTAGTAATTATACACACCGTGTATCCATGTTTTTGAAAAACATCAATGATTTATTTCTCTTGTAACCTTATTACACATCTATGTTTCAGTCCCAGTTAATCTTGATCTAAGGTGTGCGCTTGACCATGCAAAGTCATGCCACTAAGATGTCCTCTAGTTGTCCGCCAGCTACAGGGCAGCGATCAGACTCCTGAAAAGGCTGGTTATGGACTAGCCTAAGATCTTCCAGTTATGTCATCCATGGCACCAGTAGTTATACCTGACATAGATGCCGATGCACAGTTCATGGAGGGCTTGATGTGGATGATGCATACCTTTCAGGAAGCACCGCCTCCAGCCCTGTTGATGGTAGAATTTATACAGGTCTTTCAGTTGTATCATCCCCGCATATTTTCATGGGATGGAGGACCCCAGGATGCAAAGTGATGGCTATAAGCCATGCTGACGATCTTCGAGAATTTAGAGACCCATCCAGAGGGGAGGGCCAATATTTCTACTTATATGCTTTGGGATTCTGCCAATAGATGGTGGTATGTTATCACATAGGTGGGATGCTAGCAGAATGTGTCTTGGTAGGATTTTCAGCACACCATCTATGACTACTTCAACCCAGAGAGCTTGAGGGAAAATCGAGCCTGAGAGTTCATGAGTCTAGAGCTGTTTACTCTTTCTATTATAGAGTATTCTACTCCCTTCATAGATCTACAATGCTTTACACTCTTCTTAGGGGGAGATGATTTGTTCCTTGAATTTCTGTTTGATGATTGTTTTAGGCAATACATTTGGGCTCATGTGAACATCTTAAGGTTGACTACTATCAATTCTATGGTCTACCAGGTGAAGATCACGAAACATAATCTCAGGGATTTAGCAGCTATGGGCCAGGGCGGTTCCGCATCTAGAGTTTGTGATTAACCTGCTGATAGTATAAATCATTGTTGTGAGACTACTCATGGATATTCTAGTAGGTGGGACACACCTTCAGGTAGCCAGGTGGTAAGTTACAAGTGTGGAAGGGTCAGAAAAACAAGGCCACATTTCCCAAGAGACACAGTGTAGTGTCGATCATGTGGAAAGATGGGTAATCTTTAGAAATTATGTCACATCTTCTCCCAAAAAAACTGGCGACAGAGGTTCTTCTATGACTTTGCGTTCAGGAAAGGCACCCCCAGTTACTCCTCAGTCAGAAAATTGGAGTTCTTCAGGCCATTTATAATGACCCATACTTTACATACATTTTTAATACATCAAAATTGAAGTACACTTATTATAACATATAACAAAACCATGAAAGGACCGTATAGGTATAGTGTCTTTAGAAACTGGGAAACATAAACAACTGGTTCATAAAGCATCTACATTGTCTCCCATTTATTTTATCATATCTAGAGTCCCTTTTGGAATATCCTACTTAATAACCTTATTCCTGACTTGGGGAAAGAAAACATATAAAATTGTGAGCTTAAATGTTCAGTAAGGGTAAATAAAAGAAATATCAATCACAACATATTCATAAGAACATAACATTTTAGAAATCTTAAGATGCCAAAGAGATCATAATTTCATAACATGGCCTAAATCATAGTAGTGAAATGTAATCCCAATAATCATAACTTAAAACATGAAAATTTGTGGCATACCGACATAATCATAGAGAATCATTTCTTAGTAGTCAAGACTCATTTCCAAGACTATCTTAGCGGAAAAAGTCTATTTCTGAATCGAGTTCACTCCTAGTATCAGTCCTATTTCACTGAACCAGATTAACCTTCCGTTCCAGCCATGACTATCTCATGAGATATAAATCATTTCCCAATGCATTGGAGGGAGATATAGGTCCATCAATCTCATAATTAAAATATTCTTATGTGTGCTACAAAATCATAAATCATAAATCATAGCATAACCCATGTAATACAAATGGGATTATTATGCCATCATAACACAATCCATATAAGATAAAAGGACATCATAAAAATAATTCCATCATAACATAATCAATACAATGTAAAACTAGGGATATAAAGAGAACCCTATATTATATTAGATGGAAAATAATTTTGATAAAACACTTGAACTCCATTCTTGAGGAAAATATCCTTTCTACTTCAAAAACATTTTTCCTTTCTTAACATGTCATAAAATTCAAAACTAATATATGTTGATTAAAAATAAACTTGAAAACATGTAAAGGAAGCTTCATGGAAATAATTTTCTAAAATCTATTCAGGCTGTATAAGTTAAAAAAACATTCTTCTCGTACTTTGGCCGGAAAAGTCAAAAAGTACCTCATACGAAAAACGACAAAAGATTCCTTTCATATATTTTCTAAAAACTCACTGAAGGTTAAAATTGGACTTAAACAATTTTATAAGGATATAAATATTACATAATTAAGAAACATGGATGTGGATGATAAATATTCCCTAGTAAATTCTGAATTATAAACAATCTCAGATAAAAATTGAGATTTGCGAGATTTTCTATTAACCTAGGTCTGATTTGCTTCTTAAGTGTCCGAACCTCCTGTATAATGATTTAAATAATGTTATTGACTTATTCCAGAATCATACTCATTTTTATGATATCATATATGGTCATATTCTTAGCTTATTATTAGTAATATTTCATTGGTACTTGTTATTCGGGTGTTAATTTCTTTTTGTTCTTATGTGTGTTTTTTCGAATAAATTCTTATTCTTCTTTTTAGGTTATAGATACCACATTTCCGGAATGGTAATATTGTAATAAATATCATATTTATTCACTCAGTTCATTTATGTAATCATTATGCAAATAAAATCATGTAGAAGGAGTCGCATCACATCGTGCAGATGGTATTCCTTACGTACGCACAAGCGATGATATCATTTCCATTATCGTGGAATTGTATTGGAGTGTATGTATACTATTTCAGAATCAATATCACATTATAATAATAATATATATATTATTTACACCATTATACCCATCCAAGTATGGTGGTGGTGGAAAATAGATTACACCACGGCGTGGAGATGGTATTCTGTACGTACGCACGCGCGGTGATTTTGTTTTCCTTATAATGGATAGATGGTGAAATAGGGTTGTTTCATACTTATAATAACATATCAGTATATGAGTGATACTGATGTTATTACTTCATAATGAAACAACTATAGAAGAAGAAGTGGAAGAAGAAATAACGTTGAAAGAATCGGTAATGGACATTACCTCTTCTTTGAAGCGCCTCATTGAGACCTCCTTTTAGGGCACAAAAATTGGTATTTGAAGATGACCAGGACCTCTAGGATGTTTCTAGGGAATTGTAGAGGAGAATTTGGTAGGTTTTTTACGAGCATGAAGGCTCAAAGTTGTGTGAGGAAGAGAGGGAGGAGGTGCCCTTTTATAAGGGAGGAGAGGGGCATCTTATGAAAAACTAAAAATATTATTTTTTATAAAGTAATATTCAGTTTTTAATAGCTCCAAATTGATTTATTTAGATGCTAAGGTGGGGATGGGTCGAAATCCTCTCATCCAATAGGATTTATACAAGTTTAGGATTCTATTTTAACCATATCATTTAGATTTAACTTTAAGTTAGATAATTTAACTTTTACCGTGTCTTCTTGTTTTCTTACACTATATGGTTAATAACCTTACTATAACAAGCCAAAAGAACCCCAAGCTGTTTATAATTAATATATATATCCTTATATTAGTCATTTTTCCGAACCGTAGATTTTTAGGAATAAAATAACAACAAATAATAAAATATTTGTTTTAAAAACTATTTTATGTCAATTTTGACACTATTTGGTAATTGATTTTTGTAAAAATCATAACAGCATTATTAGTTCAAAAAAAAGTTAATTAAATCAATACTAACATGTCATATTAACCTATAAAATTATTTTAATTCATAAAAAGTCTCAAATTACATTTATTTGGGTATTTATAACATCAATTATGTTAATATTTCATTAATAAGATAATTCATGCATCATCATTGTGTCATAAATAAATTAAATTATTTAATTTCTAAAAATTATAAATAAAATTCCATTATTTATGAAATATTTTTATATTTCTCATTAATATTTATAATCTAATTTATCTTCTGTATAATCCTATATTAAAAAGGATTTACTTATTAAACTTTGATTTTAACTATTTTAACCCTTCATTAAATAAATTAATAATAAATTTCCTAATATAATCCAAGTGGGACTAAATGGTCATATTTTATTCCTAAGGTTGTTTTTGGTCTAATTACACTTATAAAATAGAATTAGGTCTTATGTTAGGGTAATAATAATATCATTTTTACCCTTAATTACCTTATTTACTTTTAACTGTGGTAGACAAAAGTAAAAAGATACTATTCACCAAAAATTATTTTCATCTCATTGAACCAAATTTTAGTCCTTGATATTAACCATGTCTCTTGGATTTTAGAAATTCCACTCACATAAGGGGTAAAATTAGGTTTTATGTAAATTGGCAAATTCTCCAATGAGGTGGGTAAAAGACGGTGAAAAGTTCAATAAAATTTTTATATATCTAAAATTATTATAAAATGACTCTAATGAATTACTTTGAACATATAAAGGTATTATGTATCAATTTTGACCTAAAATATATTTAAATAAAATAAATAATTATTTAAATAAAAAGTCAGTTTTTTAAATAGTAACCCAGTGTTTTCACTATTCATCAAAAATTGAATGTTTTCAGAAAAATACCAAAATTTTACCCTAGGATAATTTTGATATTACGAATCCAAAAATTAAGTCCATTTTGAAAAATGAAATTTTCCAAATTTCAAAAAGTGGGTATTACTATTCATAACGGCTAGTTTTAATAATATTTTAATAGCATATCGTTGTTTAGTGAAACTCGGTATTGCGTATGACGCAAGCTATCAAAGAAGGTCGCAATTACGTGTAAAGAAATCCAAGCTACTGTTGTGTGTAGTGAAAGATTCCTTTGAAGATTTATATAACATAAAAACAAAATATTTCTAATAAAAATCTCGGGTGTTACATTCTACCCCCCTAAAAATGAATTTTGCCCTCGAAATTCGTCACTTTATAACAAACAGATTAGGATACTGCTCCCTCATCACATCTTCAAGCTCCCTTGTAGCTTCTTCAAATTTGTGGTTCCTCCATAAAACTTTCACCTAGTGAGTGGTCTTGTTCTGTAGGAATTTTTCACTACGATCCAGAATCTCTATCGGATGTTTTTCATAAGAAAGATCTTGCTCCAGCGGTACAACTTCTAAGCTGATTACATGTGAAGGATCAGGTATGTACTTTCTCAGGAGAGATACATGGAACACATCGTGAACTTGAGAAAGATTTTGTGGAAGCCCCAAGCAGTAATCTACATTCCCAACATGATCCAGTGTTTTGAAAATACCGATATACCTAGGGCTCAGCTTTCCATTCTTTCCAAATCTCATTTCTCTCTTCCAAGGATATATCCGTAAGAACACTTTATTACCCACTTCAAACTCTAGGTCTTTTCTTCTGTTATCGGCATAACTTTATTGTCGACATTGAGCTGATCTTATGTGTTGCTGAATAGATCTGACCTTTTTTGCCATCTCATCAACAAGATCAGGTCCTAATAGCTTTCTTTCCCCAACTTCATCCCAACAAGTGGGAGTCCTACATTTCTTTCCATAGAGAGCTTCATAAGGAGCCATATGAATACTGGAGTGAAAGATAATATTATATGAAAATTACACCAAAGGCAGGTGTTGATCCCAACCACCTTTGAAATCCATAGAGAAGGCTCTCAACATGTCTTCCAGAGTTTGAATTGTCCTCTCAGACTGACCGTCTGTCTGAGGATGGTAAGTAGTGCTGAAACTCAACTCTGTATCTAGAAAATGGAGAAGACTTCGCCATAATTTTGAGGTAAACCTCATATCCCGATCAGATATAATGGAAAGTGGTACTCCATGCAATCTTACCACTTCCTTCACATATATCCTGGCAAGCTGATCCAGAGAGAAATCCTCTCTAATTGCAATGAAGTGTGCGGACTTTGTAAGATGATCAACTATGACCCAGATAACATTATTGCCTTTGGATGTTTTAGGAAGTCTGACAAAGTCCATAGTGATGTTTTCCAATTTCCATTCGGGTGTGGGTAATGGTTGTAACATCCCCTTAGACTTCTATCTCTCAGCATTAACTTGCTGACAAACCAAGCATCGAGAGACATATTCAGCAACATCTCTTTTCATCCCATCCCATCAGAAGTACTCTTTTAGGTCCCTATAAATCTTCCTGCTTCCAGGATGAATAGAGAAGGAAGAACTATGAGCCTCATCCAGCAGCTCCTTCATTAATTCTGGGATGGGAAGAACACAAACCTGATTCCTGAACTTTATTATCCCATCACAATCAAGGTTGAATTCAGGAACATTTCTCACCTTCTTTTGTAACTCTACATCTTCTTTCTGTGCCTCTTTAATCTTCACATGTATAGATGGTTGAACATTCATTTGAGAAAGATATGATTTTTCCCCTTCCATTATAATTCCAAGATCCATCCTTCGTAAATCCATAAATATTTGATCTTTTGTGATCCTCGTCATGTATAAACTGGCATGGTCTAGTCGACTTAATGCATCAGCCACCTTGTTTTCTTTCCCAGGGTGGTAATGAATTGAGCAGTCGTAATACTTACTCATATCCAACCATATTCATTGGCGCATATTCAGCTCCTTTTTTGTGAAAATATACTTTAAACTTTTATGATCAGTATAAATATCACAACTTTCTCCATAAAGATAATGCCTCAAAATAATTAATGCAAATATTACCACAGCTAACTCAAAATCATGAGTTGGGTAATTTTGCTCATGGATTTTCAACTATCGTGAGGCATAAGATATCACCATATCATTTTGCATGAGAACACACCCCAGTCCCTTCATGGATGCATCATTGTAGATAACAAACCTTTCTCCACTGCAAGGTAGTGTGAGCAAAGGTGCACTATCTAACCTTCTTTTTAGCTATTTGAAATTCTCTTCACATTCCTCTGTCCAAACAAACTTAACTTCAATCCAAGTCAACCTGGTGAGTGGATTAGATAAACTTGAAAAATCTTTCACAAAACGTCAGTAATATCCACCAAACCAAGAAAACATTGAATCTCAGTTATTGTTGATGGTCTCGACCATCTTTCGATAACCTCTGTCTTTGCTGGATCCATATATATCCCTTATTTTGAGATTATGTGACCCAAAAATGAATCTTTTTGAAGCCAAAATTCACACTTGGTAAATTTGGCATAAATCTTCTCCTTTCTCAGGGTCTTCAATATAATTCTCAAGTGATCTTGATGTTCTTCCGTTCTCTTTGAATAGACAATAATATCATCTATAAAGACTACCACAAACTGATCAAGATAGTCTCTATAGACTCTATTAATTAGATCCATGAAGATAGCAGGGGCATTAGTAAGACCAAATGGCATCACTATAAATTCATAGTCTACATACCTTGTACAGAAAGTCGTCTTTGGTATATCCTCCCTTTTGACCCTTAATTGATGATACCCTGAACGAAGATCAATCTTGGAAAAGTAATGAGCTCCGTGTAGTTGGTCAAATAAGTCATCAATGCGTGGGAGAGGATACTTGTTCTTGATAGTGATCTTGTTATGTTCTCGATAATCAATGCGGAGTCTCATTGATCCATATTTCTTCTTAACAAACAGAACAGCTGCTCCCCAAGGTGACACACTTGGGCATATGAATCCCTTATCAAGATTCTCTTGGAGTTGTTTCTTTAATTACTGCAACTCAAAATGGGGCTATTCTATAAGGTTTCATTGAAATAGGCAAAGCACCTGGTACGAGTTCTATTGAAAACTCCACTTCACGATTTGGTGGAAGACCTGGAAATTCATCCGGAAAGACATCATCAAATTCCCGAACAATGGCCATATTCTTAATCGTGAGTTTCTCACCAACAATTTGAGATAAATAACCTTCATTTAGTGGAGTAAAGACCCATAATATGGAATTAATTTACACTGGAAGGTTATGTTCATCCTTGCATCGATAGATGATCATAGATTGATCTGGAATATGAAATGTGACTTCCCTTCTTTGGAAATTGATATGATCTCCATATAAAGAAATCCAATCCTTGCCAAGAATCACATAAAATTCCACTATAGGAAGGATCACAAGATTTTCAGGAAGCACGTTCCCACAAACATCATTCAGAGAAGATTTATAAACATTTGATGCGACTTTTGTGCAATTAGGGGTTGTCACATCTAACTCAACATCAAATTGTTGAGGTAATACGGTGATACCCTTAGAAAATTCATCAAAAATAAAGGAGTGTATGGATCCAGAATCTAATAAAATATTTTCTACATTAGAGTCGATGGTAAGTGTACCTTTCACCACTTTGTTATCATACTCCACATCAATGATAGAAATTACATGTAATTTTTTTTTGTCTTTAGCCTTAAGAGTTTGTTGACGTCGATCATCATCAACAACCCTTGGATTAAGGAATTGATTGGCATAATGCCCCATCTCCTTGCACTTGAAACAATGATGTGTAGTTGGTTAATTCTATGTATCCCTTCCTTTTTTTGCATCATTAGACATCTTCTTACCATTATTGTGGCATTCAAATGCCCGATGACCTTCCTTTTCACATTTGAAACATTTACTTGTCCCTTAAAGACAACTCCCTCCATGTTTCTTTCCACACTTTGAGAATAAGGGAAAACTCATCTTCTTTTCAGTGTGGTCTTTAGATTTTCCTTTGAATTCTATTTTCCTCTTCTTATCAAACCCATGTGACTGATGGATAACACCAATCTCCATCTCAAACTTGAGAGCTCATCGAACAATTTCCTCATAGCTATTGAAGTCCGTTATGGATAACACCATTCGAAGAGTTGGTTTTAAGCCACTAAATAATCGATCGATCTTACTCTTAGGTCGGATAATAATACCAGAAGCGTACCTTGGAAGTCTTGTAAAATATGCTTTGTAGGTACCAACAAATTCATCATCCTTTTTCTTTAGTTCAAGAAACTCATTCTCTATGTTTTTTTGAAGAATACGATTAAAGTAATTATTGAAAAATAACTTCTTGAACTCGTCCCATTCCATGGATTCAATTTCATCCCTTTTCCTTGTATTCTTGATAAGATTCCACCATTGATCAGCTTAACCTTCCCAGTGATAAAATGCTAAGATGACATTATTATGTTCAGAATATTGAAGAATTGAAAATATCCATTCAGTGGTACTGAACCATTGTTCATCCACTAATGGATCAGTAGACCCGCTGAATGAGGGTGGACGCTGCCTCTTGAAGGATTCAACAGAATGTTTCTCCTTCCATTGCTCGTTTGGAAGTCTTGCATCATTCACAGCTTGAGAAAGTTGTGTTAGCATGGCTACAAGATTTTGCATTCTAGCTCCCATAACGTTTGGTTTCTCATGGGGACAATCATTGCGTTGCCCATCACATTCCGCATTAACACGGTTCCTTCGGGTTCCATCCATTGACTAAAACCAAGAAGAATAGTGTGAGAAACACTAATTATAATAGGAAAATCACATAATAAAGAATAAAATTTTACACCTAATGTCTTATCATAGGTTATTCATGGCCATTTCTAAAACACTAAGATTGTGTTCTATGCTTATATTTATCCTTAGGGTTCTTACTAAGGCTTTCACATCCTAGTTTCCAAAGGTTGACTATACCTTTCCTCTGATACCAACTATAACTACCCATAATTTACATACATTGTTAATACTTCAAATTTTAGTACACTTATTAAGACATATAACAAAACCATGAAAGTACCGTATAGGTATAGTGTCTTTAGAAACTAGGAAACATAAACAACTGGTTCATAAAGCATCTACATTTTATCCCATTTATTTCATAATATCTAGAGTCCCTTTTGGAATATTCTACTTAATAAACTTCTTCCTGACTTGGGGAAATAAAACATATAAAAGGGTGAGCTCAAATACTTAGTAAGGGTAAGAAAAATAAATATCAATCACATCATATTCATAAGAACATAACATTTTGGAAATAATAACCTGCAAAAGAGATCATAATTTAATAACATGGGATAAATAATAGTAGTGAAATGTAATCCCAATAATCATAACATAAAACAAGAAACATTGTGGCATACACACATAATAATAGAGAATCATTTATTAGTAGTCAAGACTCATTTCCAAGACTATCTAAGCGGACAAATCCCATTTCTGAACCGAGTTCACTCCTCGTTTTAGTCTTGTTTCACTGAACCGGATTAACCTGTCGTTCAAGCCATGTCTATATCATGAGATATAAATAATTGCCCAATGAATTGGAGGGAGATATAGGTCCCACCCATCCCATAATGAAACCATTCTTATGTGTGCCACAAAATCATAAATCATACATCATAGCATAATCCATGTAATAAAAATGGGATTCTTATGCCATCATAACAAAATCCATATAAGATAAAAGGACATCATAAAAATAATTCCATCATAACATAATCAAAACAATGTAAAAATATGGATAGAAACACAACCCTATATTATATTATATGGAAAATAATTTTGATAAAATACTTGAACTCCATTCTTGAGGAAAATATCATTTCTACTTCAAAAACATTTTTCTTGTCTTAACATGTCATACAATTTTAAACTAAAAGAAGTTGATTAAAAATAAACTTGAATACTTTTGAAGTAATATTCATGGAAATAATGTTCTAAATTCAATTCAATCCGTATAAGTTGAAAAAAATTCTTCTCATTCATTGGCCAGAAAAGTCAAAAAGTACCTCGTACGAAAAATGAAAAAAGATTCCTTTCATATCATTTACTAAAAACTCTCCGAAGGGTAAAATTGGACTTAAAGAATTTTATAAGGATATATATATTACATATTGATGTAAAATGGATGTGGATGATAAATATTCCCCAGTAAACTCTGAAGTATAAACAATCTCGGATAACAATTGAGATTTGTGATATTTTCCCTTACCTTAGGTCCGATTTGCTTCGTAAGTGTCTGAAGCCCCAGTATAATGATTTAAATAATTTTATTGACTTATTCCAGAATCATACCAATTTTTATGATATCATATATGGTCATATTCTTAACTTCTTATTAGTAATATTTCATTGTTACTTGTTATTTGGGTGTTTATTGCTTTTTGTACTTATGCATGTTTTGTCGAATAAATTTTTATTATTATTTTTAGGTTATAGATACCTCATTTACATAATGGTATTAGTGTAATAAATATCATATTTATTCACTCAATTCATTTATGTAATAATTATGCAATGAGAATCATGTAGATGGAGTCACATCACATCGTGGAGACGATATTCCGTACATACGCACGAGCGATGATATCATTCCCATGATCGAGGAATTGTATTCGAGTGTATGTATAATATTTCAGAATCAATATCAACTTTCAATAATAATATATAGTTATTATTTACACCATTATACCAATCCATGTAAGGTGGTGGTGGAAAATAGATTACACCACGGTGTGGAGACGGTATTCCGTACGTACGCACGCGTGGTGATTTCGTTTTCCGTTGGATGGATAGATGGTGAAATATGGTTGTTTCATACTTATAATAACATATCAGTATATTAGTGATACTTATGTTATTACTTCATAATGAAACAACTAAAGAAGAAGAAGTGGAAGAAGAGATAAAGTTAAAAGAATCGGTAACGGACATTACCACTTCTTTGAAGCGCCTCTTTGAGACCTCTTTTTAGGGCACTAAAAATTGCCTTTGAAGAATACAAGGACCTATAGGATGTTTATAGCGAAGTGGAGAAGAGAATTTTTAAGGGGTTGGATGAGCATGAAGGATCAATGTGGTGTGAGGAAGAGAGGGAGGATGTGCCCTTTTATAAGGCAGGAGAGGGGCACCTTAGTAAAAATTAAAATATTAGTTTATTATAAAGTCATATTCAGTTTTAAGTAGCTCCAAATTGATTTATTTAGATGATAAATTTGTGATGGGTCTGAATAATCTCATCAAATAGAATATATACAAGTTTAGGATTCTATTTTATCCTTATCATTTATATTTAACTTTATGTTAGATAATTTAACTTTTACCGTGTCTTCTTGTTTTCTTACACTATAAGGTTAATAAACATACTATAACAAGACAAACGAACCCCAAGTTGTTTATTGTTAATATATATATCCTTTTATTAGTCATTTGGCCTAACGTTAGATATTTAGGATTAAAATAACAACAAATAATATAATATTTGTTTTAAAAACTATTTTATGTCAATTTTGACACTATTTGGTAATTTATTTTTGTGAAAATTATAACGGCATTATTAGTTCAAAAAAAAGGTAATTAAATAAATAATAACATGTAATATTAACCTATAAAATAATTTGAATTCATTAAAAGTCTCAAATTACATTTATTTGGGTATTTATAACATCAATTATGTTAATATTTCATTAATAAGATAATTCCTCCATCATCATTGTGTCATAAATAAATTAAATTATTTAATGTCTAAAAATTATAAATAAAATACCATTATGTATGAAATCTTTTTATCTTTCTAATTAATAAATATAATCTAATTTATTTTATGTATAACCCTATATTAAAAATTATTTACTTATTAAACATTGATTTTAACTATTTTTATCCTTCTGTAAATAAATTAATAATAAATGTCCTAATCTAATCCATGTGGGCCTAAATGGTCATATTTTATTCCTAAGGTTGTTTTTGGTCGAATTACACTTATAAAATAGAATTAGGACTTGTGTTAGGGTAATAATAAAATCATATTTACAATTAATTACTATATTTACTTTTAACCGTGGTTAAAAAAAGTAAAAAGATACAACTCACCAAAAATTATTGTCATCCCATTGAACCACATTTTAGTCCTTGATATTAACCGTGTCTCTTGGATTTTAGAAATTACACTCACAGAAGCGGTAAAATTATGTTTTATGTAAATTTTCAAATTCTCCAAGGAGGTGGGTAAAAGACGGTGAAAAGTTCAATAAAATTTTTATATATCTAAAATTATTATAAAATGACTGTAAATAATTAATTTGAACTTATAAAGGTATTATGTATCAATTTTTACCTAAAATAAATTTAAATAAAATAAATAATTACTTAAATAAAAAGTAGGTTCTTTAAATTGTAACATAGTGTTTTCACTATTCATCAAAACTTGAAATTTTTCAAAAAAATACCAAAATTTTACCCTTGGCTAATTTCGATATTCAGAATCCAAAAATGAAGTCCATTTTGAAAAATAAAATTTACAAAATTTCAAAAAGTGGGTATTACTATTCATAACAGCTAGTTTTAATAATATTTTAATAGCATATCGTTGTTTAGTGAAACTCGGTATTGTGTACGACGCAAGCTATCGAGGAAGGTGACAATTTTGTGTAAATAAAGCCAAGCTAGTGTTGTGTGTAGTGAAAGATTTCTTTAATGATTTATATAACATAAAAACAAAATATTTCTCATAAAAATCTCGGGTGTTACATTCTACCCCCCTTAAAATGAATTTCGCCCTCAAAATTCATCACATTATAACAAACAGATAAGGATACTACTCCCTCATCATATCTTCAAGATCCCATGTAGCTTCTTATAATTGGTGGTTCCTCCATAAAACATTCACCAAGTGAGTGTTCTTGTTCCGTAGGACTTTTTTGCTATGATCCAGAATCTCTATCGGATGTTCTTTATAAGAAATATCTTACTCCAGCGATACAACTTCTTAGCTGAGTACATGTGAGGGATCAGGTATGTACTTTCTCAGGAGAGATACATGGAACACATCGTGAACTTGAGAGAGATTTGGTGGAAGCGCCAAGTGGTAAAATTCCTTTTCAACATGATCCAGTATTTTGAAAAGACCGATATACCAAGGGCTCAGCTTTCCCTTCTTTCCAAATCCCATTTCTCTCTTCCATGGAGATATCTGTAAGAACACTTTATCACCGACTTCAAACTCTAGGTCTTTTCTTCGGTTATCGGTATAACTTTTTTGTCAAATTTGAGCTGCACTTATGTGTTGCTGAATAGATCTGACCTTTTCTGTCATCTCATCAACAAGATCAGGTCCTAATAGCTTTCTTTCCCCAACTTCATCCCAACAAGTGGTAGTCCTTCATTTCTTTACATAGGGAGCTTCATAAGGAGCCATCTGAATAATGGAGTGAAAGATAATATTATAAGAAAATTCCACCAAAGGTAGGTGTTGAACCCAACCACCTTTGAAATCCATAGAGCAGGCTCTCAACATGTCTTCTAGGGTTTTAATTGTCCTCTAAGACTGCCCGTCTGTCTGAGGATGGTAAGCAGTGCTGAAACTCAACTCTGTATCTAGAGAATGCTGAAGACTTAGCCAGAATTTCGAGGTAAACCTTAGATCCCGATCAGATATAATAGAAAGTGGTACTCCATGAAATCTTACCAGTTCCTTCACATATATCCTAGCAATCTGATCCAGATAGAAATCCTCTCTAATAGCAATGAAGTGTGCAGACATTGTAAGACGATCAACTATGACCCAGATAGCATTATTGCCTTTGGATGTTTTAGGAAGTCTGACAAAGTCCATAGTGATGTTTTCCCATTTCCATTCGGGTATGGGTAATGGTTGTAATATCCCCATAAACTTCTGTCTCTCAACTTTAACTTGCTGACAAACCAAGCATCGAGAGACATTTTCAGCAATATCTCTTTTCATGCCATCCCACAAGAAGTACTATTTCAGGTCCCTATACATCTTCGTGCTTCCAAGATGAATAGAGAATGAAGAACTATGAGCCTCATCCAGCAGCTCCTTCTTTAATTCTGGGATGGGAGGAACACAAACCCGATTCTTGAACTTTATTATCCCATCACAATCAAGGTTGAATTTAGGAACATTTCTCACCTTCATTGGTTACTCTACATCTTCTTTATGTGACTCTTTAATCTTCACATGTATAGATGGTTGATCATTCATTTGAGAAAGATATGAATTTCCCCTTCCATTATAATTCCAATATCCATCCTTTGTAAATCCATAAATATATGATCTTTTGTGATCCTCTTCATGGATAAACAGGCATGGTCTTGTCGACTTAATGCGTCTGCCACCCTGTTTTATTTCCCTGGGTGGTAATGAATTGAGCAGTCATAATCCTTAATCATCTCCAACCATCCTATTTAGCGCATATTCAGCTCCTTTTGTGTGAAAATATAATTTAAACTTTTATGATCAGTATAAATATCACACCATTCTTCATAAAGAAAATGCCTCAAAATCATTAACGCAAATATTACCGCAGCTAAATCCAAATCATGAGTTGGGTAATTTTGCTCATGGATTTTCAACTATCGTGAGGCATAAGCTATCACCATATCATTTTTCATGAGAACACACCCAATTCCCTTCTTGGTTCCATCAATGTAGATCAAAAACCTTTCTCCACTGCAAGGTAGTGTGATCCCAGGTGCACTGTCTAACCATATTTTTATCTCTTTGAAATTATCTTCACATTCCTCCGTCCAAACAAACTTAACTCCTTTCCAAGTCAACCTGGTGAGTGGATTATAAAACCTTTAAAAATCATTCACAAAACGTCGGTAATATCTAGACAAACAAAGAAAACTTCGGATCTCAGTTACTGTTGTTGGTCTCGACCATCTTTCGATAACCTCTGTCTTTGTTGGATCCATAGATATCCCTTATTTTGAAATTATGTGACCCAAAAATGCATCTTTTTTATGCAAAAATTCACACTTGGTAAATTTTTCATAAATCATCTCCTTTCTCAGGGTCTTAAATATAATTCTCAAGTGATCTTGATGTTCTTCCTTTCTCTTTGAATAGACAATAATATCATCTATAAAGACAACCAAAAAATGATCAAGATAGTCTCTATAGACTCTATTCATCAGATCCTTGATGATAGAAGGGGAATTAGTAAGACCAAATGGCATCACTACATATTCATAGTGTACATACCTTGTACGGAAAGCCGTCTTTGGTATATCCTCCCTTTTTACCCTTAATTGATGAAACCCTGAACGAAGATCAATCTTGCAAAAGTATTGAGCTCCACGTAGTTGGTCAAATAAGTCATCAATGTGTGGGAGAGGATACTTGTTCTTGATAGTGATCTTGTTAAGTTCTCGATAATCAATGTAGAGTCTCATTGATCCATCTTTCTTCTAAACAAACAGAACAGGTGCTCCCCAAGGTGACGCACTTGGGCGCATGAATCCCTTGTCAAGATTCTCTTGTAGTTGTTTCTTCAATTCCTGCAACTAAATTGGGGCTATTCTATAAGTTGTCTTTGAAATAGGCAAAGCACCTGGTATGAGTTCTATTGAAAACTGTACTTCACGATTTGGTGGAAGACCCGGAAATTCCTCCGGAAAGACATCATCAAATTCCCATACAATGGAAATATTCTTAATCGCGAGTTTATCACCAACCATTTGAGATAAATAACCTTCATTTAGTGGAATCAAGACCCATAAGATGGAAGAAATTTCCACTGGTAGGTTATGTTCATCCTTGCATCGATAGATGATCATAGATTGATCTGGAATATGAAATGTGACTTCCCTTCTTTGGAAATTGATATGAGCTCCATATAAAGAAATCCAATCCTTGCCAAGAATCACATCAAATTCCACTATAGGAAGGATCACAAGATTTTTAGGAAGCACGTTCCCACAAACATCACTCAGAGAAGAATTATAAACTTTTGATGTGACTGTTGTGCCATTAGGGGGTGTCACAACTAACTCAACATCAAATTGTTGATGTAATACGGTGATACACTTAGAAAATTCTTCAAAAATAAAGGAGTGGGTGGATCCAGAATCTAATAAAACATTTTCTAATTTAGAGTGGATGGAAGGTGTACCTTTCACCACTTTGTTATCGTACTCCACATCAATGATAGAAATTGAATGTGACTTTCATTTTTCATTAGCATTAAGAGTTTTTTGACGTCGATCATCATAAAAAACCCTTGGATTAGGTCATTGATTAGCATAATGCACCATCTCCTTGCACTAGAAACAATGAAGTGTATTAGGTTCATTCTGTGTATCCCTTCCTTTCATTGCATCATTAGACATATTCTTACCATTATTTCGGTATTCAAATGCCCGATGACCTTCCTTTCCACATTTGAAACATTTACTTGTCCATTTAAGACAACTCCCTCCATGTTTCTTTCCACACTTTGATCATAAGGGAAAACTCATCTTCTTTTTAGTGTGGTCTTTATATTTTCCTTTGAATTCCATTTTCCTCTTCTTATCAAACCCATGTGACTGATGGGTTACACTAATCTCCATCTCAACCTTGAGAGGACATCGAACAATTTCCTCGTATCTATTGAAGTCCCTTATGGCTAATGCCCTTCAAAGACTTTGTTTTATGCCACTAAAGAATCGATCTATCTTACTCTCATGTTGGATAATAATACCAGAAGAGTTCCTTGGAAGTCTTGTAAAATTTTCTTCGTAGGTACCAACAGATTCATCATACTTTTTCTTTAGTTAAAGAAACTCCTTCTCCATATTTGTTCGAAGAATACGAGGAAAGTACTTATTGAAAAATAAGTTCTTGAACTCATCCCATTCCATGGATTCATTTTCATCCCTTTTCCTCGTATTCTTAATAATATTCCACCATTGATCAGCTTCACCTTCCCAGCAATAAACTGCTAAGATGACTTTATTATGTTCAAAACATTGAAGAACTGAAAATATCCTTTCAGTGGTACGGATCCATTGTTCAGCCACTAATGGATCAGTAGACCCACTGAATGAGGGTGGACGCTGCCTCATGAAGGATTCAACAAAATGTTGCTCCTATATTTGCTCGTTTGGAAGTCCTACATGATTCATAGCTTGAGAAAGTTGTGTGATCATGGCTACAAGATTTTTCATTTCAGCTCCCATAATGTTTGGTTTCTCAAGGGGACAATCATTGCATTGCCCGTCGCATTCCGCATTAACACGGTTCCTTCGGGTTCTAGCCATTGAATAAAACCAAGAAGAATAGTGTGAGCAACACTAATTATAATAGGAAAACTACTTAATCAAGAATAAAATTTTACACTTAAGGTCTTATCATATGTTATTCATGGCCATTTCTAAAACACTAAGATTGTGTTCTATGCTTAGACATATCCTTAGGGTTCTTACTAAGGCTTTCACATCCTAGTTTCCAAAGGTTGACTATACCTTTCCTCTGATACCAACTATAACGACCCATACTTTACATACATTGTTAATACTTCAAAATTGAAGTACACTTATTACAACATATAACAAAACCATGAAAGGACCGTATGGGTATAGTGTCTTTAGAAACTGGGAAACATAAACAAATGGTTCATAAATCATCTACATTTTATCCCATTTATTTCATCATATCTAGAGACCCTTTTGGCATATTCTACTTAATAAACTTCATCTTGACATGGGGAAAGAAAAAATATAAAATGGTGATCTCAAATTCTTATTAAGGGTAAACAAAAGAAATATCAACCACATCATATTCATAAGAACATAACATTTTTGAAATCTTAACCTGCAAAAGAGATCATAATTTCATAACATGGGATAAATCATAGTAGTGAAATGTAATCCCAATAAAAATAACATAAAACATGAAACTTTGATGCATACACACATTATCATAGAGAATCAATTCTTAGTAATCAAGACTCATTGCCAGGACTATCTTAGAGGACAATGTCCATTTCTGAACCGAGTCCACTCCTCGTTTCAGTCCTGTTTCACTGAACTGGATTAACCTTCCGTTCCAGCCATGTCTATCTCATGAGATATAAATCATTGCCCAATGCATTCGAGGGAGATATAGGTCCCACCCATCTCATAATGAAACCATTCTTTTGTGTGCCACAAAATCATAAATCATACACCATAGCATAACCCATGTATTAAAAATGGGATTCTTATGCCATCAAAAAAATCCATATAAGATAAAAGGAAATAATAAAAATAATTCCATCATAACATAATAAAAAAAATTTAAATATTGGGAGAGAAACATAACCCTATATTATATTATATGGAAAATAATTTTGATAAAAACACTTGAACTCCATTCTTGAGGAAAATATCCTTTCTACTTCAAAAACACTTTTCCTTTCTTAACATGTCATACAATTTTAAACTAAAAGAAGTTGAATAAAAATAAAAGTGAAAACTTGTGAAGGAAGACTCATGTAGATAATGTTCTAAAATCCATTCAGGCCGTATGAGTTAAAAAAACATTCTTCTCATACTTTGGCCGGAAAAGTAAAAAAGTACCTCGTACAAAAAACGACAAAAGATTTCTTTCATATCTTTTACTATAAACTCACAGAAGGGTAAAATTGGACGTAAAAAATTTTATGAGGATATAAATATTACATATTGAGGAAAAATTGATGTGGTTGATAAATATTCCCCTGTAAATTCTGAAGTATAAACAATCTCGGATAAAAATGAGATTGTGATATTTTCCCTTACCTTAGGTCTGATTTGCTTCGTTAGTGTCCGAACCTCCTATATAATGTTTTAAATAATGTCATTTACTTATTAAATAATCATAATAATTGTTATGATATCATATATGGTCATATTATTATCTTTTTTTAGAAATATTTCATTGTTACTTGTTATTCGGGAGTTTATTGCTTTTTGTACTTATGCGTGTTTTATCGAATAAATTCTTATTATTATTTTTAGGTTATAGATACCTCATTTCCATAATGGTATTAGTGTAATACATATCATATTTATTCACTCAATTCATTTATGTAATCATTATGCAATGAAAATCATGTAGAGGGAGTCGCATCACATCGTGGAGACGGTATTTCGTACGTACGCTCGAGCGATGATATCGTTCCTATGATCGAGGAATTGTATTCAAGTGTATGTATACTATTTCAGAATCAATATCAATTTTCATTAATCATATATAGTTATTATTTACACCATTATACCCATCCAAGTAAGGTGGTGGTGGAAAATAGATTACACCACGGCGTGGAGACGGTATTCCGTACGTATGCACGCGCGGTGATTTCATTTTCCGTAGGATGGATAGATGGTGAAATAGGGTTGTTTCATACATATAATAATATATCAGTATATTAGTGATACTTATGTTATTACTTCATAATGAATCAACTAATGAAGAAGAAGTGGAAGTATAAATAAAGTTGAAAGAATCGGTAACAGGCATTACCTCTTCTTTGAAGCGTCTCTTTGAGACCTCCTTTTAGGGCACTAAAATTGGTCTTTGAAGAATTCAAGGACCTATAGGATTTTTATAGGGAAGTGTAGAAGAGAATTTTTCAGGGTTAGTCTGAGCTTGAAGGATCAATGTTGTGTGAGGAAGAGAGGGAGGATGTGCCCTTTTATAAGGGAGGAGAGGGGCACCTAAGGAAAAACTAAAAATATTATTTTATTATAAACTCATATTCGGTTATTAATAGATCCAAATTTATTTATTTCGAATCTAAGGTGGGGATGGGTCGAAATAATCTCTTCAAATAGAATTTAGACAAGTTTAGGTTTTTATTTAACCTTATCATTTAGATTTAACTTTAAGTTAGATAATTAAACTTTTACCGTGTCTTATTCTTTGCTTACACTATAAGGTTAATAAACGTACAATAACATGACAAACGAACCCCAAGTAGATTATTATTAATATATATATCATTATATAATTCATTTTTCCGAACCATAGATTTTTAGGAATAAAATAACAACAAATACTATAATATTTGATTTAAAAACTATTTTATGTCAATTTTGACACTATTTGGTAACTGATTTTTTTGAAAATCATAACAGCATGATTAGTTAGAAAAAAGTTAATTAAATAAATACTAACAGGTCATCTTAACCTATAAAATTATTTTAATTTATAAAAAGTCTCTAATTAAATTTATTTGTGTATTTATAACTTCAATTATGTTAATATTTCATTAACAAGATAATTACTGCATAATCATTGTGTCATAACTAAATTAAATTATCTAATGTCATAAAATTTTTAATAAAATACAATTATGTAGGAAAACATTTCATATTTCTAATTAATATTTATAATAGAATTTATCTTATGTATAACCCTATATTAAAAATGATTTACTTATTAAACTTTGATTTTAACTATTTTAACCCTTCTTTAAATAAATTAATAATAAATGTCCTAATCCAATCCAAGTGGGCCTAAATGGTCATATTTTATTCCTATGGTTGTTTTAGGTCGAATTACACTTATCCAATAGAATTAGGTCATGTGTTAGGGTAATAATAATATCATTTTTACCCATAATTACCCTATTTACTTTTAACCGTGGTAAAAAAAGTAAAAAGTTACTATTCACCAAAAATTATTTTCATCTCATTGATAAATATTTTAGTCCTTGATATTAGTCGTGTTTCTCAGATTTTCGATATTCCACTCACAGAAGTGTGAAATTTAAGTTTTCTATAAATTTGCAAATTCTACTAGGAGGTGGGGAAAAGACGGTGAAAAGTTCAATAAAATTTTTATATATCTAAAATTATTATAAAATGACTCCAATGAATTAATTTGAACTTAAAAATTTATTATGTATCAATTATGACCTAAAATAAATTTAAATAGAATAAATAATTATTTAAATAAAAAGTCGGTTTTTTAAATAGTAACCCAGTGCTTTCACTATTCATCAAAAAATGAAATTTTTCAGAAAAATACCAAACTTTCACCGTAGGCTAATTTCGATATTCCAAATCCAAGAATGAAGTCCATTTTGAAAAAAAAAAATTACAAAATTTCAAAAATTGGTATTACTATTCATAACGGCAACTTTTAATAATAATTTAATAGCATATCGTTGTTTAGTGAAACTCGGTATTACGTATGACGCAAGCTATCGTGGAAGGTCGCGATTGCGTGTAAAGAAATCCAAACTAGTGTTGTGTGTAGTGAAATATTCCTTTGATGATTTATATAACCTAAAAAAATATTTCTAATAAAAGTCTCAGGTGTTACACCGTTCAGGCCGAGGTGGAGGCTATGGTCGTGGTAATCAGTCACCAGGATTTCAGCGACTACAGGGTGGATATGCTCAGAGTCGTCCGGAAGGTTCACGGGGTCATAGTGTAGGACAAAATTTTGTAGTGGAGAAGGCCCAATAAGAGTAGGATCTCAGACCCTCTACAGTTTGAGGTCTAATTCTATTTTCCTTAGTTTAAGCTTCTGCACTTTTCGATACATGTGCTTTCCATAGCTTTTTATCTGTTTCTGTTCTGGAGAGCCTTGGGATTTTTATCTTTTCATCTGCTGATATCTTGATAATAGACACATTTTTGGGGACAAGAATGGATAGTGTACGTCAGTACAAGGAGTTCGATCTTGATGTTGGTGGGTTTCACTTCTTTTGGGTCCTCTATGTCATAGAGATGACAGGTTGTGATGTCATTCTGGGAATTGAGTTGTTAGTTACCTCCCAGGTTTTTGTCAATTTCTATCGCTGTAGGGTGAGTTTCAAATCACTAGAAGGTGGATCGTTTCTTCATAAGGGAGAATGGGATGTCCAGGCATGTATAGCGGGACCCGAGCATCATGGGTTAGGAGGAGTTACAACCCACATTGCTAGTCAATAACTGGATGACCAGGGGACTTCACATATGCACTTTACTCCAGTGTTGGATTGTTTTAGGGAAATCATTCAAGAGGACATTATAGGGTTTCCTCTCGAGCGATGGGTAGAATTTTCAATTGAACTTGTGCCAGGAGTGGCACCGGTGTCCATTAATCATTATCGGATGACTACACTAGAGATGCAGGAGCTCAAGAAGTAGTTGGAGGAGTTACAGGAAAATGGTTTCACCTGACCCAGTACTTCTTCTTCGGGTTCGCCCATCCAGTTTACAAAGAATGCAAATGATACCCTTAGACATTGTGTGAATTATCCAAAGTTGAACCGGTTGACGATCAAGAACCGCTATCCCTTACCAGGTATTGGGGATATCTTTGATCATCTTCGAGGAGCCCAGGTCTTCTCAAAGATTTACCTAAGATCCAGTTATCATCTGCTGCGTGTTAGACCATAAGATATACTTGTTATAGCCTTTTAGAGTTGGTATGGTCTATATGAGTATGCAGTTAAGTTGTTCACTCTGACGAACGCGCCTGCAGTCTTCATGGCACTAATGAAAAGAGTGTTCCATCAAAAATTTGATTCTTTCGTGGAAGTCTTCATGGAAGATATCTTAGTGTACTTCCATTCACAAGACGACAATTCCATACATCTTGAGATCATTTTGAGTACACTGAGAGAGAATCAGTTATATGCTATGCTCTCAAAATTCCACTTTTGGGTGGACCAGATTCACTTCATGTGTCACGTTATCTCAGAGAAAAGAGTATCAGTTGACCCATATAATGTGAGAGAAGTAGTTTCCTACAAGAATCCGAAGAAATACATTTATGTACAATGTTTTCTAGTGATGGATGGATACTATAGATCATTCATATAAGACTTTTTGCGCTTAGCAGCACCACTGACGGGCCTGATTAAGAAGGGTACAATGTTCTTATGGTCTAATTCTTGTGAGTTATTCTTTCAGGAGCTGAAAGGGAGGTTGAAATTAGCACCAATACTAGTCATTCTAGAGCCAGGAAAGAGCTATTCTTTGTATTGTGATTCTTCGGGTATCGGGCTTGGAGGTGTGCATATGCAGGGGGAAGGTGTCGCTGCGTACAGGTCTCAGCAGTTAAGGCCACTTGAGAGGAATTACCCGATGCACGATCTGGAGATGGATACTATTGTTCATGCCTTACATTGTTGGATACACAAACTTTTGGGAGAGAATTTTTTGGTTTTCACTGACCAAAAAAGTCTCAAGTACATATTCACTCAACGTGATCTGAATTTGAGACAGCAAAGGTGTGTTGAGTGCCATCAGTCTTTTGAAATTGAGCTCGCCTATGCACCAAAAAAGGTGACACAATAGCTGATTCACTGAACATGATGAATTAGATACAGGAATTTCAAGAGGCCAGCAGTGGGTGGAATCTTATGGCTCTGTTCTCTAAGATACATTTGGAGGTGCATGATAGATAGGGTCTGACTTTTCTTTCATATGTAGCTGTTACCTATACTCTTCTTGATCGAGATCAGATGATGTATCTATGAGATTCTAAAGATTTAGTCCAATGAGAGAACATGTCAGGAGAGGATTCTATTCTGGGATGGACCATAGGTGAGGATCAGGTCTTCTATTTTTATTGGCGTGTATGGGTGCCAACAGACATATGCGAGGAGTTGATGCGGGGCTTTCATTCCTCAGTTTGGGCTGTTCACCCTGGTGTCACCAGGATGTATCAAGATCAACACCATCAGTATTGGTTGCCAAGTATAAAGAGATATGTTGCTAGTTTTTTATTGAGGTGTTCCATGAGTCAGCAGGTGAAGGAGGAGCATCATTGACCAGTAGGGATTTTGTAGTAGTTACTCATTCTTGAGTGTAAGTTGAACAACGTCGTGATGGACTTCGTGGATGGTTTGCTGAGGTCTCCACAAGGGAATTGGGTTTTATGGGTTTTCATTGATAGAATCATGAATGATGTTCACTTATTTATGATTAAGGAGTCCTTTAGTGTTGACGAGCAGAGAAAGTTGTACATTCGAGACATTATGACTCTACATGGAGTTCCACACTCAATTGTTTCAGATAGGGACACACATTTTACTTCTTGGGTCTGGTAGGGGATACAAAAGGCTTCGAGCACCTAGGTACTTTTGGGTACTGGTTACCACCCCCAGACAGATGTCCAGTATGAGCATACGATTCAGGTGCTTGAGGACATGCTTCAAACATGCTTCATGTATTTTGGAGGTTCTTGGGATAAGCACATACATTGTGTCGATTTTTCCAACAACAATAGTTTTCAAGATACTATTCTGATGGAACCTTACGAGGCTTTGTATGGTAGACCGTGAGGATCGCCCTTATGTTGGATGGAGGTAGGAGAGGAAACCATGTTGTGGCCTCGCCTTTTCCAAGAAACCATAGAGAAGATAGAGATGATTCTGAAGAGGAGGGCTACTGCACAGTCTCGACAGAAGTCTTATTATGATTGATGGAGAATACCTCTGGAGTTTGAGGTTAGAGATCAGGTTTTCTTGTGTGTCACACCAAGGTTTGGACATAGGAGGATTAGGAGACATGGTATGCTTTCACCGAGTTATGTCAGACCGTTTGAGGTGTTGGAGAGTGTTGGGATGGTTTCCTATCGGTTGAAGTTACCCTAGAGGTACCGGGATATGCATAACGTCTTCCACATTTCTCAGCTTCGACATTACTTTTCGGACCCATCTCATGTTTTTCAACCTGAGGAGGTTGAGCTCAAGGTGGAATCATTTTTTCAAGATCATTCTATCCTGATTATTGATAGAAGTGTGAAGGTTTTCAGTGGCTGGTATGTTCCTCTAGTACGAGTTCTATGGTATCATGGGTGAGTGTAGGATGAGACCTGGGGGAGGGAGGCCGTTGTACGATCACAGTGGCTGGAGCTATTCAAGGATTCATCTTCTACACTGCCATGCTAGGGAAATTCGGAGACAAATTTCTTTAAGGGGGATGAATTTAAGAACACAGATCTCATTTTCAAGTATGTTTTTATTTTTATGGTGTTTTTGATGAAAATAAAAATTTCCGGCAATTTTTTAAGTACACGTCATGTACTTTATGAGTACACGTCCTGTACTCAGTTACCACGAGTAGCCATGTGCTGGACGTGAAGTGGAATTGCACACAACCCTATGTGGTGACCTGGAGGCCACCTATAGCGGGGCTCAATAATGGAAACAACACATCGTGTACTTAAAAAATATATTCCATGTACTTTTGTTTTTTATTAAACCTACCAGGGTCGTGTCTGACGGAAATAAACACCTCATTCTCAACCTAGTTTGTCCGAGAGAGTCCGTACGACTACCATTCTTCCCCTAAACCCCGGTCGAGCATCCGTTCTCCGAATTGACCATAGTTGATTGCATTGGGATCCCCTTGGTAAGATCTTCTTTCTTCTAGAGCATCGTTTCCTGATTCAACCACATTTAATATTAATCTTTGTTTGAACGTTTTAGACGTTTTTTTGATCTATGGTGTTCTTGGTTGGTTCAAGGCCTGAAACTCAACTATAACGATCTCCCAACACCGAGGTTTTTGGTAGGGTCCATTATGTAGAAATTATTTTATATATATGTGAAAAATTCCCCAATACCCATGGACGGGGTTTTGTGTGTTTACTGTTTTATCCCGTTTAATTTCCTGTTGTGTTTATATACTAGAATAGAGGTTAATTGAATGTGAATAGGGTTAATTGTTATGAATTGGAAGTTTTTCCCATGCACGTTCTGTTTATGACTGTTTGGTCCTACTTAGCCTGGTATGCTACCTTGTTTTTTCCCTTTCATAATACTATAGGATGGAGTGATTATGTTATCTAATATGCTTGATATGCTATAGATTGTTTATCCATGTGGTTATAGAGGTTTACTTTGGTTTTTGTTCAATTTTTGTGTATGATTCCATTACACGGGGCTACGGGAACCTGGTGTAGTGAGACAATAGAGTAAATTGATGTTCAGGGCTTTCCAAAGGTGTCTTTTATAATTATCACTCTATGTGACCATATGGGTGATAGATGTTGAATGATCCCTCAGATTGTCTATTGTTGCGTTACGAGGCCACAAGGGGAGTTGACGTTGAGTGATTCCTCAGAGTTCCTATAGGATGCCGTTAAATGGATATTGGTGGAATTGATGGTGAGTACTTTCTCAGATATTCCTTAATAACTTTTGACTATAAGGGCAATTGACGGTGAGTTCTTTCTCAGAGAGTCTTTGTTATATTCTTGTAATTTGAACCATATGGGATAGGTTGTGTGTAGTTCCCAAAGAGTTACCTATTGTGAGTATCTGTCTACATAATATGTGGAATTGAATGCTTTAATTTTAGGAATGTTTACTGGTGTTTACATCCTTGTTTAAGGCTCTTTTTACTTATTTCATTCCATATATATTAACTAATTGTTAGGAACAATTCCTTTGGTGGTTTTCTTCTAGGATTTGTCTCAAACCCTATTTGGATCATGATTTTTTCCCAAACAGATTGTATTGCTATAGGTATAGATAAGGTCAAGCACCCTAATACTTTAGGTTCTTGACTACTTTGGAGTTGGAGAGCATGGTACCTTTCTGAGACTTGGGATGCGGATGAGTTTATCTATTTTATTTTATACATTGGTTTAGTACTTTTATCCAGCATTGTGACTTTTTTGGTAGCTTTCCTAGACCTAAGTATCTTGCATTATTTATATATTTTCTCCTATTGTTTCTTACTTTAAATATTCATCTTTTTACTGTTGTATGGTATTATTACTGCTTCTGCTATTTTATACTTGTTTTACTTCCGCTTTGTTACTCTTCCAATGAGGGAATAGTTTCCCACTATCACACCCAAGGCCCTCAATGCTAGTCATCAACCTTTGGTGTTTGGGGAAATGTGCTTGAGGCCATTTGGCCGACTACGTACGGGGCACCTCTGGGCAACTTCCAGAACTGGGACTTTATAGGTATTTTTTAAAAAACACCTAAAATAAGAGATCAAACACATAAACTTTTGTAGGTGTAATAACACCACTCCATATTCGATCTAATCAGAAAATATTTCTAAATTTTATTATCCTTGAACATATATATAGTTTTTATTTTATTTTTATGGAACAGAAAATGTAATTATGCCACCCGAGTCAATTGAACATTTACACTACTTGTGTTTCCAACTGGATGTCTAATGAAACAACATATTACACCTTATTCTAAATTAAAACCACATTTATCTACCCAAAAATGAATTTTAGACATCTTTTTATAAATACACATCGATGGACTACAACGTTGACCATTTTCCCTAACAGTCTAGATCCAAACTAATAGAGACTAGACTATCCCCGACTCTATCAATGACAATACTATGCCATAATGAGATATTTAAAATACCAATATCTTATAATGATTAATTTCCTTATTGAAACTAGAACCATCTAATATTTTTGAAAAATTTCACTCTTATTTATTATACAGACATGCCAAGGATCATTCATCTTCTGTTACAATCATAGTGTGACATGGAAAATAATCCTTCATTCATGTTCTAGATGTAAAAATCCAAATCATGGAATGGGTATCAGACCCTAGAATGATTACTATTCCAATTTTGGTAGAGATGTGGGAATTAATGATTACTTAATAGGGATATAATATAAAATATTTATTTAATAACCACTTGATGGAATATTTATAACCATTTTTATAATTTCTAATATATTTTATTGAATTTTTTCTTTTATCTTTTCTAAAATTATCCATTATTATGACTTTATCTTTATTTTTATTCTATTTTTTCTAAATAAAGAGATATATAATACTACTCTATTAATATGTATTGTCCTAAGTGGTTGAATTATTAAGGGAGCTCCACAGATACAAAAATCCCCTTTTTAATTTTGTAGGAATTCATTCTGGCCTCCTCAAATATAATCACCCTATATTTTTCCATTATATTAATATATGATTGAATTGAAGGGGTTAGATCATGATAAAATATTGATGTAGTTGGGTGAATTTTAGTTAAGATTTTACAAACATGGAAGTATTAACATATAAAATCATAAATAAGGTGAAATTAATTATTCCCATGATATTTTTGAAAATGTATAAAATCCTGAAATCTTAGGTGAGGATGATGATTCATGATTGTTAATGATTGTATTTTTAATTGGGTGTGGGAAAATATAGGTATAATAAATGTTAACAATAGTAGAACCTTTGGTACACCACATTCACCTCTAACCCCTAATTAGTCAATTCATGATTCTTTTTAATCTACATAATCAATATAACCATATATCACTAATCCCATTGAATCACAGAAAATATTACAATATATGATTGATTTTAGTGATGAAAACACCCAAAATTTCATAAAAACATCCTTGGTAAGTTCACTACTCTTCTTACTTTGTTAATATTGATATAATTTATGACCCATTAATATCATGTGATCACATGAACATGATTTCGGTATAGATGTTGGTCATGAAATGTATGATTAAAACAAGATTTTCATGGGTTTCATTATCATATATAATGTGATATTTTATAACTCATGTAAATATTTTGAGGGCAATTAATATTTTTTATCTTGGTTTTTTATATTGTCATTATTTAATACGATTATATGGTTTTGATAGAGAGGGAATGATCTCCACATATAATGAATTAGTACCCAACTACTAAATAAATGAATATAGTGTATAAGGAAGAATGGAATAGTGGTCATGGTGGGTAGACTTAGTTATAATTCAGGTTAATCTACCCCTAAATTTTATATTATCATTGATTTCCATCTTATTGAAATAATTATTTTACCATCATTTTAATAGGATGGTATGAGTTACACCAGTTATCAGTATTCATAATTGTAATTATTTATTCTTGGTAGAAAAATGTTTGGTAATGATATAGTGGAAACCATATTACCAGATAATAAATAACGTAATTCATTAAATTCATTGATTTATTCCATCTACTTATTTAGTGGACAACATAATTGGTCAATATGTAACTATTTAAATGAAAAAAATATGAACACATGTACATATTTGACCTTGATTTGTTTGGGATGACATGCCACTAACACATAACTCAGTATAATTCGTGGGAGTCATCTAAAGGTACCAACTATAATTGTAAATAGAGAAATTATGTAAAATGATAACGAGATGATCCATATATGTCAGAAATATAAATATACACTATAATTATGATTTTCGGTAAAACATAACCTAAAATAGATAAAATGGATCTAATTTGTTAAAAAGGACTAAAAATAATATTATGGTAGTAGAGAATATAAACATCATGTGAGTGAACAAATTATTATTATTCTCTCTATAAGAATTTAATTATTAGAATAAATTCCTAGGACATGAAAAAAAATAGTATTCAAACCTAACAAATTTTATAAAAAGTATGATATTTCCATAAACATAAGAGAATACATATATAGCCAAAACAAATTTTTAATAAATTAATCCTTAAATTACTCACTATTTGAACATGTAAATTTTTTTACATAATATTTAAAATAATTGAAATTAAGTTATTTTATAATAATAAAAAATAACAACATAAAATTTAAATAAATTCTTAATGAGATTCCTCCTAGTTGATATAAATATCATATTTTGGATCACATAGAGAATTTATCTTTAATAAAGTCAAAATCAGGACGTTAGGTAGATTTCATAGATCATTATTGGTTTAACACTGAATCATATAGTGTTACAAAATCAAATTACTTAAATTATCAATTAGACTCAACACACACAATTTCCACTTAGGAAACGATAATATTGGCTCCCTTTGAGACTATGAATGAATTGAATGTTATAATATTGAAGACTTCTATTTTTAAATTGAATGAAAATAAGATTTATGAAAAAATATAACATATAGTGATTTTTCATTTAGTTGTCTATTTTGGGGTGAATCAATTTAGAATAAGAGTTTAGTTTAATATATAGTGGGACTATGTGTCCATGAATTAAGTTTAAATTTAGGTTTTATACAAACAAAAAGTTATTATTATTGGTATAATCCATGAAGGATATATAAATTATAATTTATGTGTTTGGTATTATAGATTAATATCAAAATTAACATCATGAGGGAGAGATAATGGATTTAATGGTACAAATTTTTTACGTATAGATTTTTTATTTTGGTTGAAATATTATTAACTTAGTGGAATTTTAATCTATAATAGAATTTTGGTTTCTTGGATAATCAATATGTGGATATATAATACAGATAAAAATGTATAGAGACACTATGGATAACGAGGTAGTATTTCATATTCCAATTTTAGAAATTTATAACCCCAATAAAATCAATATAAAAAATATTTTAATATAAATATATAAATTTTTTTAAATGAATCAGTCTATCAAATTTCTTAATATTTGAATTGATTAAGATCTTGTGCTTCCATATTTATAAATGGATATGGAATGTGAACTGTTGTTAATGGGGTATGAATTATCATTGTGTATTTTTCATGTGTGATATTTCATTGATTCAAAATTCAAGATAAAACACATAAAAAAAGACACCATTATAGTCACCAACAATATCTCCCAATAATATTTTTTATTTATAGTTTATCTAAATAATATTAATAATAATATATAACATAAAACAACTGTACCCTATTAAATTTATAATAATTCAACTATAATTAAAGTTGGATAGTAATATTTTGGTATATTATTTGAACTGGTATTTACTAATGCGAACCTCATATAATTGTATTAGGTTGTTATAAGTCATTTCTATATTCAATTTTAATAACATATATTAAAAAATAGATTAATACATCATGTAAATATTTCTATATAGTGGTAATATATGTTCAGATAGATGTTCTAGGTTATAATGCACTGAACTATACTCACAACAAAATAATATAAAAAACATGTAATGTACACTTTCATCAACAACATTTGGAATTTTTTCCAATATCAATTTTTTATTCATTGATGGAGACATCTACCTTAGTGTTTTGATCAATTAATAAATGTATAATGTTGGTCTTATAGTCACCGTGGGTCCATACCTATCAATTTAAAAAAATGATATAAAAAATAATCACGGAGTAATGATTTTGGTGTACGATTTATTTTTATGGGATTTTTTTATATTTCTGTTGTTCATTGTGTATATAGGGTTGACCACATTTTTTGAACTATTGTTGATAAAAAATACATTAATCTAATTATTTTTATATAGTAGTGGCATTTATTTATATAATGTGAAATTTAATACAACCATTCATTTAGAAAATGAACATTTTATCCATGTCATCGAATCTCTTATTTTTATTTCAATGTTTTTCTATTTTATTCAATACCATATATTTTTCAATAAGGTTTATCTTATTTAGTTGATTTCATTTCTCTATTGTATTACTTTTTGGATCCCTTTAACTTATTGGGACTTTATTTCTTGTTCTCATTGATTATTATAGGATTCATATTTCTAGATTCAGACCTATAGTTATTATATTTCTATGATTTCCATGAGAGAATAATTTTGGGATAATTAAATTTTTTTGATATATTATAAAGACCACTGATCATCTAATTACTTTTTAATATTTCTCAAAATAGAAGGAGTATTTTTTCTATCTTATATATTCATTTTAAGTTTATATTTTCATTAAATGCATTACGCCATTCAAAATATATGTTATCATAGATGTGTTTTTATTCTAATAAATCATGGTCGTGAATTAAAAATAAATGATTTTAATTAATGGTGTAAGTTATAACAAATGGTAATTGAACATTATAGATTTATCTTTATTCTAGTGAATGAATCTAAGGGTGTTTTGAATGCCTAATACATACTAATAATTTGATGCAGATTGCGAGATTTCAAAAGAATTTTTTAGGTTTTAATTTGTAAGTTGGTCAATGAAAACACAATGATTCATATTGTCAAAATATATAATTATGGAACTTGTTTGGAGAAACTTTTGATCGCATAATATTCTCTGTTCTGACAAAATAAATAATTAATATTATTAATTTAGTTAACAGAAGTAATTTTTACTTAATTCTATTTACATTTTTTTATCAAATATAGTAATATTTTGATTAGGTTTATGGGAATGGTTTTACATTTTAAGGTAATGTTATAAATCATTGGTTACATAATACATTACCTGACTTATATGAGAATTTATTTGTTAATATAACTATATCCACAATTAATGATGTCATGAAATTTAGTTTATTCATGGATGAAATTTTGAATAAAGAAGTAATGATACATTTTTAATAAATATATTATTCATATGTTTTTGTGACAAAGGACATGGTATGAGGTAAATATAAGACATAGGGAGTTAAAATAGTATCTACAAGCATGAGAAGATGAAAATATATTCAATAAAATGATGTTTAAGTTTCATTAATATGTTGATAAATTAATGTAATGAAATTTTTCTATCGACGAAAAATATAAAATATAGTATAGAAAAGTAAAAAAATGACATATTTTGTTTGTGATGATTGTATTGTTCCTTGTACACATGGTTATCTTGTTTTTATTAATTAGTTGACTATATTTTCATCTTATGTTTCTTACTGGGGTAATGATATTGAAACCAAATTTTATGTGACATAAATAAATGAGTAATTCCCATCATATATCTTATATGATTTTGGGATTTTAAAAATTTCCTATTATTGTCATTCTATAAATATTGGTATATGGATTATTTATTTGGAGACATACACAAGAACTATGACGATTTCTTACAATGTTTGATATGATCCCTAGGATTTTCTATGTCTCGTGTATAATATTTTTCAATATTTTAATTTATTTTTAAATAATTTTGGATATACACATTTGATGATTCTGAAGGGATTATTTAGAGAAATCCAATACAATATGTTTTCTGGTTTTTATTAAACTACAAGTGATGTTTATTTTGATTTTGTTCAATTAGATGATTATACTATTTTATACTTATTATAACACAAGAGGCTTTAAAACATTATTTAGAATTATATTCCTATATTGATAAGATATATTTTATTTACGGATAAGAAAATTTCAAGATAGGAACCTCTGTTCACAATATAGTTAGAAAATAGAGTATGGATAGTTCTAATAGACATCCTTTGAATAAATATAAATAGATAAACGATTTAGTAAATTTTTTTATTTAAAATAAACTTATTTTTATCATATTTTGGTTAATCATTATTTCACTACTTTTTGTGATAACTACTGGTATAAGGTTTGAGTTTCAATTTTGAATGTATTAAGAATGGAATATAGTTTATTTTGTTATCATAATGAATATATTGAATAGAAAAATGGTATGAAACTATAATGTATTCACAATTAAAATTATGGTGATTTATATTTACCTTTTCCTATGTATTATATTTAGAAAGGTATTCAAAACTAGAAGATACCTCTTATTAATCTCCAGATAAATTGTGTAAAATAAAAATAAATATTAAAATTATTAATTTATCAACATTGTTTTCAATAAGATTTAATTTTCTCTTTTTGAATTATTAATTTATCAATAGGATACTTATAACATGTTTTATTATGGAATATAGATCAAGTATTATCACATTAACATTTTCAGTTGCATGTTATTTGTACATGAATATGAGATGAATTTTACAAGTATGATAATAATAAAAAGAGAATGATTTATTATTTATTATTGTAATGATAAGGTATAATATTTTTCATATGATCATATTTTGAAGGGATGTCCTATAATTCATGATGTAATTCTCACATATTTTTACACCCTTATAACTATTATTTTATTTTTTCTATGATTTCATAGGAATTTAAAATTTCATATGATTTTTATTTAATATCTATTTTTAATGACATTTCATCTAATTCATATTGTTAATTCACATGATTTAAGAAAAACAATATATTATTTCTTAAAAAAATTCTCTCTATTTGATTTTATTTCATAGTGGGTTTGAATGGGTATCACATTTTTTGTCCAAACATAATGAAATACAGTAGTAACAATATTCCATTTTCTGATATGGGTTGTCGATAAAGACATAATCATATTAAAATTAATATTTTTAAATGAAAATGAAATGATTTTTTAGTTGTTTCAATTTGTATTTTCATGTTTGGAAAAAGATTTAGTAAATCATTTTTCCAAACTATGTGACTATAAATGGATTGTCTAGTGTAAAATGAACAATTTACCATACCATATAGCAAAACTATAAAAGATAACATTATTTTATTAAGTTATTAAATTACAATATTCTTTATTTTTTATTCCTTAATATAAAAATTGTTATCCCCTCCTCTCTCAGGTGTAATGATACCATAGGAAGTGACATTCTCCCTCTATTCTATAATCATTTTTTATTTATATTCTTCATTTAAATGTTGATTTCTCATGGTAAGACCTATATTTAAACTGATCATAATTTATCTTCATTGCAGCAGAAATTCCCAATTGGTATTTTTTTCAAGTTAATAATATGGGATATGATTTCCTAGATTAGGCTTCATGGTTTTTCCTAATTTTTGATAATTTCATCGGTATAATGAATTATGTGTTCATTCCTGGTTGAGCAGTCTCCACAGATGGTGATGAATTATTCCTTTGATAATTTTGATACATGTTAGGTGATTTTGTGAATATTTATTATAAAAAATGATATTTATTTTCCAAATTTATAATTCCCCATTTTATAAATTGAATCTATATGTGTCAGCAGTAATGAATTCCATAAACTTTTCAGTTAGATTTATCACATGGAATACTAGGTGTTCCAGGTATTTTAAATTTTTAATGAAATGTATTCATGCCATATTCTGTAGAAAATTATTATAAGGCATTTTTAAATTATGTATAATGGTCAAATTTATTTTTCTGTTTTTAGACCAGGAAAAAATAATTATATTGTTTTATATAGAATAAATTGAAAATATAAAAAATATTATGTCTTTTATGATGTATTTTATAAATAGTTATTTCTAATTTTAATTATTATATTTTTGGAATTATATGAATTTTTTGGAATATTGTTATTAATGTATATTTCAAAATGGTGTAAAAAACATGGAATTTTATCAGGGTATTGAATGAGATTCATAGTTGGAACGATGTGAAAATATTATTATGATCATTATAAATCATAGATTTATAACCATTATCTTTTAGTATTTGATATTTATTTTCACCTCAAAAGGGGGATGTTTTGTATTTAGATATATAGATGCGAGCGGGTGTATGTGGTGATATATGGTGTATTTTAAAATGATATTATTTTTGTCCTTTTTTGTTTCTCATAAGATCACATATCGTTAGTTTCTTAATAATAGTTATACAAAGTTAATGGATTATTTGGATGACTAAAGGCCGTTATGTAGATTTTTTTCACAGAAGGGGATGTGCCAAAATAAACCAAATGGAATAAATTTTTTATATTATGTTAATTATGTATTATTAGTAATGCATGTATATATTTTATTTATTATTTAGTTCTATTGGATGGTTGGGACAATTTTGTATCCTATTAGTCTAGACAATGGTTTTATTTTTCTAGATTAGATTTTGTTCCATGAATCCTATATAGTTTTCCTTGATTATTTAATCTTCTTTAGGTGTATTTAGTTGTTCCCTTCATATGTGTTTTTTCATTCACAAAAAAATAAATGAAACATATGATATAATATCATTCATCAAATTATTAATTCTAGGTCCATGCATCTAGACATGTGGTTTCATTAGTTATAATTAATTATGAATGTATTAAATATATTTCATTCAATAATAGATGTTAATGTATAAGTCAAATTAGTCAAAAAATATTTCAATATGATCTAAATGTATGATGTATTTTCATAAATAAAATGAATCAAGGATAGATATATAATTGGATGAGATTTCTCATGTAGGATCTAAAAAATTTTTTATTGGCCCCATGAGAATATCAATCTTCTAAAACATTATTTATAACATTATGATGGTTCTATAACCCCATCTAAATTTAGGGATCTTAAATACTATTTTTAGAACCCATTGGTTAGTGACATCACCATAGAGGCAATATCCATTAAACTACTCTTAAGGTGGCCTTAGTCATGTGTACAGTGAAGCGTAAAGGATAGATTTCACATCAAATTTGATATGGATTATTTTTTTCATCAAATTCCTTACATCTGGATTCAATAGAAGAAATATAGAACAAATAATTTTCTTATTCCACAACAATATACTACAGGTTGATCCATAAAAATCCATAAGCAGAATGAAGAAAGTGTTTCCTCATCGAATAATTATGGTTCCATCAAAATTACATAAATAAATAATTTTATGAAATTATAATCAGTTTTCACCCTACTGAAAATATATAATATTAAAACATAATGTTAGTGGAAGTAGTAAGCATTATTTTAAATAGTTTATAGAATCTTTAGTAGATGTAATATATTATTTCTAGTTATTTATGTAGTCTTCTTAAAAGATGGAAAAATAAAATCATCTATGATTCAGTTAATTTATAAATTTTAAAAAAATAATGGAATATAATAATTTTTATTATACATACCATTAATAAAAATACATATAAAACAATTTACAATGAAATTATTTTCATTATTAGTTTCAAAAAAATTTTAATAGTTATTAAAAATATTACATTAATTGTCGCAAGTTAAAATTAATAATACTTATTTGAAATTAATAAGACATACCTTGTAATTAAAATATAAAATTTTTATATCATAATTTATAAGTGTAATTTATAATTATTTTATAAATAAAGAAATAAACTTAATTATGAAATTTAAAAAATATAGATTGTTAATTTATCATTGTTAGTCGATTTGGTATTTTCAAATCAAGGGCTAGAGATGACTATTATTTATACTAGTAAAAATATTTGATCAAAATATTAAATATTTATATGAATGTGATATACAGTTTATGTAAAATGTTTAGATATATTAATTTTTATTATATGATATCTATAATTTATTAAAAATCATATATTAAAATTATATTGGAGTATAATGTATAATATGAAAAATCATTTATAGAAAGAGTATAATAGTGTTCATATTCAAAATTATGGAGTGTTTATAATGTATTATATTATTTATATTATTTTTAAAGGTAATGTTTTTTATAAATATTCATAAGGATGGATGTATAACGATATTTGAAAATATTAAAAATGTAAATTTATTTGACCATTCCATAATAATTAGATTTTAATTATTTTATGAATTCTCAATATAGTGTAAAAAATCCATGTTATAAATTGGAGATGGTTATACAGACCATAAAAATCATCTAGGTATGACTCAATAATTTATTATTTTCATCCTTAATTACCAAATTCTATAATTGATATTATAGAATTCAATATAAATGTTGGGACTATTAATTTCATATTAAGTGTAAAATACACCATTCATTGAATAATAACTTTTGTTATGCCTCCCTTGTGATAGGGACATATGGTGGGATTTCCCACAGATATGGAGGTTTATTTATGATTCTAGAATAGTTGGGTGTAGGATATCTTTTCCTCTAGGAATAATCATATTATAATTACAAATATCATGTAACATTTTTCCTTTATATGAAATGTTCACATACCATATAAATATAACGTAGTTATACATGTATAAATATGTTTAGTATCTATATTTGGGTGAGTACAACATATAATTGGATTTTAAAAGTGATAACATTAATGTGGTGTTAACAAATTAACTTTGTGGATGGAAATATGGATTCTCAAAGAAATTATTAAAATTTGTCATGAATATAGATGAATGAAACAAGTGTAGATAAAACTTTCATGAGAAGTAATAGGTATGAATTTAATGTGAATTTTATTAATTTTAAATATTTAAGACATTAAAATAAAAAATCATCAATACTAACTATGAAATTAAATCCAATACGGAAATTCTGTAGACCAAGGTCATCTAAATCGGTCTATCATGCCATATTAGGTGCCTCCTCATTAACTTGTATAATGGAAGAAAGTAATTATTTATTATGGATTATATTATTGGGTAAGACATTTCATTGTTGTGTTCCACAAGATTATCCTTTGTTGACATATTAAAAACATATTATTTATATCACACTAGCCTGTATACAATAATTGGTATGTTTACCATAGTAATTATTTAAAATATTATACATATGATGTATATATTATTTTTGATACACACATATAAAATAATACGAACTATTGTGACTGGGACGATTCTATGAATATATGGGTATATGTTGAGAAAGAAAATATTAAAATCAATTTTTAGTGAAATTTATATATGATCCCATTAAATATATTTTATTTAAGGGGTCATAATTTTTATTGGAGAAAATTCATTAAAATACCTTGATGAAATTATATAATACAAGATACTCACACACAAATATGTCCTCCTTGTAAATTATAGAATACATCCAAATAATAATTTTGAGATTATTAATAGGTATGACCTATAATAGTGTTTAATTATGGTATCTTGGTTTGCCAATGAATCTAAAAGAAGAAAATTGTGATCTTTTTATTGTGAATGGTATAGAAAAAAATATATCCAATTTTTAATCCTGGGTATTATATACCTGGTGTGCATCAAAAACATGTGTTGAAAAACAATGATATAGAAAATGGAATGAACTAATGAAGGCCCGAGTCATCATCTCTGTTATAGTGGTGGAATTTCTATATTAGAGGTCTATGCATATGATATAAAATTACCATGTGGAATAATCATATAATTATATGATAGTAATAATGTTCCATCCATAGAAAAAAATTTATATCATTAATTTTTTTAGAAAACCGTATTTCCCTTCACCATTAAGAAAAAGAGTTCTTCAGTATACATGAATTATAAAATTTTTAAAATTTTTTATATGGTAAATGAATTATATATTTTAGAAATGTATAATTAAATTTATAAAATTATAAATAAGAAGTCCAATGTTAATAATGATCCCAAATTCCTCTATAAGTGTCTCCATTGGAATACAAAAGAGAAAATAATTCAATGACTAAATAAATTATGATTGATAGACTAATTATGTTATAAACAATTTTAGAATTCTGATTTTTTTAAAGATATCGATAGAAAAATTTGTTGGAAATATTTTATGGTCTATCAAATAATTGAATCTGATACATAGTGATGTATGTAGTCTAATAATTAAACAAGAAAATTTTAACTACATATCCATTATAACTACTACCATCATCTTTATATTTTATTATTATGTGTTTATTTTTAAATAAAAGAATTAATAGATAAAAAGATCAATGATTTTCATAATGATGTAAAAAATTAACTATGAAGAAGTAATAAAATTCTCCAATCTAATCCAGATGGTGGTCAAATAATCATTATATTAAATGATAATATATCGATTTTTGGAATTGATTCATAACTCAACAATTATGGAATGAAATAATGGAATGGTGTGCCTAAATTATAGGGTTTTATCTTGTTTTTAATGGTTCAATCAATGATTAGTCAATCTGATCTTCCTATTTTATCTTTTTTTCATTATTAGAGAAAATTTCAATATTATTAAAAAAATCCATCTAAACTAGTAAAAAAGATATTATATGAGATATGTTATGGTAAATAGACTAGTTAATCTTTTAAAATGGATTGGTGTTGTGAATCCATTAAGAAAGGTTTGTATTCTGATAATCATGGCATCATGTTTGAAAACTTCTTATTTATTGATTATCCTATATAAACTAAGGGATATTATTTTTATAGAACAAGTGAGTACAATATTTTTTAGGTTTGAAATACTATTCTCCAGGAAAAATAATTTATTATACTTGTAGTAAGTGGGCGGAATTTTAAATTTTTTTATTTTTAATTAAAAAGGATGTTTTTATTTGGTGGTGGATAATTTGGTTTCATAAAGAATTTTTGGAAAAAAAAACATGATCATGACAAAACATAAAATATAGAGAATTTATTATTAGTCATAAAATCATGAAAATATTAAATTCATGGGGATAATGAATATTAATATAAATTTATAGTAGATGAACCAGATTCATTCCAGGAAACTATCAGGTGTCATAAATATAAAAAATATAAAAACCTCATAGAAAATTGGTTTGATTCCTTGATTATTAAAAATTATTGTACCTTGGGAGTTTATCACACATGAGTATGACCCACCAGATGAATTCTTGTTTTCCATTGGAAAATTTACTTGCATTGTAGAGTATTTACCGATAAAAAACAATTGGTAAAAAAGGATTACAAAAAATAAAACAACACAAGTATTTATAACATTTTACATTTAGAAGTAATTTAATTTTATTGATATTTTTAATTATTTTTAACACAATGATATACTTATGATACATGCAAAATTGTGATTATAATTATTTATATGAATCATTATTGTTTTCTTTATCAATATGGAACCTCAAATTTATCTTGAATTACACGAAATATGGATTTTTATTGCCTGCTATTAATATTATTATTTAAATTTAAATTAACACCTAACAGAAACAATAATAGTTAAGAATATGAATAAATAACTTATGGAAATATAATTTTTATATAGATATAAAATTTATTCATTCGTTTTCAATTAATTTTAAATTAAAATAAAAACCATGTTAAATTAAATGAATTTTTTATAGAAAAAATATTTTTCTACACCAAAATTTATTTTATCTTACTAAATTAATAAAATTTATATTATTTAGTTATATTAATTACATATACATCATACAAAATTACTTTACAATATTCTAATATATTTTATTGTCATAAGATACAAACTGTCCAAATTTTACGCACAAAACACATAGTTCTCTAAAGGTATTTTTGCCACCTTTTATTGGAGAACATATATTGAAATTTATTTTAAGACTTATAAATATAAATTGAATATAAATACATTATTTTCTGAAGATATATGTAACAATTATCCTACAATGATTTTTTGGCCTTTTTTATAGAATTTTCAAATTATATTGAACTCTATAAAATAACGAATTTTAATTGCAATATATTTTTTCATCTAATTATTTAATAAAAATAAATAATATATTAATGTGGATTTAAATTATATTTATTTCATTTATAAATCATTTAATCCAAATTTTTTCATTTTAACCAAATACAAGTTGAAATTAGATAAAATACAATTCAAGTGTTTGTCCTTTTATCTTTAAAAACCTGTCGTCTCATCCCATCTATGATATTAACTTTAAAATGATTTCTTTTAGTACTGTGGTTGCAAATTGGACAATTGGATTCCAAATTTTCGTAAAAAATAATTTTTATTTTCTATTACTGTTAATTTACTTTCTATAAATAAATACTAGTGAATGAAACTGTAATTATTTATATCAGTGGGTGAAAAACCATATTAGAAAGTGAAAAAACATTATTCATAATGAATATAATGACCTAGAACCATGTTTCATACATATTGAATAGATATATTTATTCCATATCATATCTTTTGTATAATTTTTTTTAATCATTTTGGGAAAATATATTAATGGATACCTGATAATATGGTTTAACTTTTTATATTTACACGAATGAAAATCCTCCTCCAATATAAAAATCCACTCACCCCTACCACTGATTCAAACCAATGGAGAACTATGTTAAGTATAAAACCTAACTAGATATCTCCCCAAGGTCACTCCCTTAATAAAATAAACATATATTTTGGAATAAATCCATACAAGTAATTCTATTGGTATAAACCCAAATGAGTTACCCAGAAAAAAGTTTACATTCTTCAATGATCACTCTTGTTCATTTAATTATCAACAAATATAATTATTCTAATAACATTACTATATTACAAAATTAGTTTATTCAATATATATAAAATTTTACGTAAATTTTATTTCCTACATTAATAAAAACTTCCATTTAATGGGATACTCAATCATTGTGTGTTTGTGTGGCAGACAACTGCCACCCGAGCCAATGTCATTCATTATGCCATTTCCACCTATCAAGGATGAAAAAATGTAGTATTTATAGTATTTATATGATTTATATTATATTTTTGTTTTTGTTTTTGTTATTATATTTTTAAATAACAATTAAAATAATTATTTCACATTTTGGATAATGTGGTAACAAATCTTTTGGATGTGTGGTCTACCGTATCCTCCGAGCGATGTGATTCATTCATGCATTACATGAAATGATTAATGATGGTTTCAATAATAACATGTGATATATATATATATGTAATTATTATTATATTGGTATGATAATATGAGTTTATATATATATATACCATACATTTAAAATAGTATAAGGAAATTGAATTGGCATTCATACGTATGCACTGCCTATCATCTCAATTAATTGGTCTATTTCATTTCATATATAAAATTTTATGGACTACAAAAATTACATAAGTAAAGAATATATACGGTATTGATATCATTTATTATACCATGGAAATGATTAAATCATTATTTTTGTAATAATAACTATAATAACATGTGAAAACATAATCAAAACATGACAATTAACACCGGAAACAGTGAAAATAATTTTTAATTCATAAAAAATGAGTAATAAAATATTATAATACGAATATATAAGGCATTATAAATAATATTATTTTTCTATAATAATTATTTAAATATCATGAAACTATTATAAATGAGATTAAATGATGCCCAATAAAATGGGAGGGTAAGGTATTGGATTTTCATCTCACTATTTAGATTTGTGAGATAAATTTCATATTAGAAAAACTATTTTTGGTGGAATAAATACTTACAATTTTTAATTTAATATCATAATTGAATTATATATCATGGTATTATATTTTTAAATTTTAATTATCTAATGAATGGTGTTTGACATGAAAATTACAATGTGGTAGTATTTATCTTTTCAATCTCACTATATTTTGTAATTTTTATGATTCACATGAAAGAATCACTTGTTTGTGAGTGTATTACAATTAAATAATCTTTATTTGAAATATAAAAACTCTTATGTTCTGGGTATAGTTATTCCCTAAACCAATTAAATTTTTTATATATGCTGCACACATTGAATGATATTTAATTAGATGGAAATGTATTGATAAATTAGAATCTTTTACTCACTACATATATTTTGTAATGTACATTATTCATTAATTTAATCGATATCTTGATATATGTATAATTATATTAAAATGTATGACATGATTAGGCCCACATTGTGATAATCCACTAATTCATCAATATTCTCGTGAGACAAATCATTTGGAAACTTTTAACAGTTTTTACCAGATATGTTATAAACCAACATATGAATTGTCTTGATGATAAACATACAATGTACCATGGAAACATGGTCTTCAATAATTATTCATTACAATGATTAATATTTAGTTATTATTTAAACATTACATTTTCTCATTCAGATTATCGATGGATGTATTTAATTCTAATTTAATTAATTATAGGTCTTGTGTTTTAGTTACATACCATCCCATATTGATATTTCCCTATCTAGTTATGTAAATAGAATGGGTGATCTGTTTTTTACATTAATTTATAATTTTTTAATTTATTCAATACATATTATTTTTTTCTGACTCATACTGAGCTTTGGATATCACTAATATTTTATTTCATTTCCCAAGGATATGAAGAAAAAACCATTGAATGTTCTTCCATGGAATCTATTCATTTTATTTCATTATGTAACTTGTTTTATTTTTTACTTTTCAATGTAATATAAGTAAAATGTATGTAATTTATTTTCCAAAAACATATACACTGAAAAATCCATATATGTTTCTATAATTGTAATCATTGCAATTTAATAGTGTAAAACAACTACCCTTGGCATCTTGGGTGGAGGTGTTTCTGTTGGTATCAATATATGATTAATAGATACTATAGAAACTAGATTTAAGAAAAAATAGTTTAGAAAACAAAAAAAAATATGATAGAATTTGAGGATATTTTTAGAATAAAATCTCATTGAAATTTTTTTTATGATTATGATATCAGCAATGCATAAATCATTCAATTTATGTTATGTTTTTTTTCATATATGGAATTATTATGTGTTCATAATTTTATTTTATAACATAGTAAATAACTTTATTTACAAATGGAACCTATAATTAAGATGGTTATAATTCTCATGGAAAATGTAGAGGTTCCCTAGTTGAGAATGTGGTTATTGATGGTATTAGAACTAAGAATGTCATTTATATAGTAGAACAACATAATCAGGTTATGACATATATCCTTCATAGGAAGGTGAAAACAGGTTAATAGTGAGAATGTTCTATATTGGATCACATAATTAAATATAGTCTCTCATCATTTAGTAGGAATAATGATTCATTTTACATGGTATGGTGGATTAAATATTTTAAAAATAATTTTATAGAATTATAATGAGGTGGGAAGAAAAAATTTACACTTATAATATATAGTCTCAAAGGTGATGTAGATCTATTATGGTGTATAATTCATATTATTATTGGAATGTGGTAATTGAAAAACTGTTATAAAATGTTTTTAGGATTCATTATGCAATAATATTTCCCAGTTTAGAGACAAACTGTGATAAATGTAATGATCCTTTGTTTAGAGAAGAAATTTGAATAATGTGATGTAGAGATTGAGTCAACATTTTTATTTTTCATAGGATGTGGTATAGATTTCATAGAAAATGAGAAATGAAGGATTGAACATTTATTTTATGGTCTTATTTATGTCTCTCAGTGGAATTGGAGTCCCAAAATTATTCTTTATATAATGAAATAGTTTAATGAGATATTAAGAGAGAGAAATAAATCTCAAATTCTTATGTATTAATATTAATGAACAATATGAACTATATTTTGGAACGAATCATTGATAAAGGGAACATGTGAAAGAAGGATTTTCCCATTATTGACAAATGTGGAATTAATAACCCTAATAAATGCTTAAAAGGATTAGGATAATTTAATATTTGTGGAGATATGGGTAATGAGGAAAAGTAATGAAAGGGTAAGGATAACAAGTCTATTATTTAGTTTTACAATGTAAAAGATATGTGGTAATAAGAGAATTAATACAAAAAGCATCAAGCAAAAATACATTATGTTAAACTATAAGACCAAAATCAAGATTATCCTATCCAGATAGATGATTTGGACAGGTTAATTTTCTCATGTATCTGGATCCATAAATAATGTTTTATGAGTATGTTATCAATGATTTCTTGGTTAAAAGTTTTATGGAATTTATATGGACTGTACTACAACACATTTCATAATGGATTTAAAAGCAGTTGTTCATCAATACAGATGACTAAGTAAAATGATGTAGTGAAAAACTGATCTTCTTGGAAAATATATGATTGAAGATAGGAAAATCAATACGATATTTCTGATATTAAAATAATTTGTATGTGATAAATATTTTTATTGATTTGGAAAATATAAATTTGATTTTTGAGGACAACCTTCGATATTATTAATGATTTTTTCATCTTTTTTATACTATAATTATTAGAGTTTACATAATTATTTGGATTTAGTTAATATATTTTATAAAATTTGTTATACATAAGTAATATGGAAGAATTCTTGTTTCAAATAATGTTTTTCTATTAATTCCAATTATTACCATATTTAAGGAGAAATAATTATGAAGGTTTTAATATGTTTGGAATGTGGAAATTAATCATTTCATCGTGTCGATTAATAAAATATGATAAAATCATTTATCAAATTCAGTGACCTTCCTTCCAATGTTTTTGATCATTATATTTTGGAAATTTTAACCATTTATGATATGGTTTATTTAAAATATACTTGAGATTTTATATGATAATTCATTAATTGACTATATAAATCATTCTATCCATGGAAATTGTGTAGAAAATGATAAAGTTGAAACCAATGGATAATATATTGTTTTTGAATTACAAACCAAAATTTATATATATTCATAGAGTTAAATAATTCTTCTACACTAGATAAAATGGTCTATAGACCAATTTTTTCCCTATTTTAAGGATTTTCAATGATATTAATTTAATTTTTCATAAATATTGTCATGGAATTATGGTAATCAAATTTCATCTGAAAATGGTCTCAATCACATTCCATCAAAACTAGATAGTTGTATATCCCTTATATTTCCATGTTTCCACTAATGTTCTCCTGTTCCGAAACCTAGTTTTTGGGTGACCATGTAAAAAACCGTAAAATTAAAGGGAAATTTTTTCTTAATTTTCTTTGGAATTTTACAAGATCGCGGTTTCTGATGACACCTGATTCCGAGGCCCAGTGTGCCCGGAATCGATTTCCGAAGTTTGGCTCGGGTACGTTCAGTGAACGAACGAGCGGGGTTTTCTAACTTTTGAACCGGTGCCCGGAATCGAATTCCGAGGGCACTGATGAACTCGCAATGCCGATTTTTGCTTAAGGAGACCTTCTCCGAGGTTGCGTTTTATGCGGGTTGAGAGTTAGATTTGGGGAAAGTTGGATGTAGTTAAATAAATTGTGGAACACAATTTATTTTAAACCCTGTTGGTTATATCCTCCCAAAGGGTGTTAGAGGTGGGACCCACATCCACTTAACCTCCCTTGAAAGGATTAAGTGTGGTGGGGCCCACACGAACCCTAACTCTTCAACTCCCCTTTAAACTCCCAATAACTCTTCTTTTTAAATTTGACAACTTGAGTTATTAATTGAGATGAGTTATTTAATTTCAAACTTTCGAAATTCAAAGAGGTGAAGTTGTGCAAATAAAATAATGCTTAGACTTATTTTATTTTGGTGAGTTTTCTCTCGCCACCTTGAGAGGTTTTGAGAAGCATTCTTCATCTTCTTCAACCTTGACGAAGAACGCGAAGAACTCTTAGTCTCCGACGGAGAACATCGTCACCATAAGAAGAGAAAGATGTGTCGTCTCTTCTCTTCTTCGCAGCCGGTGTGTTTCCGAAGATCGGCGACGCCACTTCTTTCGATCTTCTTCCTGTGTCAACGAAAGGAGACGCCGCTTCCTCCTCGGGCTTTCTCTGTCAGCTTACGAAGCTTCTCCAGCGACATTACCTCTTCGGACGCACCTCGATGTCAACGGAATCGACGTACGATTACCGCGAAGCCCGACCTCCGCGACGCTTGTCTTACACGGCTTGTTGACGTGCTCCGCTCTTGAAACTAAGGTAGGGGATTATTGTTTTTCTTCAATTATTTCTGTTCTTGATTTTAGCATGTCGAACTTCGAGGATAAACGACTAAATGTTGTCGTTTAACGAGAGGGGGGGCTGGACTGCACAAACACGGCCGAACCCCCCCTCCTATGTTCATGTTTGTTTCCTTGAAGATGGAACGGGATGGCGTGGTGCCGTCGCACCGTGCGCGAATTGCACGGCAAGTATTGCGTGGCGCTGTCGCGCTGCGCCGTGGAAGGAAATTCAAGAACGCGACATCGTCGCACAACGTCAAAGGAAATCGAAGGCGCCGCGGCCGGAGAAGGGCCGCGGTGGAGGGGCGCGGTGCTGTCGTACCGCGCTGGACGGCAAGGGCCGCGGCCGGTCCGGGCCGCGGCGAAGCTTGGTGACCGGCGGCCAGCCGGGCCACCGGTGTCGGAGCCGGAAAGGGACCAGCCACAGCCGGTCCTGTTGAGGAGGATCCGGCCGGCCAGGTCAGGCCGGTTGGAAATGGGGAAGGCCGGGGGAATTAAATTCCCCTGGCTAGTTGAACAGCCCCCAATTATTGAGGGGGGGGGGGGCGGTTACAAAGGTGGGGCAAGCGCCCCCCATTTTTTTCAATCAGCTCGGCCGAAGCCGAGCTGGCAGCGCACCCAGTGCGCTGCGCTGCGCCGGACCGACGCCTGGCCGGTCTGCCAGGCCGGGATGGGCCGCGCCGGGCCGGGCCGACCCTGTCCAGGGCGGGTCGACCAGGTTCGGGCCAACCGGGGGGTCTCGGGCCGGGACGGCCCGGGCCCGAAACCCCCGTTATCGGACTATTTGGGTTCAAATGCCCATAACTCAGGCTACGGACCTCCAAACAACGCGTCATCAGCGGCGATGCGATCCTTGGATCGGGACTGTCATTTCGGTATATCACACTCAATGTTTCAGAATACTTTGAGTTCGTCCGGGTTGGTTCGTACACGAAACCAACCGGGCCCTCGGAGCGAAAACGCTCATATCTTGAGCTACAGACGTATGATTGACGTGTCGTCAACTTTGTTGAGTTCCTCCTAGTGAGACGGATGTTTTGGCATACTCTGCCCGAGGTTTGGACGCAGGTGGAGTACAGTTGGGTTGGTTTTGCCTTAAAAATCAACCGGGCCCCTGAAACGAAAAAGCCAATAACTCTCAGACCAGGCGTCTGATTGACGCGCCGTCTGTTGCGTTGAGTTCCTGTTGACGATACATAACTTTTGGATACATTAACTCTGGACTATGTGATAGTTGATGTATCAGCCTCTCGGCTCGTGGAGTGGACCCTCCCGAACAAGCTTGCTATGTGCGGGAACCCTAGTGCCAGCTGCTACATCGACGACGACGATTGTGCAGAGATCCTCAGTGGACTGCAATGATGAAGAAATCTGTTCTTGTATCCTATGTGGGTCCTAGCTGTGCTGGTCTTGTCTCCTATGTGGGTCCCAGCTTAGATGATTCAATACTGGTCTTGTATCCTATGTGGGTCCCAGTATAGATGAATCAATGAAGACAGTTGGTCTTGTATCCTATGTGGGTCCTAGCTGGGCTGGTCTTGTATCCTATGTGGGTCTCGGCTTAGATGATTCAATACTGGTCTTGTATCCTATGTGGGTCCCAGTATAGATGAATCAATGAAGACAGCTGGTCTTGTATCCTATGTGGGTCCTAGCTCTGCTGGTCTTGTATCCTATGTGGGTCCCAGCTTAGATGATTCAATACTGGTCTTGTATCCTATGTGGGTCCCAGTATAGATGAATCAATGAAGACGGCTGGTCTTGTATCCTATGTGGGTCCTAGCTTAGATGATTCAGTATCTATGTCTGATCATCTCTTTCACCTTTTCGATGATGTATACATGTGTGAGCTGAATCCTGTTTGCATTCCTGTGTGGATTGTGTTGAGCTATCCTGTGTGGATTACGTTTGCTTTCCTGTGTGGAATACGTATACTTTCCTGTGTGGACTGAGTAGTGATTGGGCTCGGAGGTTGGAGCGTATTGGAATTGTTGACATAGGTATATGTTTGGGAATATACCTAAGCAGTGTCGGTTGTTACATCATGATTGTATCCTTCTTTGTGGTTTATCCTTTGTGGATTTTGGGAGACCTTTGGGGGTCTCGGGGTCCCTACTGAGTAGCTTATACTCACCCCTGCACGGGCTATGCCCGCACTACGTTGTGTTGGTTGCAGACGACGGACAAGGTTGATCGTGGTTGAGACTTGCAGAGCAGGACGGTACCTGGAGGAGGACCACTGGGCGAGACGTACTCGGAGCGGACGTCGGGACCCGAGGACTAGTGGAGCTATCTGTACCCACCCTTCAGGTGGGATTTCTAGTGGATAGCTCGGCGTAGCGACTGTTACTTTTCAGTTGTTGTTTTTCCTTTCGAGTTGTACTTTACTTTCAGTTGGGGTTTGTATTCTGGACCACTTACTTTCCGCACAAGTAGTTGTACTCTGTTTTTACTTACTGTTTACTTTTTCTGCTTGCTTACTCTGAGGTGCTTGTTTACTTTACAAAGGAAATGCCTTCCATTTTACCGGGATTTATGCCTTGTTGCTAGTCACCAGCCCCTGGCCTATGGAATGCGGGCTTGGGGTAGGCACGGCACGGGCCCCGAGGACGGGTCGTGAAAAATTGGTATCAGAGGAGTTCGGTTCTACCGCGAACTCTGATATTTTCTATGTGAAGCAATAGTGTTTAGCGTATTGAGTGTGGTTATCAATCAAGGGAGTCTAGTGTGGGTGCGGCGGCCGACGTATCCGTACACCAGGACCCTGACTTCTAATTTCTGACTTAATGCACGAAAACAGTGATTGCGTGTGTGTTTCATGTTTTCTTTGTGATTACTTGTGTCAGCTCACCAGGTATACTGTTTGGCCATGGCGCACCTATTTACTTTTCAGTATGGCCCCACGACGGCAGTCATCTAGGATTCCGAGAGTTGAGCGTGACGACAGCCCACCGAGCGACGAGGCCTCGGTGCATGGCCCTTTTTTAGCAGTGGCACCGGCGATAGCACTACCCGCCGAGCCACCGATACTTCCAGAATCAGCCGCTGACGATGAACGTCGCCTTAGTGCGCTGCACGAGTTCCAGCGCCAGCGACCACCCAGGTTTCGTGGGGAGATGGACCCCCAGGCAGCCGAGGACTGGCTGGAGGCAGTCGTACGAGTTTTCAGGCTAGTGAGGACACCAGCAGACCACATGGTGATCCTCGCAGCGAGCCTACTGCACGCAGCAGTGGGCCGATGGTGGAGCTTGATGCTCCAGGTGCACGAAGAGACATCTCTTCTCTAGACGGAATTTGAGAGCATCTTCCACTCTGAGTTTTTCCCAGCCACCCTCCGAGCGGTGCGCATCCAGGAGCTACTACAGCTGCGGAAGGGCAGCATGACAGTAGCCCAGTACGCGGCGAGTTTTACTAATCTCTCGCACTACTCCACAGATATGGTACGGGACACATTCTTCCGGGCCCGGACCTTCGAGCAGGGACTGATGCACGAGATCAGGGCTTCGATGATCTCCCTCAACATTCCGACATAGGCTGAGGTGTTGGAGAGATCCCTTCTAGTGGAGAGTTTTCTCGCCGAGCAGACTCCAGTGACAGGGCCCTCTGCAGAACGGCCCGTAGCAGGGTCTTATGCAATTGGCAGTAGACAGGTGATGCAGAGGTCCAAACGGGCCAGACCATTAGATGGGAAGTCACTGGATGAAGATTCGGTTGTGTGGGGCACACGAAGGAGAGCCAGCTACACGAGGGGCAGGCATTGCTACGCATGTGGCGGGCAAGGACACATGGCTCGAGACTACCCGACTCGTCTTACAGATGAGCAGCAGGTGGTAGAGGGACCTCCCAGACAGAGGTTCGGCCACGGTGGTCCGCAGGGTGCAGGCAGACGAGGCAGAGGAGCTAGCCGAGTAGCCGATGGTGGGAGACACTTCGAGGTGTTTCCACCCCCACCACCAGGAGGTCCGCCTCGACCACAGGGAGTCGGTGGACATGCGAGAGCTCATCTTCAGGCAGCTGAGGCCTTCGATCATGGAGCTCTGGGAGCAAATGGACAGGAGCGGGACTAGTGGATATGTCTTTTTTATTTCTAGTTCCTTGTTTCTATTATGTAGCGTCTTTGTATTATGAGCTGCAATAATAAAATACGCATACCTTTGTGAGTTTTCATTCCTATCCTCTTTTGTGTTGTTACTAAGAGGTTCCAGTTTTGACTGTTGACTTGACACTCACTTGTGAGACATCTACTAGAGGGGACCCAGTTACCACGCACTGATGCCGACAGTGTGACTCAACCCTTGGAGGCGAGAGTAACGGTTGGATCTCTTAGTAGTAGCATCGAGGCCTTACGACGTCATCCTTGGTATGGATTAGTATCATCCATATCAGATTGACTGTATTAGGCAAAGAATGTGGTTCATCCAAGGGATGAGACGGGATTTCTCTTAATCGGCAAAGAAGAAATCATAGCAGCACTTGTGGGACCAGAGGTGGTCCAGGCCACGATAGAGAAGGTCCAGGTCATCCAGGAGCGAATGAAGACAGCTTAGAGCCGACATAAGTCTTTCGTTGGCAGGAGGTGGAGGCCACTAGAATTTGAGGATGGCAACCACGTCTTCATGCGGGTCTCACCTCGACGTGGATTACAGAGATTTGGCCAAGGTGGCAAGTTATCTCCGCGCTTCATCGGACCATTCCAGGTCCTCAGCAGGATTGGCGAGGTGGCTTATCGTCTGGCTTTACCACCTCAGTTGCACCGGGTGCACGACGTCTTCCACGTATCTCAGCTGAGGAGATACGTGCATGACCCGACGCACATCATTGACCATGGGGAGCTTGGCGTTGACGATGGGGCGACTTTTTCGGAGGTCCCGGTGGAGATCGAGGATCGACAGGAGCGGGTCCTACGTGGACGGTCGATTCCTCTAATGCGCATCAGGTGGCAGCACGAAAATCTCCAGGAGAGCACTTGGGAGAGGAAGGCTTAGATGCGTGCTCAGTACCCTTATTTGTTTCCCTAGTTTTGATGTATCTTTACGGGGACGTAAAGCCCTGAGGTGGGAGTAATGTAAAGACCCGTAAAATTCAAGGGAAATTTTTTCTTAATTTTCTTTGGAATTTTACAAGAGTGCTGTTTCTGACGGAACCTGATTATGAGGCCCGGTGTGCCCGGAATCAATTTCCGAAGTTTGTCTCAGGTACGTTCAGTGAACGAACGAGCGGGTTTTTCTAACTTTTGAACCGGTGCCCGGAATAGAATTCCGAGGGCACCGATGAACTCGCAGCACCGATTTTTGCTTAAGGAGACCTTCTCCGAGGTTGTGTTTTATGCTGGTTGAGAGTTAGTTTTGGGGAAAGTTGGATGTAGTTAAATAAATTGTGGAAGACAATTTATTTTAAACCATGTTGGTTATATCCTCCCAAAGGGAGTTAGAGGTGGGACCCACATCCACTTAACCTCCCTTGAGTGGATTAAGTGTGGTGGGGCCCACATGAACCCTAACTCTTCAACTCCCCTTTAATCTCCCAATAACTCCTCTTCTTTTTAATTTTGACAACTTGAGTTATTAATTGAGATGAGTTATTTAATTTCAAACTTTCGAAATTCAAAGAGGTGAAGTTGTGTAAATAAAATAAGGCTTAGTCTTATTTTATTTTGGTGAGTTTTCTCTTGCCACCTTGAGAGGTTTTGTGAAGCATTCTTCATCTTCTTCAACCTTGACAAAGAACGCAAAGAACTCTTAGGCTCCGGTGAAGAACGTCGTCACCATAAGAAGAGAAAGATGTGTCGTCTCTTCTCTTCATCGCAGCCGGTGTGTTTCCGAAGATCGACGATGCCTCTTCTTTTGATCTTCTTCTCGTGTCAACGAAAGGAGTTGCCGCATCCTCCTCGGGCTTTCTCCGTCAGCTTACGAAGCTTCTCCAGCGACATTACCTCTTCAGACGCACCTCGACGTCAACAGAATCAACGTACGATTACCGCGACGCCTGAACTCCACGACGCTTGTCTTCCGTGGCTTGTTGACGTGCTCCTCTCTTGAAACCGAGGTAGGGGATTATTGTTTTTATTTAATTATTTCCGTTCTTGATTCTAGCATGTCGAACTTCGAGGATAAACGACTAAATGTTATCGTTTAACGAGAGGGGGGGGGGGACCGCACAAAAATGGCCGACCCCCCCTCCTATTTTCATGTTTGTTTCCTTACGGATGGAACGGGATGGCGTGGTGCCATCACACCACACTAGAATCGCACGACAAGTATTGTGCGGTGCCGTCGCGCCGTGCCGTGGAATGAAATTCAAGAACGCGACGCCGTCGCGTTGCGTCAAAGGAAATCGAAGGCACCGCGGCCGGAGCGGGGCCACGGCGGAGTGGCGCGGTGCTGTCGCACCGCGCCGGAAAACAAGGGCCGCGGCCGGTTCCGGGCCGCGGCGGAGCTTGTTGACAGGCGGCCAGCCGGGCCGCCGGTGTCGGAGCTGGAAAGGGACCGGCCACTGCCGGTCCCGTTGAGGAGGAGCCGGCCGACCAGGTCGGGTCGGCCCGAAACGGGGAAGGCCGGGGGAATTAAATTTCCCCGACCAGTTGAATGGACCCCCATTATTGAGGGGGGACCACGGTTATAAAGGGGTGGCATGCACCCCCCGTTTTTTTCAATCAGCTCGGCCGAAGCCGAGCTGGCAGCGCGCCCACCGCGCTGCGCTGCGCCGGACCGGCGCCTGGCCGGTCGGCCACCCCAGGCCGAGCCTAGCCGCGCCGGGCCGCGTCGGGCCGGGCCGACCCTGTCCGGGTCGGGTCGACCCGGTTCGGGCCAACCGGGGGGTCTCGGGCCGGGTCGGCCCGAGCCCGAAACCCCCGTTATCGGACTGTTTGGGTTCAAATGCCCATAACTCGGGCTACGGACCTCCAAACGACACGCCGTCAGCGGAGATGCGATACTTGGAACGGGACGGTCGTTTCGGTATATCACACTCAAGGTTTCAAAATACTTGGGGTCTTCCGGGTTGGTTCGTACACGAAACCAACCGGGCCCTCGGAGGGGAAACGCTCATATCTTGAGCTACGGAAATCCGATTGACGTGACGTCAACTTTGTTGAGTTCCTCCTAGTGAGACGGATATTTTGGAATACTCCGCCAGAGTTTGGACGCATGTGGAGTACGGTTTGGTTGGTTTTGCCTTAAAAACCAACCGGGCCCCTAGAACGAAAAAGCCAATAACTCTCAGACCGGGCGTCCGATTGACGCGCCGTCTGTTGCGATGAGTTCCTATTGACGATACGGAAATTTTGGATACATCAACTATGGACTATGTGACAGTTGATGTATCAGCCTCTCGGCTCGTGGAGTGGACCCTCCCGAACGAGCTTGTTGTGTGCGGGAACCCTAGTGCTGGCTGCGACTTCGACGATGACGATTGTGTAGAGATCCTCAGTGGACTGCGACGATGAAGACAGTTGGTCTTGTATCCTATGTGGGTCCTAGCTGTGCTGGTCTTGTATCCTATGTGGGTCCCAGCTTAGATGATTCAATAATGTTCTTGTATCCTTTGTGGGTCCCAGTATAGATGAATCAATGAAGATAGCTGGTCTTGTATCCTATGTGGGTCCCGGCTTAGATGATTCAATACTGGTCTTGTATCCTATCTGGGTCCCATTATAGATGCATCAATGAAGACAGCTGGCCTTGTATCCTATGTGGGTCCTAGATGTGCTGGTCTTGTATCCTATGTGGGTCCCAGCTTAGATGATTCAATACTGGTCTTGTATCCTATGTGGCTCCCAGTATAGATGAATCAATGAAGACAACTGGTCTTGTATCCTATGTGGGTCCCAGCTTATATGATTCAGTATCTATGTCTGATCATCTCTTTCACCTTTTCGATGATGTATACCTATTTGAGCTGAATCCTGTTTTCTTTCCTCTGTGGATTGTGTTGAGCTATCCTGTGTGGATTACGTTTGCTTTCCTGTGTAGAATACGTATAATTTCCTGTGTGGACTGAGTTGTACTTGGGCTCGGAGGTTGGAGCGTATTGGAATTGTTGACTTAGGTATATGTATGGGCATATACCTAAGCAGTGTCGGTTGTTACTTCGTGATTGTATCCTTCCTTGTGGTTTATACTTTGTGGATTTTGGGAGACCATCGGGGGTCTCGGGGTCCCTATTGAGTAGCTTATACTCACCCCTGCACGGGCTATGCCCACACTACGTTGTGTTGGTTGCAGACAACAGACAGGGTCGATCGTGGTTGAGGCTTGCAGAGCAGGACGATACCTGGTGGAGGACCACTGGGCGAGACATACTCGGAGCGGACGGCGGGACCCGAGGAGCAGTGGATCTATCTGTTCCCACCCTTCAGGTGGGATTTCCAGTGGACAGCTCGGCGTCGCGACTTTTACTTTTCAGTTGCTATTTTCCCTTTCGAGTTGTACTTTACTTTCAGTTGGGGTTTGTATTCTGGCCCACTTACTTTATGCACTTGTAGTTGTACTCTTTTTTACTTAGTGTTTACTTTTTCTGCTTGCTTACTCTGAGGTGCTTGTTTACTTTTCAAAGGAAATGCCTTCCCTTTTACCAGGATTTACGCCTTGGTGCTAGTCGCCGGCCCCTGGCCTATGGCAGGCGGGCTTGGGGTAGTCACGGCACGGGCCCCGATGACGGGTCATGACAGACCATCATATATCCCATTCTCTTCTGTTAAGAAATTTTTTTATGATCCCTATTTATGATGTTATTTTTCCACAAATTATATTTTCAGTTTTCTAAACCCCAATTACAAAGATCATGTTTTTTTTGAAGAAGAAACATATTTAAGGTGGGGAAAATGAATCACCCAAAATCATTAAAATGTTTTCCTTTTAGAATAAATTTTATTATATTACAATATTTAGTAATATGAAACAAAAATTTAATCTTATGATAAATAGTGGATTGGTGTTATCTTTTTTAAAAATCTACACTATGATTATAATTCTATACATGGAACCTCAAATCTACCTTCTGTTTCACACAATAACAGGGTTTATTGAATACTATTAATATAATTCTTTTAAATGAAAATTACCTACTGAAAGATAAATTATATGTTTCTAATATAATTTAATAACATAAGAAAATATATTGTCTATTAAAAAATTAAATGAACTAATTGGTTTTCAATTAATTATATATTAGAATAAAAATAAATTCATTTTAAGGGAAATGTTTTTATAGATAATCTTTTTTTATGCACCAAAAATAATTTTCTAATAACAAATTAAAAAATTTGGTATTTAAGGACTAATATTATTATAATAAATATATTCTATATCGAATAATTTGTTTTTAAATTCATCAAATTAATATTAATGTGGCAATAAATGAATAATCACAATATGATGCATAAAAGGTGAATTTTTATAAATGAATCTTTGCCCCTTATTAATGAAGAAAATATTTTGACTACAATTTATGAAATTTTAATTTTTTTATTTTTAAATTGAAAATTTCATTTTGAAATATAAATTTCAAAATTAGTTTAAGGTTTAATTGTGGAATTTTTCTAATATTTTTTTGATCAATTTTGAGAAATACTGAATTTTAATTGAATTTTTTTCAACTAATATATTTATATATTTACATAAAATTTTGAATCAGATTTAATGTATATTTATGTCAATTATATATTAATTTATAGAATTTAAGAAATTGGAGACAATTTAAAATTGAAATTGGTAATAAAAACATTCCAATCATTTTATCTTGATAATATAATAACATTATGTCTTATCCTGACTACAGAATCATTTTTAAATTAACTTGTACCTCTAATTTAATTTGAATTTGGAAAATTTTCTTCAAAATTTTTAATAAGAAATATTTATAATTTATAGTTTTTTAAATTTAGGTTTTTACCAAAAACACATGTGAGTGGAATTATAATCAATTAAAATGATTTAGTGGAAACTTTTCTTAACATGTGACTCATCTTTAATCATATAGTACAAAATGACCTAAAAATATGACAAAACCACTTTTATTGTAATAGTTTTACCATAAATTCAATTTTAATTAATTTCAATTATTAGTCATGGAAAATTATGTATGGGAGACCGGTTACTATTGTTGTCCCTTTTATATTTAATGGAATTCCACTCCTCAACCTCAATAAAAGGAAACACACCCCTTCCACTCATTCACACCTCTCAATCCCATTGGATCATCTAAAAATAGGCCAAATAAAACCCTTGAATCTCTCTCTAAATTTCAGAAGCCACAATTTCACCATAAATCAAAAAATGGAAAACTTTTTATATAAGCCTCATGAAATTATCTTAAAAAGAATTAACACTCTTTAAAAATCAATTTTTACTAATTTTATTATCCAAATATTAAATTATTATTCTAATATATATAAATATCTTAAATATACTGGAATGTTTTTATGTTAGTGGTATTATCCAGACCTTCCTTCTTCAAGAATAGTAAAGGTACAACAAAAGTGTCACACCTTTCCTTATTTAAGATGAAAGAGAGATAATGATGCCTTGGTCCTACCTTCAGTATGCCTCAAGTTAACGACTAACACCAAAGTATTGAATCTCACACAATATGGAAGGTATTTCCCTTTTTATAGATTAAGCTAGAGAGATAAGATGGGAAATCCCAAGAAACCACAAATACTAAAAGTAAAATTACAACCAAAATCCATTCCCACATGCATGGTGAAAAGTAAAGATAATACAAAATAAAAAAAACACCCAATTAATGTACCAAAAGATAAGAGACTATACACCAACAAAAACTAATCCTAATGCCCGAGCTAATAAATCCATGCACAATCCTCGACGTTTTATTGGAATGTTGAAAATAGATTTATATACGCAAGGGGAGCATATGAGTATACTCAATAGGGAAAATAAAGTTACCCATGAACAAGTGGGGGAATCATTTTAATGTCTCTTTGAGAAAACAGAAGAACCTCAAAGCACCTTCCAAGAAATACTAACCATCCCTGCCTCACCAAGGCACACATAATAAATATCGCAAGTAAAGTAAAGTAATAGTATAAGCACATCAACATTTTGGAACCCCGCACCACCTTCCCACTGGTTAATAAATCATTCATAATAGCTAACTTCTTGAAGCTACTAGTTTTCGCACCCACAGTCCCACTACCACAACCTTCCCACACACACCTACACATCAAACCATACACAATCCCACCCATAGACACATGGGCCATAACAATGACACCTATCACCCGAAGAAACCTTGGAGTCATCCTATAGGAACATGAAAAACAATCATGCCTAAAGGATCTGGGGTTATGGTAAACTTCATGCCAATGCATCCTTCTCGGATACGCTCGAATGGAAAGAACCGAAAGAGGGTGAGAGGAAGAATTTCAATAACCATCAATCCATCTCTCACTGGGATGTTGGGAATGAAACCCTTCCTAATGAAATGGGGTTTTTTGAAATTAGGTGATCAAAAATAGTGGGATGTGTATATAAATATCAAGGAACTACAATTTATACAAATAAGTAAACAAACACTCCGCCCAACGTATGGGTCCCCAAAATATACATCCAAAAAATACAGAACCACATTTGTTTTGACCTATATATGCTCAACCACATGACAACCACATCTAGATAATAACAGAATTAATCTTTCATTTACCAAATTTAAATTTATTAATTAATATATTTTGATAAAAATACTCCAATATTACCGGGAAACTACAAACCACAACCATATAAATTTTAAAAACTAAACCAGATTTGAATTCCCACTGTAGGCCCCCATTCAACCACTTCCAACCATCATTATTCAATGTCATAACAAACAAAACTAATATTTATCTGATGTAGTCCCACTATATACATGTTCATAACCACCCCATAGTCCCACTGCACAATGTTGTTCAACGGCCATAACAAAAATAAGGCAGTTTTGCTGACAACAAGTCCATCTATTCCACAATCAATCAAACTCTCAGACTTGGATAGAAACACACCACCTATTCCTACCTAAACACAAAGACCACATTAACTACCATTTTATCCACAACCCCCCTTCACACTCATACCACCTCTAAATCATGGATCCAACTCCTATGTCCCCCCTACACTCATAAACATGCTCCCAATAGCAGCACCACACAACTCACACAATGTCACAAAACTTGCACTCATCAAAACATATCAAACATAACATATTCATATTTTGTAACATTGTTCTTTAATTCAACATGATAAATAGGGGTGATCACATAAGGGTTTTCATCCTGGGGAATTTATTTCATTCAACTGGATATGCATGATTAGCCAGATTTGAAATTATAGAAATTGTTCATATGGAAACTACAATAGTTATAAAGCATCACCCATGAATAGAAAAATTCCACCAATGGCCATGATTTTAGTAATGAAAAAACCCAAAATAATCCATAAGGAATTCTTTATAACAAAATAAAATGACGGTCAAACATAAAACTACTACCATCCCATTAATTCATTACCTTTTATCTATTGATCATATTCCCTTCTTATTGATTTGTTGTGTTAAAAAATGTACACATATGTTATTTAAAATTAATCATTAGTATACTCACCATGCATGATGTACAATTCAAAATATATAGAATAAATTCCTACCATATGATCAAAGGATTGAAATTTCTCCTTGAACCAAGAATAGAGGATTACACAAGTAGAAGGGAAGAACTCCAATAAAACTGAGTAGGAGGGGATCTAACATAGCCACACAACTCCTCTAGGTAAGAAGGCTCTAGATTCACCAAGGGGAAATAGAAAACATACTTGGAAGGGAATATCCTGGCTTTGAAGAGCCAAATCTGAAATTAAAGGAAGAATGATTTATAAAATTCATTAATGGCGGGATCATAATCAAGATCACGCAGCTTGACTATCCCAAATCCCACAGAATTGTAGAATATTAAAGTTATAATTGATATACTTTTAAACACCCTTAGATCCATCAAAAATTCTTTAAACATGGTTTATATCAATTAAAACGTAAGAGGGGTGAAACTAAAAAACTAGGAAAAACTGGGGAAACTGTAAATGATTCACAGATGGGTGAGGCATTAACATAGATCCACTGATGGGTGAGATACTGATGAGACCTACATATGTTTATCCATTTACTTTGAGCTACAAAGGAATGAAATACTGATGCCTTGTCCTACTGACGTCATGACCTACAAACACTAATGCCCTCAACTCACCGACACTGATGCTCTTGACTCACCAATGTCGAAGCCTTTGACTGACAGATGCAATGACTTTCCGACACACTAACATGACAACACATTGACAAGATGATTACTTGACATGTTGACGAACTGTCAAGCTAACATGCTTACATTCTAACGCACTAACATGCTGATGAAAACACACTGAGATACCGATAGAAAACTGGAAAACCAGGGAATTTTGAAAACTATGGAAATGAGCCACTGTTGAATCTCAGAACACCCTAAACACTATTATTTTCACAATGGAATTGTCAAAGGAAATCAAGTTCATTACATAATATACAAGTCAAACTATTATCATCACTAAGAATTCAAAACAAACCTAGAAGACAGAGTTTTTGAAAACCCACACCTGAAGATACCTCTTAGGATCAAACCACATTGTATTATTCTATAGCAAGAGTGAAAACCTCGACATCCCAGGGACACCTCCATGAAATATATATCCTATAAAACTATGAAAACACTAAGGCCCCGCTACTTAAATAAACTATAAAAACACCAAAGTTCACAAAATCTAGACAGATAGATTAAGGAGGTTCTCCCTCCATGTCAAGATACTATATGATTTTGGTGGAACTAACTCACCCTCAAGGGTTTAATAATGTCATCATTAATGCATATTGATTAGGGATAATGTCCTCCTCTCCCCATTATAAATACGCTTTACACACATTCATAGAATAATGAAACATCCCATATCATTTCAAACAAGGTCATGGATTACATCACAAGAATAGAATAATGAAAAAACACAAGAGGAATACACAGAACAACTCTAGGTACTGGGAACACATTTGTTCCTTGGGCTCCAATGTACTCTCATTGAGGCCAGAATATCTCCATAATAGATGAACCAAATGAATGCCCCATCCATGAATCACCTTCTCATCGCGATACTATATTCTCACCGGTCGCTCCACAAAGGTTGCATCGTCCTTGATATCAAAGTCCCCTTTTTCAAGGATGTGGGATTCATCATTTAGATTCTGACAGAGCTGGGAGATATAGAATACGTCATGGATCCAATATAACCACGGTGGTAATGACAGATGATACGAAACCTCCCAAAATCATCCAAACACCATTAATGGTTTAATTAACGTAGGAGAAATCTTTCTTCTCTTACTGAACATTTAATTCCCATGCCATGGGGAAACCATTAAAACAACATGGTACCCAACCTTAAACTCCAAGGGGATCCTCTGATGGTTGGAATATGACTTCTTTTAGTCTTATGCCTTATTAATCCTCTAACACACTAGTTCAACCTTCTCCACTGTGCTCTACACTACCTCTGGTCCAAGAATTGATCATTCCCCAACCTATGTCCATCAAACTATTGAACGACACTTCTTTCCGTACAAATCATAAAATGGTTCTCTGCCAATGGAAGTGTGTTAGATATTATTATAGAAAAACTCTATAATGGGAAAGTGTCGTACCCATGATCCTCTGAAGTCCATGAAACACGCCCGTTTCATATCCTCCAACATCTTGATGTTTTTCTCTGTCTACTAATCTATCTGAGGGTGGAAAAAAGTGATGAGGCATATCTAGGTTCCAAAAGCACATTGCAATCCCCTCTAGACTCGTGATGTAAAACATATATCTCTAAAAAAGATAATGGATCACGGAACTCCAGGTAGCCACACCACCTCATCCACATACCTCCTTGCCAAGGCATCTAATGTGATAAACTCGTTGATTACTAGGAAGTGATATAACTTCATCAACTAGTCCACTACAACCCAAATAGCATTGTATCCTCTAAATGACTTGGCTCATCTTGTGATAAAATCCCATGAGATTTCATACCACTTACACTAGGGAACCTCTAAGGGCTACAATAAACCTCCAGAAACACTGTTCTCGACCTTCTCTTATTGGCACACTAAGAACCTTGCAAAAAACTCCACCTCAACCCACTTCATCATGAGCCACAAAAACTATTAAATTATGACTTAGTACATCATAGAGACTACTGGATAGACTTATATGGGTAATCCAAGTAACTTATTGAGACATCCCTAAGCATTTCCACTAGGAAAAACAATTTCCCACGAAACGACATCTATTTCAGACTATCCTATGCCAATCCTTCCAAAGCATTTCCATTGAATGTGTGATCATGTATCACTTTAGTCTATGAGTCTCCCAACAAAGACTCCTCTACCTACAAAATTAAGGAAGAAAACATTGTTATTTGAAATAGATAATCTTTGATGTCATCCACTCTTACATCAAAAGGCACAGTGGCCAAATCCTCCAACACCTTCCAAGATTCTATAGATTCTTGAACAACATTCTTCTATTAAATACTACTCAAGGTAATGGAAACCACATTCTATTTTCCTAGGTTGTAAGATATATTAGTCGTATTCTTGGAGAAACTCCATCCACCTTTACTGTCGCATGTTCAAGTCTCGTTTGGAAAATATATATCTCATTCTCTAATGATTCGTGAATATAAAAATGCACTCCCAAATGGGGTAATTCCTCAAAAACATATCTATGAATATGACCACTGAAACAACTTCTTTAACCCTTAACTAGTCCACTTCTATCCCCTTATCAAACACTACGTTTCCAAGGAAGTTCACTTATCTTGTTTGGAACATGAACTTGGAAAACATCCCATATAGATGGTGGTGTTAAAGGACCTCCATTATTGACTTTAAATGGTTTTCATTCACCTCCTCTAAGGAAGAACAGGTGTAGGAACATGTGTAATATACAGTTCATTAGTCCCTTGAATAAGGTTAGTGAAATCACAACACAGAAGGGAATGACCACAAACTCAAAGTTCCCCTACATAGATCTAAATGAATTCTTCAGGATGTAACACTCAATCACCTTAAACAGGTGATATCCCGACCGCATGCCGATCATAGAGAACCAACACTTTCCGTTTAACTAGTAAAAAAGATCGTCGATCTTCAGAATGGTGTAGTGGTTCTTGACCATAACCTGATTTAATCTCGGGTAGTCTATTTACAATCTTTGACCACTATGAGGATTCATCGAAAACAATTCTAGAGCACTTCATGGAAACAAACTTGGTGGGATAAAACCATTCTTCCTCAGGAATACAACCTGAATCCACAACTATCTCAAGTCAAAGGGCACCATTCGATAGGGAGACATTGAAATCAGAAGTGTATCGGGTTGAAATTCTATCCCGAACTCAAAATCACGTCTAGGGGGTAAAGACACATCCTTTATTGTGAATACATATAAATAATCTCTAGAAACTTCTGGATCCCCCACCATCTTTGAAAATGATGATTCCACTAATAACTTGACTAACATGGAGAGAAGAGTCTCAAAGCACAGACATCCAACCTGAAAACCCCAATCACTAAGAAAAACTACACGATGTCCTTCCACATCCGAGAACATGACTCTTCTTCAAAAGTATTGAATTAAAAAATAAACATGAAAAACCTTTTTTCTTCATATGATGACATTGTATGGATGCATTTGTTTTAAGAAAAGATCCCCAAGGGACTGATGTGGTCCCATCACCTATGTACTTCCCAATAACACATCAAACAGTCTGTTATGACCTCCAACTAGTGCACTCAATACCAAGGGAATGTAATATATATCCTCATATAGTATGAATGAATGGGCTAGAATGGGTCCAAAAAAGGAGTGAAAAGCCCCTAAATTAAACAAAGCACAAACAAGAGTACTAAATAGACTGATCTTACCTCAAACAAACTCTGGCCCTATTGGAATTTCACCCTCGAAGACATGCAACTACCCACTCCCAAATACACTACCATTATATTATCGACTGCCTATATGACCACCCCTAGTCGTGGCCCCTAAAGAGCACCCTCAGTTTGACTTCCTCAAGCTCTATCTACCCTATGTGGAGCGGGAGCTCGCTTCCCCGATAGCTGGAAAGGCCTGACTAGAAACTGCTACAGCTGAGGTGGGTGCTGATCCTCCCCACCCCACCGTACAGTGCTCAAAAAGGTTAACAATTCCTATTATTTTCATGTCCTCCATAGACAAACCATCTTGATCCCTGGCCCATGTGAATGGGTGAGGACTTGGAGATTGGAACTGGAACTAATGAGGCAAAATTCCCATTATACAAAACATGGATGGCCCTAATGCTAAAGACCTCAAGCTGACTACTTTCTTTGATGATGAACTCGGTCGGACCCCTTCTCCTGGTACACCCCCCAGTGAGTGCTTCCTTTCGACTACCTCAGCCTTTTTCGGAACCCCTATATATGTTGGTATAGTAATGAGAGTAAAAATATTATAAAGAAAAGGTTTGGGTGCCTCCTCTAAGTGTCTTTCTTGGGACTCATCTGAAAAACTATCTGATAAAAAGTGTATGAGACCTTGAAATTGATCTTTAATTACCTCACCAATATACTTTTATGCAAGAGGGATTGTAGCTCCTACCTTTGGTCATCCTTTATCATTGATGAAAGGAATTATGCCCAGAACTCCTTCTCAAAGTCATCCCATAAAACATTGGTCTCATTCCCTTCCTTGAGGTAAACCATACACCACTGATGCACTGATCCCCTAATCTAGGTCACTTATAATGTAATCTAGTACTACATCAGAGCTCAGATAACCCTGAAATATATCACTAGCTCCTCGAGACAACTCTCTATCTCAGTGTCTGTGAAACTGCCCTCATACTTTCCCAGAGTTTGCCGCTGGAAGTCCCAATATGTCTTTTTCCGCTGGTAATCCTCCTCCTCTTGATAGGCATTCCAGTGATCAACAAGATAAAACTGTTGGGACTCAACTAGTAGTACCACCTGTGGGCGATATCTGGGTGCCGAAGAAGATAATGTAAACAAAGAACTAATCTACCCCGGTGGTGTGGAAATTTTATTTTCTTTTGAACACATTATTTAATTTAAATTCCCAAAACACCCGTGACACAAAATAAAACAAGTCATTATTATTCATGTACTATTCTTAGGGTATCTACCCTGTAATTAGTGTACCCTCACTTTGTCGTTCAGTAGTTCTGGAGTCCTTGCATCGGATCATGAGGGGGGGGGGGATCTTGTGTCCTAGATGGTCTTTCCTGGCATATATCGCGCACCGATATGGCCAAAAATAGTTTCCCTACCATCTCATGTAATCCTTACTATGCATAACTCAAAACACTATCATATCCCTCAAACCCCTATACCTTTACTATGATACAATTTTGTAATGACATGCCATCTTCAAGATGAGGAAAGATACAATAAAAGTGTAAATCCATTCCTTCTTCATGATGATGGAGAGATAATGACCACCGAGACCCATCTTCAGTAGGCACTAGGTTAGAGACTAGATCCAACGATATATAATCTCAAACAATATAGATGAAATTAACCTTTATATAGATCAAGATCAAGATATAAGATAGTAAATTCCAAGATACTCCAAATTATAAATGTAAATGTAAAACCAAAATCATTTCCAATATGCTTGTTTAAAAGTAAAGATCATACAAGGTAAAAAAACTCTAATGTATTGTACCAAATGACTAGAGACTAAACAACACCAACAAATAATCCTAACAATTGAGCGGGTAATTTATAGAACGGTCCTTGAAACTATCCTAAAAACCAAAAAATAGTTGTATATACCTAGTGAAAGCATAAAAGTATTCTCAGAAGAGAAACTAATGATACACATGCACAAGTGAGGGATTCATACTAATGTGCCTGTGAGAAAAGAGTAGAACCTCAATGAACATACCAAGGAATACAAACCATCCCAGCCTCACTAAGGCATGCTCACAAAATATTGAACATCAAGTAATGTAATAGTATAAGCACATTGACATTTGTGTACCCCACAAAAATTTCCCACTAGTAAACTACACATTCCTAATTGATAACATCTGGACACTACCACTCTTCTCACATGTAGTCACACTGCCACAACCTACCCAAACACACCTACGCCAAAAACCAAAAACAATCCCGCCCATAAACACATGGGCCACAACAACCGCACGTCTCACCCAAAGACACGTGGGCCTCATTCTGAAGACACCTAGGAAACAAACATAAACAAAGGATATGGTACTATAGCATGCCTCAATCCATTATTGCCTCACCAGATATCCTCATGAGAAAAGAACTAGATGAGTGTGTGAGGAATAAATTCAATATCAATCCACATATCCTCCCACCAGGATGTTGGGAATGACACCCCCCATGAAATGGGGGTGTTATGTACAATGTTCTCAATAAGGGTGGGGTGTATATTGAAATAAAATGGAACAAAAATTTATACATATAAGTAAACAATAACTCATCCCAACCTAGGGTCCCCAAAACAGGCAACCAACTCATACAGAACCGCATTTTCTACTACCCCTATATGCACAACCACTCAACAACCAATACCAAATCATAACCCAACACCATTTTCATTTAACCACATGCCATTTTTTAACAAATTTATTCAATTACATTTAATTCAGCACTACCGATCATCTACTGGGAAACTAACTACCACAACCATATAAAAAAACAAAACTAGATTTAGAGTCCCACTGCATGCCCCCATTCAACCACAACCAACTATAATTCTTCAATGTTATACCAAAAAATCAATATATTTAACTTATGAAATCCTACTACATACATGTTCTTAACTAAATTCCAGTCCTAATACACAACGCTGTTCGACGGCCACAACACAAAAAAGTCAAATCCACTACCTACAAGTCCATAAATTCCAAAATCAATTAGTCTATCAGAATGGGATACAATTAGACCGCCTGTACCACCCCATACACAAAGAACAAATTAACTACCATTTATCCAGATCCCCGCTGCACACTCATACCTCACCCAACACATTGAACCAACTCCTTTGTCCACCTCTATACCCATAACCATGCTCCCAAAAACCGAAACACACAACCCACACAAGGTAAAAACACCAAAAAACACACAAATCATCCACACCTATCAAACATTACATATTAAGATTTGGAAAAAACTGTTCTATAAGTAAAATTGATAAATATGGGTGACCACACAAGGGTTTCCATCTTGGTTAATTCATTTCATTTAACCAGATATACATGATTATCATGATAAAATTTACACCGAATGTTCATAAAAAAACTACAGCTGTTATAAAGATTCACCCATTAACAGACAAAGTACATAAACTACCATGATTTTCAAAAGGCATACAACCATAAAAATCAATAAATATACAATTATTACAAAATAAAAAAGATGAGGAAGCATCAAACCACTCCCAACCGATTATTTCATTAACATGTTATCTTTTGTTCATATTCTATTATTATTTATTTCATTTCCTGATAAATGTATTCATATATTCCTTATAAATAATCTTTAGTACACAAACCCCACATGATGCACAACTTAAGAGAGATTGAAGAAATCCCTACCAGATGATCACTGTATCAAAGTTCCTACATTCAACCAGAAGAGGGGATCACATGAGAAGTAGGGATGAAATCCAAGAAAAATGAGTAAAAGGGGCTATAGGATAGGCAATTGACTCATCTGAGGAGGATGGATATAGACGTACCAAGGGGAAACAGAAAACTTACCAAGAAGGGATGATCCCAGCTTTTAAGAGACGTATCATGTATTAATGGATGAACTATTTCAAAAATTCATTAATGATGGAATTATGTTCAAGATCACACAGATTGAAGATCTTAAATCCCCTTAGATGTTTGGATATTAATGATACACTTTATATCCTCTGAAACTCCATTATAAACACTCAAGCTATGTTTTAACTCATTTTTATATAAAATAAAATGTAAGATAGGGTTGAAAGTTGAAAATAGGGAAAAAAATGTGAAAAACACAAATGAGTCACTGATTGGTGAGTCACTAATGGGTGAGTCACCAACATAGATACATCGAAGTGGGAGCTAGCAGTGAGACCGACCGACGCTGAGCCACTGACACTGAGAAACCAATGCTAACCAACTATCCCAATGACCTACTGACACCTCGACCTACCAGCAACCTAACCTACCAACACTAATTTCTTCAACACACCAACACTAATGTTATTGACTCACTGATGTCAATGGATTTGACTCACTAATGGAAGACCATGTCGACACACTAAAAAGTTGATGCACTGACTTACTAACATAATGAAATGCCAACATCGACGTCCTGAGTTACTGATGGATGAATTGACAATTTGGAAAACTTTTAAAATGAGCCATTTTTGCCTCCCAAAAGAACCCTAAAATCTGTTTAATCAAAAAATGAGAGGGCTGGGGAAATCTTGTTCATTATAGGTACTTCATATACTCACACACAAATCCATAAAATTGGAAACACAATCATCATATTTGTGGATGGTGAACTACCATCTCATGAATATATATAATGTATTCTTCCATTATCACATTTATTGTATGTGACTAATGAATTACATATAGTATCCATATAATATATATGATATTTATAATGTATGTGGGCATGTGTACTACTGCCTCTTCAAAATAATATCATTTGTAACATATTTACATGGAGTGTGTTAAGGATGGATTCAATAATCCCATTCGATATATATATAAATGATATGATAATATAATTTTAATATATATATATATATATCACATACTTTAAAAATATAAAAAACAATTGGAAGTAGTGTTCCTGTGTATGTATGGCCTACCATCTCAATGAGATGATGCATTACATTTCCTATATATAAATATTATAGATTATTATAAATACTTATGTATTAATATAAATCTTATTTAAATAATTTAATACATAATATATATGAATAAATCAAATCGAAGGAATAATGAGAAAAAACAACAATTCCAAACAAACAAGAAAATAAGGCAATTAACACCTAAAATGATGAAAATAAGGAATGATTGTTAAAAAATAGGTAATATGCTTTTATAAAAAGATGATATATCATATGAAAAAATATATTATGGTTCATTTTTTAGTTAACATAATTCGGAAATAAATTATACAACAATTTAATGGGCGTTTAATCAAACAGGACCTTAAGGTAACAGATTTTCATCTCACTTTTAAAATATGTGAGATAATATAATATTCAAAACATATATTTTTTTTTCTGAATAAAAAATACCATTTATAGTTAATATAAATATTTAGTCATATTTTAGGGTATTATATGATCCAATTTAAATAATCTAACCCATGTTTTTTGACATGATAATTACCATCTGGTAAATGTTTTCATTGTAATCCATAATTTTTGAGATTGTAATCATTATCTCCATAAAGAACCATCCATAAATGTACTTACTTGTGCAAGTAAATTGATTTTAATTATAAGAAATCTTATGTTATGGATATAATTATATCTTAATCTATATGCCATTTTTACATATTGTGATCCCTTTTATAGATATTTGAATGTTTAGGGAAATATTGATACATCCATATCATTAATTAAATAGGGAAACTTTAAATGAAACATTGTTCATACATTAAATATATTTCAGAATATATGATGAATAACTTTTTCAAGTATAAAATGGGTGGTTCCTGATTATAAATAGTCCCTAGAAGAATTTTTGGTCTCATAAGATGAATAATTTGGCCAATCAGATGGGATTTATCACAATGTCTTATAAACCATCTTTTGAAAGGTATTGATAGTAAATAGAAAATGTACATAAGAAACATAGATTCAAATAATTAATAATTCCCTTTATTCATTTCTAGTTATTAATTAGTAATTATATTTTATATTTGATATTATATATAGATTTATTTCATTCTCTGTTTGTTGATTGTGTGGAAGAAGTTTTAGATACTTACTTTGACATAACAATATTTCTGTATCTTGTAATATAAATTGAATTTGTGACCATTTTTTACATGTCAACCAAGATTATGATCATTTATTACTTATTAATTTTGTGGTACGTACGCTTACTGATCATTTTAAGGCACCCTATTTTTTTTACATTCTAAAGGATATGAAGAATATATCATTTATTGAGATTTTAGGGGTGCAGTTCAATAATTTTAATTATGTATCTTAAGTTATATTCAATTTTCCAATGTATTATTAGTATCTTGTATGGAATGTCATTTACAAAAACCGCTACCATAAGAAATCCTTTTTTATTTGATTCCTTGTAATCAATTCAATTTAATAATGTATGGTATAGTCTTATGGTCTTTTGTCGTTGGGAATTACAAAAAAATATTGTTATTGAATATGAAGAAACATTTTCAATTGTTGTGAATCTTATGTCCATTAAGATTTTAATATATAAAACATATTATTAGGAATATAATATATATCAATTGGATATAAAATATAATAATAGTAAAATAATTTATTTTTAAGATTTCAATATGATACCACTAATGGTTTTCATCTAATTAATGAGTTCGATGACGTATGCATGCTACAACAGACCAATTATAGATTCATGAATTATTCTTTATGTAAGAATATCTATTTTGTGATATGAAAAAAGAGTTAAGATTCATTGAAAACAATGATTATTCATTTGTATATAGATGGACTATAAGGGTTGTTATATTTTTTTTGATATTGTATATATATGATATTCCCATTATAAAAAATGGTATCCCAAATGATAAATTTGTGATCATATACATATAAAAAATTTTCTCGAATAATGAAATTTGTGAGGTTTCCAACACAAGATGAATGGTGATAGAAAAAGACAGATATAAGTGGCTACATTGAAATTGTCTGGAATATTTCATCAGTAATTTTTTAAATTGGATTTGAATGAGTAACTCCAAAAAACATTATTCACAAGTAATACATATATCAAATCGTTGAATGTTGTTAGATCCATAAAATAATATATCATATAGGGACATAATTTCATATAAGTCTATATAGGATTTACAATGTATTTTATATTCTGTAATCAACAAGATATCAAATGTGATAATAAAATAACCATTAGATACAAATCCAGTGTTAGTATGATTCCCTAGATTAATGTGAAGATAAAAAATTTGTACAAGAAAAGAACAAAATTTATGTATTTATTATTTGAGGAGATGATGGACTATGTTTAATAAGTAATGAAAATAATTTTTCCAATTAAATATATATGATGAAAAATCTAAATCTGGATTCATGATTTCCTTAAATGGTGGATCTTAAACCTGGAAGAGTTCCAAAATAAAAAAATATAGAGGACTTGATAATATAGTTAGAGTAAACCACTAAATGATATCATCCAATGGAATATTATTAGGTCCTGATGTTTGTTTTTTAAATTAGTGTATTTTTTATAATGATGGGATCAATTGAGATACACTACGACGTCAATGTGTAAATTGATCAGCTTAAGGAAACCTAGTCCCCAGAAATGATCGAACACAAGCTTTTTATGAACAATATAATATGATAGATCATTACTATGGTTATGTAATTATATGTTTGTAACGCCCAGACCCCAGCTACCCAGAGTCGGTGCATTACTTCATAACTTTGGCTTGATCACAAAAGATCAAGTCTCGATAGACCGATTAGTTTAGTAGCCTTGTAAACACTAGATACATTCATAAATGTTACATTACATCATAAAGTGAAAAACTACAATAACATAGTCTCCATTTTCCACACTCATATACCCTTCAAACTATCCCTGCAGGTCATTCCTAAAATACTTCTACACATCCTGGACAAATTAAAACATTGAAAGGGGTGAGATCATATGCTCAGTAAGGATAACAATATAGCAGAAGCTTTCATAAATAAACATTAACATTTAAGGAAATGTATAACTAAAAAAAAGCCTTTTAAACATGAATTTCAACATAATATGGCAAAAGTGAAATGAGATAATTTCATTTACTTATTCACATGGATATTCTACTGGTCGAATAATCACATGCAATATCAATAACCACTTTCATAATGATGGAATGCATAATGCCAGACTATCATAACCACATAGTCAAGGCCTCGTGCCAAGTACACAAATAAGATTTTGTGAAGGCCTCGTGCCAAGACACTAGTTTGTCTCATGAGACCTACCGATGCATCGAGGAGCTATAGTGGGCTCCACCCGTAACTTATTAAGTCCAATGCATTCCTCATATGGCAGGTTTAAACATATCATAAACCATAACATAATTGTATCTCATAAAACATGCATAAAGGAAACATAAGATTCCCACACTTCAATCACAAGATATCAATAAAACACATTGATGTAATAAAAACACTTTCAAAACCATTTCCAATACCAAAATTAATGAAAATTAAAACTTTTTATTTATTTTTCATTTTAAAAAGTTATGGCTTGTAAAGGAAGCCGAAACTCAAATAATGGTCACGACGGCGGAGAAGTCGTTGTCGCCGCATACGTACGACAAAAAAATTCCCTTTTGTCATTTAGTAAAACACTTCGTATAAAAAATATTCCTTTTGGATAAACGTAAAAGTCAAAGGGGTTTATACACCGTATAAAAGAAGGTTTTGTATAAAACAAAATATGCCTCAATGAAAGGAGATTGAGACGAAGTCCCATACAAAGATCATTTTTAAAATAAAATAGATCTATTATTTGTATTCACTATAAGTACTCATAAATAAAGTACAAATACAAGATAATACATAATAATATCATAAAATAATTTGAAAGTAGGAGATTAACCCAAAGAATGGAAATTGGGTTAAGAAGTTCCTTTACCTCGTGTCCGAATTCACTCGACCGTTATTTGATCTCCTGGATAATAAAATATAGTTAATCTCTACCTTCTTAAGAACCTTTTTCTATATCATTATTCTTTTTATATTACTTATTACCATGTCATGAACATTATGTAATTATTTAAGTTTATAACGGTCGTTTTGTCGATCTTAGGTACTTGAGTCAAAAATAAAATTCTCATAATTACAAGTTGTTCATGTGGTGATATATCAATTATATACCGAATTATATTCATGATATAGATATCATATATCTCATATATATCCAGTATATACATGCATTTATAATATTCCATAACGTTTAGAGGTAAGAAATGAAATGCACCGTTCATGGAGATGGTAAGCCGTACATACGCATGAACGCTACTTTCATTTCTATTTCATATTTAATGAAATAATAATGATATAAAGGTATATTATAATTCCCATATAATATCATATATAATATAATTTACTCCATCCTTTATACATCCCACATATGGTATTAACGATTCAAATCACTTTGAGGGGGCGGTAGTCCGCACTTCCTAAAATGAAAATATCGCGTCTACCCATAATGGAAACAATAAAGGTATTCCATAAATGAAAAATACAGAACCTTAAGTAAAACATAAACATATTATATATCATGTATAAATCGGGTGGCATCTTAATGTCCACCTTTTAAGGTGTTATATGAGTGTTGAACAATCATCGTTTCGTGCGGCAGAAATTCACCATCCACATAAACAATATGTTCTTTAACCATTAAATGTAGGTGTGTGTAAGTGTAGCTCGAATACTTCTTATAACAACATCCTAGAATATTGAGGATACTGGTGTTTTTACAAAATAAATGAATAAAAATATTTTAGGGGTTTGGATAAGCAAAATAAAACAAAATAACATAATCGAAGACATTACCTTAAAATCGGGTAACTCTTTTGATTTGAGCCAAAGGCTTGCTTGAGAAGAATTCTGCCCAATGTGAGGCTTCTAGGAGTAAGGGAGGGAATTTGGGAGAGTATTTGGGCAGAGTTTGGCCGAGACAAATGGCTTGAAGGTGTTAATAAGGTGGTAGAGGTGGGGTCCATTTATATGTGTAGAGGAGGGGCACTCTTGGAAAGTAAGGAAATGTTACATTATTATGAGATACTTTTAGGATTTTAGAGGTCCCAACATTATATATTTCGAGGATAAGGTGATAAGGGTTCTAAATATACCCTTCCAATAGGCTTTGGACAAGTGAAATCCTTGGATTTTACATTATCTTTTCATTTTATTTAAATCTTTAATTAATGAGGTAATCGCGGCATCATCATGGTGTCATAAATAATTTAATTTATTTAATGTCTAAAAATTAGAAAACAATTATCATGATGTAGAAAATCTTTTTATATATCTAATGAATATTTATAGTCCAAAATATTACTTGTATAACCCCATTTAAAAATTGTTTTAGTAAAACAGCTTATGTTTGCGACATTTTTATTTTAACTTTAAATAAAAGTTATTTATGTCATTTTCCGACCAAGGTGGCTCCATGGGGTCCCCAAGTTTACCAATGGATTTTATTGGTCGTCCATGACACATAAAATAGTGGTAGGACAAGTTTAAATGTCATTTCATATTTTTATAATACCATTTTTAACATAAATTTCACTAATTACCTTTAATCACGATTAATTAAACATAAAATTTACTATTCATCAAAAAATTATTTTAATCCAATTGAACCACATTTTACTCCCTAATTACAAACATGTATGTAGGATTTTTGAAAATCAAATCACAGAAGTGGTAATGTTTCATTTAAATGAAAAATCAGTTTTTTAACTACCACTTAGTGGTTTCACTATTCATCAAAAATTGAGGTTTTTCAGAACAACGCCAAAATTTCACCCTAAGCTATAATTGATATTCCGAATCCAAAAATGATTTCTATTTTAAAAAATTCCACACATATAATTTTCATTAATTAATTTTATAATTAATTCCCGCTGTCACAACAAATAGCGTGTTTTTAAGAAACAATATATATCAAAAGATTGACAATTGTTTCTGTCCAATTTCAAAGTGAAATTAATTCTAATTACCACCATTGGATAAAATGGTAAAAATATATTCTAATTATACTTTAAAACCACTCAATAGTATAATTTATCACTATAAATTATTTTGACTAAAAAAGTTGTTTTTATGTATTTTTCACTATTTATAGAAATTTGGAAGTTCCCAGAAAAATACTAAAAATTCATCATAGGCTAATTTCGATATTTCGAATCCAAAAATGAAGTCCATTTTGAAATATAAAATTTCTATAAATTTAAAAAGTGGGTATTACTATTCATAACGGCTACTTTGATTAGACGCGGTGTGTTAGAACTCGAAGTTGCGTACAATGCAAGCTATTGCATTATTGAATGAGAAGCCTATCACGGAAGCTCGGGGTGTTACATTCTCCCCTCCTTCAATAAATGGCCTCCTCACAATTTGAAATTTTTCTTTGAAAATAAAATGTTGAAAATAGAAAATATCTTTGTGGAAAACCCACATCGGAAATAAGGTTAATAAAAATATAACTTTAAAAGATAGAAAGATAAGTAAAAAGGTCACCCGAGATAGCCCATAGTAGGATTCTATGAAAATATGGATATGGAAGAAAAACAAACCATCAAGGCCTGATGGAGAGTCGTAGAAAAATGTATTAGGAGAAAGTTAACCATAAGAAAATTACAAACTTGTGATTGGTTAAATAGTCATTGAATCCCCAGTTGGAAAAGTTAACTGGAAACATTTTTGTTTTAAGATACCTTTTATAAAGTTGAGGAATTTATTTAGGAGATTTACTAAGAACATAAGGGAATATACATACTTGTTATGTAGACTTTCATTCTTTAATAAATTTTTACCACAAACCCATCTTTCACTCTAAAAGGTAATAGAACTCAAAAATATTCTATTTATCCTAATTGTATAAGGTTCCAAATATTAACACAAACCATTTAGATTAGTAATACTATTTTGTAATAACCAGGGACTTCCTGTAGGCTAGTGGTAGGTAATAAAGGCCTGTCGCACTATGGTTGGGGTTCGATTCCTGCATCTTTGTCCGACGCGACGGGTTATGCCCCACCCTGCAGGTTGTCCTTTTCATAAAACTATTATAATATTCCAAAAATAATATTCAGAAATGTTTTAACCTTAAAAATTACTATCCAAGGTTCAACATAATCCATTCCAACCTTTATAGTTATCAAAAATACTTCTGTCCAACTCACAGTCCAAATTTTATGAGGAAGGTAAACATAATGAAGATCCCCTTTTTTCTGTGTAACAACATGTGAACACCTTCATCATGCATCCTTTTAAAACACTACAACATCCTGAAATACCAAGATCCCTTATTCCTTATAGAATACTAGATATACTCCTTATATCCAAAAATGCATACAAATCATCAATCAGTTTCAAGGAAGTTAAGAATATCCAATATAATTTATCCAAATCAATCATGTCTTATTCCAAAATCACAATCTCGGTATCAGAACCATATTATGGTTTATCTTTCTCTCAACCATATATTTTCCAAAAATTTAACCTACTGTGGAGTCACTTTTCATGGTTCCACCCAATCTCAAGTCCTTGATGAAATAGTACTGTAGTACAATCCTTATATACTCCATAATTATTATAACCAGTACATCATTGATACAACACTCAAATTACAAAATTCTTCAATAACAACATAAGAAATCTAATAATTCCCCCTCCTCTGTGGTAGTATCATAACTTGATTATTATCCAATAACATCATTTGGGGCACACTCTGATGAATTGGACATTGGTTTGCATAGTGTCCCTACTCCTTGCAGATGAAGCATTGTACATTTGAAACATTTTTCTTACCCTTGTAGTCACGCACTTGGTGTCCTTTTTCTCCACACTTATAAAAAACTCCCATTCCCTTCAGGTAAGTTCCAAGGTGTTTCTTCCCACAGTTATCACATATTGGAAAATTCTTCTTTTCCCACGTCCCTTTTTCCATCATTCTCTCTTCCATCCTTTTCTTCTCTTTCTTCCCTTCAAAGACATAAGACTCAGAGAATTATTTACTTATCTTATTAACACATGATACTATTTCTTCATATGTTGAGAAAAAATGGGAGATTATTTCCCTTCTAAATGTTGGCTTAATACTGTGAAAGATATGATCCTTCTTACGCTTTGGATCATACGTATTGCTGGAGTTCACATTCCTACCACTGGGCACCATTTCTATACAATGGCATAAACTAGGTTAGTTTATGAATTGCAATGAATAATTCCAAACTTGTAAAATAATTAATGTAAATTGAAAGGATTATTGATATAATCCATAATCATAAAAAAAATTCTTTGAGGAATTCTATACTCATAACCCTTCATAGTGGTTTGTAAAGAAAACGAGAATTATCCTATGCATATCTCCCGGGAGTTTCGTAACCAAGAGTGCAGCAAGGCCCATTGTCGTGCACCAGTTCCCATTCGAGTCTAGCTCAAAGTGGTGTTTTCGGGTTTTACCCCTAAGTACTTTTGTGCCAGAGCCACCTCTACCTGCTCGTATCCAGACAGAGATGTATTGCTCGGAAAACTCACAAAATCTATATAATACCAAAATACTAGGAAGTTCTTCTATAATAATCCTCAAAGTCTATATTCGGGCTATGTGCTCTAATCATAGTTTATCTAAATCTAGCTTCCAAGGTTAGTACTAAACTACCTATGATACCAACTATAATTCCCCGACCCCAACTACCCAGAGTCGGTTCATTACTTCGTAACTTTGGCATGATCACAAAAGATCAAGTCTCGAAAGACCGATTAGTTTAGTAGCCTTGGAAACACTAGATACATTCATAAATGTTACATTACATCATAAAGTGAAAAACTAAAATAACATAGTCTCCATTTTCCACACTCATATCCCCTTCAGACTATCCCTGCAGGTCATTCCTAAAATACTTCTTCACATCCTGGAAAAATTAAAACATTGAAAGGGGTGAGCTCAGATGTTCAGTAAGGATAACAATATAGAAGAATCTTTCATAAATAAACATTAACATTTAAGGCGATGTATAACTAAAAAAAAGCCTTTTAAACATGAACTTCAACATAATATGGCAATAGTAAAATGAGAGAATGACATTTACTTATTCACATGGATATTCCACTGATCGAATAATCACATGCAATATCAATAACCAATTTCATAATGATGGAATGCATAATGCCAGACTATCATAACCACATAGTCAAGGCCTCGTTCCAAGACACTAGTTTTTCTCATGAGACCTACCGATGCATCGAGGAGCTATAGCGGGCTCCACTCGTCACTTATTAAGTCTAATGCATTCCTCATATGAACTGGTTTAAACATATCATAAACCATAACATAATTGTATCACATAAAACATGGATAAAGGAAACATAAGATTCCGACACTTCAATCACAAGATATCAATAAAACACATTGATGTAATAAAAACACTTTCAAAACCATTTCCAATACCAAAATTAAAGAAAATTAAAACTTTGTATTTATTTTTCATTTTAAAAAGTTATGGCTTGTAATGGAAGCCAAAACTCAAATAATAGTCATGACGGCAGAGAAGTCATTGTCGCCGCATACGTACGAAAAAAACATTCCCTTTTGTCATTTAGTAAAACACTTCGTATAAAAATATTCCTTTTGGATAAACGTAAAAGTCAAAGGGGTTTATACACCGTATAAAAGAAGGTTTTGTATAAAACAAAATATGCCTCAATGAAAGGAGATTGAGATGAAGTCCCATACAAAGATAATTTTTAAAATAAAATAGATCTATTATGGGTATTCACTATAAGTACTCATAAATAAAGTACAAATAGAAGATAAGACATAATAATATCATAAAATAATTTGAAAGTAGGAGATTAACCCAAAGAATGGAAATTGGGTTAAGAAGTTCCCTTACCTCGTGTCCGAATTCACTCGACCGTTCCTTGATCTCCTGAATAATAAACTAGAGTTAATCTCTACCTTCTTAAGAACCTTTTTCAAGATAATTATTCCTTTTATATCACTTATTACCATGTCATGAACATTATGTAATTATTTAAGTTTATAACGGTCGTTTTGTCGATCTTAGGTACATGAGTCAAAAATAAAATTATTATAATTAAAAGTTGTTAATGTGGTGATATATCCATTATATCCAGAATTGTATTCATGATATAGATATCATATATCTCCTATATATCCAGTATATACATGCATTTATAATATTCCATTACGTTTAGAGGTAAGAAATGAAATGCACCATTCATGGAGACGGTAAGCCGTACGTACGCATGAACGCTACTTTAATTTCTATTTTGTATTTAATGAAATCATAATGATATAAAGTTATATTATAATTCCCGTATAATATCATATATTATATCATTTACTCCATCCTTTATACATCCCACATATGGTATTAACGATTCAAATCACTTTGAGGGGGCGGTAGTCCGCACTTCCTAAAATGAAAATATCGCGTTTACCCATAATGGAAACAATAAAGGTATTCCATAAATGAAAAATACAGAACCTTAAGTAAAACATAAAAATATTATATATCATTTATGAATATATTGACATATTAATGGCCACCTTTGAAGGTGTTATATGAGGGTTGAACAATCATCGTTTCGTGAGGTAGAAATTCGCCATCCACAGAAACAGTATGTTTTTCAACCATTAGATGTAGGTGTGTGTAAGTGTAGCTCGAATAATTATTATAAAAACATCCTAGTATATTGAGGATACTGGTTTTGTTACAAAAGAAATGAATAAAAAGATTTTAGGGGGTTGGATAAGAAAAATAAAACAAAATAACATAAGTGAAGACATTACCTTAAAATCGGGTAACTCTTTTGATTTGAGCCAAAGGCTTCCTTGGGAAGAATTCTGCCCAAAGTGAGGCTTATAGGAGTAAGTTAGTGAATTTTGGAGAGTATTTGTGTAGAGGTTGGCCGAGCCAAATGGCTTGAAGGTGTGAATAAGGTGGTAGAGGTGGGGGCCTTTTATAAGTGGAGAGGAGGGGCACTCTTGGAATGTAAGGAAATGTTACATTATTATGAGATACGTTTCGGATTTTAGAGGTCCCAAAATTATATATTTAGAGGATAAGGTGATAAGGGTTCGAAATCTACCCATCCAATAGGCTTTGGACAAGTGTAAGCCTTGGATTTTACATTATATTTTGATTTTATTTAAATCGTTAATTAATGAGGTAATCAGGGCATCATCATGGTGTCATAAATAATTTAATTTATTTAATGACTAAAAATTATAAAAAAAATTATCATGATGTAGTAAATATTTTTATATTTCTAATGAATATTTATAGTCCAAAATATTACTTGTATAACCCCATTTAAAAATTGTTTTAGTAAAATAACTTATGTTTGTGACATTTTTATTTTAACTTTAAATAAAAGTTATTTATGTCATTTTCCTACCAAAGTGGCTCCATGGGGTCCCCAAGTTGACCCATGGATTGTATTGGTCGGCCATGACACATCCAATAGGGGCAGTACAAGTGTAAAGGTCATTTCATATTTTTATAATACCATTTTTACCTTAAATTTCACTAATTATCTTTAATCGCGATTAACTAAACTTAAAAGTTACTATTCGTCAAAAAATTCTTTTAATCCCACTGAACCACATTTTACTCCCTAATTACAACCATGTATGTCGGATTTTTGAAAATAAAATCATAGAAGTGGTGATTTTTCATTTAAATGAAAAATCTGTTTTTTAACTACCACTTAGTGGATTCACTATTAATCCAAAATTGATGTTTTTCAGAACAATGCCAAAATTTCACTCTAAGCTATAATTGATATTCAGAATTAAAAAATGTTGTCTACTTTAAAAAATTACAAAAATATAATTTTCATTAATTAATTTTATAATTAATTCCCGCTGTCACAACAAATAGCGTGTTTTTAAGAAACAATATATATCAAAATATTGACAATTGTTTATGTCCAATTTCAAAGTGAAATTAATTGTAATGACCACCATTGGATAAAATGGTAAAAATATATTCTAATTATACTTTAAAACCACTCAATAGTATAATTTATCAATATAAATTATTTTTATTTAAAAAGTTGTTTTTATGTATTTTTCACTATTCAAAGAAAATTGGAAGTTCCCAGAAAAACACCAAAAATTCAACATAGGCTAATTTCGATATTTCGAATCCAAAAATGATGTCCATTTTGAAATATAAAATTTCTTTAATTTTAAAAAGTGGGTATTACTATTTATAATGGCTACTTTGATTAGTCGTGGTGTGTTATAACTCGAAGTTGCATACAATGCAAACTATTGCATTATTGAATGAGAAGCGTATCATGGAAGCTCGGGGTGTTACAATGTTCATTGAATAAGGATAACAATGTAGAGGATCAATTTAACAATTAACTATCAAAGATGGAGCATGAGAAAAATGTATATTATTTTTTAATAAGATGAAAAAATATTGCTATAATGTTTTCATAATGTATTTTGTTATTATAATAATAGAAATAAACATTTAAAATTCATTTTTATTTTCAAATTTATCATTTATATTAATAGTTATATGATATTCTCCACTCAATTTTTTTAATACGGTATCACAAAAAGGTAATCATTATGGAGTATATTTTATCCCGGTCATATATTGTGATTAAAATTAATATATTAATGTAGATGTTACAAAGGGTTCTTTATGAGATACAATGAATTGATTCAAGAGGTAATATGTAGCAATTTATTAATTGGATTAACTGTCTGATGTATATCTGATATATTATCATAGATTCACAAATATATATTGGGGCTCTATATTTATTATTAATTCTTCTTACAAGAGGTAGGAGAGATACCTATCATGCAAACAATCATTAAATAAATCTTTTATTTCATAATTCATTAATAAAGAACTAATTATGGTTCAATGAGTGTTTTATTAATCTTGTGATTGGATGAAGGTTAACAATGATTGGATTCTTTCATTTGTATACAATGTGATTAATATTGGATTGTGGATGAATTAGATATAAATGGTGTACATTGTAACACCAGAGACTTTTATGAGAAATATTTAGTTTTTATGTTATATAAATCATCAAAGGAATATTTCACTACACACAACACTAGCTTGGCTTTCTTTACACGCAATCGCAACCTTCCTCGATAGTTTGTGTCGTACGCAATACCGAGTTTTACAAAACAATATTATGCTATTAAAATATTACTAAAACTAGCCGTTATGAATATTAATACCCACTTTTTTAAATTTTTTAAATTTTGTTTTTTAAAATGGACATCAATTTTGGATTCAGAATATCGAAATTTTCCTAGGGTGAAATTTCAGTATTTTTCTGAAAACATTCTATTTTTTATGAATTGTGAAAACAATCGGTTACTATTTACAAACCGACTTTTTATTTAAATAATTATTTATTTTATTTAAATTTATTTTAGGTCAAAATTGATACATAATACCTATATATGTTCATTTCAATTCATTAGAGTCATTTTATAATAATTTTAGATATATAAAAATTTTATTGAGCATTTCACTGTCTTTTACCCACCTCCTAGGAGAATATGAAAATTTACATAATACTTAATTTTACCACTTCTGTGAGTGGAATTTCGAAAATACGAGAGACACGGTTAATATCAAGGACTAAAATGTGGTTCAATGAGATGAAAATATTTTTTTTAATAGAAACTTTTTACTTTTCTACCATGGTTAAATGTAAATATGGAAATTAATGGTTAAAATGTTATTTTTATTACCCTAACACATGTACTAATTCTATTGGATAAGCGTAATTCGACCAAAAAAACATTAGGGATAAAATATGACCATTTAGGCCCACTTGGATTAGATTAGCACTTTTATTATTAATTTATTTAAAGAAGGGTAAAAATAGTTAAAATCAGAGTTTAATAACTAAATCATTTTTAATATAGGGTTATACATAAGATAAATTCGACTATAAATATTAATTAGAAAGATAAAAATATTTCCTACAAAATGGTATTTTATTTGTAATTTTTAGACAATAAATAACTTAATTTATTTATGACACAATGATGATGCAGTAATTATCTTATTAATGAAATATTGACATAATTGGTGTTATAAATACCCAAATAAATGTCATTTGAGACTTTTTATGAATTAAAATAATTTTATAGGTTACTATGACATGTTAGTATTGATTTAATTAACTTTTTGCGAACTAATATTACTGTTATTAGTTTCAAAAAAATCAATTACCAAATAGTGTCAAAATTGACATAAAATAGTTTTTAAAACAAATATTATATTATTAATTGTTATTTTATTCCTAAAAATCTATGGTTCGGCCAAATGAATTATATAAGGATATATATATTAATAATAAACATATTGGGTTTCATTTGGATTGTTATAGTATGTTTATTAACCTTATATTCTAAGAAAACAAGAAGACACTATAAAAGTTAAATTATCTAACTTAAAGTTAAATCTAAATGAAAAGGTTAAAATAGAAACCTAAAGTTGTATAAATTCTATTGTATGAGAGGATTTAGACCCATAACCACCTTATCTTAGAAATAAATCAATTTAGAGCTATTAAAAACCGAATATGACTTTATAATAAAATAATATTTTTAGTTTTTCCTAAGGTGCCCCTCTCCTCCCTTATAAAAGGCCACCTCCTCCCTCTCTTACTCACACCACATTGATCCTTCAAGCTGGGCCAACCCCTACCAAATTCTCTTATCCACTTCCCTATATAAATCCTAGAGGTATTGGTCTTCTTCAAAGACCAAATTTAGTTCACTAAGAGGAGGTATCAAAGAGGCGCTTCAAAGAAGAGGTAATGTTCGTTACCGATTCTTTCAACATTATTTCTTCTTCCACTTATTATTCTTTAGTTGTTTCATTATGAAGTAATAACATCAGTATCAATAATATACTGTTATGTTATTATAAGTATTAAACAACCCTATTTGACCATCTATCCGTCCTACAGAAAACGAAATCACTGCGTGTGCGTACGTAGGAAATACCCTCTCCACGCTGTGGTGTAATCTATTTTCCACCACCACCATACTTGGATGGGTATAATGGTGTAAATAATAACTATATATGATTATTTTAAATTGACATTGATTCTGAAATATTATACATACACTCAAATACAATTCCACTATCATGGGAACGATATCATCGCTCGTGCGTACGTACGGAATATCGTCTCCACGATGTGATGCGACTCGTTCTACATGATCTTCATTTCAAAATGATTATATAAATGAATTTAATGAATGGATATGATATATATTACACTAATACCATTCTGGAAATGAGGTATCTATAACCTAAAGATAATAATAAGATTGTATTCGACAAAACACGCATAAGAACAAAAAGTAATAAACACTCGAATAACAAGTAGCAATGAAATATTACTAATAAGAAGCTAAGAATATGGCAATATATGATATCATAACAATGATTATGATTCATTAATAAGTCAATGTCATTATTTATATCACTATACAGGAGGTTCGGAGACTTATGAAGTAAATCGGACCTAAGGTAAGGGAAAATCTCGCTATCTCATTTTTATCCGAGATTGTTTATACTTTAGAATTTACTGGGGAATATTTTTCATCCACATCCATGTTTTCTCAATATGTAAAATTTTTATCCTTATAAAATTGTTTAAATCCAATTTTACTATTTGGTGAGTTTTTGGTAAAAGATATGAAATGAATCTTTTGTTGTTTTTCATACGAGGTACTTTTTGACTTTTCCAACAAAAGTACGAGAAGAATGTTTTTTTAACTTATACGGCATGAATGGATTTTTAAAAAAGTATTTACAAAAAAGATTCCTTTACAAGTTTTCATGTTTATTTTTAATCTACTTATTTTAGTTTAAAATTTTATGACATGTTAAGAAAGGAAAAATGTTTTTGAAGTAGAAAGGATATTTTCCTCAATAATGGAATTCAAGTGTTTTATCAAAATTATTTTCCATCTAAGATAATATAGGGTTCTGTTTCTATCCATATTATTACATTGATTTGATTATATTGTGATGGAATTATTTTTATGAATTCCTTTATCTTATATGAGTTGTTTTATGATGTCACGATATTTAAGAATCCCATTTTTTTTACATGGGTTATACAATGATGTATGATTATTTTTTTATTTTGTGGAACAAATAAGAATGGTATCATTATGAGATGGGTGGGACCTATATCTCCCTCCAATGCATTGGGTAAATATTTATATCTCATGAGATAGACATGGATGGAATGGCAGATTAAACCGGTTCAGTGAAATAGGACTGAAATGAGGAGTGAACTCGGTTCAGAAATGGACTTTGTCTGCTAAGATAGTCTTGGCAATGAGTCTTGACTACTAAGAAATGATTCTCTATGATTATGTGCATATGAATAAAGTTTCATGTTTATGTTATTATTATGGGGATTACATTTCACTACGATTGTTTATCCCATGTTATGAAATTATAATCTCTTTTGTAGGTTATGTTTTCCAAAATGTTATGTTCTTATGAATATGATGTGATTTATATTTCTTTAGTTTACCCTTACTGAGAATTTGAGCTCACCCTTTTGTATGTTTTCCTTCCCCAGGTTAGGAAGAAGGTTATTAAGTAGGATATTCCAAATTGGACTCTAGATATAATGAAATAAATGGGAGACAATGTAGATGATTTATGAACCAGTTGTTTACGTTTCCCAGTTTCTAAAGACACTATACCTATATGGTCCTTTCATGGTTTTCTTATATGTTATAATAAGTGTAATTCAATTTTTATGTATAAGTAATGTATTTAAAGTATGGGTCGTTTTAGTTGGTATCAGAGGAAAGGTATAGTCAACCTTTGGAAACAAGGATGTGAAAGCCTTAGTAAGAAACCTAAGGATAGATCTAAGAATAGATCACAATCTTAGTGTTTTAGAAATGGCCATCAAAAACCTATGATAATTCCTTAAGTGTGAAATTTTATTCTTGATTATGTGTTTTCCCTATTATAATTAGTGTTTCTCACACTATTATTCTTGGTTTTAGTCAATGGATGGTACCCGAAGGAACCGTGTTAATGCGGAATGCGACGGTCAATGCAATGATTGTCCCCCTGAGCAACCAAAAGTTATGGGAGTTGGAATGCAAAATCTTGTAGCCATTCTCACACAACTTTCTCAAGCTATGAATCATGTAGGACTTCCAAACGAGCAATTAAAGGAGCAACATTCTTGTTGAATCATTCATGAGGTACTGTCCACCTTCATTCAGCGAGTCTTCTGATCCATTAGTGGATGAACAATGGATCAGTACCACTAAAAAGATATTTTCAGTTCTTCAATGTTCTGAACATGATAAAGTCATCTTAGAAGTATATCGTTTGGAAGGTAAAGCTGATCAATGGTGAAATCTTATTAAGAATACGAGGCAAAGAAATGAAATAGAGTCCATAGAATGGGATGAGTTCATGAACATATTTTTCAATAAGTAATTTTCTGGTATTCTCTGAAAAAAGATAGGGAAGGAGTTTCTTGAACAAAAGAAAAAGGATGATGAATCTGTTGGTACCTACGAAGAAAATTTTACAAGACTTGCAAGGTATGCTTCTGGGATTATTATTCAACCTGAGAGTAATATTGATCGATTTTTTAGTGGATTAAAACCAAGTCTTCAAAGGGTGTTAGCCATAAGGGACTTCAATAGCTACGAGGAAATTGTTCGATGTGCTCTGAAGGTTGAGATGGAGATTGGAGTAACCCATCAGTCATATGGGTTTGATAAGAAGAGGAAAATGGAAATCAAAGGAAAATCTAAAGAGCACACTGAAACGAAGATGAGTTTTCCCTCATTCTAAATGTGTGGAAAGAAACATGGAGGAAATTTTCTTAATGGGACAAGAAAATGTTATAAGTGTGGAAAAGAAGGTCATCAGGCAGGTGAATGTCGAAATAATGGGAAGGAGATGTCTAATGATGCAAACAAAGGAAGGGATACACTGAATGAACCTACATAACATAAATGTTTAAAGTGCAAGGAAATGGTGCATTATTCCAATCAATTCCCTAATCCAAGGGTTGTTGATGATGATCGACGTCAACATACTCTTAAGGCTAAAGGAAAAGGAATGTCACATGCAATTTCTATCAGCGATGTGGAGTACGATAATGAAGTGGTGAATGGTACACTTACCATCCACTCTAAAGTAGAAAATGTTTTATTTGATTTTGGATCCACCCACTCTTTTATTTCAGAATAATTTTCTTAGGGTATCACCGTATTACCTCAAAAATTAGATGTTGAGTTAGCTGTGACAACCCCTAACGGCACAACAGTCACATCAAAAGTTTATAATTCTTCTCTGATTGAAGTTTGTGGGAATGTGCTTCCTGCAAATCCTGTGATCCATCCTATAGTGGAATTTGATGTGATTCTTGGCATGGATTGTCTTTCTCTATATGGAGATCATATCAATCTCTAAAGAAATGAAGTCACATTTCATATTCCATATTAATCTATGATCATCTATCGATGCAAGGATGAACATAACCTTCCAGTGGAAATTTCTTCCATCTTATGGGTTTTGATTCCACCAAATGAAGGTTATTTATCTCAAATGGTTGGTGATAAACTCACGATTAAGAATATGCCCATTGTACGAGATTTTGATGATGTCTTTCCGGAGTAATTTCCGGGTCTTCCACCAAATCGTGAAGTTGAGTTTTCAATAGAACTCATACCGGGAGCTTTGCCTATCTCAAAGACACCTTATAGAATGTCCCCAATTGAGTTGCAGGAATTGAAGAAGCAACTCCAAGAGAATCTTGATAAGGTATTCATACACCCTAATGCATCACCATGGGGAGAACCTGTTTTATTTGTTAAGAAGAAAGATGGATCAATGAGACTCTGTATTGATTATCAAGAACTTAACTAGATCACTATCAAGAACAAATATCCTCTCCTGCGCATTGATGACTTATTTGGCCAACTAAGCAGAGCTCAATACTTTTCCAATATTGATCTTCATTCAGGGTATCATCAATTAAGGGTCAAAAGGGAGGATATACCAATGATGGATTTCCATACAAGGTATGGACACCATAAATTTATAGTGATGCCATTTGGTCTTATTATGCCCCTGCTATCTTCATGGATCTGATGAATAGAGTCTTTAGAGACTATCTTGATCAGTTTTTGGTAGTCTTTATAGAAGATATTCTTGTCTATTCAAAGAGAAAGGAAGAACATGAAGATCATTTTAGAATTATATTGAAGACCCTGAGAAAGGAGAAGCTTTATGCCAAATTTACCAAGTGTGAATTTTGGCTTCAAAAAGTTGCATTTTTGGGTCACATAATCTCAAAAGAGGGGATATCTGTGGATCCAGCAAAAACACAGGTTATCAAAAGATGGCCAAGACCGACAAAAGTAACCGAGATCCGATGTTTTCTTGGTTTGACTGGATATTATAGATGTTTTGTGAAATATTTTTCACGATTATCTAATCCATTCACCAGGTTGAATCGAAAAGGAGTTAAGTTTTTTTGGACATAGGAATGTGAAGAGAATATCAAGGAGTTGTAAAGAAGGTTATCCAGTGCACCTATACTCACACTTCCTTGTAGTGGAGAAAGGATTGTGATCTACAGTGATGCATCCAAGAAGGGGCCGGGGTGTGTTCTTATGAAAAATGATATGGTGATAGCTTATGCCTCACGACAGTTGAAAATACATGAGCAAAATTACCCAACTCATGATTTGGAGTTAGATGCGGTAATCTTTGTATTAAAGATTTGGAGGCATTATCTTTATGGAGAAAGGTGTGATTTTTATACTTATCTTAAAAGTTTAAAGTATATTTTCACACAGAAGGAGCTGAATATGCGCCAAAGAAGATGGTTGGAGCTGATTAAAGATTACGACTGCTCAATTCATTACCACCCTGGGAAAGAAAACAAGGTGGCATATGCATTAAGTCGACAAGACCATGTTAGCTTATCCATGATGAGGATCACAAAAGATCCAATATTTATGAATTTACAAGGTATGGATCTTGGAATTATAATGGAAGGGGAAAATCATATCTTTCTGAATTGAATGTTCAACCATCTATTCATGTTAAGATTAAAGAGGAGCAGAAAGAAGATGTAGAATTACAAAAGAAGGTGATAAATATTCTTGAATTCAACCTTGATTGTGAAGGGATAATAATGTTCAGGAATCAGGTTTGTGTTCCTCCCATCCTAGAATTAAAGAAGGAGCTGCTGGATGAGGCTCATATTTCTTAATTCTCTATTCATCTTGGAAGCACGAAGATGTATAGGGACCAGAAATAGTACTTCTGGTGGGATGGCATGAAAAGAGATTTTGGTGAATATGTCTCTCGATTCTTGGTTTGTCATCAAGTTAAAGCCGAGAGACAGAAGTCGAAGGGGATGTTACCACCATTACCCATACCCAAATGGAAATGGGAAAACATCACTATAGACTTTGTCATCGGACTTCCTAAAACATCCAAAGGCAATAATGCTATCTGGGTCATAGTTGATCGTCCTACAATGTCTGCACACTTCATTTCTATTAGAGAGGATTTCTCTATAGATCAGCTTGCCAGCATATATGTAAAGGAAGTGGTAAGATTTCATGGAGTACCACTTTCCATTATATCTGATCGGGATCCGAGATTTACCTCGATGTTCTGGCGAAGTCTTCAGCATACTCTGGATACAGAGTTGAGTTTCAGCACTGCTTATCATCCTCAGACAGACGGTCAGTCTGAGAGGACAATTCAAACTCTAGAAGATATGTTGAGAGATTTCTCTATGTATTTCAAAGGTGGTTGGGATCAACACCTACCTTTGGTGGAATTTTCTTATAATAATAGCTTTCACTCCAGTATTTAGATGGATCCTTATAAATCTCTCTATGGAATGAAATGCAGGACTCCAACTTGATGGGATGAAGTTGTGGAAAGAAATATATTAGGACCTGATCTTGTTGATGAGATTGCAGAAAAGGTCATATCTATTCAACAACACATAAGAGTTTCTCAGAGTCGACAAAAAAGTTATGCCGACAACTGAAGAAAATACCTAGAGTTTGAAGTGGGTGATAAAGTGTTCTTAAGAATATCTCCCTAGATATGGTTATGAGATTTGGAAAGAAGGGAAAGTTGAGCCCTAGATATATCTCTCCTTTTGAAATAATGGATCATGTTGGGAAGGTAGATTACTGATTGGCGCTTCCACCGAATCTCTCCCAAGTTCATGACGTGTTCCATGTATCTCTCCTAAGAAAGTACATACCTGATCCTTCACATGTACTCAGCTCAGAAGTTGTACCACTGGGGCAAGATCTTCTTTATAATGAACAACCAATTGAGATTCTGGATCATAGCAAAAAATTCCAACGGAACAAGACCACTCGCTTGGTGAAAGTTTGATGGAGGAACCGCCAATTTGAAGAATCTACATTGAAGCTTGAGGATATGATGAGTGAGAGGTATCCTCATTTGTTTGTTACAATGTGACCGATTTCGAGGGAGAAATTCATTTTAAGGGGGTAGAATGTAACACTTGAGACTTTTATGAGAAATATTTTGTTTTTATGTTATATAAATCATCAAAGGAATCTTTCACTACAGACAACACTATCTTGGCTTTCTTTACACGCAATCGCGACCTTTCTCGATAGCTTGCGTCGTACGCAATACTGAGTTTCACTAAACAACGATATGCTATTAATATATTACTAAAACTAGCAGTTATGAATAGTAATACCCACTTTTTAAAATTTTTTAAATTTTAATTTTCAAAATGGACTTCATTTTTGGATTCAGAATATCGAAATTAGCCTAGGGTGAAATTTTGGTATTTCTCTGAAAACATTCAATTTTTGATGAATACTGAAAACACTGGGTTACAATTTAAAAACCGAATTTTTATTTAAATAATTATTTATTTTATTTATATTTATTTTAGGTCGAAATTGATACATAATACCTATATAAGTTCAATGCAATTCATTGGAGTCATTTTATAGTAATTTTATATATATAAAAATTTTATTGAACTTTTCACCGTCTTTTACCCCCCCTCCTAGGAGAATTTGAAAATTTACATAAAACATAATTTTAACACTTCTGTGAGTGGAATTTTGAAAATCTAAGAGACACGGTTAATATCAAAGACTAAAATGTGGTTCAATGAGATGAAAATAATTTTTGGTAACTAGTAACTTTTTACTTTTTTACCACGATTAAAAGTAAATAGGAAAAATAAGGGTAAAAATGTTATTATTATTACCCTAACACATGTCCTAATTCTTTTAGATAAGTGTAATTTGACCATAAAAAAACATTAGGAATAAAATATGACCATATAGGCCCCCTTGGATTAGATTAGGGCATTTATTATTAATTTATTTAAAGAAGGGTTAAAATAGTTAAAATCAAGGTTTTTTAACTAAATAATTTTTAATATAGGGTTATACATAAGATACATTCGACTATAAATATTAATTAGAAAGATATAAAGATTTACTACATAATGTTGTTTTATTTGTAATTTTTAGACAATAAATATTTTAATTTATTTATGACACAATGATGATGTTGTAATTATCTTATTAATGAAATTTTGACATAATTGATGTTATAAATACCCAAATAAATGTAATTTCAGACTTTTTATGAATTAAAATAATTTTATAGGTTAATATGACATGTTAGTATTTATTTAATTAACTTTTTTTGAACTAATATTTCTGTTATGATTTACACAAAAATCAATTATCAAATAGTGTCAAAATTGACATAACATTGTTTTTCAAACAAATATTATATTATTAATTGTTATTTTATTCCCAAAAATCTAAGGATCTGAGAAATGACATAGATACGGTTTTATATATCAAAAATAAACAACTTTGGGTCTTTTTGGATTGTTATTTTATGTTTATTAACCTTATAGTGTAAGAAAACAAGAAGACACGGTAAAAGTTAAATTATCTAACTTAATGTTAAATCTAAATGACAAGGTTAAAATAGAAACCTAAACATGTCTAAATTCTATTGGATTAGAGGATTTATACCCATCCCCACCTTATCTTCGAAATAAATCAATTTGGAGCTATTAAAAACTGAATATGACTTTATAATAAAATAATATTTTTAGTTTTTCCTAAGGTGCCCCCCTCCTCCCTTATAAAAGGGAACCTCCTCCCACTCTTCCTCACACCACTTTGAGCCTTCATTCTCGGAAAAAACCTGCCAAATTCTCTTCTCCACTTCCCTATAAACATCCTATAGGTCCTTTGATTCTTCAAAGACCAATTTTAGTGCCCTATGTGGAGGTCTCAAAGAGGCGCTTCAAAGAAGAGGTAATGTCTATTACCGATTCCTTCAACTTTATTTCTTCTTCCACTTATTATTCTTTAGTTGTTTCATTATGAAGTAATAACATAAGTATCACTCATATACTTCTATGTTATTATAAGTATGAAACAACCCTATTTCACCATCTATCCATCCTACGGAAAATGAAATCACCGCGCGTGCGTACATACAGAATATCGTCTCCACGCCGTGGTGTAATATATTTTCCACCACCACCTTAATTGGATGGGTATAATGGTGTAAATAATAACTATATATGATTATTGTAAAGTTATATTGATTCTGAAATAGTATACATACACTCCAATACAATTCCATGACCATGGGAACGATAACATCGCTCGTGCGTACGTATGGAATACCGTTTCCACGAAGTGATGCGACTCGTTCTACATAATCATTATTTCATAATGATTATATAAATGAATTTAATGAATGAATATGATATATATTACACTTATACCATTCTGGAAATGAGGAATCTATATCCTAAAGAGAATAATAATAATTTATTCGACAAAACACGCATAAGAACAAAAAGTAATAAACACCCGAATAACAAGTAGCAATGAAATATTACTAATAAGAAGCTAAGAATATGGCCATATATGATATCATAACAATGAGTATGAATCTTGAATAATTCAATGACATTATTTAAATCATTATACAGGAGGTTTGGACACATACAAAGCAAATCATACCTAAGGTAAGGGAAAATCTCGCAATCTCATTTTTATCCGAGATTGTTTATACTTCATAATTTAATGGGGAATATTTATTATCCACATCCATGATTCCTCAATATGTAATATTTATATCCTTATAAAATTTTTTATATCCAATTTACCCTTCGGTCTGTTTTTAGTAAATGATATGAAATTAATCTTTTGTCGTTTTTCGTACGAGGTACTTTTTGACTTTTCCGACAGAAGTATGAGAAGAATGTTTCTTTAACTTATAAAACATGAATGGATTTTTAAAACATTATTTCCAAGAAGCTTCCTTTACATGTTTTGAAGTTTATTTTTAATCAACTACATTTTGTTTAAATTTTTTTGACATGTTAAGAAAGGAAAAATGTTTTTGAAGTAGAAAGGATATTTTCCTCAAGAATGGAGTTCAAGTGTTTTATCAAAATTATTTTCCATATAAGCTAATGTAGGGTTATATTTCTATCCCTATTATTACATTGATTTGATTATGTTGTTATGGAATTATTTTTATGAATTCCTTTATCTTATATGAATTTTTTTATGATGTCACGATGTTTAAGAATCCCATTTTTATTACATGGGTTATGCAACGATGTATGATTTTTGTTTTGATTTTGTGGAACACATAAGAATGGTATCATTAGGAGATGGGTGGGACCTATATCTCCCTACAATGCATTGGGTAAAGATTTATATCTCATGAGATAGACATGGATAGAATGGCAGGTTAAACTGGTTCAGTGAAACAGGACTGAAACGAGGAGTGAACTCAGTTCAGAAATCGACTTTGTCCACTAAGATAGTCTTGGAAATGAGTCTTGACTACTAAAAAATTATTCTCTATGATTATGTGTGTATGCCAAAATGTTTCATGTTTTATGTTATGATTATTGGGATTGCATTTCAATACTATGATTTATCCCATGTTATGAAATTATAATCTTTTTTGCAGGTTAAGATTTCCAAAATGTTATGTACTTATGAATATGATGTGATTGATATTTCTTTTTTCTACCCTTACTGAGAATTTGAGCTCACCCTTTTGTATGTTTTCTTTCCCCAGGTCATGAATAAGGTTATTAAGTTGGATATTCCAAAAAGTGAATCTAGATATGATGAAATAAATGGGAGACAATGCAGATGATTTATGAACCAGTTTGTTTATGTTTCCCAGTTTCTAAAGACACTATACCTATACGGTCCTTTAATGGTTTTGTTATATGTTGTAATAAGTGTACTTAAATTTTGAAGTATTAACAATGTATCTAAAGTATGGGTCGTTATATACACAATATTTAGTTAAGCCACATATGTTGTATTCGTCTAAAGAGATGACATACAAGTGACCTCCTTATTTTTTAGACTAATGAATTGTTATGTATTCATAGACATAGTGATTTTATTTTTTGGAATCATAAATAGAAGAACTAGAAAGTATTAGATTGACATGTTTATGACTGATGGTCAAATTAATTATAGGGAAAACAATTTTATATAGTTATAAACATGATTTATATGATACATATTGTGTTGGAAATTCTTTTATATGGGTATGAAAATTGTCTATAGAGAACCCTCCCATCACTATAGTAATATGGGTAGCACTGATGAATTTCTATAGGGAAATAATTTCATAAATGTATTAAATATGTACATTATATTTGTTTTTAAAGAAATAGATTCATACTAGATCTCAATGTTTGGCCTCTAGATAAGGAATATTTCTTTTATAAATTATTTGATATTTAATGACGATTTATTAATGAATCTTTATCCAAATAGAGTTATATAGGGATTCACAAAGTCCTTTAATATTTATCATAAATTATATATGTATATTACTCTATAATGGAGATAACAGGTTAATAATAAAAAATATATGGAAATTATATGTATGATAGAGTACAATGCAAACAAAATTTTAGGCATGGTCAATGCATATTTCTGTGTTTTTTCATTATAATAAATTAATAATAATTGATTTAGACATATTTTATTCATTGAAATAATTATATCGATATTTCCAATGGTAATAAACATGTATTGATACATTGAATATAAATGATTTCATTCATTAAATTATATTATTCTAGGTTAAATATATAAAATTATAAGATAATACATGTTGGATATGCGTATTGTTATGCAATCATCTAGCTGATCTCTTCCTCATAAAAAATTATATCACTTGGTGAATGTGTTGTAAACAATTCTACATTTTGGGATCCGAAATAAATTTGTTGGGATCCTTTGGATGATTTAATCACCTTGGATATAGTAGTGTTTCATTTACAACTATTGTTTTGATTATTAATATGCAATGTTTTTTAATGATTTATTATATGTCCCATAATGAATTCTATATTTTTTAAAACATATTTTTTATTTGCTTATGTTAGGGATAGATTGGAAAAATATATTTTTTCATCCAATATAATGGATCATATGATGATCCATGAAAATATATCATTTATTACCAATATATATATATATGATTTTTAATGAAATAGTCACCTTGTTTATTAACATTATTGGGATATTATATTATCAAAGTTATTGTGTATACATTTTTAGTATTTAATTAATGATTTTTATTTATTAAAATATAAATTAACTATATTTTTTGGAATTATTTTTATTTATTTAAAATGGTATTGGTTTAATTATATTGAATTTAGGAATTTTTTTTACTGATGGAATTTGTTTTTTCTTTTTATATGAAAGAAAATTTTAAACCATCTTCTAATTAGTAAAATGTTTTTAGGTAAAATGGATTTTTATTTTGATTCACATTACAATAAATAGTTTTCAAAAAAATTGTTTTGGGGAATTTTAATTTTGTTTCATCACATTATAATTAAAAATTATAATTTATTTTTTACATTTATTAATACAACTCATGATATTGATTTTGAAATGAAATGGAATGAAAATATTTCTAAAATACTAGTGGGTTTTTTGGATCACATAATAAAAAACCATTGGATATTAGGACCCATTTTTTTTTCAAGGAACATTTTTTAGTTAATGTTTTATGGTTTGGTGCATGTTGGACCATTGAAGGATGGTTGGTATTTTGGGGAGATACCATGTGTCATTTAGAGATGGTTCATAACAGTTTTTATGAATATTGTTCAATATTTTCAGGACATTAGTATATAATCCTTTATACCCATTACCTTTTTTTAGTTTTTTTTCATGCAGATGTTTCCTATTCCATTATATTGAATTTTAATATTTAATATATTTATGAGATTTTCATTTTTTAACTCTTCATTATCATATGTTTGGATGGAACATTTATTTTGAAACTATTTATCCTTAAGCGTGGACATTTTAAGTATGGAAGGGGTATGTTAGGCCCTTAGTGGGTTTTAATGGATCATAATATAAATGTGAATATGAAAAAATTACCATTTGTACGTTCTTGATATATATAATATAAAAACAAAATCATAACATTAATGGATATCACATCGTTTTACATGAATATTGAGTACATTAAAAAAATACATCCTTGAGGATTGTAATAGTTTAATGTCTATAAAAACATGGGAAAAAGTCATCTATCATAGTTAAAGATCATTAACATAACCCATAATGATCGACACCTATATTACTTTTACCTGAAACCATATTCATAGCATGGGAAATGGAAACATATTAATGGGGTTGAGCTCAGATTATCAAAATGGTTAAATAAAGTAAATATATAGGAAAAAAGTGAACAAAAGTGTGTGGAACTTGAGAATGAAATTTAATGATCATATCGTGCATAGTAGAGATCAGAATAATGATGATAGGTTTCTAAGACATGAATCATAATGAAATATTTAACTTAAGACATGAAAGCACAACATAGGAATAAAATATACAATTGTGGCCAACACATATAAAAACCAAATGTCAAGTCATCCCACCAAAGACTTTGTAAGATGTAATCTTGGGTTAATCACCCATGAACTGGCTTTGGGTTTGGGATTCCCTCTTGTGTACCCTATTGTTTTAGTCTTGTGATATCCACCCATGTAACATCTTGTTTTTTTCATAGGATGACCTACCATTTAGCCTCATGTTTTTGTCTTGGGATGTCCTCTCGTGTTTCATCTTTTTTAGGATTGGTATGCCCTCCCATTTTCCCTCTTGTTTTGGGCATGGGTTGCCTTCTGGTGTACCCTCTTGTTTTAAAAAAGGGATATCTTCCTGTTTAGCCTCTTCTTTCGAGATCAGGGTTTCATCACATATACACTTTGAGATCATAAAATATTTTTTATTTCCCAATGCATTGGAGGTAGATATAGCTCTCAATTATATCATAATGAAATCATATTTACATGAGCCAAAAAATCATAATAAAAAATAACAAAACCCTCCAAAGGAAATGGTTATCATAAAAATGATTATATATCATATCCTTTGGATAATAAAGAATATTTATAAACATTTCATCAAAAACATAACCCATAATAGATGCGGTTTTAGAATCATATAACCCATGAAAGTGGAATAGGTATCACAAACATCTTGAACTAGAAACATAATGCATTTTGAAAAAAACATTATTGGAAAATATGTATAATTTCCTCAAAAGGCACTAGTAACACCAAAAGATGTTATCATATATGTGAAAAAATTTTCAAATATCTTTTAAAAAGATATATTTGGGTTAATATCTTTAAGTATTGAAAATTCATTTTAAAACATAAAAAATTTTAAATTTATTTTCTTTGGAAAAAAGCATTCAAAACATATTAAGGAATCATTGAAAACCACAAAATGTTTTAAAAATAAAATTTTACTCTGAAAAGGGATTAAAATATATTTTAAAAACATTAATTTTTCAAAAATAAAATTTAATTAATTGTTTTTAAATACAATATATTTTTGACCGAAGGATAAGACAATAATATTTTATTTAAAAACATTAACATTAGAAAAAAATATATGAAAATGGTATTAATACATGGAAATACAATTAAAAAATGAAGGATAATGAAACTCATTGATATTCATTTGATATATATAATAATCTTTCATTAAATATGAATAATCATTAACATACATGAAAAAAATGATGATATTGTTTCAATAAACTCTTACCTCTAGGTTTCGTTGAATCATACTCTTCATGTGTGAGAAGGAATTTACATGAAGAATAATATATAATAAAAATAAGGTGATTCATGATATAACATGTAAAATGGAATTATAATCACATCAAAAAAGAGTTTAGGTGCATACAAAACATGTGTCACAACAAAAGAAAAAATGAGAAAAATCAATTTTACCAATTTAGTATCTTTTAAAACATAAAAACTATGAATGAAATATCATAAAATATATATTTAAAAACACATATATTTAACTATGGGATACTTTGAATATAACTAGTGTTATTATATACAACACAAAAAATAAAAGAGTGGTTATGATTGCATATATATAATTGAAATAAAAATTGAGATGAAATCCATTTTCCTTGTGTCTTGACTCCCATAGTACTCATTAAAAACACCTATATAATATGTATAAATATAATATAAATATTTTATAGAAACATATTCTTATATCTTATATCACATATGGTTTTATTATGATCTTATATTACATTCTTGTTAAGCATCCATCGTTGAGGATTCACATCGAATAATATTCACTTTGTTCTTCACATATGTCTTATTTTCTCATATCATTTGTCCTTATACTTATATCATTATTCAAGAATTTAAATATAAATATCCATATATCTATTATATTTATATTATAATAAACCATATTATACATATGTATGAAATAGAATACGCCCGGCAGGGCGACGGTAATGTGTACGTATGCATGAAAAACATTTTTTATTAATTATTCTGCTGAAATAAAAAAAGTCAAATAAATATATATTTATATTTTTATGTATATATATAATTTTTATCATATAATTTTTATATCATATATATAATATATATTCAATGAATCCATCCTTATTACATTCCACATTTTTTAAACAAATCACTTCGCTTTGAGGGTGTGGTAGTCAGCACTCTCTCAAACGAAATTAGAGTACTAACACAAAACACAAAACATAAATATGTGTTTTTTAAATGAATTAGAGAATCCTAAAGATATAATTAATGTTATAAATAAGAAATATATATTTTTTTCCATTGTAATTTCCACCATGTGATTCAATAAAGGAAAAATTAACAATCATCGTTTAGTGTGGCGGTAGTCCTCAGTAATCATAAATAATGTGTTTGTTACCCATTAGATGGAGATTTGTGTAAGTTTAGGTATAACCCTTATCATAAAAACATCATAAAATATATAAGATATTGGTGTATATTTAGAATCATGGAAGAATAATATTTTAGGGTCTACATAAAGATAAAAAAAAGCAGGTTTAGGGAGTGTGTTACGTCTTAATCAGGTATCTCTTTTTGGTTTGCATCGAAGGGTTTCCTTGGAAGGATTTCTTCTCAATGGATGCTTCAATGAGAAAGATGGATGTTCAGGAGTTTTTATACTTAATTATTTTTTGATATTTAGTGGGTTGAGAGTTGCGAGGATGTGGGAGGAGAGGATTAATTTTATAATAGAGGAGGGGTGGCAGTCTTGTAATATTATAAAGGAAATGATCCCCACCCTCATTTTTATCGAAATTGGTTCAATAATGTTTCTAATACATGAAAGTGGAGTATATGGGGGAAATATGGATAACTAAAGTCTATATTACTAGTGTGTATGTTTTTTTGGGACTTAATGTTTTAATTAGTCCCTTATTACGATTAATTTGGCATTTATAATCCTAATTAAATTTAATTATTTCAATAATAATATTGGACAAAAACTAAGTTGAACTTATTAGAAATTATAAATTATTTTGACACAAATGATATAATCCATTTTCTGAATTCAAAACCTAAAAGAGGAAGAAATTAATATAAATTTAATCCCATATTAAGGTTGATAATGTGTGTATTTAATGAAAAAATGGTCAAAATATTATGTTGTTTTAACACTCAATTTCAAAATGAAATTGATTCAAATGACATAATTTGGATTTAATTTTACTAATATAATCTAATTATACATTGAAAAAAATCAATATATAATTTATCCTTATAATTTAATTTGATGAAAATGTAGTTTTGAATTAAAATCTAGTATTTTAAACAATTCATTCATAAATGAAACCTTAGAGAAAATGAACAAAAATTTATACAAACAAATTTTTTTGATTATATTTTAATTTTATGTTTATTTTAAAATATATAATTCATAAAATTTCTTAAAATTTAATTTAAAATCGGTTCACCATTAAAAGGAAGTAAAATTTACATCATAAAAATTTTATGTTTTATGAGTTATATTGGTTTTATTCTTATCTTATGACAATAGAATCTATTGGATAAATATCAAAATTATTTACATGGATAAATAACAAATATATTTGAAATTAAAATAACATACAAATTTTAATTAATTTAGTTTATAAGGATTAAAACAACTTTGGGTGTACAATAATAGTTTTCTATAAAAATGAAACCATTATATTCAATTGATTCTTATATTAATTTTTAAATAATTTTTAGCTAATTAATCCATTTTATATTATTGGGAAAAAATATTTACTTAATTTAGATAATTATATTCAAAAAATCTAATTTAAAATCCTGGATATATATTTTTTTAATGTTTAAAAATATACTATTGTTCTGTAAAACTCGGTCATGCGTGTTAGACAAGACATCAATGAATGTTTTTGTTTCTTGTAATTCAATCTATCCTCAATGTTTTTTATAGAGAAATACAAAATTTTGGCTTCTTGTAGTGAACATAAGACAAATATAGTTTAGTAATTTAAAAATATATTTTTAGTGTTGCATTAAATTAATAATATCGATAATATTAAATTAATTTGAAAAAAAAATAATTCCCAAATATCGGGATATTACATTCTATGCCCCATAAAATAAATTTCATCCTCAAAATTCATTTGGGTTATCAAAGGATTAATAGTTAATAGTTTCATTTATATAATCCCATAATGTAAAATTAAATACTAAATCATCCTTTATAAGGGAATTCTAGAACCATAAATGTTACCAAAATACTCATAAAATGACTCCCGCATATAAGAATATACATGGAAAGCGGAAAAATATACATAGAAGAGAAATCATATCATCATGTTCTGATGTAGAGGGATCGAGAATAATGTCGACATAATGTTGACAATCACAAAGCCATAAATCTATGATGACAAAAGGGATGTTATAATTCTTCCAAAAGGTATGTATAAGAACAAATATTTAGTTTCATGGTTATTTTACTATGTTGAATAATTTTCATTAAAATTTATTCAATCGTGATTTCAGGAAAACATCACCCTTTTTTATTATTGATCTACTTCACCACTTTCTCTATAAAGGAATGTGACTTTTCCATTCCTGGAAGACTAACATGTCACGAGATCCATGATCTCTCATCCAAATTTTCATCTATTATCATCAAAAAATGTGGTTATAACTGGTGATCCAACATGATTAAATACTTTCGTGGTGAGGAAATAATTCAATCTCACAAAATCTATTAAAATTTTAACGTAAATATTACATAAATGGTTATCCTTATAAGCACTCACAAATATATTTCACCCTTTATTTGTTTAATGAGCTATTATCTTATACCAAACTTAAATTTATTAGTAATATGGGTCCATAAATATAATATTTGAATATATAATGTGATTTTATTATTCCATACTCCCTTTAAGAATGATAATCACATGAAATATAACCAATGTATGACCAATAGTTCTTTCATAATGATTATTCATACAAAACCAAACATAAAACTCCATACAAAGGAGGGAAGAATAAATAATTCTTAATAATCTTGGTTCAATTAAACCCTTATGATTGAATATGATATCCATTTATATAATGTCTTCAGGGGTTTTTGTGGATTCTCAGTCACATTATTCCTTTTATAGGGGAACTAGTTAGGGTAATGTCCAAAAACCCTGAAATTGAAACACTAGAGTGTGGGAGGTACATTATGCAGGAATTAATAATTATTTACATAAATATATAACTTTTTTCCATCATTTTTAAATTCATCCACATGATGACCTTCCCGTCCACACTTAAAACAATTAGTTGTCCCCATAATACAATTCAATCCATGTTTCATCCCTCAAATTCTGCATAAAATAAGACTCATTTTCTTTTCTCCATGGTATTTATATTTTTCTTTGAACTCTATATTCCTTCTATTGTCAAATCCATGAGACTGATAAACAACCCGAACCACCATTTATACATTTATATCACATATATACACTTATTAGTTTCTCCTAAATAATCTCATATCATAGTCCATTTGAAGACTAGGATTTATACAACCAAAGAATCAATCAATTATTCTTTTAGGTTGAATGACAATACCAAACGTGTACCATAGAAGCCTTGTAAAATATTATTCATCAGAATGAATAGATTCTTCATCCTTCACCTAAATCTATTTGAATTCCATTTTGATCTTAATATGATGAATCAGAGGAAATTAATTAACATAAAATATGTTTCCGTAGTGGTACCAAACGATTGATTCAATTAAATCTTGAAACCACATATTATTTTTAATAATCCACCTCTGGTCTGATTCACCTTAAAACTGATAAACAGACAGAATGAATTTTTCATGTTATGAGCATTGGAGAATAAAAAATATATTTTCGATGTTATGGATACATTATACCTCAACATGTGTTTAGAAGACCCAATGAATTATGGTAGATATTTCCTCATGAGGGACTGAAAAAAAAATTCTCCCTTTTTTCTCATATGGGAACCGAGTATGTTTCATAGCTTGAGAAATTTTGATGAAGTTTGAAAATAGACTATGAATTCCTACACCCATAGCATTTTTTTGATCAGGATGACAAACACTAGAATTTTCATTACAATCAGCATTAACTCAGTTCCTTTCTGTTCCATCCTTTTACTAAAAAAACCATTAAGTAAATTTTTTTTATCAGATTGAAGAACCACATATTCATGACAATCACATATATTGTGTCCAAATAATGAAACAATTCATAAACTATAAAACCCCATGTTTCGATGGTTATTATTTTCCTATTAATATTTACATCTTTAATGATGTTATATGAAGAGTTTATGCATATCTATATCATATCCCACTAGAGTTTCAAAGCAAGTGTCCAGCAAGGCTCTATTTCAATATATAATATTCCCACAAGTCAGGCATAAAACATCCTATCAGAGTAGGTAGTACTTGGTATATTTATTCCAGATCCACATCAACATGTAGTATACATAAATGGATGTATTTATAGAAAACCACACAGTCTATTCCTTACCAAAATTCCAAGACATTTTCCTAAACATTAACTCATCAATATACATATCATTAGAGTCATCCATAGACAAATCTTTAGAAATATACATAAGGATATCACTAATGTTTTATCATCTCACTTTCTAAAGGATGACTATACCATTCCATTAATACCAACTATAGAGAACATGGCTAAATATACATGGATATTATACCATTTTAGATAAATATTATCATATTACAAATGTACATGCATAAGGACCATACCAAATTATTTTCTTTGGAATCATGTAATCAAAATATTCTATCTAGGTGAATGATCTTCAATATATCTCATAATGATATCCACCTTTAGTACATCTTACAAAAAACATTTTTTATATATTTTTGAAAGGAAACATAAGAAATGGGTGAGCTCAGATGAGCAGTATGGGTAAACAAAGGAAATGAATCGTAATAATATGATCCAAACGGTATGGATATTTATAATTAAATTTTAATATAATTCCCTACATATTAGATATCATAATAATAATAGGTAGTTAATAATAGATCAATTAAATATAAGTAAATAACATAATCTATTAAACACTAAAATTTGAATAAAACTTATAATTTTGGAAAAGTCATAAAAATCCAATGTCATTGTGGCTTACCAAAGAATTTTAATCATGTTAGTCATAGGATAATCACCTATGTACCGACTTTAGGATTGGGATTCCCATCCCTAATGGCTCTTATTTTAGGAATGGGATATCCTCCTTGGTACCCTATTTTATTGGCCTTGAATTTCCTCCCATTTACCCTCCTATTTTGGGCTTGGGATGTCCTCTTGTTTACCCTCATTATTTGGGCATTGAATGTCCTTCTATTTTATTTATCGATTTGATAATGGGATATCCTCACATGTAGAATCTTATTTTGATCTTGGGATGTCCTCCCATTTAAACTATTTTTTGGGGGTTGGGATACCCTATCGTGTACCCTTTGAACTCATATTACATTTATCATTACCAAATAAATTGGAGGAAGATATTGGTCACAACCATCTTATAATCAAATCATATATACATGTTCCCAAAAATAATAAATAAGAATATGATAACACATGGAACGAAATGGTTATGATAAATATGTAATCATATCATAGTCTACTAAAAAATACACATGTTTCATAATCATTTCATAAAAAATGAACCCCATTAAAGAAGAAATTTTTTAATCATATAACCTCAAAAAGAGGTTCATGTATAACAAACATTATTCCATTAAAACATAATACAATAACCAGAAGAAAATGAGTTTAAATATTGAATAATTTCAATATAAAAGAATGCGTAACACCATTAGATGTTATCTTAAAAGGAAGTAATTTCTATTTATCTTTTAAAATAATTTCACGAGGATAATATTTTTTCTACATCAAGAATATTATTTTAATCATTATTCGTTTTCAGAAATTTATTCTTCGAAAAAATCCCTTGAAAATGTATAATGGAATCATTGAAATCTATAAATAATTTGTAAAATCATTTTTTAATGAAAATTTTAATATAATTTATTTTGAAAATATTATTTCCAAAATATGGTTTTTGATTACAATAGATTTCAGAAAGAATATATAGATTGTCATATTTTACTTAAAAAGATGAATGTTTGCTCTAATAAATATAAAAATTGTAATAATACATGGGGATACATTTATAAAATAATGGAAAAGGATAATCAGGAATATTAATGGTATCTCGATCAAAATAATTCATGGAATATACCTAATCATTAATAATCGTGAGAAATGATGAGATTTTTTCAATAAAGTCTTACCACGAGGTAACATGGTACCATAATCTTCATGTAAGACTATTAATTTATATGAAGCTTAAAATTTTATTAATATAAGAAAATTTGTGATATAACTTGTAAAATGAAATTATATACACTTCGAAAGAGTGTTTAGCTTCATAAAAAAACATGAATCTCAAAGAATAAAAAATTGAGACAAAACATTTTTAACGATTTCCTAACTTTTGAGACATAAACCCCATGAAAGAAACATCATAAAATTGAAATGTAAATACCATTAAATTTATTTACAATAATTATTGAACACAATAATTGGTATTACAGACACCACACAAAATAAAAAAGTGCTGAATAGATCATTTATCACATAGACAAAAAGTGATATGAAATCCCTTTACCATGTGTCGTGACTCTTATCGTACTTGTTCATTCCACATATATAATAAATATAAATTTGTTATAAATATTTGAAAGAATCATATTCTTATACTTTATACAGTATATGGTTTTATTAGGACCATATGTTACCCTCTTGTAAACAATCATATGTTAAGGATCACTTTAGATAATATTCAATGTGTACATTGCATATGTCTTAATTTGTTATTTCGTTGGTCCATCTACATATATCATGATTACGGAATTTGAATAATTATATAAATACCTTTTATATAAACTATATGTGTATTATAATAATTCATATAATATAGAAGTATGAAAACAAATACAAAGTTCATGGAGAAGGAAAATAGTATGTACACATGAATTCCATTTCGTTTAATTGTCATGTGAGAAGAATGAAAGTAAAATAAATATATATTTATATATAAGTATGTTTATAATTATTAAAGTATATTTATTTTGTCATATATATCATATATATTCACTAAATCTATCCTTAATACATTCAGTGTAGGGTATGAATGGATCACATCTCGTTTAGGGCATGATGGTCCACACTTCCTCAATGGAAATTATTATATTAAAAAAATGAATGTATAAATATATCTACTTTAAAAATAATTAAATACGTTTAAATACATAATAAATATTATCTATAAAATTTATAAGAATATTTTCTATCATTATGGGCACTATGAGAGGCAGTTACGGAAAAATGAACAATCAATGTTTAGTGAAGCGGTAGTCCGCCGTACATGTAAACAGTATTCTCGTTACCCATTAGATGGAGGTGTGCCTAAGTGTAGTTAAAACCCATATAAAAACAAAATCATAGTATATTATGGTTATTTGTGTTGTTATAAAATCACAGAATAAGAATACTCAATGGTGTGGATAATAAAAATAAAATAAATGAGTTTGGGGGATGGTGTTACCTCTTAATCTGGAAACTCCTTTTGGGTTGAACTGATGGGTTTTCTGGGAAGGAATTATTTAAAAAAGAGGAAATAATGATTAATTGAGGGATGTTTGGTATTAATGTTTTCAGTGATTTGGTTGATATAATTTGGGTCAAGAGGTGTAATGATGTGGTAAGAGAGGAGGCCATTTATAATGAAGGAGGGTTGGAAAACTTGTAACATTTTAACGGAATGGAACACCACCCATTTTTTTATTAAAATCATTTCAATAATGGTTAGAAGAAGAGAAAATGGATGATATGTTTGAAATATGGAAATAAAATGGATTTTTGAAAATATCGTAGGTCACTTTGGTTCTTAATGTTATTGTTTAGTCCCCTATTAAACATTTTTTAATTGTAATCATTGCAAATATTTGTAATTAATTCACTAATCATTTGGATCAAAACCAAGTTTACCATAATATATTATTTATTATTATAATTCTGAATATGGTATCCATTTTTCTAAATTCCAATGATATAACTGGCAGAAATTAATGTAATATTAATCCTGTAGGGGGGTCGACAATGCGGTTTCTTACAGTAAAAAAATTAAAGATTTTACTATGATTTTATAGTAAATTTCAAAAAGAAATTGAATTTTATGAACTACATTGGATTTATAGATAAAAATATTATTCAATTAGACATTTATACCAATTGAAAATATAATTTAACCATGTATTTAATGTATACGAAAATGAAATTTTGAATTAAAATCAAGTATTTTTAACAATTCATTAAAAAATTAAACTGTATATAAAATTACCTAAATTTTTTCCAAACCAAATATTGATGTTTTGATTCCGAATATGAAGTTTATTTTGATATATAAAATCTATAAATTTTCTAATATATATATATAATAGGAAAACCATTAAAATGTTTTAAAATTTCCTTAATAAAAATAATTTATTTTATGAGTAAAATTGGTTTTATTCTTATCTTGTGCTTATAAAATTTATTAAATTAATATAAAAATGATATACATGGATGTAAAAAATATATATTAATATAAAATTAATTTCAAATTTTAATTAATCTAACTTATTAATTATTAGGAAAACGTTGTGATCGCATAAATAGTTAAAATTCTCCATTTATATTCAATTGGTTCTTATATTCTTTTTTAAAAAGTTTGAAACTAATTAATCTATTTTATATTTTTTTTAAACCATATATTTACATAATTCAGTTAATAATATCCATAAAATCTAATTTAACATCTTGGATATATATTAATGTTTTTTTAATAATATATTATTTTTTGGTGACACTCGGTCTTGTGCACTAAAAAATCCATCGAGGAAATTTATTTTCTCACGTAACACATGAAATACATGGTGTTTCATGTTGATAAAGATAAAATTTATGTTATTTTTAGTTCACATAAGGGATAAAATGTTCTTGAAAATAAAATAAAATATTTTTAGTGATTCATGAAATGAAAAATATCAAAAAGATTAAATTTATTAGAAAATTAATAATTCCCAAAACCTCGGGTTATTACAGATACAATAGATTCCAATTCATAGGGATCCCGAATATCCCTAAGTAGTAATGGAAATATGGTTCATGTGAAATTTCATTTAAACCATGTATGGTTCTTTACAAAATGGAATCAAATCATTTGGGCCTAAAAGATCATTAATTTTTTTTGGTAAGTTGTGTAGTAAGTTTACTAGTGTATAAAATCTCTATCGGTTGGTGCATGGGGAGTCTTGAGAGATATTTCCCATTTAGAGAATTAATTTACCATGGTAATACTTGGTTTGCATCATTAATTCATGTTTTATCATTTATTATGGTTGTGGTTAGATATGTTTTATAGGAATATATGTCCTCATGTTTTATTCTAGTGATTTTTCGTGTCTGTTATGATGTTTAATTAGAAAATGGAGGAAGAACTAAAGTTACATGGTTACCTTATTGTGTTTAAAAAACGGCTTGATTCCCATGTAGATTGTTCATCTAACCATTACAATATATTCTTCTTGTTTTGTGCATTATAATCCAATTAATATATCCATACCATGGATATTTCAATCTCGTAGACCAGATTTTTTTCTAACCTCTCTTACTATCTAAATTGTCTCCAATAGTGGTTACCAAAAGTTTGGGTTGAGGAAAAGTATTTTTATTGTGAAATTATTTTTCTTCCTTATAATTATATTTATTTATTATGAAATTTTTTAGAACTAGGTTTATTAATATAAGATTTGATATTTTGAAAATGGTTTTTTTAGATAGAAATAAGAATTTTGGTTTTATAATTCTTTTGATGAAATGAATGATTTCTGGTTCATCTAAAATGATTTTAATATGGATTATATTTATTTTACATTATTGCTTTTTTATAATTTTCTTCAATTAAAATAATTATTTTAAAAAATATCTTAGTTACTGAAGTAATGTGTTACATTTTTCTTATGAGAGGAATTTTGGATAATGTGATATTCGATAAATTTGATTGATTTAAATATCAAATATTGAATCTGATGAGGAATTTATTAAATTAATATTAATGATACTAGATTCTTAATATATATAATTTTAATTTACATAATCACGTGTGTTCATTTTATAGGACAAGTTTTGAACCATTTTTAAGTAAGTATGTTTCCATGAATTTATTCATTCATCATTTCTTATTGATTTGATTTACTTTAAGGACATTTGGGTTGTTTTAAAAATACTTATGATGTTGAAAACTAAATGTGGAAATCATTATGAAAATGGGTTATTTTGAAGGAAATTGATGTTTTATTTATGTTATGTGGTTCAATTTTTTTTTATTTGATATATCACATAGTTTTTATTTTTAATTTTTGATTTACTTATGAACCATGAATGATTTATATACATATTTTTGGCATTATATTTGGGTATCCAAGAATTATTATTATTGGATGTGTATGGCTGTCTCAGGTTCGAGTAAAAGGGTGAACCCACTTTTTATTGCGCGTTTCATCCCATTATAATATCCTACCCCAACATTGAATGGATTGATAGTTTTAGAACATTATTTTCATTAGGAATTTAAAAACACACTTTTATTATTTCAGTGGTGATCTTGATCCCCCTGATGTCATGAATTTATTGGATAATTTTTAGGAATATGAAATTTTTGGTAACATTAATATGGGATTGTTTGTAACCCAATTTTGGATGATATATAATATTTGGATTTATTCCCTCTATGTTTTAAATTGGTTGAATCTCATGAGGAATACCTAATGTGATGGTCGCTTACTGTTTTGAAGTTAATCATTTCTATATTTTTGATTGTTGAGGTTGTTATTATTCCTCGGTAGTGGATATTTTTTCTATATTATCTTATGTGATGCAGGATTTGGTGGATATTGATGGAATAAACATTATAAGGTCTTCTAAATGTGATATTGGTGTCTAGGATAGATGTAAAACTAGTTGTGATTATGAACTCGTTAGAGATTTTTTTTGTAATTACATGGATCTTTATGTGAGGTATACCCTCGAATGTGGTCTTGGAAAAAAATATTCACTTTTTTTATTGAACCAATATTAGTTTCAAATATTCATTTCAATAGGAAATTGTTTTCAATCTGATATATTTGGATTTTTATTTGTATGTGATGTATTTAAGTGATTTCCTTTCTGATCATTTTTTGGTCCTTTGTTATGTTCTGTTATTTTGGATTTTACATTGATTCTCATTTGAAAATATCATTTAATAGGGTAATATTATATTCATTAGGTTATTTATGATGTATATTTTTGTGTGTGTGTTATTCCATATCTACACATTTTATTGAAATACACTAAATTAAGGGTGAACATTACCTTATTTTCCTCTTCATTGTTCATTGTGTATATTGGTTATGGTTTGGATTTTTATATATGATATTTTTATATTTAAGGATTTATTATTCTCGTTTTAAGAGAGTTTGAATCACCATTATTTGGTTTCTCTGTCCTGTATGATTTTTTCAAAACAAACCAATATCCGGTGAATGTGTTGAGATTATTGTTTTTGCCTTACATATTCTTTTATCAATGAATATCTATTGGAATAAATTGGTATGTCATAGAGATTATATCACTCCCATTTCAATGTTCATTTATATTTTAAATTATTTTGAGTTATTATAATTTTTTATATGATTTTGTTATGATATCTTATTTTTATATAATATTTCATTTTTCCCATCCATAGTGTTCATGGGATAGGGGAAAAAGTTTATGAAATTATTAATATAGGTTTTTATATTTCATATTGATCATTAATGATTTGACTACTCAAGATACACATAGGTGTGTACTAACTATGTGGAATCTATTATTTTCAATTCTACTTTATTAGGGATTGATATTTTTGTATATGGATTTGGAAGGATTAAAAAAACCTTATGTGTGACTTTGTGACTATGATAATGTGTTGTAGCATATAGTAGTGGGGTTTTCCCTTTTCGGATCAAATATTGGTAAATAGTGTGAAAAAACCATGGGATTGTGTAGTGCTTATCCAATTGGAGTAGCAATGGATGGAACTCTTGGGCTTGTAATGTCTCAAAAATACACTATAAGTCTTATTGATTTTGATGATTATAGATACCCTTGTATGATTTAATAATGATATTATTTTTTTTTATTTCAAGGAATTTATATTCTTTATAATTCTAATTTTGGAATTATATTGAATATTATTATTCATGTGGAATATTTGCTAAAGCATTAGAAATGCTCTTAAGATTATTCTTGAAACACTGTTCATACCCTACGTTGATGAATGTAACGTAACGAACAAACACTACATTTGTATTAAACCTTATGTTAAAATATCAGATTGTATGGTTAATAAACCCTATATTGATAGAAATGTATGGATAATGACACTTACGTTTGGATGGATCATTACATTTTTTCAAAGAGAAAAAGTATAGTTAATGAACCCTGCAAAAGTATGTAACACTACATTTGAGAAGAAAATGTATGGATCATCATCCTTAATTATTTGACCAACCTTACATTGTAAATCAAACATTTCATAATGAACGACACGTAGTTGAACCCTACATTATTTATTTATTTCATTTTATAAAGGAACTTTACATTTTACTTTTCAACATGAGAGATTAAAATATATCATTTTATCAAAGTTTCTTGAAACAGTATTTTCAGAATATCAGGATGATTTAAAATTCATTTAAACCAATTTAAATATTGATATAAATGATTAAATGAATTGTATTTTGTGAAAAAATTATCTCTTATTTTTAAGGGATGTTAAGACAACACTAAGATTTCTTATCAATTTTAATTCTCACAATTTATTATTGGATTTTATGGGATGTAGAATTATGAAGAAGGCTCTTTGATTTATTTATTCTATCGATTTATTTGTTCAATATATATATATATATATTTGTATGTGTATCTGTGTGATTAAAATAAGTAGTGTGTCACGTATTGCAATACATATTGTTATTGAAAGGGTATTCTTGTGAAGATATTTTACAGATCTACTACAACAATGGATCAGACACTATTATCTATAGAAAAGGATACATTTCGGAGATATAAATATTTTTTATCTCGTATTTCCAGTATTACTGATACTATTAATGGTATCTGCTTTTATTTAATGATATATTGTAACTAGATCACTTCAGAACTACTCTTTCTTGATGAAATTATTTTCTGGAGAAGATGATCTATGTACAGTCAGTTGTTGTTACAAATGTGAATTTAAATCGAAAACAATTTTTTAATAAATATCATTGTATTGAGAGTTTCAAATCCTTGTACTCCATTGTCGTGGAGTATCAGCTTATCAATCTATGCTACAGATATTTAGTACTCTATTATAGAACTAGAAGGCTCTGTTTTTAGCCTTATTTGTAAAGGTGTCCACTACTAGCACTTATTTATGAAATTATCTTTTGATATGAGGACATGAATAGTGAAATTTACCAAACTCTCAGAGATATTAATTGTTAGAGTGGACTAAGGGATCTTTATTCCCCAAACCACAATAAAAAATCTATGCTCTTTATTTCTATTTTATCCACTGCTCATACATTCATATAGAAGATAGAAACTGCTTATCAACATTATCAGCAGTTCACATCAAAAGGTAAAATTGTAAATGATTTTGTAGAGACAAAATTCACCCCCCACTTGTTTATAATTGTATTTTACAACCAAAAAATTGGTATAATATTAGTGAATTTGAACAAAGCTATAAAAATATAAAAGTAGAAGGTCTATACAGAAGATGACAATGACTGATAAAATATAAGGAATGTTAATGGTTCATGCTCCTTACTTCTATAGTTATAAGTAAGGATGTTGGAAATCATAGATGATTATATATTTGATGATTCTGGTATTTAATGTATACTCAAATATCATTGCTATTTATAAAATACTTTAAAATCTTGAAACTTGGGTAGCTGCTATAGAGGAAGAGTATAAAATGAATTCTAATGGTATGAATGATATTATATATGGTCTTCATGTATCACAGAGTCCTACAACTTAAGAAATATGTAGAACCAATGAAGTTTCTTATAAAGTAATATTTAATGTAAGACAAATTAGCTTTAAAAAACAAGATGTACTTTGACACATTTAAAATGTTTTTGGGAGATAATAACACTTAGATGAATAATACACATATAGATATTATCAATAATATTACTTCCTTTGGATATCCTATCAAGGAATATGATCATGCATTGAATGTATTGAGATTACAACCTATGAAACATATTGGGATATCAACTGTTATTCTATAATGATAACTTACAAAAAAATTAGATAATAAGAGAATTAACATGGACATTGATTATGTATGTGGATAAAATGCATTATAAGGATAAAGATGATAATTTATTAGTGAAAAATGATAATTATTCTTTATATATAACATCATAGAATAAAATAGGATGAAAAAAATAATGAATCCATATATGAAAAGAATTTAGATTCACCTGATTCTGATATAGAACCGGATCAGTTAACCAAAAAGTTTGGATATTTTTTATGAAGAAATGAGGATTCAGGAAAACCCTTAAAAAGTGATTATAAAGTCTCAAGAGAAGTTAGATTCTGCAAATTCACGATTTTTTGTTATATTAGACTTGAATTTCATCAGCTAAAAAATGAAAAAAGAAATTCATAGAAGAAATATCACTAAATTTCTTATTATGATCAAAAAGAAAAATGTGTGATGAAAGCTACATGGAGTGTTTCTGAATATATGAACAACTCATCAAAATCTGATTCATCAAAGGAAGAATAAAACACAAAAGAAAAGATATGTTTTTTGGCCGAATAAGATAAGGAACAAACCTATTGTTGATATAATTATAGTTCTGATTGTGAGTTGAATTATTTAAAGAATAAATTGTCTTACTACTTCACAATGATAGAAGGAAAATACGACTCTTTATTAATGAATCAAAAATCATTAAATAAAATTAAAAATTCTATTTTATGAGAAATAAATACCTTTCTTAAAAAAATCAGGAGTTAATTGAAATATTTAATTCATCTACCTCAAACTCTAATAATAATAAAAATGGTATAAAAGGTTTACATTATGAAGGGTAAACTTATAAAAGTGATTCTCTCTTCTTTACAAATGGAAAAAATATTCCAAATGAAAGTATGGGTAAGAATGTCATTAAAAAGAATTATATTGTAAAATATGTAAGGTTGAAAAATGTAAACTATATTAAAATTGTTTCTTATCCCCAGTCAAAAACCTTTATTTTTAAATTTTTAGGAAAAAAGGAAATATAACAAAAATAGTTATTTAAGAAATCGTCAAATAAGTGGAATTAAAAGAACTTTTATTTTAAAAATATTTTTTGAATAAAATGAAATGAGTTATTAAAAAAAATGAAGTTCTGGAATCCCAGATCTCTACTAGATAACAATGTTGGACCCAAGATGATATGGGTACCAAAACAATCATTTTTCAAAATTCCCTCTATGGGAAACATTACACATTATTTGAAAATTTATATGATATATGTACAGTAGATTCTCTAGGAATATGAGTGGAGAATATCAAACTTCAATACACTAACTCAAATAGATGGAGGTCTAGAAAACATAGGTGATAATTCCGAAATATTGATAATTGGACTTAGAACTTTTGGAGATGTGAAAACAGTCTCAATCAACAAATTACTATATATACCAGGGATGAAGCTCAAGCTGATAAGTATCTCTCAACCATGTGATGGGAGATATAATATTGATATTTAAAAAATCCATCCTCTTTATTTGAAAATAAATTGATTATGTTTAGATCACCTGGAACTAATAAACATTATACATTGCATTTAAATCCAATGTGTAAATAGAAACTGAATTGTTTAATTGTTAAGAAACTGAGTCATGGAAGTAGCATAAAAGACATGTTCATTGTTATATTTATTCATTATATAAATTTGTGTTTTCTACCATCAAGAGATTCAAGTTTTTATGGAAAATTATATGTATATGTTTTAGTTGATGATTATTCTAGATTAAATGGGTCTATTTTGAAAAAATAAATAGTGAATCCCTTACTATTTTTGAATGTTTTTCTAAATGTTTTCAAATAGAAGAAGGTTTTAAGATAATTTCATTATAAAGTGATCATGGTGGATAATTGTAGAATCATGAATTCAATTCCTATTTATAAAATCAGGGTGTTAAACACACATATTCTTCATCATGAACTCCTCAATAAAAAATAAGTGTTGAATGAAGAATTAGAACTATTCAAGAAATTGTTAGGACTATACTGAATGATTATAGTCTTCCTATCTACTTTTGGGATGAAGCTATAAGAACAACCTACTATATCTTGAATAGAGTTTTAATTCATATTATTTTTAAAAATACACCTTATGAACTTTCGATTAATTGAAATACTAAGGTTATGTACATTAATGTTTTGGATGTAAGGTTTACATACTCAACAGCAAGGATAATCATAGTAAGTATGATCCAAAATTTGATGAATGAATATTTTTAGGATATTATTCTTCCTTTAATTAATATAGAGTGTATACTAGAAAGTCATTTATTTTTAATGAATTAGTTAATGTATTATGTGATGATAATAATTCTTTTATTAACGTGAAAGTTCAAAAAAATGAAATTACTGATTCTATTGACAACATATGACTTGAAAAACTGAAAAAATAATTTTGAAAATAATATAAAGAAAATTCAGTCCTGTTTAGAAGAACATGATACTGATGAACCTAAAAGTTTTTTTCCTAGAATGTCTAAAACACTAATGAATCATCCTTTAAAAGGTGTTATAGGAGACAAAGACACACGAATAATATCAAATGAAATGAAGGAAACCATGTTAAATTCAATACTTTTATATCTCAACTAGAGCTGAATTCATTTTAAGAATCCTTATATGATGAGAGTTAGATGTTAGCAATGAAATAAAAACTAAACCAAATCTAAAGAAATGATGTTTGGGAATAAGTTGAATGAAAATAAAATTATCTAGTTATTGCAAGTAAATGGGTCTTTAGAAATAATCAAAATGATCAAAGTATTATAACTAGGAACACCTCTAGATTATTAGCTAATGGATATATTCCGAAATAAGGAATATATTACGATGAAACCATTTCCACTGTATCTATATTAGAATAAATTAAATTCCATTTAGCTTATGCATCTCAATGTAACATTAAATAATTTAAGATGGATGTTAAATATTCCTTTTTTAAATGGTTATTTAATGGATGAAGTTTATGTTGAACTAGCTCCTAATTTCAAAAATTCTCAAAAATTAGATACTTTTTTAAACGTTCTAAATATCTCAATGGACATAAAAAAGAACCTAGAGATTGGTATAAAAGATTATGATCATTTCTTTTGGAACATGGTTTTACTATTGGAATCGATGATCCAACAATTTTTTATAAAACCATTTGTTCTATCACTTTATTAGTTCTAATATTTGTTGATGATGTTATTTTTGGTTCAATTATATAGAAAAACATTGTAATGATTTTTCAGAACTAAGGAAAAATGAATATGAAATGAGTTTGATGGGAGAATTGACATTATTTTTAGGACTTTAGATTTATCAATAATATTATTTAAATATTTTAAAAAATAGTAAATATTGTAATTATTTATTGAAAAGTTTTGGTCTTGATAACAACAATACATATAAAACTCCCATGTGTACTAATATAATACATGGTTTGGATGAAGCTCGAAAACTAGTGGACAACATGTGGTATGAGTTATTATTTCTAGTTTACTATATATTACGGATAATAGACCACGTATTAGGTTTTTTGTACTTTTTTTGATATATTTCAATCAAATCCTTATGAATCCGATCTTCTTATTGTCAGAAGGATTTTTATATTTTTAAAAGGAACTATTTTTCAATCACTACATTATGAAAAAAATCTGACCTTTTTCACATTATATTTAGTTGATAACATTTGGGGATGTAGATTTGATAGAAAAAATACCTCAAGAACTGGTCACTTTTTAGGAAAATATTTAGTATAGTTGTCAAACATGAAATAACACCCAGTTTCCCTATCAACAGCTAGGGGAAAATATGTATTTGGAGGTAGTTCATATGCACCAATATTGTGGATAAAATATATATTAATAGAATTTGGAATAAATTTTAATATTATGCCTATTTTATATGATAGAAAGAGTGCTATAAATATTTCAATAAAACCCTTATGTTATTCAATAACTAATAAGATTGATATTAGGAATGGTTCTTTAATAGATCATGTTCGTAAAAATGATATATAATTAGAATGTTTCAACATAGAATATCAACTAGTAGTAATCTTCAATCAACCACTTCTCACTATATGTTTTGATTTTATTAATGGGAAGTTAGGTTTATTTAATTTAGAAATAAATGATAATATTTTATCTATTTATTTAAATTTATTTTATTTATATATTTATTCCAATTTATTTTTGTTAAATTTATTTTCTGATTAAGTTAAATATGATATTTTTCATTTTTTCTATATATTTTTTAGTTAATTTATTTTTTCTTAAAATAATTTGAACAATGTGTTTTCAATAAAATTTCATAAGTATCTTAAATAATGGAATGGGAAACAATGTACTGTAATAAACCATTCAACTTCTCTTAACATATCATTTATCAAACTTTTTTCGAACACCGGAGCCTTCATCTACATTTTTAAACTATTAAAACCATAGAATCCGAGAACATTAGATCATTTGTTTCTATGATGTAATGAAAACCATGAAAACTTAAGAATCTAAATCTATTGATCCAAAGAGACAATGAATTTCTAGGGGAAATATTATTTAATGAAATGTGGTAGATTTAGAAATGTTCTGCCAGAATAATATATACCTGAAGTAGCCATGAGCATTTTAGGGTCAGCAATCTGTGATCAATATAACAAACTCAGTGCCTCTCTATGAGGAATAACTAAATTTTTTCCCAAGATCGTAATTTTTAGTTTTAGTTATTTGGAAGATACCATATTCATGAGGATAGAAGATAAGGATTTTCTTATTTCTTCCACTGAAATTTCACATAACTTGGAATGTCCTCATAAGGGAGTCATTCACATTAATATACGATATATTAGATATTTGGATCATAAGTTTGAAGACATTATGCATTTTATTTTTGGTTCAAAAAACATTAGGAAGATGTTTTACAACGATTTTGAGGTAGACTGGAATATTTTTTATATTTATTCAAATAATAATTTCACCATGGTTTGGTGAAATGGAGAAATTTTTTAATCCAGACATGTACATTATGTTTCTATTTTTAAGTAATATAAAGTAAATTTTACCAAGGTTTAGGTTCATATATAATCAATACTTCTATCGAACTGATTCTATGAAAAATTTATATCCTTATAGAAAGATAATTTCAGTGATTCTATTTAAGAATGAGATGATTCGATTAATTGGTTCTTGAATAATGTCTCAAAAAGAGTAATGTATTCAATGAAATAACTCTATGGAAGCTAGTTTTTGTCCAAAGTACTATGAAAGGAACCCTGTTACCAGTTTTTGATGATGAGTAACAGGGTTGTGGAGTTCTTTCTGAGGGTAAAAAAAGTTGTATTGGAAATTAAGTAATTAGAGACTCAAGAGGTGAATGATTTTCCAATCCTACCTAATTATTATTATGTTTTATTGAATATGAAGAGGAATAATAAATTGTGATAGAGGAATTGGACATGAAACCAAGGAACAGAGTAGATCCATCTACTGAATAACCAATGTAGGGTTAAGGTGAATCTGCTAGGTTGGTTCATTTGGATGAAGGTATTCTTTTGGAATAACAACATGACTAATGTCAAATTCTATATTATCAGAGTGTTCTTATACTAGTTGTTCAGGAGGAAGATTTATCTATTCAATTAGAGTAACAGATGAACATATAAGAAAATGTGGAAACCAAAATTATTGTGAATCTTTTTTACTCTATATTTGATCAATTGGGTGTGAGGAATCAATCTATTTATGATAACAAAACTGATGTTTATGATAGTATATCTTGTTCAAGTGAAAAATCAGTTTAAAACCTGTGGATTAGTTTACATCATGACCATTTTAAATTATGGAAGTTAATCAAATACAATATCCAGATAAAGGGACATATGATTCCCTAACTAGTCAAGTTGAAGATCATGTGATTAAGTTAAATAAATATCATGAAGAAAATGTAAATATCTTATAATTGCTCTATGTTGGAGAAAAATACATACTTGATTTTAAAGAATATTCAGTGTCCAAAAAGGATTTTGATTCATTCAAGATATAATAGTTGGATGTTGTTGGAAAGATCATGTATAAAGTAGTTTCTAAACCACCCTATACATATATAAAGTGGTATTTTGGAATTCAATTAGAGTCAATCAAGCGCAGTGTCAGTCAGACCAGTACATCTACCAGTTCTCCTAATACCTCTTTAGATCTGATTTCAGATTTTATGCAATCACAACTATTATGGAAACCAGGAATGATCTTATACCAAACCATTAATGAAATAGTTCTCCTTTTTCAGTTCATTTCGACAAGAATAATATTCTAGTTGACCAATTGAATCTGATTGAACCAAGTTTCAAATTTTTAAATAACAATTTCATAGATAAATTAGACCAGTTTATGCTACAATATGTGAGTTTTCGTTAATCTTACATTGGAAATATTGTTGAATATTTTCTTATTAGTCAAGATTCCAGTGTTTTTATTATTAAATTAGAAGATAATATTATGATGAAATTGAGGGTACAAATTCAAGAGTTGAAAGACATGTCTTAGGATTCATAAAATCATTGAGAACCATAGAACATGCCAAATCCTTACCAAAATTATCAACCCTAACCACATCTATTGGCTAACCTACATCTTATCCAAACTAAATATTGTACTTATAAAATGATTGAACAATAAAATTTAATAATTCTTATATTCAGTTATTTATTTGATATTTTTTATGCTTATTTCTATAGAAAAAATCCAGTCTCATTTATCTAAATACATTATTATATAATTCACATAATGATTTGTGATAAAATAAACATATATTAATCTTGTTATATACATTTTTTATCTCATAAATAGTGGGAAAATTTTCATTAAACATAAAATTTATATTTATCGAAATAATTCTATCAAATATAATTTTGAATTATTTTCTTTTAATTGTTTGATAGATAATAAATTCTATTTTTAATTTTATTACTTTTGTAATCATAAAAACGGGGATATTGTTGGGTATTTATTATCTCAATAATACTATATAAATCATATTTATATTGATGCACACAAATACCCCTATTTGTTTTACTAAAATTATTATTTTATGTGTATTTCATAAAAATAATATTCATTATAATTCTTTTTTTGGAAATATATTAAATCTTATTATTCATGAGGAATATTAATTAAAGTGTTTGAAATGCTCTTAAGTGTATTCTGGTAACATTCTTCAAACCCTACATTGATTATCATAATGTAAGGGACAAACATTACAATTTTATTAGACCTTATGTTTAAAGGCCAATATGTATGATTAATCAATCCTACATTGAAAAAACCGTATGGATAAAAAACCTCACATTTCGAAGTGACACTACATCTTTAGAAATAGAAAATGTATGGTTAAATAACCCTACATAAGTATGGAACCCCTTGTTTGAGAAGAAAACAAATGTATCATCAAATTTAATTTTTTGATTAACCTGATGTTGTCAAACCAATGCTTAGAGAAGGAACACTATGTAGGTGAACCATATTTTTGTTATTTTTTTTATGAAGGTGCCTTATTCTTTATTTTTCAACATTAGGGATTTGAATTTGCAATTTTATCAATATTTTGTTCAATGATCATTGAGGAATACCAGGTTGATTTAAATATTGTTTTCGATTAATTGAATGATCATTTTAATTTATTTAAAGAATTGTATTCAGTGGATAAATTCTCTCATATTCATAAGGGATGTTACAACTAATATGAGTTGTCTTACGAATATGAATAATCACAATTTATCTTGCAGTTTTCTTCAATCTAGAATTCTGAAGCAGGATCTTTGTAATATTTATTATATCATTGTATTTGTTTAATATATATATATGTGTGTGTGTGTATGATTCAATGAAGAAGTGTGACAAATATTGTGATACATATTTCTACTGAAATGTAATTATTGTGAAAATATTTTACAAATATTCTGAATCTATTGATCAGACACTATTTTCTACATAAAAGGATACACTTTGGTGATATACATGTATTTAATCTCATATTTTATGTATATCTTCTGCTACTAATCATTGATTCTGTTATATAAAAATTTATTGCAACCGAATTACTTCAGAACTACTCTTTCATGAAGAAACTATTTATTGATAGAGAAGATCCATCTATTGTCAGTTATTGTTATAACTTTTATGTGCAATAAGATCCTTTTTTAATCAATATATTTTAATTGAGAGTTTCAACTTCTCATACTCACTTGTGGGGGAGTATCATCTTTTTGATCAATAATGTTATTATTTAGTTATCTTTTAAATAAACAGAAGGCTCTGTTCTTAGCCTTATTTTTAAATGTGTGAACTACCTGTACGTAGTTATGGAATGGTCATATGATATGAGGACCTGACTAGTGAGAGTTTACAAACTCACTGATAGAGTAATTTGTAGAGTGGACTACAGGATATTTTTTCCCCAATCCATTTCAAAAATCTTATGTTATTTATTTATGTTTTATTTGATTCGCATACATTCATATAAGTACATTGAAACTCCATATCTGCATAATCTATAGTTCACATAAAATGGCATAATTGTGAATGATTTTGAAAAGACAAACCTCCCTTATTTTGTATATTTTTTTCCTACCTAAAAGAAACATGGTTTACCATACAATGTATCATAATCTTTCAAGTAAACTAGAATTTTTTTAAAATGATCATTTACCATTTCCATGTCAGTTATTTAGCATAAGACCTACCTCTCTTCTCCATCATTCTCAGGCTGACCATGGGAACACAAAGGGAGCCTCTCCCTCTCTTCCTATTTTTTTTGCCTCTTCATCGTTATTTCCACATGTATTCTACAGAGAATTTATTCATTTTCAATTAATATTAATTCATCATCCCTTCCACACTCATTAACTCTGTGTTTGATTACCTATCCAGAACCCAAGGTGTTGGGATTGGAAAAATAATGTATCATAATTGGTTTAAATTTGGTATTTGTGTGAATTGGGATTGTAGAGGACATGTTCTTAATTTTTAGAGAATTTACTTTCTTTGGAGACATGTTATTACTTGGTTCTAGTAGATTGTAGGTATTTTTTGATAATTTCATTTAATTTACATATTATGAATTCATGGGACTTTATGGCCCCATTTTAGAATCATTGGATCTATAAATTTTATCCATATATATTAACATATAAATTTAAAGGTGTTTCTCGCAATATTAAAAGTTCATTTCTATGTTTTCTCATTTTAATTAATTTTTTGTGTGATCAGCTTTTGAGAAAATTACTAAAATGAAATATTTAAAAAAAATTGGTATTAAAGGTTATTTGACCAAATTTTGTTCATGATAAAGTGAATATATTGTTTTTCTTACAATCATTTAAAATAGAGGGAAATGGTTGGAATTATCAAATGTTTTGAATAAAAAATGGGTTTTCAATTTTTAATATGACTGTATTTATATGATTTGATATTACATAATATTTTATGAAGGATTTATAAAGTGGGAAAATTGTTATTCTATTTTGAGATACTTGTGGATGTGAGTCCTAGTTAGCACTATATAATGAGGTCATCAAATTTTTTTGGAAATCCTCGGTTTACCTTTTTATTTTTTTCTTCTTAATATTGAATAAGGTCCCAGATGGGGATATTGTATATTTTTTATTGATTATATAATGGGAATTTTTTTGTTGATGTTGTAGTATAGATGATGTTTATTTTATGTTTCTTTGTAACTGAACCATGTACCTTAATTTTTTATCATCAATAATTATTTTGTGCCTGGGAGTCCTAGAATGTAAGTGAATGATTAATATGACTGAAATACCTTATATATATTATGTACTGAAAAAGGAATATATCTTTGTTAGGAAGGAAAAAAATATATGATAGAATATGCTACCCATGGTTGATATGTCCTCCTATGATACATTATATAGATTGTCGTGTTCTGTAAGACTATTAACATATTGAAATGTTCAATTGGGTCTACATATGGTTCCATGTTTCATGTTGGGAAAATATAACTTGAGATAAAAAAGGTTTTCCATAAGACATTGATTTTTGAGACAAATTAGGTAATGAAACAATATTTTTTGTATCCCCAATCCATGATAATTTCAGAAACCATCTTATTTTTAATGACTTTTCTATGATTAATTGTTACATTAGACCACTTTTGTTTCTAGAATTCATTGAAATTGTGATTTATATTTACATTTAATAATTTTTTTTATTTTCATTGAAATGTGTGATATAAAAATAATTTGGTATAGATTACATAAAAAAATTTAGTGGTGATATAGATTGTAAGGATGGGCTTCTTTATTTTTTTCATTAACTAAATAAAAAAAATTATTTTAATAATTAAAAAAACTTTTAGTTTACATATTTTGATTAACACATTATTTTTTCAAGATTGGGGTTGTTATACAAATGTTTTTATTGAATTTTAAATAGATTATCTCAGTGTTTGAGAAATAAATTGATATATATTTCATACTAGAAGTGATGAAAGGAATAAAAAAAATAATGGCATAAATTATTTATATTAATCACATACATAATGATTGGATAACTCAATAAAATCACCATTGGATGTCGATATATATATATACATATTATGTTTTATTGTAGGTGATTTTGAAATGATATATTTCAACGGAATTTTTTGTGTCAGTGCATTGGATATTCGTTTGGGGATTTATTGAGTGATATTGGGTTATGTGGACATGGTTTATAGTGGTTTGGTATTTCTTTTTTTTATTAATGTATTATCATGTTTGGAACTTTTGGAAATAGACAGTTATTTTGTTCTATGTATGTTGTTGTTTATTATGTATTGTTGTCTAGTTTTTATATTTTATTCTATTTATGAGTTTGTATATAACGAATCCAGTTTTATTCTCTATTTTGATTATTGGGTTAATATGAAATTGAATATTCTTATTAATTGACATCTAATGTATGGATATGTCATTCCAGAAACACGGTGCTTACTGTTTGTTTTTATACTAACTTGAGGGTGAAGTTGTTCCCATATACACATTCATGATAGACATGAATGAGATTCCAGCCCATGGGTATCAAGAATTCCCTACAAGCCTCATGGTTTTCATGGCCAGTTTAAGTTCCATGTAAACCCAACATTTTTTATAAGAACGAATCAAAAAATTATAGATCTTATGGTCAGAGACAATATCATATTTTCCATGTTTTAAATTATTTTTTTTCACGATCCTATATCTTATTTTTATTTTACACCTGTTGTTGATTCTGAAATTCATATTGACGTGAAGGGTGATTATTGGGGTTAACAAAATGAAGTTTATATTTCAAATGAACTATTCCTTATTGATGATATGGTTTTAAATATTATTAGTGATCATATAGTTTTAATCATGTCATTTACACTTAATTTTTATAGAAATAGATTATCAGATGAAATCATTGCATCACAAATACACAGTTGAGCTAGTGATTTTACCCATTATTACTAGTCTTTTCCAAAAAAAATAACTTATTTGATTTAAAATAATGACACCATTTCTATTCCATGATATAATAAAATAATATTTTTTAATGTATTCAATATGATGAATGTTATTGATTTATAAGAATTTTTCCAATATGTTTTTAAAATGAATTATATTCAAGTTGTTTATGGTTTGGATACAAGATTATATCTATATATTTAGTGGATGGATATAGATATAGCTATCCTCCATGGTGGTTTAGAAAAGGAAATTTATAGGAAGCATCAGAAAGTTATTTATAAATAAAGTAAACATGATTATGTTTTTATGGTAAACAATAGATTTTATGGTTTTAATCATATTATGTGTTTGTCACGATTTATAAAAGTTTTCAATAAACCCTATGCTGATCATTAAATTTTTTGATCAGAAATTATATGATAACAATTTTATTATATATATTTTTATATTTTGATAATATTTTTTGAGGGACATGGTACATCTAGAACTAAATTTTTAATTAATGATCTTTGTTAGTTTATTATGATGTATGGATTTATTCCGTCATATATGGTTCTTCACATGATAATCTGTCAATATATTTTTTCCAGAAAATTATGATTTCATCGGGACAAATACATTGAAAAGGTGCTCATTTATTTTCTATTGATATAACCCAAGAATTTATTACTCCTCATGTTTCACATTTTATGATGAGTTCTATTTAGGAACATTCGATTGATGAGGACAGATAGGAGAAACAATATGTACCATATTTATTCAATGATGGTTATTTGATTTATTTTATGATATTTAGTATACCCAATATTATTCATGGAGTTTTTGTTGTTAATCATTTATATATAATCTAGGATAATAACATTAGAGTGTTTCATAAATATGTTTTCAAAAATAATTATGTTATTTCTGTTGTATGTATTTGTTTTTTTAGTTTGTAACATTTCAATTATTAATTTACATATTTATATATAGTTTAATATTTGGATTCTATGAATTCATAATTAGTCTATGTCATCAAATTTATATGTTGATCTATATCTTTATTATCTATAATATAGATATTGGTTTCATTTTCTACCACTATGTATGAGTCTATTCAAGAAATACAGTCTTGAAATAAATTTTTTTATGGATAATTTTATTTCATGGCACAATTTTAATCCAAAATGTTATTGTTTTATTTATAGACAATTAGAGTTAAGTTTTTTTGGTAATGAATATCAAATTTCATAGATGAAAAAAAATATATTAGTATATATAATAAGTTGATATATCAATAATTCAACTTTATAATGATTGAGTTCATGAATATTTTAAAATTTTATAATGAAACATATATTTTGTCCATTATTTTATGGAGTGCTAAATTGTAGACATTATGATTTATTGTGGTGTTTATGGTGATCTAAATTTAAATTATAGGGGATGTTGTTATGGGAAATCCACATGCGGTGACCACAAATTAATATAACATAAAAGGAGATAAAAATAAGAACATGTTTGTTAAAATTATTGAGACTTATGTCTTTTATAAAATACCATTCTTTTTTCTAGTTATTTTGAGTTACAAGGGTATACAAAATTTTTCGATAATCAAATAATATGAAATTATAATAGTATAATTTCCATGGATCGATATTGTCCTTTATTCAATTATTGGTCAATTTAGTGCAAATGTTAATTTGGATAATTAACATATTATACACCCAGTATGATATAGCTGTTGGACATACCATTATTATTGTGTTCTTAATTTCTATATATATATATATATTTCTCAAATATATTTTCATCACATGATATAATTATAGGAGAGTAAAAGATTTGATATTATTTTAAATTTTATAGATTTTATACCATGTATTATTCAATAAATGTTTTCTTCAATGGTCTATATTAGCTCTTCTAGTTTTCAGTTTTTTTTAGGTTTTTTGATGTTAATTGTTTTTTTAACCAAATAATCAATTCACTATTTTCATTAACAGAATTCATCTAATTATTGTTAAATCTTGATCAAAGGGAAAATAAATTTTATTTTTTAATGAATTTTTTTTAATTGATTTTTGGAATCAATTCCATAAATAAAAAACCATTCTTATAAATTTATAGTGATAGATTTTTCACCGACCAATGTAACTTTATTACCTATAATCTCCCATTGATAAATATCATCCTTTCAATTACATCATAAAATAATCCCAATATATTTATCTCATTTTTTTGTGATTATTAGTAAAATTTGAGTAACATTATTCTTAGTTTTCATTATTATTTTTAATTTCATCCATTGGAAATATGATGTATAGTAGAATATAATTTTTATTCCACTAAAAAACACCTTTTATGTGAATAACATCAATGTTTTAAAATTTTTATCATATATACAATAAGAATTACAAATGATCATTCTGCTTTTCATATTTACATTATAATTTCCTGAAATAAATTTTCTTCAAATATTTACCTTGCCATTGGTCTATTTGATGTATTTATATTTTCGAATCTCTATGTGTTTGGCTCTACATGAATTCAAAATTCCATTAAGTGAAATTGGTCATTATATGTTCATTATTTATTTTTAACACTTAATGAGACTTCATTATTCAATTTCTTTGGTGTAATATTTTTTATATACACACTGCCATTTATGGACATTTCATATTATTTTTTAATTTATACATTTCACGAAGGCTTCCACACACATTTATTGGGCATTAACACTATACACATGAAAACAATAAATACCAGAATGTGTTATCTTTAGACTGTTGATGTCTCTATCAACCTATTTTTTTGTGATTCTAAATATATGTTATTTCAATATTTTATTTTTTATGAAAAAATATAAATCATGTAATTACACAAAATCCGACCCTCTCATATATTTCATATTGGTTTACTAGTTGTCTGAATTTGTTTTCCAAAAAATTGTAATTATAAATATTTGAGTCATATTTTAGAGCTTATGTTATCAAAATATAGATGAACATATCATCTTATAAAATAAAGATTTGGTTTAATGGACAATGGATTGATGTTTCACAAGTAATAATAGAGCCATGTTAATGAATTATAATAATTCAAATTATGGATTCATTTGAAAAAATAGAGCAGTATACTTTTTATTTATTCTATTTGTAAGTAAACTGTTTTTCTACCCATGTAAATGTGGTAGTTTTATAGATGATATATATTAAATAATTGGTAATTATCTATCTTTTAATCACACTTTTTCATTAAATAACAATGAAATAATGAAGCAGTTGGTACTTGAGTGATGATGAATTCCCAAATAACCATGGTTAAAAAAACAATGAATTATATGACAAAAACAATGAATGATTGGATAATTACAATACATTATTTGATGATTATATAGATAAAGTACTCTATATGGGTGAATATGATAGATTTGAACACAATTACATAATCTGTTTTGGAAGAAAAGTTACCAACTATCATATTGTTAGTGGAATGAGAGATTTAATAGATCACATAAGATGATTTTTCCATGTCATTCCAAGGGTTGTGCTATGATAAGTTCCTAAAAAGGAGATGATGATAGAATCATAGGTTAGTATAATGACCTAGTATCATGGTACTGATTGGGTAGGAGTGAAATGGTACCAGGGTTAAGTATGGATTTCAATACTATATGAATGAGGGGGAATAAATACCTTTATATCTTTCGTAAGAAGATTAGTGGATGGAATTAATTGTTATGTATTTAAAAAACTCTATAAAGGAAGAATAAAATACCTATAATATTTTAAATTATTTCCTTAAATAAATAAATAGATGTATATCATAACAAAACTATGTATTTAAGATGCATTATAGTTTATTTGATATCAAAATCTCTCTATTTTAGTAATATTATGAGTCCATGAAAATTATAGATATTATTTTTAACTACATCTCATTAATTAATGAATATTAAATTTCAGTCATATAGAATCATGCCAGGGGAGTGAAAAATGTTTTTTATTGATAACCATGAATGGTGGGTCATAGTAATATTACATTTAACATGGGGTGATCATGAAACAGAAATTCCAATGAGGTAATAAATGACATATCAAGATATTGTTTGCTGTACTAGCTGCAATAGTATGGATAAGTGATGTGTAAAATGATTGAACTTTGATCAAATGGGGTATTATTAATTTGAGAGATAGATAATTGAATATGAACTATATAATAAGCCCATGTGAAATTAAGAAACAATTTTAATTCATTTAGTGTATAAAGAGGAGACACAAGGGATAAAATTACAACAACATTTGTAATGGATAAATTAATATGATGTTGGGTTGAAATATCATTTAACTGAGTATAACAAAAAACCCATTATGGTTTTGAGGATATAAAATTTACGTTCAGTATCCAAATAATGGGCCACTGAGAAAATAACATTGAGTTCGATAAGGGAATCAATAGTAAGGAAAAAAATAAGGATTAATATATTGTATTGATAATGGCACAAGGGTGAAAAATCCATCATGTAAAAAAATAATGACCATTAAATATTATGGAAGGAAAAAATTGGGGTGGCTAAATAATTATTTCAGTTTTAATCATTGAAAATATTCGATAATAATATAAATCGTTTTTATCATATTAGTATTAAAAATCAATAAATATTTTTATTAGTTTTTGTTTTGTGATTAATATTTATAAGACCAATTCAAATAATTTATTTATTTTCTCTATAACAATTTAATTAATTGGTATGTAAATAAATTAACCCTAATCTCATATTTTCACACATGATATATTTAATGACATTATTAATTTATTAATTTGTTAAATGTTAATAGAAAAAAATTTATAAACAAAATTATTTTGTTTTTGGATGTTTTTATTTAATCTTATTGATTAACTTGGATGTAATTTTTTTAAAAACAATGACTTTGAAATTTATATTTATTTTGGATTTCTTCATAAAACTAATTTTCAATATTGTCCAATTTTTTTTCATTAACCAAATATATTTTTCAATATGAAATAAAAATATTTATTATTGATGATTGGTTTCTTTATTTTACTTTTCTTATTAACCATTTAGTGGACCACCGATTTTCACAATAGAATAATAATATATACCCATTATTAAAGGTAATATATCATTTCTCGATAGTATGATGGAGAATGATAATGATCATGAAATTGTAATTAATTTCATGAATATTTATGATAGAAATGTCACCCCATTGATGCTAGTTAGGCGATACTAGAGTTGGATATACATGATTGGGACAAAAGGCATGGTAGTGTGAATCATGTATATTATATATTATCGAAAATAGAATTTGAATATGATGCTCAACCATGTAAATTAGAATTAAATGATGATATTGTATGAGAAGGAGATGTACATTTGGATCTTGATGAATATTCTCAAAAAAATGTTGCGTTTTGGATGATTTATCTCAGTGAATATGAATATTAAATTCATAACCATTATAAACATTAAAAATTTATTCCATTGGAATTATTGTATGGTTATATATGTGGTTATATCACACCATAATACATTTTTGGTGACAAAATATTCATTATAATTATTTCTTATTCTCCCATTGGATATGGTTTTACATATATCATAAAGAATTTTTTTCAATAATTCTTCATTATTTTGAAATTCAATCTCAATGTGGAATATAAAAATTGTTAAAGGGAGAGGTAGATAATAATATATTTTGTTTGTAAATTCCATTAAATTGAGTTTACAGATCTATTTAATAAATTAATAATCATGAAATACCCAACCTCACAATACAAATTATTAAAAAATTATGTGTTAAAGATATGGAATCGTGAAATCAAGGATATGGAGAGGTTGTTGTTTAAGGGGATAGTTTTCCCTTATAATATATTTGGTATGGTTTTTGAGGCATGTAATGTATTTATTAATGTATTAATTAATTAATTTTATATGAGTAAAAATTTAAATTAATGTACAAATTTGTATTTAATGTAAAATATAATGCATGTGGGAATTTGGAGACTCTAATTAACCAAATTTATCAATTATAATTATTTAAAGGATTAATACAGACAACTATTACATGATTTTTGATAGAATAGAGGAATGGTGTAATTCTCTTTACATATATGATCATCATAATAAGGATATATATATATATATATAAGGAAGTTGATTACCATGATGATGTGGTGGGAAAATAACATGTTTGTTATAGTGGAGTTTCTCAAAATCAGTAATAGTTTACAAAGATGGAATACTGACAACATGAGCATATGGTTGGAGTACCATAGTCCAAGATAGTGTGTGAATTATTATGAATGAAATAGATGAATGGAAACAACAAAAACTCCCATGATACATAGAATAAACATGTGGATTATTTTATTTACTAAACTACCAGTAGAGACATTATCCAGGTCACTAGATTCTATTATTATGCCAGGCTTCAATGAGATAAATATTTGAGAAAAATCACTTAGTATAATTTCTATCAATAATAATGAATTTTTTCTATAAAATCCACTATATATTCTAATGATTGGCAATTTATCCACATATCATTTACTATTGAGTGGAACTTCTAATGAATAATCCATGGAATAGGATTATATTTAATTTAGATGAAAAATACACAAACTCTTACTAATTTTCCATCATAAAAAAAATACATTGGGATAAATTGCGTGTACAATATTATGTAATATTGTAAATAAAAATTTTAATTGGAAATTTAAAGATTATATGGAAATTTTTATAGTCAATTAATATAGGTGAATTTGAACTATTTATTAATACTACTGAGAAAATTTGACATCATTCATGAAGTATTAAGGGAACTGGTAAGGGTTGTGATGTGCAAGACATTGTCCTAAAAATGTAATATCTAAATAGTGATATTTAAAATTAAGATAATGTCACTCGATTTTCATAATGAAAAATTTAGAAAATCATTATTAATTTTTTTTGAAGGATGTTGACATATTTCATTTGGATGAATGATCGTGGAATATTTAGATAAATTTTTTTCTGAAACTCCAAGGCTCGAGATAAGTTCATATGATAATGATATTTACATGTGATGAATCATATTAAAAAATATATCAATGTTTTGTTTATCACAAGAAGTATATGAAACAAATAAATATTATCATGAAACAGATGATCAATTCTCATTAATTAAGTGATTTGAGAATGTTCTCATACTATCCTTGCATCGAAGTGGACTACAAGGAAATCCCGACTATGATCAAGTTGTAATCCTTTATAATTATAGTGTTTATCATGTTCAGGAATGGATAATATAAAGAAACTAATTATTCCATTGATCATAAATAGTTGTTTTATAAATAATATGATGAACAGTCATTAGATGCTACTATGAATCTGCATTTTTTCATCTACTACTAGTGTCATATTCATAAAAAATCTTTATATTTTTATATTTTATAATTAAAACTAGATTCATGGATAATAAAACTATTACTAATTACAATATCTCTATGAATGGATATAGAAACTGTATAATATAATTCATTTTATACAGGTAAATGAAAATTTTCGATGTAGAGAAGAACTTTCCATCAAAATAGACATTGATCGTTATGGTGACAAAAATTATAGATGAAGCACTAGTGGTTTGATATTTTATATAAATGATATAATCATATAATGGAATTCATAAAATTAAAAAATCATGGATTATTATTTTTAATATTTTGTATTCTCAGAGGAAAAGATAATAACAAATCAGATATTGTGGTTTATAAGAGTTGTATGTGTATTAACAAGATACAATACAATGTTATAGATAGTCATAATTTGAAATAAGCATTTCATGGTCCAAATGACGAATATGATGTTGCATGATTGCACAAAGAACATTGAAAAATATTATTATTTTATTAATAAATGTGTATAAAAATTAAAAAATGGGGTGGTTTTTATGATAACATGATGTTTGTGTGGTTATGTTTTAATGATGGTATTGTTGACCACGATGATTAATATTCGGTTATATTTGACTGGATTTTATGATCTGTATCTATATTTGGACATAACAAGATAATAAAACCCAAAATTCAATAAATAGTGTAATTACTAATAGGGACAATTCTAACTAAAAATAATTGAGTCATGTTTTTAAATTATAATACTAAATGTAAAGGATTGACATAAAATAATGTCTAAATATGTTAATATGGTAATTTTTTTGAAATAAAATAGTTTTCGCTTATAATTTTCAAGGTATAGTGGATATAATAAAAAATAAAATTTACAACACTTTGTTTTCTATAAAATATTGTTTATCAATTTTTTTTCTTCAAATAACTATGGGTTAAAGTGACATTATCCTAAAACTAGGGATCTTACAACATCAACATTATCATTGGTGAACCAATTTTTTTTATTATATGTCCTCTTTAATTCGAAGATTTTTTTGTATATTTCTTCTAAATCATATGTATATAATTATAATGGACCAAATAATGATCACTTCATTCTCCACAAGAATTTTCTTATAATAATACTATTATTCAATAAATCAAAATAGTACTAATGTTTACTATCAAAATCACCATCAGTCATCATTTATGGGCATCCTCAATGTCCTTGTGAAAATTTTACTTGTGTCCTACTATAATATAATTAAGAATATTCATTATAGAACGACATTCCAAGTCGGTGACACCTTGGGGGTGGTTGAAACATAATGAAAATCTAAAAGAATAATTAAAACACTATTAATACAATTCAAATTAATTGGATTAAAAATATCATATCAACCTTATTAGTAGAGTCACCAATAATATTAATTTATTTTATCCATTTTTATTGACAAAACAATTTTTTAAATTACTAGTTCATTTTGAGGAAATGATATTTTGTAGGTTCCTTTCATCCCAAATTTTATTTATAATCAATTTTCATGAATTTTTAATTAAAACATTCTTTTGACCATAGATGATGTATTATTTTCTCTATTTCACTTATGAATTATAGATTTTAATAGCAAATCATAGGTAGACTTAATTTATAAATGGCCTTGATATCATATCCAACATACCACATATTTGTTATTGTTCATAATTAAAAGAATTTTTTCATGTCATAAGATAATTAATTTGAATGAAAATTCAATGACTAGTTAACATTTCAAAATATATTTGGTTTACATAACATTACATGAATCACAGAACATTATGAGTTATGTTTATTACTTATTTAACGTCAAACTCTTACAAAAAAAGTTATATTTATATGTTATTGTTTAATTTAAATCAATTTCAAAAAATTTGAATAAATTGTATGTGTTAATGATTTAAAATGATGTATTCCTTGTTTAGACTACTAGAATATCATGATGTCATAATGGAATAACGTACATATCATGTAATTATACTCTTAGTATTATAGATATTATATTCTTACAATTATGATGGGACCTATTTTTATATACAATATGGCTATATCATTGTGTGAACCATTATTTTGTATTTTTAGATTACGAATGACCTATTTTATGTCTAACATAGAGATACAAATTTCAATTTTCTTATATTATTAAAAATAAATGGAACTACTAATGAAAATTTTACTATTGAATTATCTTCGAGAGTTTTTATTGGATATTCTTAATATGATAGGATTATTTATAATAAATGTTTTTTTGATTAAGTTCAATTTATTATTTTTATATTTTTTATTTTACTGTGATACGTTTTCTCTTCTATATATTTATGGAATATAATCAATAAAAAATGGCATGGGTACTCTAGATAGGGATTATTGATTATATTCATACTAATTATGCATTATTTATTATCATTCAATGATTATATGTTGTAAATATTTTTTGGATGGATATATTTAATTACTAATTTCTATGATTTAAACATTTCTCAGAAACTAAAATGTAAAAATTGAGCTGAACAAGTGAAAATATTATTTATAGTGTTAGTATTATTTATAATAGATCTTTTGGATTTTAATCTCCACCATCTATCCATGAATTATGACACATATTTTCAAAACATTATTGTGTATGTTTAGGAATCTTTTTTAGACCTTTACATTATCCAATTATGGGTTTATATTTAGTCAATTGATTTATATTACATATAATTAATTATATTTATTTGTTATAATTCATGAAAATATTTGGGCACTAAAATATATTTTTTATAACTTTCTTTATATGTGTTCAAATACAAATAAAACAACTATCATTTGGGGCAATCAAAATCACAACAATTTTGTATTATCATTTGTAATGCATTGATTACAATGAAAATGAAATAAATGATATCAAATAAAAAATTAAATTTCCATTTGAAACATGTTAGATAATTTATTATCCCCTAATATAGATGATTTAGGGACTCTTATGTGGGTTTAAGATAAGCATCTTGTTTTTGAAATTATTTATGTTTAAGGGAATTCATTGGTTTCTTCTACTGTGAAATTTCTGCCTTTTGATGTTCATCAAGTCCCCTTGTTTAATTAGAAATTTATAAGACACCATATTTTATTAATATTTTAATTTATTGTGAATGTGATATTCTCTCAGTGTAATTTATATGATTGAAAACATTAAAATAAGATTAAATATTATATCTAATGATTTATTAAAGGATTTCAAAATAAATATCCTTACTATAAAATGAAATAGATTATATATATATGTAAATGATTATTTAATGTAATTTATTTAAAAAAAATTATATAAATTGAATTTATAAATATCAAAAAATAAAAAATTGACACACTTACAGAGGATGAGATACTACGGAAAAATTTGATGTTATATTACTTATATTTATTAACATGTGATCCAATTCCATAAGAAACAAAAAAAAATCAATATAAATGGCATCCAATTGAAATAATATTAACATATGGAAGGTAATATGATTAGAGTTTTAGTGAATCAATTTCATTAAAAAACCCAAGAAATCAAATTTTTAATATATATCTTAGTGTATATTTTTTGTATCAATTCATAATCAAAATATTACTAAATCATGTAATGTTATAAAAATAAAAAATTAGAATATCTAAATTTTTTGCCTATTTAATAATTATATTTGGAATAAAAATTTTTTTTTGAAGATTAAATAATCTATGTATTAGAGGGTGATATTTTGGTTAAATATAAATGAAAAGAGTATTCGTAGTGGTCGAGTGATTCATCATTTTTAAAAAGTTGTGTATATAATTTCAACTAATTAAAAAATTTCAATAGTGGCTATTAAAATAAATGACATCATTTGATTGTTTTTTAAATCATTTATTTTATATATGATGTTAAATGACTCATTAAATTCCATTTTACATTTATTTTACAAAAACCTATGTTAATAACAATTTATATTGTTGTTCATAAATAAGTTGTACTATAAAGCCCTAGTTTTAATCATTTTTTAGTTCAATTGAGATTTATTTTCATGATAATAAGTTTTATAGGATATTATTCTAAATAAAATGTGTTAGGTTTTTAATAAAGCAATTATTTTCTGGAAAATAATTTCTCGAACTAAAATAAAAAATTATGAAACAAATTATATTAAATCATACATCATACAATCTAGTGCACCAAACATCATGTATTTTATATATTGTTATAAATTATTTATTATATGCATAGATGGAACAATTATTTTGTATTCATGTATCAAATTTATTTTGGATTTTAAATGGAAGCTATATAAGGACATTAATATGAAAAATCACAAAAAATCATGCATTATTTAGGGGATAATGTTCAAAGAGAAAATGAAACTGAATCTTTGAGGTTATCACTGGTTGAATATATCAAGATTATATTAAATTAGGTTAATATATATATTTAAAATATATATTATATTACCATATAGAAATGAATTATTTTTTAAAATTTTAAATATCTATATACGGAGGAAAATTCTTATTACCTTGATGAGGGTTTTATATGCATCATTTTGTGGAATATTTATGTATTTCATAGTTTTTACATGACCAAATATTTATTATATAGTATGAATCGTTGAAAATTATATGGATTTCCCCAAAAACAATTGGATTTTTTTGAATTATATATTATAGTTTTGTTGGGTAAGGAATGATGTACTGTTTTGTTTGGGGAAATGAAATTATCTTTCAGGGAAAGCACATGTGATCAGTGAATTACAGTTAATGGAAGGAGGAGTACCAAGTGTTCTGTATTTACATTTGTGGGATTTATTATAAATTAGTTATCTCAATTTTTGAAGTTGGTAGCACTATCTACCATAATGGTAGATTATTCCTTTATTGTAAGTGATCGGAATAAGTAGGTTTAACTAATTAATTTTTAGGATAAACTTGGCATAATGTGTTAGATAAATGCATCACACCATAATATTCATATTGCGATAAATAATAAAAAATAGTATTTACTGAATGGTGGAAATGTGTTTATATAATATAACAATTCATTTGAGGTGTCTAACAGGATGGGATATAGGAATTATATCAAACCTTTGGAACAATTAAACTTGAAAGGAAATTGAAAAGTATATTTTAATTGAAAAATTAGTTCACTATTATCCCAATATTTTTCAATGATAGAGGGATTAAAATTTTAAATTAAAATTTTCAATAAATTTATTTTAGAATGGAAAAAGTCTATATTTTGGACTACTCTCTATATTGGAGTTTTTATAAATCATATAAACTATTTAGAAACATATGATTTCATTAATTTGTAGGGTCGTATTTATTATAATAGTCAAATGTGTCTATTGAAAAAAAAATTCTTTTAAATTCATTAGTATGTATAAGGGTTTTGTTACCCTACTTTAACGGTTGGATGGAAATTTATCTCAGACATAAGTTTTAGAGTCTATATAGAGTATTATACCACTATGGTAGAGGTGACCAACTAACCTAATATGGGGGTAATATAACAGTATAGGATATTTTTTATATTACTATACTATTGAAAAGTGTTATAATAAATTTTAATATTTTCACATTGATTTATTTGATTTGATCAACTGTTATGTATAATATTCTCTCTCTTAAAATTTTTCTCCTATATATTATGATCTTTATTTCCCTCCCACTGTATAGTGATTTGTATACATAAACGAAAGACCCATTTGGAACATTTTTCTAGTTGAATGTCTTGAAACATTATAGAATGTTGTTCAATAATATTTCAAAACTATGAAGCAGAAATATAAAAATCAAACAATACATGGTATAAATTACACATTAAATTGAACTAAAATATGGTAATTCATCAACAATGAAGTTAGATAAGAATACATTTCTTATAAATGAAAAAAAACAATATAATGAAAATATTTTAGATGACATGGAAAAAATAAAATTAGATATTGAATATACTATGTGGGTCACATTTAGATGGACGAAATTGTAAGGGAGGATGACCATATATTAAATCATCATTGTTCTCATGGAAAAAAATCAGGGTATACCAAAAGAGTATATTACTAAAAGATAAAAATTAAATTATTGGTTTATTCTAAATGATTCATGAATTTGTTTTACCAAATTTTCCAAGGAAAATATCAAAATAGAAAAAATATTAGAATATCAATTTGTTTTTCTTGGAAACTATAATAATATGATGATTTTGAAGCTGATAATTGATTCTCAAACCAAAATGACTCATAATCTCAATGTGATTATAGAGGAAAAAACTCAACCAAATATAATCTTTTGAAAATTTCTGGTCATATTGATAGTTAATAGTTAATTAGAAAAATATATCCCCATAAGAAACATTATTATTAATATTCCCTAATGGAGAATTATTGGAAAGGGAAAATGAGGTGCTGAAGGCCTAGAGAACTTTATTTGTAAAAAAGGACCCAAATATGTGTGTAGAATTTATACTGTACAATAGTTATGGGACATTAAATGTTGTAATAATGAATGTTGAAAAAACTACATTAATATGATTGGAAGTCGTAATATAATCACCCAAACCTAAATTTCATGGAAAATGGTGTCCATGAACAAATAAAAAAATTGATATAATCCTCTTTTATTTTTGGAACATAAATAATTGAGGAAACAAAATATGAATGAGAAAATTAAGGGGTATGAATGATATAAGACATTTCAATATATTAAATTGTAATTATATGAATACAATTGATTAAAAATATTGTACCATGAATATGGAAATATCTCTATAAATGGGGAAGCACATAAATGTTATAAACAGACAGTGAGACCATATATTTCATTAGATATGAAAAATTAATTCTATTGAAATTAATTTCACTCCACTAAAATTTTGATAATGTTATTGATTGAAAATAAAAAAGATATAAAAATTACCACCATAGATATAAATTTTGTATAAATGAAATTTAACCCATCCTGATTGCATTAGGAAATAGATACTCTCCACTAAATGTGGAATATGAGAATAATTGCAATAGATGAAATAAAAATATAGATGAAAACCCATCTCATTTAACTAATAAAACGTTTATCTCCTATGTGAAAATGTATAATAAGGAGAATTGTATCATTAATGATGTTTCTATCAATGATATAATGAAAAATGAAACCCATATCCATGATATTGGATTCATATATCACAATACTAGAATTTTGGACCTCCAAAATAATTAGGGTGGAATCATTGATAGAATATTATTTTTCATTAACTAAGAAGCTTCAATAATCAATAGTTGTAGAAAAACTATATTATTAGATGATGACTTGGGAAAAATAAAACTACTTTGTATTCAAGTATTTCAACACAACCACTAAAGCATAAGTAAAATATATAACCTATGACATGATTTCATATTTAATTATAAGTGGTGTAATATCATAGTTATGTTTTGTATCTCTCTAAAAATGTATCGCAATGGAATAGATATTTTAGTAGTTTTAATTTCCTGATTTTAATTTCTCTTTTTAGTGGTAGACGATGTCAATTTGTTTAAATTAAGAAAATGCCACATTTTATAATAGATGATGGAGAATTCATCCCTGAAGAATACTATAACATACCTTCATAATATTAAATGTTATTTATTGAAAATTTTCAATTAATACATATAGGGATAATTTTTTTAAATTTCATATATGAATAAGAATTAAAGGACATAGATTCACAATGAACTACTGTATATTGTTGTCTATTGACCAATGAATATACAAACAATATATCGGGTAACATAAATCAAATTTTCTGTAAATGGCATCAATAGAAAGGATTCAATTATGTTCAAGGAGAGAATGATGTATGTGATTGCATACGTGAAGAGTTACTATGGTAGTGTGGAATATGGAATGGTCATTACTATCAAGATATTGTTTTCAATAATAGAATTTGGTAAACAGTAATTTATTTTAACGATTAGAAAAAAAGATATTTCATAAAGCTTGATATTTCCACTTTTTAGTGCTACTAAAAAATGCGGATTTATAATAATGTAATAATCATGAGATTACTGTGGATATGTGATTACACATTTAATTTTTTCTATCACAACAATATATGAAGGAATCAATGAAAAATTTTGTGAATATAAAAATCATATGGGGAAACTCATATGGGATGATAGGGTACAAAAATTAATGTTTCATGGAAAAATGCTGACCATAAATTTATTTTAAGACTATAGAAGCATATGATACATTTTAATAATGAAGGAAATCGGGGAATTAGTAGTGTTTTAGTATATTGATTATTTTTTCTAGGTTAAAAAAATGTAGGATGTTATTCAAATTATTCAATATTGTGATAAATTATGTTTGGTAGTTTAATGATATAAATGAAATTCATTAAATTAATTTGAATAATTATTATTGTAAAAGATTTCATGATCTGAATAAAAAATTGGATGTTATTGACATAAAATCCTATAATTTCACAAAAGTCCCAAATGATAAAGAATATAAGGATTAATTTTAAATTAAGATTATTACTAAAAAAAGTAATGTTAGTCTTGTTAGGAGAAATTTATGAAAAATTATTAATCTATATAACATTATATAAGATAGAATGACTCCTAGAAAAACATGACTAATGAATAACGTGGGTAAGGATTCTCTATAAATGATGGTGGGAGTAAAATATATTTTTTACCCAATAATAGTTGAATCGTTTGTTGGGTCATTGGATGGAGAGCGTGATTAAAATTTCAAAAGTAAAATAGAAAATCATTTGATAAATACATAAAATCGTATTGGGATTTTAATGAAGTGGATGCTTTTTCATAAATTCAATGTGAATGGAAGTGTGATCCTTTTTAAAAAAATATAGGATTTTTTAATTATATCATTATAATACAGGAGTTTTGCTGATGAAATATTTTCAATAGTGGCCTAACATGAGTCAATATGGATCTTTGAATTGTAGATATTAATAGGTTTCATGATTTTTCATATTTATATAAAAATAGAAATATTAAATGGGGGTTTTTATGAAAAGGTCTATTTTTGAAAACCCAGTGGGATTTTTGATAGGAAGTGATGAAACTAACTTGTGTAGATCAAATAAGGAATTTCACTATTTGATGTAAAAAACATGAGACTAGTACTCATCATCTGACTCATAAATAATGTAATTTGAATTTAATAGAGGCAATATAGATCAAAATATATATATGAAAGAATTCATGGAATAAAAATTCAAGGTTATTATAAATGTTGATTGTATCATCTTTATTGTTATCAGGACAAGATCTATTTATGAGTTTTCTAAAAAAACAAGACATGAATTTGAAATATATTAGTGGAGATCTCAAATTATTTCTAATGAGTAATGTAATTCATATGGAAAGTATACATTTATATATCATCTGATGGGTATGAAAGAATTGAAAATACTGTTTGGTATGAATTATTCCAATATCTTTTCCACTCTAATTTGGGTTAGAGGAAATTATTTAAGTTAATAGGTGGCTAAATTTGTGGATCCCACCATGTATAAAAGAGTAATTGGGGGATTTATATATTTTAAAGACACATAATTTGGAATTGATTTTAAATAAGTTTTTGGGACAATTACTAGTGTAATCTAACTGAAGTATTTCATAATTTTTAACCAATTCATGAATTATATTTGATAAAACCAAATTATGGTATTCTCTATAATGTAGTTAATATTCAAGAGTTTTCAATAATCTCAAATGAAATCATTTATATTAAAAAACATAAAAAAAATCCACATGGTGTACATCATTCTAAATTGGAAATAGATGTGTTAGCTGGTTCTGAATAAAGTAATCACTTATATCACAAGGCTTGATAATTGAATAATAAATTGTAGAAACCAAATTCAGACCTTTATGTATTAAATAAAAATATTAGAATGTAATGGTAAATATATATCATATTGGATGAAACAAAAAATTCAATGACATCATGAAAAAATTGTAATCTACTCATGTTCAGAATGGTAGTCGATTGAGGCACTCTATTCAAATACCTCCCTCATCATGAGATGGTTTCGATTATACCCACTTCCATTAATTTACATATTACTAACTATATTTAAAGTTTTATGGGACTATGTGGATGAAACTATCCCAGGTTATAATGTGACAAATAATAATAAAAATTCTGAACTATAGGAATAAATTTTTTCATATATGGGTTTATTATTATAGTCGGAGAAAGTAGTGATATTCAATGGATGATAATGTTTTTTGGTATGTATTATCACATTTTTTGGGATTTCATACTAGGAATATAGGGTTAATTTGTTAGAATATTGATTGGATGAAGGGATTTTATTCTCTCTTGATATTTTTGTACCCTATGAAATGTTTGAGTAATCCTAGAGTGACGTATGTCTTTTTTTTTCTTTTAATGTTAGATGAGGAGAATATGTCTGAAATTGAACATCATGTAGTCTTATCAAGAAATCCAATGTTGGAGAATATTTGAACTCATGTTTCGGAGTATAATTATTGAATTTTTGTTTTGTTTATTTTCAAAAATTATCTTTGTTTTACAAGGATATTGAATATTATGGGATAATAATTATTTGAAATTTAGATGTTTTTTGATATTTTTAAATTTTTTGGCTATGAAATTTTTGAGGAAGTGAAATATTCCTTCTAGAGAAAAGTCATGTATATCACTCAAGTAATGTTTTTCTCAATAGTGGACATATATTAAAAATATTCTGAAAACAATCCACTCTATGTATGGTTAAAATCATTAATATATAATACTCTCTTGAATGTGGGACGTTCATGGATGAAATTTTCTTTTGGAGTTGACTGAATATAGTGAACATATAAAATTAATTCCAATTATATATAGTGGAGGATCCACACAAGTGGAGTTTAATGAATGAGACTCCCTGATTTTTAGAGAGTTTAATGTTTTAAAAAATTAATATATTTTCCAAAAAAATACTAAATTATCACTTTATTTGAAACTAAAAATGATATGAACAAAGATTATATGATCTCTCAATGTTTATGTTATACTAGGGTATATCTTTCATGACCAATATATCTATGAAATGATAGTGTGGATAAATTTCAATGGACTAATGTTCATTGAAACAATTTTTTTATTATAGTAGAGAAATGGTGGTCGTTTAGCTTCACTTATGTTAAGGGAGTTATATGAAATGTTATTTTTAATGTTTACATAATCTAAATTTTCATAAAAATTAGATTTATGTGAATTATGAAGAATAATAGAAAATTCAATAGAAATATATTTGTGAACTGAATAATTTGGCTAAAACATAGCTATGAAAAGTGTCATACGTTGTCCAAGGGACATGAGTGATGTTTAATGGGTGAAATGAAAAATTAGGGAAATGATTCAGACCATAATTAATTTTTTTCTTCATGAATTATAGATAAAAAATAATTCTTCATATTCATGGAATAATTGAAGCGACTGTCACATACGTAAATTTTTTATTCTAATGTTTTAAGTGATTTGTAGATGAGGATATAACTGTTGTGATCTGATGTAATATTTGATCTTGTCTCATTATTTTTTAATGATAATTTTCCCAGAATAATTTTGCCATATCTAAATAATTTTATCGACAAAATTACTAAATATAAGATGAGTATTGTAAACCATAAAACACTGCGTCTATGTTCTATGGAAGTATACATAGTGGCGAACCATGTAAAATAATTGTATCCTACATTCAATTTGAGGTTTATTTGAGGGGGATGTGTACATGACATTGACTAATTCAACCCGTTACTACACTTGTGGGAAAATATAAGAAATATAAGAATGAAAATATTTAATCCTTGATTTACCAATCTTCTATCCAGGTGTATCCAGATGAAAAAGTTATCCAACACTTTTATTTTTTTGTGAAACATCATTATTTTATTATACATCATTCTCCTAAACCATATTTGTGTGGTGATAGTCATTGATTTATTAAAACATCATTATCCTTACCTATAATCGTATGGTGATATATAAATCACTTTGAGAAACATCATATTCCCAGCCTATTGATATATTTTTATTCTTTGTCCACTATTAAATACATCAATACCCTTAACGATGTGTTTATTATGATATCCCTTTTTATAAATTATACATTTCTTTCCATTAATATTGTCTTATAGGGATATTTTGGTCAGTAGTAAATACCACATTTTATAGGGAGTTCTTGAATATTTATTATCTATCGTTATTAATGATCATTATGATATATTACCCACATTTTATAATAATTTATTGGAACCTCATTCAACATAAATTAATGAATATTTATAGCTTATTCACTTATCTATTGAGGAATGTGGTTGATGACCATTAACCCAAATTTTATGTATAAACAAGGAATATACTCAACCTACACTAGAACTAGATGAAGTGGAATTATTTATCTATTATAGTGGATTATTGAAAACCCAATGGTGGGACATGTGTATAGATGTGAGGTGTATAACTCGCTTTTTAATTGATATATGAAATAACATATGTTTTATTTTTTATTAAGTACAACATTCATGGTGGCCTGCGAACTATTATGATCAACCATTTTACGGGAACAATGGTATGTGTTCATAGTTTATGTTTGTCATAGAGGTTTAGATTATTAAATACATATAGTTTGATTATATTTTGATGATACTTGGTTTTATGGATATATTTCTATGGTGAACCACTGGCCTCCACTCAAATATGATCCATGAACAGTGCCAGTACATTTCTATAATTGATAGAAAAATACAGATACATATATATATATTTTTTAACATCACCTAAGCACTATCTATGCAATATATGACATCACGAGTAATACATGATGATAAAATATTCATATTTAAATTATGGAGAACCATTTGGTTGACCTAATCTTATCAAACATATCATATATCTATGTTAATATATACAATTTGATTATCATTTCTTAGTTCCACATCCTATATGCCATGTACAATATCATGATGTTATTTCCCTTCATGGGGAACAATGTAGGAGTATACCAATATGCGATTCTAAGATAGATATATCCCATAACCATAGGATTCTCAGAAATAACCATTAACTATATCAATTTAAATAGTTCCATATAATAAGGGGGTATTTATTTATTATTCAATCTCTTAATTGGATTGGAAACAAACTCGAACTCTCTGCCTATTGCTCAATTGAGGAAATAATGGTACGTATTTATTAAACTCATCCTTAATGTATCCAACTACTATACTAATGTTAAATGGGACCATCATCTCGGCTGTTACAAAGACCATCACAACCATATATGTGGTGATGGGTCCTAACCATCTAATGTCATTTCTAACTATTCCGATATAAGTATCTCATTAACCCCTAATGTTTTATTACTCTGGATTATGGGAATATAACAAAACCCAACAATGGTAAAGTCAATGAAATGAAAAAATATATATTATATAATCAATCCCCTTAGTATCGTGAATAATATATATATCTAAAATAATGTAATAATATATATTTCTATAGATCCAGAACATAATGGAACACCATCCGAATATATGAATACCAACTACCCTCTTTCAATGATGTTTATCAAGGGTCGACATATCAAAAGAGAACATGAAAATCACCCATAAATGAGATATTTAATGAATGAATATCATACAACTAGATTATATTATATAAAATATAGAAATAAATAGCATAAATGAATATAGAACCATGTATATCAAGGTTGAGAGACCCTCTAGCTCATCAACTATAAGCATTTCAAGATTATATGTAACGAATCCACTGAATTCACCCTAATACACCACTTTATTCGGCACCCTAGAATGAAAAATGGTCATTCAGAACATCCAGGGGTTGGAGATTGGAACAATTTGTAATAAACAATGATTTTTTGGTGGGATATAATTTTCTAATTATAAAATATGGACACTAGGTTTCAAATAAGAACCCAAAAAGTTGTTTCTATTTGTTGTATAATAATTATAAATAAAAAACAGAAAAAATTATAGTAAAAGGAAAATTGAATAATGATAAGAATCAATGAAAATCATGAGAACCGATATGAAATTTTATAGTAGGATATTTTTTATATTTTTCAATTATTGCAACATGTTGAGAATATAAAATATATGAGGATGAGTAAGAATGTACTCTTTATGACCTCAATCTATCCAACATATGTTGGATATAAACCACACATTCAACACATGACTCATAGGTCACCACCCAAATCCAAACATACCAACTTCCCACAGGATATTATTTTCAATCAGAAAAAGAACAATGAAATGAAATCCAATATAAAAAATAATGATCATATTCCAACCAATGATTGTATATATGGTGTGAGTCAATTAATTGAATTATTCCACCAATAGTATATTTCTTTCCTATTATAATAGAAACCATAAAATCTCAATTGAAAATAAATATAAGAAAATAGGTTTTCATTTCGTCATCAGGTTTTAAAAACCAAAACCCTTAAGAATCCACATTTCGAGTACATTCTATTGAAAACCCATTTAAAACATTAAATTTTATATTTTAAAATAAATATTTGAAAACAACCCTTTCCATTCGATTAAAAACCATTAAATCCCTATTCATGTATAAATAATGAAATTTGGAATAACATAAAAGAGTGGTGTTCCATTGAATATAATGAATGGAGAATAATTATGATGGGAGGTAAAAATATATAACATAATTACTTAACCATAAACCAAGTAAATAAAGAAATATAAAACTAAAATACAATGTAAGAAATAATAATATCGTAAGATATGTTACTGCCAAGAAAAAAACTCGATAGAAATTTATTGTAAAATTATGTAGCTTCTTAGGGAGACTAATTGGATTAATGATTTATAGTCTAACACTAATTATATGAATAGCTGTAAAATAGACATATAATGATCACACCCTCTATCAGGGGTTATACAATATCAGGTTGGGATCCCGAGTCAATGTGTAATATGAACTATAATATTACTCACCACTAGATATCCTACTATTTAAAATAGGGTTCCCAATTTAATTAATAAATGAGGTGGGATACAATCAATAACTCATAAATCATATTTTAATAGTATAGCCCTCAGAAAAATATATCTATAACTGTACCAATTCCACCTACAACAACAAAAAGAAATGTTAACCAACACAAAATGAAAATCTTATTTAGGAATCAAAATTAATCAATCCACAAACACACATAAACATTAATAATTTATAGAAATTTTTATTAAAAATATGGTGGAAAATGATCATCCCATATTTCATTATATAAGGTTCCTTTAATCATTTGAAATTATTCTTAATGAAAATATATTATGTAATTTACCTTTTTATTACATTTAAAATAATTTAGACATCCAAAAAAGATTATATATAAAATTATATAATTATTTTAGTCAATGTTGGAATTGTAATATATTATTATATAAAACACACCCCTTGTGAACATGTTTAACCATCAATACAAAATGAACTCAACCATATAAATCATATGTTTTCTAAATAACTATGAATAAATAATTACAATTGACGGAAATATTCCTTGTATTTTTTTAAACTCTATTAATTTTATAAAACAAAATATACAAAATTCCCCATTAAATTTACAAAATACACCCATGATACAAAAATAAATATTATATTATAGATAACCATTAACCAATACCACCAAGATAGAATATAATGATATATCTAGATACAATAATGAGTATCAAACACCCACACTTCAATGGAATATATTACCAAACTGAATGATGTTGGAACACTTACCACATATATAAACATCAAGTATCCTTTAATAGAATCCTCTTGGATTGTCAATAATACATATTTATAACACAATTAAACCTAATTCACCAAATATTAGACAACCCTCACTATGGATCATGGACAAAATTGAAATTATAAATAGCGAAGATGGAATAAAATTGAGAAATCTTAGGGGAGAAAGAATAAATAGACATTAAATTTCAATCTGAGTGAAGAAACACATTGAAATAACATTATATCCACCAAATTAGAATGTGGTGTATAAGGGAATGACTCGGAGAGCCCAAATATATTGTTAATCTATAAATAATGAATAATGTACAATCAGGATTATATAAAACGAATATGTATTGAACAAAATTATGATGATCGACTAGACCACATGGCTTATAAACTATTCAATTTACACTAAAATCACCAATTCTAAAAATTAAATAGGTTTTTTAGTTTACATGATTGGTAAACCAACCCCTTGTTCTTATAAATTGAATTGAATTTTCAAAAAGACACCCATGAACACAATTAATCTCAGCTGATCAAACTAGATAATAAATATATGAATTAGCGAGACATTTGGGGTGTTACAATTCTCCTCCACATACAACAATTTACAATAATAAATTCATCATGAACTTTTGGAAGTTAATGTTCCATCACCAAATCCCTTACAATAAGGACCTAATCAAGTACCTATCTTTTGATATATAAAACCAAGAAAATATGGTATAAAACTCCACTCCTTAGGAGAACCTTGTCCAAATAATATAATATTTACCAATAAATGAAACTCATGAAATAAATAAAATGAACACTCATGAATTAGAAAAAAATGACATATAGAAGATGATATGTTTAGATTAAAGATTTAATTATTTTCATTGATTATGGGAATTTCAACATACATTTCACCACTCATTGGAACATCTAAAATCCAATTATAGTTTAAAGGTCTCAATAAGATCATCACCTTCCAAAAAATTATGTTTATAAGCACTATAACCAAAAGTGAATCCCAGCCAAAATATCATGGTAAGACAACTCCCATTATAACAACTGAACTGAAAGATACCTAATTAATATATTTATTGAATTAATACATCTCCTCTTAAAATATTAATGATAATGAACATCCCACCATGACAACACACATTTCCAAAAGTTGATATGACTAGGAATAAATTACATTCATCCATTAAAAAATGAATGGGGTATAACAATGATGTGGAAAAATGAAAATAATCAGAATTCAGAATAATAAACTCCCAAAAATGCATTATAACATCATAAAATCAATTGATGTAATATAACAAACTACATCCCAAATATATTTGGGTTTAGTGAATAATGATATTTTTTACTATTAATATTACAAAACCTCTATAGGTGACCAAAACCACCACATAAATTATAGTTCCTCAGAGTCATCAAACAAGAGTTCATGGAATTCCTAGTCCCCACACATGAAAAAGAAATATTCATATTAACAAAAATACTGACATTTAACTGAGAAGGAAATAAAACCTGATTACATAATACCTACTAAAACCACTCAAAAAAGAGCTACTAGCTGTCTAACTGACTCATAGAGAAATCCACCAATCCTGAAGCACCTATCTCTATATAATGCACTATGAAAATTTCGTAATATATTAAAAAATTATAAATTATATTTTTATATATGATACGGATAAGAAGATACACTAAAAACTGATAATATAATTGATCGTTATTTTAGATAACCAATCCTTCTAATGAATAATCTTCCAATTACACAAGAAAAAATTAATGAACTAGGGGAAAATAGGAAATATTGTTTTTACCAATATTCCATATAGATGAATTATCAAGAACTATGACATTAATAAAACCATCAAATTCTCATAGTAATTCTACAGACACAAAATTATCTTAACAAAATTCATTTTATAATATTTAGTATTTGAAAATGAAATATGGGGCTCCCCCATTATATACAAGATCTCTAGAATGAAATGTAAATTATATGGATAGTTGAAGCCTAATGATTTAATATAGAGTTTAACACCATCTTAACATTACTCACCCACTATATTCCCTATTTAGGATCATGATCACTATATGAGAATAGAGTTAATCGATTTAAAAAACCCCATGAATGACCCATGTTCAAAGATTATCATTACCCAATCACTCAATCAAGTCATTCCAGAAATATGGACAATTTGAAAACCAATGATGGGTAACTTCAATGAACACCCTTGGAATTTCATCCATGAAATTTTAATTACATTGTATTTTTCATATTCTAATACAAAATTCAAAAGATATATAAAATATTATCATTTAAATTGTATATTAAAATGCAAAAAATTACATGAAATTAAACATAAAAAACACCCAATTATAGTTTTATCATGAGGGACATGAAATATTTCATTCCCAATGATTAATGAAACCAAATTCATGAAAATGAATGTCATCTTCCTGAAACACATACACAAGCACCCAAAATTATAATTCATTTCATTTTAATTTTTAATTAAGTAGTCCATTTCATTTAAATCAATAATACCCTATATAACATATTTCTAAATATCTAAAAAGATAATCGGAAAACATTTCACAAAACCCCTAAATAAAATAATACATTTCACTTATGAAACAAATTAAATGTTCAAATATTAAAACTAACATTGATATTTAAAAATCAATATTTTTACACAATATTACTCCTCATTATTACCCAAAAACATCAATAAATTTGAAAAATGATATTAAAAATATAAAAGTGGTGAAAAAAATACAATTTATAAATTTTCACCACTGCATATTTTTGTGCCAAAAGTTTCTTGCGACATTGAACCAACCTTTAAGGGGACTAAATTGGTTTGTGTTTATATTTAGATACAAACAATTTGAATTTTTTATATAATTTCATTATATAAATGATTCCACCATTTTCTATCCTAGTGTGGTGATTAAGAAAATTATTGGGGAGAGCCTATCGAGTGTTACTACTCATCCCTAATTTTTCACATTAGTGCTTTCGCATAAGTCATATTTTAGGAAATGGTAAAAGGTAATGTGTATCATCCCTTAAAAACTAAATCTTGATAGATGGATAGTTTGGTGATATTATAGAATAGAACATGTGGATATTGGATTCTTGTGGTTTCCTTAGTGTTCTGTTTGATTGTCTTCCCCTATTTACATTTATGTTCTTATGTTGATATAATTATCTTCTATTATGGAACACTTTGGTCAGATTTATAAAAGTAAAATTTTTCAGATTTCATTAATTTTTTAATGAATCATATAGTGTTTTATTTATTAGTGGTATATAGTTTTTTGGTTTGTTATTTATTCTTAAATCATCCCCCGTATATATTAAAGCCCTTTGGAATTTATTTTCAACACTTATCTCCCTGGTGTTGTCCCTCATGGCCATATAATGTACCATCTCCCTCTCAATTGAATGGGTTCGGTCATGATGTTATAAGTTGTATCACTTTTTTTCTACAAAAAATATATTTGAGATAAGTGATCATTAGTTATTTCATTCTTGGAGTGGAATTCATTAATGTCTATTCCATATGTTGGGTTGGAATAAAGGGGTTAGTGTCTCAGAATGTGAAATGTAGAGAATTAAATGAAATATCTATCCTTTCTATGATGAAATTCACATTACCACATATTAGGGTACATAAGTGTTTTTAGAAACATATAGGATTTTAAAATCACATTAGCATGGGTTCAAACAATGATATGAGTGTGAAATACATTAGAGAATTTTTTTCCCACTAGAATTGAATAATTATTATCGAGTAATGATATATTATTTGGTTCGATGTTTTTATTTTTAAAAAATGATGAAATTATTTTCAAATTAAATAATTTGAAAAAATCATAGTTATGTTATTTTTAAGTTGGATTGATTTTGAAAATCATGTTATATTTTTTTCAAAATTGGATGAATGTTATTGGATTTCCATTATTATGTATGGTGGATATGATTATTTCATAAACCATATACCATATTTAAATACACATATTGGTTTGAATGTTATTTGATTAACTATGGAATGATTGATAAATTGTTATCCTTCCTGAATACTAACAATTAAATAAATGGAATATGGGCTTGATTATTAAAAAAATTATTAAGTATAATAAGAATGATATGGAAATTATGTTAAAAGTGTGGACTGATTATAGAAAATCCCATAGTGAATCTACTTGTTTCCTGATACAAATGAGTTTTACAATTAGATATTGTTTGACCTAGCTCTTCTAAACTGTTTTATGTGAGGACAATAAGGAAGAGGTTTCACGATTTCATAGAACATGAAATCAAATAAATAAAAATAAAAATAATTTTAAATAAAATTATTATTAATAATAACGAGATTCTCGCTATGATATTTTCTATGGATGAATGTCATTATAAACTTGTTGATTAGAAGGAACATCTTATTAGTTATTTACGACACTATGTTGATAATAAATTATCTTATTATGATATAAGTGTTATTTATTAATTGTAATGTTTGTTTAGTTATTTTAATTTCTATAATAATTATTCATTACTCATTTATGAATTATTAAACAATATGATACCCTTAAGGTTCTTTTGAGATCACCATTATTTTGTTTTCTTTCCTGTGGATGTAAGAAGAATTTTCATAATGAGTTCATAGATGGAAAATGTTTTAAATTTCATTTAATTTTACACAATTTCCCTATATAAATGATAATAATTTATATATATTTTTCTAAGAAACATATAAACTTGTTGTTCCTATTGAATTTGACCCATTATATCTATTTCAATGTAATAAATTATGCACTAGTTCCATGTTACTCAGGCCGGGTTTATTACATTGATGTATTGGACATATGATTACATAATTAAATCTGAATATTTCTATAACCAATAAAATTTACTATAAATAAAATAATTATTGTAATATTTTTTATATCCCATAATATACATGTCCCCAAAATCTAATTAAACATTATATGATCCATCATTTCATTCCATCTCGCAAAATAAACTTTTATATCATTAATAAAATATATATATAGACCTAGAGAGATAACATAATTCATATAATGAAGAATAATTACACACAATCCATTGATAGTATCATTTTGAAGGAAATAATGAGGAACATATCTATATTGGAATATTTTTATGTCAATAATGTAATGAAATCCTATTTCCACTACTGTGGTGATTCCTATAAACCAACAACTCTCTAATTAATCATGAAAACTAATATTTCATCTTAAATGGTAATGTAACATTCCTAATTAATTATATAGATATCGTATTATAGATAAAACATACCATATTCGAAATTTACTATTTCAGATATAAACTTTCTGAGGCTACCAATCATAAAATATTCACATAGATTAATTATTTATAATAGGAAAATCGATCTTGGTTAAATATATTCTTTCATTCTATGAAAACACATCAATAGATTAATTTTATTTTTTAGTATTTATATTATAATATCCCCCAAATAAATTATAAACCAAAATTTTCATCAATCTATTTTTATAATTTATAAGTTTGTTGGGGAATAAAAATCCATTATCTTGAAATGAACATATTTTACCATTCAAATATAACTATGAAATTAAAGATTCTCGGTGAATTATTGTTTATTTAAAGAGTTCATTTTAATTTATATTGACATAGAAAAATTACATATGATCTATTTAATACTATAGAATTAGTTATTTAATTATAACAGTGGTATGAAAAAAATCTTATGGCTCATCTTCTTCCTAAATTACATATTCTAGAACACTCTCTAATCATTTGTTGTATTAGAGAATTATGATACCTAAATACCTAATGATCGAAAAAAATATTTGTGGTTCCATTATAAATTTTAATCCTTTTTTATTTAACCAACATAAATATAGATATTTTCTATTCATTCTTTTCCCTCTTTATCATGCTCTTTAATGTTCCAATCCATCCCTATGATCTTCTCATAAAATATCAAAATCCCATATATATTGATAATTTAATTTTCATTATTCCTAATTTAAAACACAATGTTCTCTAATCTAGATTTTAAAAAACCCTTCTTTGGAATTTCCAATGTTATTTTACATTCCCTTCAAATCAGCATGGATTTATGTGGCCGATCAAAAATATGTCAAGTTGGAATCATATTCTTGTATTAAAAACCATAATTGATTAAAAATATATATTTCAATAGTTTTTATGGACTTATTTTCATGATATATAATGAGTTTTTAATTGTATCTATCAAAAAATCCATAGGTAAACCAGAATGCTTACATTATTATTTTAGTATTCTTATTCACAATTTTATTTAGCTTCTTTTGTGATATAGTTTTTCTAATGTTCCCAGAATATTTATCTTGAACCTGATTCATTTTCTCAAGAAGAACCTCCAAAATTAAATTCTCTCTTATTTCCCACCACCATTGTTCCTTAATCACATAATCTTTTTTCTTTAATCATTATCCCAAATGAATACACATTAACAAAAACATAAAATAAATTGTATAATAATTATATAAACTCATTAGTTAATAATTATATCATCTATGATGAGAAAATCAATAACCAGACTCCATTTAAATGAACTAGATATTTCATTTAAAAATAAATGTGTATTAGTACAATATATAATTAAATATTTTTTCCTTTATTTAGTATGAAATAATTCGATAATTCGATCAATTAAACAATCATAAGTTTTAAAATCCATGTGTAGGGGCATCATTAATCCATTAGATACTATTTATTTCATTATCATATCACTCAGGTGACCACTATATTAATGTCAAAAATAATGAGTTTCATAAGAAATTATTACATAAATTATTCATCAATATGATTTTATTTTCAAATAAAAAATATAAAAATTTAACACCTATGTCCATAACTAAAGCGTAAAGTGTGATCATCATAAATATATATGTCAATATTTTATCAAAATATTATTTATCATGTTTTTATATTTTAATAAGATTTTTTCATTAACCTTGTATGTTTCTAAAACCCAAAAACTACAAGAAGAATCTATTATAAATATGAAGTTATTATTTCCTTTTGCTGTATTCAATATTGTTTCATAAAAAGTAATATGGACCCTATCAAACCATACAGACACATAAATCACCATAAATCCATCTCAATAATAAAATAAAATGAATCGATATATTCAATGGTACATTATTATAATAAATTTTAAAAAATATTTATACAAATAAATATATGATTTATTGTGTTTTTTTGTTATATCTAGAAGAACCCCTTTTAGAGTTAACTCAATTTTCCATTAAAACCTTATGTAGTTTACCCATCATCCAATAAAGAAATTATATTTTTCATTTACATCCAATCATTCATCAATATATCTACATCTTATTAATAAAATTCATTTTACATTTCTATGAACTAAAAGAGCCTCAACAATTTATCTGTTGTATTGTTATTGAAGGATCATGAACACCCACCAACTTGATATATTTAATCAGAATAGTATCGTTAAATTATAAAAACTAAATATCCAAATTCCTATATTAATCTATTATTATTGTCACCATCGCGTCCCAACACTCTAGGAGCGTTTCATGTAACATTATATTCCAAACTAGATCCCTGTTATTCTTTTAATTCAAGCTCATAATAGATCATGTTAATTTAATTTATATTGTTAGCCATTGGGATTCTTGAAGACATTATCATAGTAAATAACAATCATATCATGAAAATATTTTCCATATATAATGTATTCGTATTAATATTATCTAGAACCTTCATCATCTCTATAATGTTCCTCAACTCCCAGATGTTATCAGTAGTATTCTATGATAATGAAATATATATGACAATAATTTCAGCTTAATAATATCATAAATATTACTATTTATACATCATTTTTCATTTTAATTATATCAATGGTTAATAAATTAATATATATAATAGAAGATATACCATCTAAATACTTTAGAAACAATATTATATCTCATTTAATATTTCTATTAGGACCATTCCCACAGTAAAATCATGTCCTTATGCCCACGGTATGTGATGGAATGCAACATGACCTTAAAAGTGACTCCTTTTATGCTAGGGGTTCCTACTTAAAGAATTGGTCAGATACAAGGCAATATTATAACCTCCATATGTTTTTTAATAATAACTAATTAATTAATATAAAAAACATAATCAAAAAAATCATATTAATAAATATGGAAATTGAAAGATGAAATATGTGATATAATAATAAGAATAATCCTGGATTATGGGTATGATGTAACCCTGTAAGATTGAAATAGAAGTTTATATACCACTCACACACCATATGACATCATTTATCTCATACTATTCCACCTTATCAATCATCATCAGTAGGAAACCATCCATTAATTTGATCCAAAATAATGGTATTTGCAAGTACATAGAAATTCCTAGGTAGTGTGTGAATCAAAGACTTAGTTGGACACTACAAACATATAATTAGATCTATGAGAATAATATAATAGTTTATTTGGTGAACATAAATAGGGAATATATCTATATATAAATTAATCAAGCATGTATCATCCACATGTTAGGTACTCAAGTACTAGATCTCCCTACTTCAGCACCATGGAGGGAGAAACATAACTGAATCGACATAATGGATGACGTAACATTACTAACCTTCCTGAAAACTCAACCTCTAAAGGATATCCCCAATAATGATACATAGACTATTTCCATGGGTTATCCAAGTACATGTCTACCCATGTATGGATCATCCATTTCAATATTATATCCCAAATATTCCCAAAATATCCAATGTTGAACCATGTTTAGCACATCCATCCTATATATATATAGGGCCAATAATGTGACACATCCAAATAACTGAATATTCCAAGTACACATCAACCCATGTCCTCCATATCCGTATTAGAGGATACTCTTATGTATGTATCACATTTCACATACAATCATAGCATTCCAAACATGAACTCTAAAATATTGAAGATAAGAATAGAACATGCCCAATAAATATAATGAAAATTATAGATCAGTACCACCTCAAAATATGAAGAAAAATAAATATGTTCATTACATTTCATATGATATAAAACACTACTAATGGACATTGGGTACACATACTTAAATCATCTGATCGATCATCAATCCCAGGGCTCATAGAATACACATACACACCAAGAAATCATGCTAAAAACCATTATAAAATATGAATAAATTCAATAACATCCTACTACTACACATGCACGCCAAAAAACATTTTCAATAACCCATATAAGATATGAATGAATGTTAATGACTTACAACCTTATGTATAATGATAACTAAAAACAGTATTTTCATTTGGGAATATCTTCTAAATTGAAATATCACATTCATTTGAAACAAAATTAGGTTCAAAATTATCCATGTTAGGATAATCCCAACCATTCCATTAAATAATCAATATGAAAAATATTGGACAATATGTTGATGAGATATGTTAGGATATATAATAAAAATAAATTAATAAAATAGACATGTTATAGAGAAGTAAGAGGGGTACTGGGACACTACTGGGGAGCAAACCATCAACACAAAATCAAATTTACATAACCATTTCTATATTTTATTAAATAAAAATTATTATTCTTTCTTAAAGTTGTAAAGATATTTGATTCCCAGTACTCTAGTATTCTTTAATTATGTGATAGACCTCCATAATAATGAAAACATCTAGAATTTTTTTCAATATATTCTAACAACATTATGTATATATATAAAAGTAGATCGTAAATATATATAAATTAATTATATAAATACTATCACTTATATATACTTATAAATACTAATTTATGTGTCTATATATAAATACATATATATATATTAAAATATGTATAATTTATTTATTTACACACAGAAATATATATATATACATATATATAAATATATCCCATATATATAAACAACCCATATGTTTTTACTAATTTAGTAATCATATGAATAAAAATAATTCATATTATTTTTATTAAATATAACACAAAATTTCCACCATTAAATATTTATAAAATACAATACATAAAAATGGATAGTTGTTAATATGTTAATATTAACTACACATTTTCATTTAACTGAAACTATTAATTATATAATGTTAATTAATTTGGATAATAATTATTTAAATTTCATTATAATTTTTAATTATGGAAGTATATTATAATTTTTTATTCAAAACAACTAATAAAAATAATAATAATAACAACATTAATAATAGTAATAGTAATAATTAAATTATAATTATTATCTCTACCCACCCAAGAAAATATTTGTATGAAAATTATAATTAACCCTATATTCAATGTAATAAGACATCCAATTTTTAGAAATGTTATGTCACTCATAGGTTATTTACCAATACGTTAGCATTTATTATAGTCTCATACATCCCTTCATAAAAATTAATATGGAAATGTTATATTGATTTATGAAATATAACAAATATGATTTTAAATAAATTACTATCAAGAGTGACATTTCCAAAAACCCAATGCACTATAATATTATATCTCATTTGTGGTATACTCCAAATTCTAGAAAAACAATGGTATCGAATTTCCCATATGAGACACCATTTTGATGATATTCCATTACATTGGACAATTTTCATGTTTATGAGAAAATATAATTAATATTTATATTCATTGAGGACTATTTCTTGATAGACTTTAGAATCTCCTTCTAACTCAACAAATAATAACATAAATATTCCTTGAAATATTTCAAGAAGTTATCTTGGAATTTACACGAACATAAATCATTTAATACATACATGTATTGAAAAATTAACGTTTCACAAGGAAAATTGTCCTAATTTATAAATTAAAATAGTATCATTATAATTATAATTATTGATATTACCATTCTCCTAAACATTATTATTCTTATCCTTGAAAATATATTTAGAACATGGAACCATAATTCCCCACCAAAAAAGTTTCTACTAAATTTTTTATGATCATTTTCAAAAAATAACTAGTTTATTCTAATTTCATTTGAACTTATTGGAACCACCACTTATAACATGTGGTATCTAAATGAAAAAAATTGCTCAAATATGATTGAATAAATTATTATATCCATATCACCAAATACACTTTAGTCATTGTCACGAACCAACTTGGGTTGACCCTGAACCGGTCACCCAAGACGATCCACAACAAGGCCCGAGAGGACTTCATGATCGTCCTGGGTCGGTGAAAAGCACCAAGGGAATCAAAAATGTGACAATGGGAGTGATATCAGCCAATATGAATAAACAGAGGTAGCATAATAACAATAAGGAAGCCCAAAAAAATAAACTGAACAGAACAACTAATAAAGAAATGAATAGAAAAACAAACCAGACCTGAAGCCCACTAAACTCCACATGACCCTATGGGTCACTCTCCGATCCCAAGACTCAGCATCACCCACAACGATTGAGATCGAACTATGACTTGAAACTGAGACTAAAAACAAGAATGAAGTGTAGGTGTGAGTATTAAAACTCAGTAGGTGTGCCCATGTAATCTATCCCCAATGCATTACCATTAAATAATGAAACATTAATTTCATGTTTGAACTAAAATATAAAAAGTAATATCTTCACAAATTTTTCCCTTTAATGAAAATCAAGGTGCATTGCTAAATTTACCATTCAAAATCATAATCATACCCATGAGGGAACCATATGAACTTTTTAAAAATAGAGGTGACATTTTAATTAATATGTTGGGAGTGTGTATAAAACATTTTTTGAAAATATTTTCCAAAAACTTTTGAAAACACTATCATTTAAGATATATAAGAAACTATTCCAACAATAGGGCCAAGAATCGTTCAACAAGGGAAATTGGATATAACAAACAAGGGTATCTAGCCAACAGTGCATCAAAACATTTTTACCGATAGACCTGGGTGAATCCTAGGAGATTCTAAACAGTATAGAACATACAATTCATGTCACTCATCCAGAAGGAATGCCCTACACAATGACGTCATAACGCCCCAATGCTGGGTGTTGCCCTACCTTGCCTAACCGAGGGGCCCAATCCCCCAACAGTGAAAAGTCTGTACTAAGGGCTACTTGCCAAGGCTTGATCTAAAAAAGTGCAGTAATCATTATCAGAAGATTCACTTTCTATGTCTGGTTCTCATTCCATGTTCGAAAAGAACAACGGGGTGAGTCAATAATGTTAACCATGAAACCAATCACCATGCATGAGCATCATGCACAACAACTCACAGAAACAACACACAAAGAAAGTTCACATCTGAGTCACCTCAATGAGAGTTTTCAAAATACATTTACTTTATTAAAGTGCCAAACGATCCTTATCCAACCACTCAACACCAACCCATTTTCACAAGAACCAACACACGCAACTTTTAAAACCCGAAATCCACTTGGAATCCCATTTTTTGAAACCCAAATCACCACTATAAATCTGAATCGCATTTATAAGGTCAAAAGGGGAATTTCATCAAGCACTTAGTAAAAACATTAAGTAAAACAATTTCATTCAATTCCAATAGAAAGGGTATTAATTTATTCCATAATAATTAATTATTCAAAAATCCCTAAATTACTAACTAGAATTAAATAAATGTGAGAGAACAGGAAATAAAAAATTCTTTAATTTAAAAGCTTATGCATCGAGAAACCTACCTCAAAAGGGATCTGACCAAGATGAACAAATGGAACCCAACACCTTTGATGATGATCACCCCATAATTGTGCACAAATACACCCCTATTTATATACCCTTTAATCCAACACACATATTCCCCATTCCATGAGGGAATATGTGCAAGGATGATTTATATATATATAGGTATACGTACATATGTATTTGTGTACAACCCTTCAAGAAGATGTCGAACAATTAAATTAACCTACATGTAACCCACACATAAAATAAGTTCATTTCCACAACCAGATTCCATTTATTTAAAGAATTCACAACTCGTACTAAAAGTTCTCAAAAAGGCCTACATGTCAATACTAACTGACTCCTTCGATTTTACTCACACTAAAACCCATTTTATATACTTTTACCAAAACATACCCAATTTATAAAATCAACATTGAAAAACACAAGAAAACACACACTTTATCAACAAAATTTATATTTGAATGTCCTTTTAATCAATCTCGTACAATATTTAAATTAGAAACACACTTGTAATGGCCAAAAAGGCATATATAACTAAGCATATAATGTGAAAACCCCATTTAACGACTTAAACCACCACTTTAAACTTTACAAATCTGTTTGATAAAACCAAACCAAGTGACAATAAATCACTAATACTTTCAAAGAGCCAACTGGAAAAATTTTAGGAAAACATGGTTTGCGCAACTTAGCAAAACAAAACACACATCAAGGTCCAATTTTAAAATAAAATGCTCCTCAAAAAAATTTCCAAAACATGTTTGGTATTTTTAATATTATTTATCAAAACATAAAAAAATTATTAAAACAATTTTATGGAATAACACAAAACTTTACAGATGCACTAAACTTGTTCAAAAACCCCTTTTTGGTCAAATGCTCACCTACAACGTATCAAGGAAGTACACGTACCATTTGGATGATTAATATAACAAATTTCACAATTTAATAAAACTATTAAAGAGTATATAATTCATTTTAGTCAAAATGCTTCTTATTTCACAAGATAAAGTTTATTCTAACAATATCGTGTGTCTAATTAACAATCAAGAATGGTGAAAAATTTGAGCAATCAATGTAATATAAATTTATTGAATATGCACAATGGTTTCCTACCTCAATTGACGATGAAATTTAAGATATCTATTAAAAACAATGCTTCCACCTCGATCTCACCAAAGGGAGATTAAATCAAACCTAATCAACCATATCAGACCATCAATTTTAAGATCAACCCTATTTAAAATAGAATCCCTAAAACCTATGTTTTCGGGTAAACTGAAGAAAAACATAAATCAAGGTAAACAATAACCAGAGGGGCTCTCTACCAGAGGAGTGTATCTCTAGTGAGGAGGCTCCACCAGAAAGAGGGCTGGTCGAAGGGTGAGGGATCGTGCGGGTTTTCCAGGAGAGTAGAGGGGTCGTGAATCTGCTTGTTGTCCACAGGGAGGAACCATGTGGGAAGGGGGTTGAATCTTGGATGTGCGGTGATGGGAGGGTGGCCGAACAAGGGTGGCTCGCCAGTGAGGGAAGGAGGGTTTGTGTATATATGGGATGTAGTACACAAGAGGGGTTGAAGTAATCGTGTGGGAAAAGAGAGAAGGTAAGAGAAAAGGAGGAAGAAAAAAAGAAATAAAATAGAGTGAAATAAGAGAAAAACACTATAAATATATTAATTTTTTTCTTAATAATAATAATAAAAAATTATTTTAATAATAATAATATGTGTTATAATAATAATGTTAATCTTAAATCTCATAAAATTAATAATAATATTATCATCATTATTATTAAAGGGGTACTTAAATTTTTATGATACATTTTTCTTATTTCAAGGATAACTCTCATTTCAATCTGTTTCATTATTTTATTTCAATTCCAATGGCTAGCTGGCTGCCTGGTTCCATGGTCATACTCTGTCTATGATTAAAATTCCTCCAAACCAAAAACACCCATTTTTCAATCAATGCTAACAAAATTTAAATAGGCTCTCACCTGCACCCCGACCCAAGCCATAACCAAGGAAAAATAAAACCTCGGTGTAACAATTCCTCCCACCAAAATGCCTTCTGCCCCAAGAAAGCCTTAACAAGGCCAAATCCCAAAACAGAAACTGAAATTCCATTATAGTTCATGGATATTTCCAAGGAGAGAAAATGAAGAGATCCCAAAACACTATCATAAGGATAGACATTAACAAGAAGAACACATGGGAAAAAATGAACTCCCCGCTAAGTGCCACCCCCAAAAGTGTGACCACCTCTAGTTGATCATTTCAAAGGACACAGAACATTCACAATGGTAAATCCTTGCTCAACATACAAACAAATTAAACATCATAAAATGGACCTCAACCATTTTCTCCACAATGAGTTATACCATAAAACACAACATCTGAACGAACACCAAGAGGAACCCAACGACCCTCTATAAACCAACAAATGAATTTAAACCACATCCCATGAGTACCTCTTAAAAACTTACTTCATCAAATAACAGAATCCTCACACCCAACTCTTTAGTAAAAGGAGAACATAGAATTAGGTGATTCTGCACAAGGCCCTCTACCACCAAACCATTACTCAGAACAAAAACTGAGATATTGACACGGGAGGTCTGAACTAACTCCCCACCATAAGAAACAAGAAAAATTGAATTCAACGAGACCCGTGACGGATCTCCCCACAATATGAACAGATCAGATTAACCGAACACTCAAACTTCTTATACGTACCAAAAAACCCCCAACAAGGGGGGATAAGGGAAGGGACAAACTAACAGAAAATCAATACTATCGTCATCGCTATATCAAAAAAATCACACCCTCAGAAGAACACAAACCATGCTATACAAAGGACAATGATTAATACAAGGAACATTTTTTACTTCTGGGGTTATTCTAACTACAGGCCAGCTTCACACTGAGACCTATGGATGGATCACCGATGAGTGATCCATCTCTTTCCTCGAAGTCAGGCTTTATAAATTCCCAAACATAACACATAAACCATAATTTCAACAAACACACTTCCATAAAAATAATGGTTTCAAAGAGTTTTGACAAAACCATTATTACAACCAATGGAATGGAAAAACCAAAGAACTATACAAGAGATGAACACTATATACAAGGAACACTACAAAAAATATCAAATTGATCTCAAACATCGTCCTACTCCTATTGACGGGCTGGGGTGACCTTAGATGAGCTAGGTCTGGCTTCAGTGCGCTTCGTGGAAACACCAATGGAGAATTGCTGCAAGTAACCCAAGCATCCAAAGGTGTGGCGGGGATTCAGAACAATCAGTCATGTTAGCCTCCTATGACCCTACTTACCACACTACTATGAGATCATGACATTGCATTGTGGAGAAGATGATTGAAGATCTGAAGGCCTCTTGATTCCTCTACCAACACCACAAGCATCAGGCCGCATCTCAATCTTCTTATTCCCATCCTCTACACTTCTTCCTAAAGCTGGAGTATTCACCACCTCATGTCCTCCTACTAACTCAGCTACAGCCATAAAGGCTTGCCACACGACATCCGAGAAGGAGGCTAGGTTGAGATCTTCCTCCTGCGAATGCAGTTCAGGTTAGCTTCTAGACACAAATTGTCGAGTTTTCCCGGGATCATTTTTAATAGACCATTGGTCATATGGGACTAGGTCTAAGAAGCATCGATGGAATTATAATAATAATTCCACTCCCTACTGAACACAACAAAACATCATCCTCTTCAACACCTTTTTCATCTAAGAGAAATATTTTTGGATGAATGATGACTTTTTCAACTCCAAAATAACATCTACTTGAGGCTTGCTTCAAGACATTAACTTCCACCACTTCCATATTGGACATTCAATCATAAAGGGAGTCATCTTCACCTTCAACAAATCAGGAAACCCAATGAAACTGTGTTTTTCTAAATCTTTTGCAACCACTTATCCGCATAAAGAGCGTCTTCATGACCATAAAACAAGGTAGGGTTCAACTTCCGAAATTCGAAAAAATAGTGTATAGTTTGATCAACTGGAGGATTTCCTAAGGGTGCACCACCTGAAGCTACACATTGGGAATTCATCAAATCAGATTGAGGGTCGAACTCTAAGGAACTGGGAAACAAATAATTTAATCAGATCATGGTCATTTCAATTTCAAATTCAAGATTTCATAACTTCTAGAATAACAGTTTACAAACAGGTTTTAGAATTAAATAACCAAATGATTCACAAGGAGAAACTATTTTTGATGGGTGACTCGGACATATGGTTGGTGGCTGTACGCCAGTCACGCCACCATCAGGGATATAATTCTAGGGAATTTTCCTCGAATTCACTTTTCTTTCCAATACCTAAGATCTCATGAGGATACTTTCCCAAATCCACATTAATTTCCCGATATAAAATAATTAAAAATAATCAAAGGACACCGACATGCCTGTACATCCCATTGTAACCCAGGGTTCGAAATGAGCAAGGTTTCATGACATTCTTCCCATACATATTCCACGAGTCCCGACAATCCTACTCATTCTATGATGACAACCCAAAAAAACTACAGGAACTCTAAAAAAACAAGGTTCTGTCAAGATCCGACCTCCGTTGATACCATTTTGTCACGAACCAAACTAGGTCAACCCTGACCTGGTCACCCGATTCGATATGCGGCAAGGCTTGAGAGGCATTCCCAATCCTCCTAGGCTGGAAAAAAGCACCAAGGGAATCAATAGACTGAAAATATGATAGATATCACCCAATATGAATAAACAGAAGATGAAAAATAATAATAAGGCAGCCGACAAATGAAAAAACATAACTTAAAAACTAAGAAAGAACAAAATAGAAAAGAACGGGTCCAGATGCCCACTAAACTCCATGTTACCCAGTATGTCTCTCCTTGATCCCAAGACTCAACATCGCCCATGGAGATCGAGATCAAACGGAGACCCACACCTGGGGCTAAAAACCAGAATGAAGTATAGGCGTGAGTGTAAAAAATCATTAGGTGTTCCCCAGTAATATATCCACATGCATTAAATTTAAATAAAGAAAACATAATTACTTATTTGAACTATAATAAATAAAAGTAATATTTTAAAAAAAATTCAATCAAAGAATATCACGATGTTTTTCCCTTTTTACAATTCAAAACCATAATCTTACCCAAGAGGGAACCATATGGATTTTTTAAAGGATAAGTGACATTTTAATTAATAAGGGGGGAGTGTATATAAATCATTTAGGAAACCTTATTACAATACCATTTTAAAAAACTATCATTTTATCTATAAAACACACTATTTCAGAAGCATGTTCAACAATCGTTCTATAAGGGAAATGAGAAATAACACACAAGGGTATCTATTCAACAGTGCATCAAAACATTTGTGCCAATATACATGGTTGAAATCTAGGTTCTCATGAATAATAAATAATGTACAATACATGTGACTAGTCCAAAAGGCATACCCTACTCAATGATGTCATAATTCCCTAATGCTTGGTGTTACCCTACCAGGCCTAACCAAGGGTCTCAATCCCCTACTAGAGAAAAGTCCATACTTAGGGCCACTAGAAAGTGTATACTCTAAACTAGTGCAGCAATAATTCTTAGAAGATTCAATTACTATGTCAGGTTCTCATACCGATTACTAAATGAACAAATGTGTGAGTCAACAATGTAAACCAAGAAACCAATCACATTACACCTTACACGAACATCACGTATAACAACTCACACAAACAACGCACATAACTAGGTCACTTATGAGTCACCTCAAAGAGAGTTTTCAAAAATCATTTTCTTTTTTAAAGTTCCACACGGACAATACCCAACCACTCAACACCAACCCATTTTCAAAAGAATGAACACACACCAATTTTAAAAACTGAAATCCAGTTGGAAGCCCATTTGTGAAATAGAAATCAACACTGTAAATACAAAGAATATTTATAAGGGCCAAATGGGCAGTTCATAAAACACATTGTAAGCACATTTAATAATAAAATTTAATGAAATTCCAATAGAAATGGTCTTACTTTATTCCACAACAATCAAATATTTAAAAATACATAAATTTCTAGATGTCAATAATTAAGAGTAAAAAAAATCAAGAAATCAATAATTATTTAATTTAAAGGCTAATGCATCAAGAAACCTACCTCAAAAGGTAACAGACCAAGAAGAAAAATTTGCACATGATGCCTTTTATGAAGATCGCCCCACAGTTTCTCTAACATAAACTTCTATATATCTACTCTTTAATCCAATACCCATATTCCCCGAGAAATGAAGGAATATGTGCAAGGAGGATTTATATATATAGGTATACATACTTATGTATGTGTGTAAAACCCATCAAGAAGACAAGGAACAACTTAATTAACCTATAGGTAACCCACACATAAAATAAGTTTATTTCTAAAAATAGCTTCCTTTTATTTAAAGAACTCACAACTGATACTAAATGTTCACAAAAATACCTATATGCCAATACGAAGTGACTCCTTCTATTTTTCTCACAGAAAATTCCGATTTTGAATACTTTTACCAACCGTAAAACAAATTTTTAACTAAACGTTGAAATACATAAGAAAAACACAAAAATTACCAACCAAACACATATTTGAAAGTCCATTTAATCAATCTCGTACACAATTTAAATCAAAAACACACTTTTAATTGACATAGAGGCATATATCACTAAGAGCTTATTGTGAAAAACCCCATTTAACGACATAAAACACCACTCTAAACTTCAAAAACATGCTTTCTAAAACAAAAACATTCCACGATAAATTAAAAATCATTTCAAAGGGCCAAACATGCAAATTTTACTAAAACATGGTGTGTGCAACCTAGAAAAACACAACACACATCAAGGTCCAATTTTAAAATAAAGTTCTCCTAAAAAGAATTTCCAAAACCTGTTTCTTATTATTAATATTATTTAATAAACAATAATTATATTATAAAAACAATTTTGAGGAATAACCCATAACTTTACACACGCACCAACTCATTCAAAACCCAATTTTTAGTCAAACACACACCCATAATGTATCGAGGCATGACATGTATCATTTTCATGATTAAAATCAAAAATTGAACAATTTAATAAAACTCTAAAACATTTTAGAAATAATTTCCATCAAAACACATCTTATTTTATAGGATAAAAATTATTCTAAAAATATTGAGTGTCTAATTTACAATCAAGAAAGGTACAGACAATATGCAGTCCAAGAAATCTAAATTTAGAGAATACGGGAAAAGGGTTCCTACCTCAATTGACGATGCAATTCTGGAAATTGGTATAAAACACTATTTTCACATCAACAACAACCATGGGAGATTAAATCAAACCTAAAACAACCATATTGTACTATCCATTTTATGATTGCCCCTAATAAAAATCAAATCCCTATAACCTAGGGTTTGGGGTAAACTGAAAAAAAAAATCAAGATAATCAATCACAAGAGGGGGTCGCTACCGGAGGATAGAATCGCTAGTGAGGAGGTGCTGCCGGTGAGAGGGATAACTGAAGAGTGTGGGCAGGCATGGGTTTTCTAGGAGAGGGAAGGGATTTCGGCTCCAATTGCTGAGCACAGGGAGGGACCAATAGGGAATGGAGGTTGTGTCCAGGAGGTACAACGATGGGAGGGTGGTCAGCCAAGGGTGGAATGCTAGTGAGGGAAGGAAGGGTGAGGCAGCTTTGGGATGTTGCGCGTGATAGTTTAGGAATAAATTGCCTGGGGAAAGAGACAATGGATAAGATAAAGAAGATGAATAAAAATAAATAAAATAGTTGGAAAACGAAGAAAAAAACCTATAAATAAATTAATTTTTATCTTAAAAATAATAATAATAAATGATTTTAGTAATAATAATATTAGTAATATTAATAATATTAATTTTAAATCTAGTAAAATTAATAATAATATTATCATTATTATTATTAAAGAAACGCTTAAATTTTTATGATACATTTTTCTTATTTCAATTCTAACTCTCATTTCAATATATATCATTATTTTATTTTAATTCCATAGGCAGCCAGGTTTCACGGTTCGGATGTCACTCTCCGATCATGCATCAAACTCCACCAAACCAAAAACACCGATTTTTCAATCAATGCTATAAAAATTTAAACAGAGAATCAACCGAACCCCGACCAGAGCCAGAACAAGGGAAAAATAAAATAGAGGTGTGACAATCATGGATACATATATACACTCAATCATAAAATATATCATTCTTAAATAAAATTATTCCATATATAAAAAACATTGTGACATATCAAATTTTAAAAATACTTTTAATTAATTGGCATATATCTAATTTTCCCAATAGATATATATGGCATGAGAACCTTTATACAATAAATAATTCATGAATGCACACCGAAACCAACACACCACATATCAGCATCATCGGTTTCACAAAACATTTAGTTAATAAAATGTATCAGAAAAAATAATTGACCCCTTTTATAAAAAATCATATATTTTCAATAAAATGATGACCAGAAACTAATATTTTTTCCTTTATTGAGTCTCAAATACCATAACCATGGTCTATGTTGCCCCATCCTAATGAATTGAGAAATAAAATGTTAGTGGATCCAAATCCTATGAAACCATTTTCATGCATCCAATGCCAAAAAACTAGGTCTATTCTAGAATGCAACTTGTCCTCATAAATGCATTCCCATATGCCATAGGTTTCTGACATGCAATAAGTGTCTCTCATGGGACCATGGGTACAATATACCATCCATCAGAGTTCATAGAAGAAAAAAAATAAACAATATTATAAATAAAATAAAAAATAATATTATTACATTTGGAAGATTAAATATTTCATACATGATGCTATTATCAAAACTAAATTTGAATTCATGGAATAGAGTAAGTTAATTATATATAAATAGAATCTAATGAAACTCTTGAACTCCATATATAATCATAATAATGATCATGTCACTCCTTATCATATATACAGCATAAGAACATTGCACTTCACTAGAACCATAGTCAGGGAATATATTGGTGAATTTAAATACATGAGTGATGATTGATTACAAGACTCTATAGGTCACTAACAATGATTATTAAGATCAAGTGATAAAGTATTAAAATGTATTCCATGAACATAAATGTGGTATAGATATAAAAAATATATATCACTAATGTACCAACCACATTTCAGGTCAAAGAGGATTGGATCTGCATGCTTCGAAACCATTCTTAGAGATAACTAACTTCTTGAGAACAGTGTCTGATGGATCATCATTGACAATTTTAAAACCTCGTCATCATATTTATATCCATAATAATGTGACACATTCCATTATTAGGGATAATCCATGTATATTCTGATATTGGTCTATTATATATATCTTGAGTGTATATCCCATATGAACATAAAATTTCAAATTTTGACCCATGTATTACTCATCCCTCCAATATTGTTAACCCTAAGAATTTGACACGACCTATAGATAAAAATGGTCCCGGTTCATTTCGACCCAATTTCGACCCAACCATATCAAAGGATAGACTCATGTATATTTCAAATCTCTCATTCCATTCCAATAATAAAAACCCATACATAAAGATATACTAGATAGGTATAAAAAAATGATAAAAATAATAAAGATGTAAGATATGTATCATTGAATGAAAAGTAGCATGATCTTTATAGTGATAAAATTTGATAACAACGAAACAAAATAACATGGTAAAGGATACAAATACACAATTCTTGTGATCATACATCCAAAGTAGGTCAGAAGGGATACACATGAACCCTAAGAAAACATATCGAAATCCCAAAAAATACACTAAAGTCATATAAATCTTATTTATATACAAACATTCCAAATTGTAGGTCAATAACACATATATGATGTGTAATAATTTCAAGTACACACTACCATATATGCAATAATGACCGATGGTGAGCTTTGACGCATTCGTTTAAATGCACCACAAAAAACTTATTTCCCTCGAAAAAGGACTATGTTTAAAATTCTTCCCATTGAGTCATAACAAATGAAACAAATGACATGTCCATCCTATCAATACAATAGTTGATTTTAACAATATATGATTTAATAAGTAATAAAAAAAGAGATATTCTAAAGAGGAATTGATAAATGGATATGAGTTGGGTGGAAACTATCTATAAAAAATCCAAGTAATATCATATTTTCCATATTTTATGAAATTTCATTTATTATGATTTTCAAAACTGTTCAGTGCATTTGAAATCAAAACTTCCACTCTTCACTAATATTTCACTACACACCCATATGATAAAAAATCAATATTCATCTTTATTTTCAATTTAATTCGTATTTCCAAATATATATATATATATATATATTAATAAATCCATTATTATATATTTTAAATTATTAAATATATATATATATATATGTGAATTATTTAAATATATATAAATTTATATATATAAAAACACCCATGTATGTTTACAAATATATACACCAACTTATATATATATATATATATCTATTTACACCTGCACATATATTTAAACATATATATACACATATATTTATCCAAGGTATATATATACATAGAAAATATTTTTGTCTCAATTTTATAATAATAATAACAATAATCAATACAAATTTTTTTATTTATAAAAATTAATAACATCACATTAATTACACAAGTCACTCAACAATTACACAATATGACAATTAATAATTAATAAAGTATTTTTTCTATTTTTTCAATGACATAAATAGTAATAGTAATAAAATGATTATTATAATGACAATTATTAATAAATTATTATTATTATTTCGCGATTCCCATATTAATATTTTTTTTGAAATTATTTATACCCGGACATTTGATGAAACTAAAGGTCTAACAAACACAAATATTATAACACACCTACAGTAAAACAATAATTCATATTTAATGGTGATATAATATTTATCATACTAAATAGAATTAGAGAGTTAATTCACTATTTCATAAAAAATAGTAAATAAAATATGAACAATATTACCCCCAAGTGTGATCTGGTCAAAACGCATGACACATATAAATATTATGTCACACTATGGGTAAACCCACATCTAAGACATAACTAATGTATTATATTTCCTATATGATGAAATTTTTTGAGTTGTTCCATTATTTTGGAATAATAGTGTGCATCTAAAAAAATTTATTTATATTTTTATTCATTTAACATCAAGGCTATACCAGCAATGGAGTCTTACAATAACTCAATGATTTTCATTGAAATTGTTCAGTAAAATATCTCAATGTATTAAAATGGATTTTTCCCTAACATAATTCTTTTAATATATAAATTCATTATAAAATAAAGAAATTTCACAAAAATAAATGTAATTTAACAAAGAGGGTATAATTATCAAAAACAATTGAGGGTATTAAACCCTTTTCAAACACAATTTCTTTATTGAGAACATTCTCCCTCTAAAAAAATTATTAGAATTAATGATTCTATAGAGTATTGTATTGAGTTATCTAAATCTTACTAAATAAAAATCTGTACTATATTATTTCATGATTCAGAACCCCATATATTATTGAGGCCTCTTGACTATCTCAATATATTTTTTATCAATATATTTTTTAATTTGATTTTTCTTGAAAAGTGATAGATACATTTTCTAATAACCTATGCTTTAATATGTATTCTATAAAAATAAAATTACTGATTTTTTATGGAGTAATTTATATGAAACACTATGCCAAAATGAAAAAATATATATTATAACCAACATAAAAAATCTATAGAACTATTGAGTATGAATATGATTAAAAAATATTTTGAAATATATATAGAAGTGTTTTCGATAGAAAAAATTTTGTTCATTAATGACAACAAATAAATTATTTATATTTTTAAAAATAATTTCATTAAAAAAATAATTTGTTTTAAAATAAATGTATTCATACTTTTGTTATTTATGGATTAGTAATGAATATAAAATCAATCAAAATTAAATAATGATATTATTTAATAAAAATATTATATTTGAAGTTCTTTTATAAATAAATGATATATATAATTATTGATTAACAATGACAATGATATATTTGTATTATATATCCCAAAAAATATTTTTCATTCATTTAATAGCATTTTCATGTAATGTAATTAATGTAAATTTAGTTTTATGATTAAAAATGAATTTTTTCTTATATAAGTTTTCACTGCCTTCTTTCAACTAATATTAAACGTAATTTATAAAAATTATAGAAATTAAATTTGATAAAAAATTACTGTCTATTTTTAATAATAATGAAAATATTTCTTAATGGGAAAAATTAGTTTTTTATTTTAATAAATTTAAAAAAAATCCATGGTTTGAGTTTAAATAGGACTACGAAGGGGGTACAAATAAGAGAGAAGGGTAAATTTATAGATAAAATGTTTAATAATAATTGGGGTTAGATTATTGTTACTTTTATTTGGATATATTAAATTATATTAAAATTTCAAACAATTTTACTAGAAAATTACATCAAATTATTTAAATATTTTAAGTAATTTCATGTCTCTCCATCATCTATCATATAAAAAAGAACCATTTCTCTACAATTATTCATAAACAATAATCCATATAAATATGAAAATACATAAACATAAAATCTTATATATTAATTATTTTTTTATTCATATATTGGTCATACCCTAAGAAAATGCTAATGATGGCTAATGATTATGCCAAAGATGGTATGTCAATGAAGATGTAATCATCATACCCAACTATTTCAAATTATATTTTTTTTCCTCCTCAAATTATTTTGTTATCCATTATAACATATCGAATGAAGTGTCATAAATATAATTATATTTTTATTTGATTTTTTGAAAACCATGTTCCACCTTTTTTTCATAAAATGGAATTAATAGTATTATAAGTGCATAAGTGTAGACTGTCATCTCTACATAGTGATATGATTGATATTCCATCACCACCTATCATTAATGGTAATAATGTAGGATCACATTAATCTATATGATATTAATGATATAATAAATATTTTTATTAATTATTATATATTATCACCATTGATTTAATATTTCTTATTATAAAATGAATGTATCATTTATTCGTACATATGGACTACCCTCTCCATGAGTGGTATCATTCGTTTTTAATATCTTCTATTTTTATGGTTACAAAATTGTATATAATAAATATATATTATAATAATGACGAGGATATTATTTTATAATTGTAATATTAATATTATAAATTATCTTGTTATTAGTGATTTTTTCAAAATAACATGATCATTTTAGATCAATTTAACAACCTTCATGTATGATGTTATATAAATTATGATAAGAATTTTAATAAAAAATTTATATTTGGGATATTTTTTTGTACTATAATATAAATATTATTAATAACCTTTAAACATTATGATTATCGCTTCCATTGAGGATTTATATGACTAAATTAACAATTATGAAATTATTTAGTATGTTTCACAAAAATATATGGTAATTTTGTCGCATAATTTTATTTTTAGAATCTATAATATTAACTTTATGTTTTCTCTTTTTTTTAAAAATGGTTGGTGCCGAAGCCTCAATTTATTATTAATGCAAAGACCGCTTTAGACTGGGTAGAGGGTGAACCTTTACATAGTCCGAAGGCCCAAGGCTAAGTGGCATGTATAAAGGGCTAGAAAGCCCATTTTTGGCCCAAAGGACACCTCAGTGAACAATACTTCTATAGTACCTGTGCAGATACAGTACCTACTACAGTACCATAGCCGCTACATTACCCTGCTAAAGTCCCTCTAATGCAATAGTGTTCCCGCTGCTATAGTAAGCTGCTACTACAGTGACCTGCTACAGTATTCCTACAGTACCCTGCTACAGAAAAAATTTGGATTGATATTTTAATAGTAGTTTCTAATATTAAAAAATCAATTCTTGATATATATGATTCACTAATAATATGATCTTATGATACTATAATAATTATTTTTTTAGATGTTTATTTATTAAAATAATGATGTCAAGATGAAACATCTATTCATTTCTAAGGGATATTCTATGATGGTGGGAAGAATCACTATAAAGTCTCTATTAAAAATTAATTTTTTAAATAATGATCCAAAAAATATACGTAGGAAAAATCAAAATCATAAACATTGTTAATTTGGATTGTTTTCAAATCATAAAAATATTTATTAATCGATAAAAATTGTTTTTAAATAAAATGTGAATTTCCATTATAAAATATCCAATCAATGTAAAAATATGTTTATAGTATGGACCATTGACGTACACTTGGTGATGAACAAGTCAAATTCCAAATTTTCCTAGTGGGGGTTATTTCCATTAATTTAAATTGTTATATATCGACATCAACTTGTAGTATCTGGAAATGGATGTTTTATTAGGAAATATTAATAATAATATTCTTATAGAAACAAAAGCATATTATCATATAGTTATATTTATCCACATATTAAGTTATAGGTATTTATTCCTTAATTTATGTTATCCTTAATCTAGTTACAATGGTTTCAAGTAAAATTATTCTCAAAGAAACTATATCGAACATCACCCTATGAGACCAAAGATGGTGATTACATTATTACCAATTAACATGATACATGGATTCACATCCATATTGTACAAAAAGTCTCTTATTATTGGAAAACATGAAATATAATTCAATTATATGTTCCAATTGGAAACATTAAATACATCATAGAATTTAATTTTATAACACATATTTTCTATTTATGAAATCATAGTATAAAAATCATAATACTCATCTAGGAAACATTAATAATGAAAATAAGAATGTGTTAATCTCATATACTTATCACGGGTAAGTGTATAATTAGAGATATCATGAATACAAAAGGATTTTTTAATATTATAGAATAAAGAACTTAAGGAGAATTCTATTTACTCAGCAAAAATTGAATAATTAAAAATGTGGTAGGAATAAATGACAAATAATAAATTCAATATAAATAATTACATGATTTTTAAATATAATAATGTATATACAAACATATCACATATCATAGGGACATCAATAAATATTCACATATTGATGTACTGTATGATTTTAGTCACTCTAAGTATTCAATCAGGGAATTGTGTAATGAAATCATAATAAATGGATAAGGCCTCTTCAAAATACCTATATGAGTTTATCTCATGAGACATACCGATGACTGGAGGGGGAAAAAGTGACCAATACTATCACATAATTTAGCCAACAAATTCCTCATATTAATGGGTTAAAACCTAATCAATGAGAAATTATTATTTATAAACTATAATATTAAACGATAAAATTTTCCCCATGAAATAATCATTTTAATAGTTAATAAAGAGTAATACCGATAATAGTACCAAAATAGTACATCCCGAGTCTACCCAATCATAATCAATCAAGATAATTAATTTGGGAGGTATCGTCTTGTTATATCCTCTTTATAGGATTCAGAATAGAATGTTGAAATATATAAAAATACATTAATAAGATCACTATAAAATGTAATGAGGAAAATAATCTTTTCAATTTGTAATCAATTAACATAAGTAAATAATATTTCAAAAATATAAATGATATTATTTAATATGGAATATGAAATCGTTAAAAAAATTAATATTCAAGGGATTTAGTGTCCTTGACATCGATTAATTCTCTATAGGTCCTATAATTTATAAAAATTAGATTCACAGTATTGTAAAATGTTTATGACGTACCTTATTCATGAAATGAAAATAGGATTCCATTCAGAAATTTTAATTAAATGTAAATAAATTTTAAAAATTTCTACACATTATCATATAGAGAATGGTAAAAGCATATTTAAAATTTATTTATGGAAATATGTACATAGAAGAAAATTGAATTTTTATCGAATATAAAAATTAAGTATTCAATTACTAAAATTATCGAAACATTACATTAATGTACTAAGTAGAAATAAATTTTACCATTTCATGTAATGTATCGATGTGGAAATTTCTATGTAACTTTTTTTCATTATATGGGAATTTTATGAGTCTCCAAAAATTGACGGTGCGTGATTCTGATTCCCGGTGTTCCCAGAATAAACTTATGATCTTTTTTTCGGGTACATTCAGTAAATGTGTGAGCCGGATTTTGTAACGTTTGAACCGGTGCTCAGAATTGAAATCTGAGGACTCCATTGAACTCGTTGTCCTAGTATTCGCTTAAGTAGATGTTCACTTCAACTGCAATAAGTCAAAGGTGAAAGTTAGTTTTCATGTTTTACTTGGATATAAAAATAAAATAAAGAACTTTTCTTATTTTTAACATCCCAATTTAATGCTTGGAGGTTGGGACTGCCCGAGCTACAAAACCCACAATTGTGAATTCATAGTGGTGGGGACCACCCGAAACCCTTTTAATGGGGGGAAACCCCTCAACTACCCAATTAATTAATTTATCCTTGTACAATTAATTAAATGTGTCAACTTTTATTAATTTATAGTGTTATTAATTTAATTTATGTTGTCTCCTCAGTTTATTATTGGTGGAAATCGTTGGAAATGGAGAGGAGGTGTAAGAGAGAGATTTTGGAGGATCATTCTCCCCAAAGAATAAAACATCCCAATGAAGATCTTTCTCCAACAAATAATGGCCACTAGAATCGAAGAAGAGGACGATGATTGAGCCCAGATAAAAAGCATCTTGCAGGAGCGACGGACGTCGACGTCCCAAGGACTTCATCTTCTACCTATGGACTCATAAAACAAATGAAAAGGTATGTTTCGTCGTTGATTTATAACCCATTACCCCATTCATGACAACCCCCTTGATTCAAGTACAATGTTGCCACTTACTGCTATACTAAAACGGAGGGTTCCAGCCAAATGAACATGACCCGACCCCTCTGCAATATTTGTGTAATGTTTGGTGGTCCTGAATCGATTACGATGTCTCGAAACGAGTGCAAGAATCTACAAAATGATGAACTGGACACATGGTCACATTCGGTTACCTGAAGACTGCCACTTGTGACCATGCTGGAGACCGACATTGGTGGGGCTCAGGAACAGCTGCCCACACTCCAGCCGGCTGCGACGAAGGTGGCAGCGCGACTGTCCCACCAAACAAGGGTTGCGGCCCATATGCTGCGGAAGAGAAATGGTGGTGGCAGACCCCTTGAAGTGGATGTGGCATGCGTTCACACCACCCAGTGGATAAGGGCCACAACGCAATGCTACAGCAGTAGTGGAGGGAGGTTGTCTCACTGCTGGCTACCGGTGATGGCGGGGCACATGGCCGCACCGCACGAATGAGGAGGGTTGGTCGTCCGGCCAGCCGCGTGCAGAGCGGACCAGCGGGTTTCCACCACCAGACACACTACGGGCTACCCTGCAGGCCAGGCTACGCTGGAGGGCTAGGTCAGACCCAGCAGGATGGGTCGACGCAGACCGGGTTGGTCCGACTCAGTCAGACCAGACCCACTCCAACTTCAACCTTGTTTCATTCTCCTGACCATATCATGAGCTATGGGCGTCTGTTTGATGAACCGTCTATAGAGCTAGAAATCTTGGATCAAGACGGTCCTTTTGGTATATGCCACATGTGTTTTGGACATAGTTGGTGTATGACCGGGTTGGATTGAGCACGATTCCAACTAGGCCATCTACACTAAAATGAAAATAACTTACAGATCGGGCGTCCGATTGACGCACTTTCAATTGTGTTGAGACCCCAATTACGTGGCGGTACACTTAGATTATTTTTCTTGGGACTTCATTAAAGTTTTAGTATTCTCCCTATGGCTTGAGGAGTTGTCCCTCCCAGAATCATGTGAACATAGTACGAGAACTTTTTAGCTGGCTGTCACATGAGAAAGGGATACTATGTGGGTCAGTGCTTTGGGATCCTATGTGGGTCTGTATTTTGGGATCATACGTGGGTCTGTGTTTGAGAATAAAATGTGGATCCACTCATGGAATCCACTTGGGACTACTCTAGGATCCTACGTGGATCTGCATTACTATGATACTACGTGGGTCTGTTGTATTAGGATCCTACGTGGGTTTTATGGTTTAGGATCCGACGTGGGTCTTCCTCTTAATAGAGTAAAATGATTTAGTAGTTACATAAAATCATCTTTACTATCGTACCGATGTTTTACCTGGTCTGTGCTGAGACTTTACTTTTGGGGTAATCTTCTTTGTGGCGTACCATTGTGGTACTTACCTTCGTGGTGATACCTTTATGGTATTCTTCTATGTGGCACTACCAATGTGGTTCTTACCATTGTGGTGTTACCTTTTTCGTACTTACCTTAGTGGTGATACCTTTTTGGTATTCCTTTGTGTGGCGTTACCTTTTTGGTAGTTACAATTGTGGTTTTACCTTCGTATTATTCTTTCCTTTGTGGAACAGTTGTACTTTGGCTAAGGATTTAGGCATTGAGTTTCCTCATGAATGAGATGGGTATACTTGGTAACATATGTATATGTAAGGGAATATACCTAATTTGGGTTGTCAGTTTTTTCATGCTTTTTGGTTTATCCTTTTTCACCGTAATAACATTTTGATTACAAAATAAACTTTTGGAATTATTTATATAACGAACAAAATATTCAAGATATATGTTGATTATTTTATTTTGAATTTATTAATGACATCCCGGTGTAATCCTATTGATTTTTGGACCATTAAAATCACATAAGGATAGTATTGTCCTTATATGAAGATGATAGTTATATAAGAAATTTATAAATTTTTAATTAATGTTATAGAATGATTCTTTTTATTATCATATTGTCTTCATGGATATAATATAAATTTTAATTATAATGAAAATGGTTGTCAAATAATGGACTCCCTCCCATTAATATTACCATGGTATATATTTTCATTGGTTTGAATGGATAAAATCTCTAATTATTTCAATATTTTTCTGGATTCAACAGTATGTAAACCAAATTTACTTGAATACAGTTTAATTTCATATGGATAATTTAATTTGAAGTGTGTCTTGACAAAATGAAGACTAGATTGATGAATAATGTTATTTTTATCTATCATCAGGAAATGATGGCTTTCAGATATATATATACATATTGAATAATTGAATTTATTGTGTCCTTATACATAAGGATAAATGTATTTCATATGAATCATAGTTGTTAATAATTCATTAAAAGAACTATTCAACCAATAATATTGAGTTTGTAGTCTAAATATTTTCACTGTTTACATGGTTACATTATCTCTATGGTGATGAGATTGAGATAAAAATGGATAAAAGGAGTTTGAAATAAATACTTACAAATAATGATATATATGTTATTAAATTAAATGGATCAAGATACACAAGGACTCTAATTTCTCGGCACCTAATCACCTAGGTATGGAATATAACGTAGATGAAGTATTTAGATTGAAAGAACATGATTTCATTAATAATAATTTTAATTACAAGTATCTTATATTCATTGATCAAATAAAAATGGATCTAGGAATTATTAATGAAGATAACAAAAAACATATTTTTCAGATTATTTCAAATAAATCATGGTTAGAAGATTTAAAATTTTCTCGATCTAATGATGATCATCATAAAAAATAATGGAAGCTACGAATGATAAGAAATTTATATATATCAGAAATTTATATGGAATTCTAATAATTGGAAGGAGGATAAGTGTTTATTCTATATCTAAGAAGAATGTATTATTATTTAATGATGATCATAACATAAACATCACTATACACCCAGGTAAAATTATTATGTGTACATATTTGATGGAACATTTTTTATTGGATAATATAAATAACGAAATTGATATTTTGTGTAAATAATTTTGGTTTTACAATTGGTAATTGATGAGTTAAAATATCAAATATGATTCATGAATCCTCTTTATATTAATTCATTGAATTATAATTACATAACTAGGTATGTTTTCAGTGGATTATTAATGATTTCTATGAATAATGACATAAAATATGTTATTATGGATTGCCTCAAAAAATTAGAACATTTATTCAAAAAATAAAATATTTATAACAACAGACACATTTGAAACTATATATTAATAAATTTTTAAGACATAATCAAAATTATCATTCAACATTGTGGGATTCTAATCCACACATCAAATTTATATTTTTTTAAACTCTTCTGAAGGATTTTGATTCTGAGGTTTATGTAAAAACCACTTATCTCCCTAAAACATATGGACTATCTATATGGAATATTCAAACATTATAAGTCATGTTGAGGTTATTGTTTTATGCCATTCATGTTTTAGTGAATAATTTTTTAATTTTGGTAGAGTTAACCTAAAATTATAGTTTCTATTCAATTGTTGAAAATACATTGTGTGAAGAATTGTCTGGAATGATTTGTCAAACACCAATATTTTGGGATGACATTAGGAAAATAATATTTTTGATCCATAAAATTTAAATAATAAAAAATGTAAATTAATAAATTATTAAAACCCATATTAATGTATATCATATTAAGAAAAGTAGATTTTCTCATAACCATACGATGTATTAAGAATTTCCAATAGATGGTTTCATTTTCCTTAATCTTTCTTCTTGGATGGTTTTCATGCGTTATGGTAGGAATGGAAAAATTATCCATATGAACATTTTTCCTTTTCAATTCCTATAATGAAATATAGTAGTGGCTTACATTATTTAAATTCCCACAATTCTCTTTAATTACATGAAGTGTTCCATTTTTCATTGTTATGTATGTACATTGTGATCCCAATGAATTTTACCATCATATGTAAAACGACATTTAACCTGATATATCCTACTATGAAGACATCATCATGATTCTGGACATTATTGAATACATTTTGAGGAAGTTTATGACTCAACTGGTAAAGGTACATTGGGGAATTCCTAAGATATAATAAGAAATTTGGGAACATGAATATGCTATGATGAAGAACTATCAAAATATTTTTAGGATGATGCATTCTAAAAATTTAACAGGTCAAATTTTTGATAGAAGGTTAGAATGTATCACCCTAAGACTATACATCATATTTATTTTTAAATCCCACTACCTAAATTTATAATAATACACACAAACCAGTGACTAAATGAACTATAATATAGTATGATATTATAACCTAAATGATAAATTTTAATGTATTAATAAGAATAGTTAAATTATTAAAATTATTTGTTGTTAATATTTATAATGAAACATATTGGTAATCAATTGATTATAATTAATATAAAAAATTATTTGATAGATAATGAATAGTTTTTATGAAAAAATAATGTGTTCTTCTATAAAAACGGTCTTCTTTCGGTATTATCCACAAATGATGAAATTATTTTTTTAACATTTTCATAAAATTTATTTGAATAAATGTAAATCAATATGTTAATAATTTTTTTCCAAATTTTCATATTTGTTAATTTTTAGAATATTTTGAAAACGCAATTTTTTTAATACTAAAAAGAACTAATTTTTTAAACTGTTATTTCATTTAAAAAATCTACATGTTCAGTTTTTTTTTCTTTTTTTGAATATTATAATTACAAATTTTTATTATAATTAATCAAATTTTGATTATTGTATTTCATTATATGTTCAATTGTTTTATAATATGATTTTATTGTTATGAAACAGTTTCTTTTGGGAAACTGAGTTTTCATCTCACCTCATCATTTTATTTTAATATATATTAATTAATTTATGTAAATTTAATTTTTTATAAATAAATTAAAATTTTTAATTAGATTATTTTATATTATATAATTTTTTTAAATTATTTCTGGATCATGAATTATTATAGAATAGGTAGGCGTTAATTACAATGGTTATGGTTAAAACATGTATGTCATTGGGATAAATTACAAATATAAGTGCTAAATTGACTTAAGAATATATATAATTCCAATGTTATTTAAATTTTTTATCATCAAAACATTTATCATTTGTGAATTATATTTTTTTATAAATTTTAATATCAATCTTGTGTGTATAATTGTTTATTTTTTACAATATTATGTCTCTCCATTCCGCATTTTTAAAAGGGGACACCCTATCATCTTCCCTTAGTAGGCCATGATCACATTGAGTATGAAATTAATTACCATAATAAATTCCATTCATTCATAAAAATGTTCAATATTAATTGGATTTATTATAAAATCATTCCATGAATTAATTTGGTATAATCCTAAATTATTCTTCCTAAGAAGATAAATCGAAATTAACGACGAATCATTAGTTTATTTCATACCATAACACATAAATAAATATCAATTTATTATGAAATAAATACAAATTATTGATCTTATACTGGGATATTTTTATCATAATTTGATTACCAATATCAATCTCTTCATCCATATTATAGGAAGAAATCATGGATCATGTGTATGGTGGGTTGCTTCCTTATTAACTGATGTAATTCATTTTCCATCACAATCTATCAAATATGGGTAAATAATTCAATATATATATATATATGTTATTATGGAAACAAGTATACTTTTAAAATAATAACATATCATCTATATTAATATATTTAAATCCTAATGAAAATAAACACACTAGTCGGGCATACATGTAGACTGCTTCTTCCACATTGTGATGTGATAAATTTTTTTGACAAGGTTCTTGATAAGGTTATATTTAAGGAATATATATATATATATATGATATATATGATATAATAATGGATCCAAAAAGGTGAAATAATATTTAACATTGTCTTATTCCATCCACTGAAAAATGAATGCATCATTTATGTGTACATACACCTACTATCTCCATGATTAGTGAAATTTATTTACCCATCCCTAAGTTTTTTTGTAGATCTAAATGCAAATATAATAAATATTTTTTAATTTTAGAACATGGTTAAAATTATATAGACTATGGAACCATGATAAATGTATTATTTCATAAATTTCGTCTACATATTTTGATGAGTCTAATGATGTGGAAATACTCTAATAATAAAATACATAATTTTTCAATTGATGGAATTTTATTACATTCAATAATGGTAAAAAAATTATTCCATTATCAATATAATACATGATATATTTTTAAAAATATTTATTAGGTTAATTGTTAACATTTCATATGATATTTTTTAATTACAAATTTTTGTGTTGATTTTTTCACCCCTTTTATATAAAGAATACATTTAACCTATATATTTACAAGTGGGGATTGATATATCACCTAAATGAATCCATACGTCTTTTGAGATAATGAGTAATTGGTATATGGGGATTTCCATTCCCATTTAAGTAATATCTCTTGGAATTAGGCCATGAAGGAATGTTTTATAAGGTTTCTAATATGAATTATACTGTTATGGTTCTATTAATTAATGTTTAAGTAGTTATATAATTAGTTATGATATCCTTGGATATGTATCCACTCATGTGATTATTTATATGTTTTTATTTTATCATCATTTACTCCTTCAATATTATTCTTTGGTCTGATGATATTGATAAATTTTCTTCTGTTATTATTTATTTTCCGTGACATATTGATTATGATTTATTTATTTTTTTTATCATGGGTCATAAAAAGACCCATTAAAAGAAACTATTTTCACCCATTTCTTATGGTTTTTTACCTAAGAATCCTGGATGTGTAATATTACTGGTATGCAAGAACACTGTAAAGGGAATAATGGTGTTCCCATATATAATATTATATTTAATTTAATGTATTAAATTATTATATTTTATTTAACTATATATATATTATTATATAGAAAACACATATTATGTCATTTGGGACATGATTCCATGTATCTAGTTCCAGTGTAATAAATTTAACAAACAACTATGGGATACTATAATCAAGGAATAAACTAACACGAATCTTGGTGGGATGTTTTGAATGATATGTGATTTAGGGACAACATAAGTTTCCAATGATTTATGTTGACCTAAGGGAGGATCATTTCTAATAATCCAATGTATAAATATCCTGGAATGGATATGTTGATAAAATTGTGTTGTGTTCTTATGAGGCTAAACAATGTAATTTATTTCATGTTCATGAATGTGTCAAACCAATATAATTAAGATATCTCCTTCCAAGGTGGGAAATTATTCCCCCTACTAATAAGTTATAATTTAATATAATTAGTACACAATGATGATATAAGTTATGTTTAATTGGATGGATTTTATTCCACAAAATTATATGACATATATTTCCAGGTAGGGGCATAATTTCATTCGACGATATCATCTATGTTCCATGGGAGAGTGTTTATTTAGCCATTATTATATGTTAGATGTTTCCATGGTGGTGGGATATTATTTACCCCCTCATTTTTTTTATATAAATTTTCGTCAATTAAGATAAATTTCATTTATAACATCAGTTTCAAGAAACACTAACTTTAAAGGAACCATGAAAAACTCATAATATTTTTATTTAAATAAGAAAATTATATCAAATCATTTAAATATATATATGTATGAAATGTAGAATCATTGTTTTAATATATATGTATGAATTATTTACATTGTAGATATATTTATTAAACTTACCTAATATTTATAAAAATAATTATATGCATAAAAAATAATTTTTCCCATAAAAAATAATTTCTCTATAAAAATAATAAAATTAATTTTTTCAATTCAAAGACAATTTATTTTAAAAAATGATCTTAATTGTTTGAATCATAATCTATTTTTTATCTTATGTTTATTTTTCCTGATTTGTAGGAAATGATTAATTTTTTAATGAAGGGGAAAAAGGTTGATTTTTTTAATTGTCATGACACATCCCCTGGGGCTCGTGCCGTGACTAACCCAAGCCCGCCTTCTATAGGCCCGAGGCTAGAGACTAGCACCAAAATGCATTTTCTGTAAAATTGGGAAGGCATTGCTTTTATAAACTGCAAACTCCCGTAACCAAGCACTCAACAATATACGAACACAACAAAATGCATAACCAAAAAAGTGCTGAAAGTAAAAAAGGGGGCCGAAATTCAAGCAAAATAGTAAAGGTACATGTACAACTAAAATACAATAAAACTGAAGAAAGAATAGTGACAACAACTAGATCATCCTTTGAGGTTTCTAGCTAAAGGGTTGGTATAGATCGCCTCCTATGCTCTTCATGTCCACCCATCTCTTCTGTGCACTGAAACGTCGTATGGTCCCCCACCAAGTATCATCCAGTCCTTGTACTCTCAACCTCAGTCTGCGTTGTCTATTGTGTGCATCCAACCCAATATGTTCTGAGAATTTCCCTTGTAGGGGTGAGCATAACGATACTCAGTAGGGACCCTAAGACCCTCAAAGCCTCACAAAATGATCCAAAGATAAACCAAAAAGTATAAAATCCATATATAACCCTACTTAGGTATATTACCATACATATAATTATGTTATCAAGTAATCCATCTCAATCATGATGATAACACAGAGATTCTAACTCAGCTCAAAGAAGGATTTATTCTAGGGGTTGTATCAAGTAACATTCTAAACACAACGTCGAACACCTCAGCTACTGGAGAACTCATTCTCTATTGAGTACAGTGGGCCTTTCACATCATACAGAGGATCTTTCCACTAACCTTGGACTGCTGAGGTACTCCTCTTGTCGTGTACCGTGGGTCTGCCACGTCCCATAGAGGTGCTCCCCCTCATGGCCTACTGAGGTACTCCTCTTGTCGAGTACCGTGGGTCTGTTTCATCATCAAGCCACTCCCCACTGTGGGTCTTTCGCGTCACCAACGTGCTCCCCACATGGCCAGTTAAGTCACTCAGAGTCGAATCGGTCAGCAGTCGTCAAGTCTCATCCTACCACTAGGTTCTGTCACTATAGTGGATCGTCTCGGAGAGGATCTGCTCCACGAGCTACTGGTCGATACACCAACTGCCATGAATTTCCATGAAGAAGTATCTCAAAGGACTTCCATGTCAGAGGGGTCTCAACACAACAAACGATGCATCAATCGGACGCCTGGTCTATGAGTTATTAGCCTCTTAGTCTTGGTGGCCTGGTTGGATTAATTCTCAATCAAACATGACCATTACCCATTTTAATCCAAAACTCAGTGTGGTATCACTCTAAAGGACTAGCCCGCTCCAAGTTTCCCAACGCAGCTGATGGTTCATCAAATGGATGTCTGGTGCGAATGTTATGGCCATAAAAGATAAATGGGTCGTAGAGGGCCTAAGTCCGGTCTGACCCTATCGGACTGACTCTGACTGCTGTGCGGCCCAGCCCGTTAGGTTCGTCCCAGACCGCTGGGTCCCGTATGGTAGGCAGAGAGGGCCCACGGAGAGTTTCTTGAGGGCAGCTCGGCCGAGGGGTACAGCAAGGGCGCGGACCGACTGCGGGTACCACAAGGTGGGGGGGGGGGAAGGGTGGACCGGCCACGAAGGCGGAGGACCGACTGTGAGGGTGTGAACCGGCCATGAGGGCGGCAGACTGGCCATGAGGGCGCAGACTATCCATGAGGGAATGGAGGCCATGAGGGCACCACAGAGGGCCGTTGGAGGCCGCGGCGGCATGGCTGGACGTGGGGCGGCTCGGCCTAGGTGGCGCAGCGATGCCGTAGTGGCGCTTTGGTGGATGGCGGCAGCCCGGCGGCTCGACGAATGATGGTGCAGCAGCTCATTGGAATGAAGCATGGCATCTCAGCCCAGTCAGTGCCGAGAGTGGGCAGTGAGGTGGGGCCGCGGGGCCACGGGGCGCGGGGGCTGTGGTTACCACGGTGCGGCTCATCCGCGGGGATGACATGAAGGCGCGGAGGTCGCGAGGTAGCGGGGGCCCTAAGGTGGTGTCGTTACGCCGGCGCCTTTGTCTCATTCAACATCCCAAATCATCACAATATTTTCAGATAGGACATGTCATATTAGTTTGGACCTCACTCTCTGCATTAGTGTAGTAGTAAGTGGATATTATACATGAATCACAAGAATATTAATGATGGGTAAGAGGAATAAATCACACACCCTCCCTTCAAGCTTTCACAATTATTCATTCCCATTCCCGCAAAAGAAGAACATTTGAGGATCAATCAAAAACAAAGACTTGATCCACATTCATTGTTTTACAAGAAACGAACATGGGAATATAAAATCACTTAAAAATAAATCCCTACCTAGTGTTGTTCGTGGATGTTGGTGCAAGAAGGTAGTACAGACGTCGATTCACCATAGATGAAGACGTACCTCGTCGAAAGAAATCCTGAGGAATACGGTCAACGGAGGTCAGCATTCTTTGTTAGCAGAGCATTCTTCATTGGATATCATTATTTCTCCCAAATCATTTTCCTCTCCCAATTCCTCCAAAAATTTCCTGTAGCCATCATAATAGATTAGGTTAGCTATTTAATTCATTAGAATAAAATTCAAAATTTATTATATAAGTTGGATCCAAATAATTAATTTATGCAGTTGGCACAATATTAAATAAAGAGGGTTGGAACATTTAATATTGGAGGAGTAGAGGAGGATCTCTTAAATTTATTGATGGAGGTGTGATGTTTATGCCTCGGGTGGTCCCCACCACCATATCCTCTCATGGGAGGTTAGTTTCAGTAGGTCCCCACCAACATAACCTCTCATGGGAGGTTAAGGTCTGGTTGTCCTCACTTCTAACCTTCCACATGGAGGTTTTAACAAATAAAATATTAATAATATGTTGTAAAATTTATTTTTATTCTATTCTATCATGAAAAACCCAAAAAAATCATTCACCCTCGACCAACTACCATCCTGGTGAATGTCTCCTTAAGCGAATATCGGTGTTGTGAGTTCAATAGTGCCCTCAGATTTCAATTCCGAGCACCGATACAAAAGTTAGAAAAACCCGCTCACACATTTACTGAACATACCTGAACAAAGGTTTATAAATTCATTCCAGGCCCTCCGGGCCATGGAAAAACGTGTCACCAATTTTGATGTACTCATAAAATTTCCATTTAAAAAAATTACATGGAAATTCTGGGTCTTTACATTCTCCCCACCTCAGAGCTCTACGTCCCCATAAGCCACAACTCAAACTACGTAAAAAAGTGGGGGTATTGAGCACACATCTGAACCTCCCACTCAAATGTGCTCTCCTATGGGTTCTTGTGCTGCCAGGGAATGCATACCAGAGGTATCAACCGTCCATGAAGGACTCGCTCCAACCGATTCTCAATCTCTACTGGAACCTCCATAAAAGTCACCCCATCATCGACATCCACCTCGCCATGGTCGATGATGTGAGAAGGGTCATGAACGTATCTCCTCAGCTGGGATACATTGAAGATGTCATCCACCCAATGCTACTGAGGTGGAATAGCTAAGTGGTAAGCCACCTCACCAACATTGATGGGGACCTGAAGGGGTCTGATGAACCTCAGAGATAACATTCCGCCTCAGCCAAATCACTGCAAATCTTGTCAAGGTGAGAACCATAGAAAGATGTGGTCACCATCCTCAAACTCTATAGGTCTCTGTATCCTGACGGCATACAAATTATTCCTACTTTGTTCAGTCTTCATTCTCTCTTGGATTATATTCACCTTATCTGGGGTAGCACGAACCATCTCTGGTTCCACAAGTACTGACTTCCCTAGGTCAGTCCAGCACAATGGTGATTTGCAAGGTCGCCTATATAACAACTCAAAAGGCGTCATACCAATGGTGGAGTGATATATTTTTTTTATATGGAAACTATAGCAGTGGGAAGTGATCCTCCCAGCTATGACCGAAGTCGAGGACAGAAGCACGCAACATGTCCTTGAGGGTCTGAATAGTCCGCTCAGTCTGGCCATCCGTCTGAGGATGGAATGTGGTGTTCAAACAAATATGTGTCCTAAAAGCCTCCTGAAACCCCTTCCATAACCATGAAGTAAAAAATGCATCATGATATTAGACAATCATCGAGGGTACTCCATCTAGTCGTACAATATCCTATACATAGAGGCGTCCCAAGCACTCTACTGAAACCTGCTCTATGATCGGTAGGAAGTGGGATGACCTGATGAGTAAGTCGATAATCGCCCAAATAGATTCATGGCCTTTGGATATACGTGGATATCTTGTCAGAAATTCCATCTATAACCCATAACACTTCCACTTGGGACCTCTAATGGATGAAAATAGCCTACTGCTACCAGATTCTCCACCTTCACTTGCTGACAAGTGAGGCACCAAGAAACAAACTCTGCTACAACTTTCTTCATTCTCGACCACCAGTGTTGTCATCGGAGATCATGGTACATCTTCTCCACTCCTGGATGTACCACTATAGGGGATGTGTGGAACTCCCTCAACCCTTCCTCATGAAGTGACACTGGTACCAGAGTATGTTCTCTGAAGAGGATGACGTGCTCCCTACCTTCAGAAAATCCATCTGGTGCATGTCCTGTACATATCTGAGCACGTCGCATCTCGCAGTTAGCATCCCCACGTTGCACCTCCCTGACTTGCTCATGATGTGGGGTAGTGACTATAATAGACTGTAGAAAAGCTGATCTGTCTCTATACACTAATGATATCTATAAAGTAGCCAACTTCCCCATCTCCTTGCCTAGCAGATGTATACCAGACCTCCTACGAATTGCATCTGCAACAACATTCCCCTTCCCAGGAGTATATAATATCTCTAAGTCATAGTCTTGGAGGAACTCAAGCCAACATCGCTATCTTAGGTTCAGGTCCTTATGAGAGAATATATAACTGAGAAACTTGTGATCAGATTACATGGTAAAACGTTCATCCATCAGATAATGTCAGACATCTTCAAGGTGATGACCACTGTTGCAAACACGAGGTCATGGGTAGAATAATTTTTCTCATGTTGTCTCAGCCGTCGGGAACCATATGCAATAATTTCTCACTCCTACATCAGGACACATCCCAGTTTTGTCCCTGATGTGTTGCAGTAAACTACGTACCATATGCCATTCTATGGAAGCCTCAAGATGCGGGCATTAGTCAGACACTGCCTCTGTTCCTAAAGAAACTGTTGGAATCTCTCTGACCACATGAAGGGAGGCCCCTTCTTCTTTAATGCTGATAATGGTG